>PVKB01000603.1:0-657282 GCA_004027205.1 Ctenodactylus gundi | reverse complement strand
CTCATCCATTATCTACACACTATCCATCCATCTACCCACCCACTCTTCTACCCACCCACCCACCAACCCACCCACCCGCTTACCTACACTCCTAGCCACCATCTTCCTATCTACTCGTTAAATGTCTGCGCAACCCTCCATCCACTTTCATTTTTATTTTCCTTCCTTCCTTCCCAACTTCCCATTTCCTCTTCTAGGGGAAACTATGGTGACAGCACATGAAGGAGCACCCGTGTCCCCTTCCCGTGGGCCCCACTAACGGCTCATCTGAAGCAGCTTGAACCAATTCAAACATCGCTCCTTAACAAGATGAGAGTGAACAGTCACAACAGAATTTCTCCCTGTCCTCAAGGGACTCTCCTCCCACCACTCGGAGTGGGGCACAGGAAAGGCCCCAGCAGCCTCAAGCAACCCTTCACAACCCCCAATGCCGACAGCGTGCAGTGAGCTAGCAAATGCCACGGGATGAACACGGGTGGGCAGTGGAGATGCTCCCCCTCTCACATCTGGGCTGCGGCCAGAGCTGGCCCGGAGCTGTGCAGGTCAGGGGGTCAGTCTGCCACGAAGGACAGACACCCTAAAGGGAGTCTGGGACCTGTCCTGGACAATGAGATGCCACTGAGGCTACTGTATGACTGAGCCACATGTGCGCATGGCTGGGGCACCTGGCTGCAGCTCTCTCTATAAGCTGTGGCATGACCTAGAAACACTGATGAGTTCTTAGGAGACCAGAGGCTGACTGGTCTCCTAAGTGTGCTCCTTTTCCAGTAATAAATCACTCCAAAGACAGGAAATCCTCCTGCAGGCCGGTGTCTTTGGTAAAAAAGCTCACAATCATTCATAAGAATGTGGCAACTATTTCATTTTCAGAATCTAATCACTAGCCAAGCAGTCCAAAGTCAGATATTTATTTGAAAATAACCTCTATATTTTCTATTTTTTTCCTGCAAAGCAACCATATGGGGACTATTTCAAAGGGGGTGAGTGTGTGTGTGTGTGTGGGGGGGGGTGCTGGGGGTCACACTGACAGCCTCGTGCACACTAAGCCTGAGTTTGACCACTGAGCTACATCCTCTTCCCTTCAAAGAAAAATGTTTAAAAAAAAAAAACTAAACAAAAAAAGAGAAACCCATCCAAGATGTCTTAATTACTTTTACATTGCTGTGATTCAATACCTGCCACCCCCAACTTATGGGAGAAAAGATTTATTTTAGCTCACAGTTTCAGAAGGTCTCACATAATCCATGCATGGTTGTTTGGTGGAAGTGGAAGAAAGCTGATCATGGCATTGCAGACCAGAAGCCAGGTGAGGAAGGAAGGCAGGACTAGGATGTACCCTTCCAGGTCATCTGCCAGTGATCCTCCCCTTCCAGATCAAGCCTCAGTGTTTGGCCCTTTTTGGGGTAAGCCTCAGCGGTCTGCCCCTTCCAGGTCACATGCCCGGCAGTTCGCCACATGCCTGTAATTGACTACATACCCCGATCCACCACACACCTATAATCCATAATCCAGCACACACCTGCCCTCCACCACATACCAATAATCCACTCCACGTCCATAACCCACCCTTCCTGACCAGGCCCCCTCTCCCAACGGCACAGAACTCCACCGGCAATCCATTACACCCAAATTCACTAGGCAAAGGTAAACGATAGTTTTCCATGTTCGTCTGTACCACAGTACTATTTCCAGGGACTATGTCATCTCCCTGTCATATACTGGCCTCTTTGTGAGACTCATCTAGACATAAGAGTGACTCAGAAAGTTAAGGCCATTTTCTGTCTCCTCTCAGGACAGGGAAACTGAGCATAGCCTGCTGGGGAATCTGGGCCCTTAAACCAAGGTACAGATAACACCAGTTACATGTGCAGCATTGCGCCACACTATTAGGCACATCTGCCTTACTTATTTAAAAGTAATTTCCATTCTCAGGAGAGAACAATGAGGCTTGAGGAGGTTCAATCATTTGTTTTGTGCCACAGTGCCCCAGAGGGTCAGAACCAGTACCTCAAACAGCTGTCCCTTCTTCTACCCACACACATCCACCCACCTATCCACCCAACTCCCTGTCTATCTACCTGACTGCCCATCCCTCCCTCCCTCCCACCCACCCTTCCACTCCCATCCCCTCCCTCCCCCCATCACCTTTCTTAAGTAGCACCACAGTTGCGTCGCAGTTGCCGCTGTCGTCAACCTCAGCGTTGTTGGCCAACCCGTTGACCATGTTCCCAGCGCCTTTAGTCCCCCTCTCGAAGCACTGATGTATGCATGCGTTGTACCTGGGCCAAGCGATGGGCAGAAGGGCTGTGAGCATCTCCCAGCATGCCTCTGGCCCCAGGCTGCCTCGCCCTCCCTGGAGACAGGGACAGCCCCCCTCGCCTGGAGTCATGGTAGTTAGGCTTTGCCATTGCCTTACCCCAGAATACACGTTCTGTTCCACCCGGAGGATGGGTGGCAGGTGAACCTAAAGCCAAGCTCACAGAAATTCACAATGGTGCCATTTCCACGTGACTGGCAGAACTGCTGGGCCCTGAGTATGCACAGGGAAGGACTGTGGGCGAGCTCAGTGGGCAGCCGAGTCCATGTCCCCGGGACAAGGCGTCTTATCTTGGTGCTCCCCAGTGGCTGGGCCACACGACCTCCTCGTTACAGGCTAGATGGGTCACCATCCAGCTCTCTGTCAGGATCTGGAATCTCACTGTGGCCAGAGGTTTTTGCCTGTGACCCTTCCTGTTGTACCAGGCTCTTGGCTTTATGAAAAAGTTTTGGGCTACAATTCTCTGGAGTGACCAATGGGAGCTGCTGATCTGTGCTTTGGACACCCCCCAGCAGCCTGGGGTACGATGATGGGAAGAGGTGGACAGGTTCCTAGGAGACTTTTGGCTGGTAATGTTCTGATCACCTTATCTTGCTTTCAGAAGATTGCATACAGTAATCTTAAAAATTCATGAAACCGCATGGACAAAGACAGGGCCCCAGGGTCCTGCACACCGCTCCTGCTTTCCCTTTCACGCAAAGAGCTAAGGCTCCCTGGGTTATGGGCCAGAGGATGGTGCCCAGGAGGTCCCCTCCCCCACCTCCAGCATCCTGTGAGCGCCGCAGCCATTACGGCCCTGGGCGGCTTCCAGCCACCAGACCACTTAACCTGCATTCCCCCTCCCTCCCTTGTCCCTGCTGCTGCTGCCCTGAGCTCCTTTCAGCTGTGTCCCTGGGCCTGACTCTTCAGTCAGGGGACATGACAGCCCTGTGGTAGAGAGACAGGGACCTCCTGCGCTGGGCCTTCTCTGCCCACGCTCCCAGGGCCCTGGATGTTTCCACACTGCATGAGGCTAAGTGGAGGGGCCATGTGTCGGGCCAGTTCCTGGCCACAGGGCTGGATGCTGCCTGGGAAAGGACAGCGGGTAGCCCAGTCCTGGAGGAGCCTCACCGCTCCTGGGAGGACTGTGAAGCTTTAGAATGCCCCTAGGTCACAGCCCTCGGATCCGGGGGTCAAGGAGCAGAATCCCCTCAGATTCTGATTTTTAAAACATTTATGAGACTACGAGGAAATTGCAAATAAACATGGCATTGAGGAGATGGCTGCAGCTTTGAACATCGATTGATGATTTTTATGGTATTAAGGATCAAGCATTATTTTTAGGCATGATAATAACTGTGGCTTTGTTAAAAACGAGTCCTTCTAGAAGTCTAGGATGAAATTTGTAAGGATGGTTAGTATGACGGTGGGGCTTCCGAATGCCACAGGGAAGGAAACAGCGTAGACGGGGCAAGCCGAGGTGGTGGCTGGTGGCTGGTAGGGGACACACGGGCACTATCATCCTATGCTGAGGACTTCTGGGTACACAGTGGACACTTTCCCTAATGAAAAGGTCTTCTGAGTACAGTCTTGGTAAGGACGCCGGGCTGACTCTGGGAGGAAGCGGGGGTTTTGCCCCTTCGGTTCAGAAGCCACTTTCCCCACCGGAACATCGACTCGCAGGGAATGGGGAAGGAGAGGAATAGGCCGGGAAGACGTGACCACGTGCACCATACGCACATGAGAAACTGCACTGGGAACTCAGAACCTCGATGGTTCATGTGTCCTGGCAGTTATAATTGGAGAAAATTCAAAGTGCTGAACTGCTGAGGGTTTGCTTTTAAAGTGCAGCCGCCTATGTTCACCTGTTGAGGTCTGGGTGACGGGCTAGTCATGCCATACCAGGAGGGCACCCGTGAGACCAGACACTAAGAGGAGACGTGCACGGAGCTCTCAGGCACGGAAAGCCCTCTGAGGCCGGAGCCGGGCTCACGGGGTGGCTGGTTTCCAATGGAGACGTGACAGGAGATTCGATGGCTGAATAGCTCAGGCTTGACCCTGTGGCTGGTAAACAGCAGGCCAAAGGGTGGGGGTGGGGGGCACTGGGAAACCCATGCCCTCCCCCAGTGGACCCCCTGACGCATCTAGGGGGCACATCTTTGGGAAGCAACCTGGGGTGTATAGAATTCATTCCTTAACTGCAATCCCAGCATTCAGGAAGCTGAGGCAGGATTGCTGTGAGTTCAAGGCCAGTTTGGGGACCCACAGTGAGTTCAGGACCAGCCTGGCTACAGAGCAAGACCTTGTCTCAAAAAGGAAAGTAAAGCGGCCCTTGCCAGGACCCCGCGAGCTGCTCACATGTGTACCATTCCCACCTCTGGCCAATCCAACCCCAAACTGCTCCTGGACCTTCCAACTAAATGTTGAAAACGGTTTCAGAGCTAGCTAACTAACCAGGCAGCTGATGATTCTAATATAGACTATTTTTTTCTCTCTCTCTCTCTCGCTTCTTAAACTCTGGCTGCTCTGTTTTATATTTTTAATTGAATGTTTTAAATTTTGGGCTTGCACCCTGAAGCTACTTTTATTGTAGAAGCATGTAATTTTATAAATCTGATTTTACCAAACCCAGTGATTAAGGCCTCTGATTGCAGAGGGGGATGGCGAAAGAGCGGTGATTTCCATTTAGAACCAAGGACCAGAATCGAGGAAGGGAATTCTGCGTGCGCAGGAGCTGCCATTGGCTGCTTTATTTGGATCCTGCTGGCCTGAGCAGCTGGAATGGTGGAGAAGCAGAAATCTCAGCAGAAAACCACCTCTCGCTTCCACATGTGGCAGGATCTGGGGTACAGGACAGGAAGGGTCTGCTTGTCACCACAGTGGCTATGTGTCAGCCAGTCCCTCCTGGGCTAGCAAACACACAAACACAACCCAGCGGGTTCCATTGCAAAGCCTTCCTCCACTTTACTTGGGAGTACAGGAAGTGTTAATAGGGGTTGAATCCATCTTCTTCTCACTGAGTTCCAACCCCAGCCCCTTTATTTTATTTATTTTTTTGAGACAGAGTCTCTCTAAGATGTCCAATCTGAGTTCAAACCTGAGACTCTCCTGCCTCAGCGTCCCAGAGTGCTGGGATGACAGGCCTGTGCCAGCATGCCCAGATTCAGGGTCACTCTTGATACAAACAGTAAGCTGTCTTGATCCTGGGAGGTACGGGAACTGGGCCTACGCTGGCCTAAACTCGCCCCATGATTTTCGCAACCAGCCCAGAGGTCATGGTCAAGGACGTGAACCCACCAAGGCCAGTGCTGGACCTGAGGTCCCAGGGAGACTTGAGCTAGGACCCCTGTGAGCAGCCCCGCATCCTCATCTCAGAAATGACGTGATACACTATATGACTGTGGTTTAATTTATTAATTTACTTATTTTTTTGTGGCTCTGGAGACGGAGCCCAGCGCCTTTGTACTGAGCTACATCCTCAGCCCATTTTTTATTTTTGACTTTGAGACAGGGTCCTGGCTACGCCACTAGGCTGTCCACACTGGTCCTGGGCCTGTGTTCCTCCTGCCTCAGTTTCCCTGAGTGCTGGGATGACAGGTCTGCGTCACTGGGCCAGGATGTTTCTAAACCCCTGCTTTGTGGTATCTGTCCTGTGGCACTGGTGACTAACCAACAGGGGCACTGGACGCCTGCAGGGTACACCACGTGGTCCATCATCCCTCGGCCAGCTCTGAAACCGCTTCCTCCTCCCTCAGCTATGGCCAAGGTGCAAGGTCCCCTGAGGAGCAGGGGTCCTGGAGGGCCTCCGGTGACACCAGGGCGCGGGGTCTCCCACACCACAGCTGGCGGGAAGGGCCACCAGACTCTCCGGGATTCCCGAAAGCAGCCCGGCGAGCCAGCCACGCTGAGCCAGGCAAGCCAGGCCACCTGCACGTCCTCACACCGGCTGGAGGGCTGGGGACAGGAAGCCAGCAGGCCTGGTACTTACTTCATGATGACAATGTAGATAAGGTACATCAGCACGAGGACCAGGGACTCCCACCTGCAAAAACCAGGGGCCATCAATGGAGGTGACCAAGGTGGGCAGAGAGCCACATGGGTGGCCGGGGCAGCAGGGTGCTGGGTGGGTGCCACAGCTCCTGGCCCAAGGGCCCGTGCACGCCACGGGCAGCTCCCGGCAGTGCTCCCTCTCCTCCCCCTCTGGAGGGCACACGCTCCCGCCTCCTTGCTGTTGGCTCCCGAAAGAGCTTGTGATAGAGTGGCTCAAGGTGTGAGCTGTCCACGGCTCAGTCCCCAGGTATCTGGACCCATTTACACAGGGCAAATGGCGGCTGGGGGACGGATGGGGCGTCTGGGGATACAGAGGGTAGGGAGAAGGGGTGGGGCAGACACAGTGACACAGAACAGGTCAGAGGCAAGGAGCTACAGTGTCAGAGGGCAAGAGAAAGTGAGAGGAACAGAGACAGGAGGAGGAGGGAGACAGGGTAGAGGATGGGTAAGGGAGGGAGGGAGAGAACCGAGCGAGGGCCCGGGCAGGGGCGGTGGCAGCAGGAGGGTAAGGATGAGTGGGAGGAAGGGGGAAGAAAGTGCTGGAAGCCTCTATCATGGGCCCAACACCTCTGTCTCCTTTTTGGCGACCTCCAGTGGAGAAGGGCATTGTTCTCTGGGCTGCCGCCTTCTAACCCGAGGTCGAGGTCGCCTGGAGAGAGGGTGAGGGGTGGGTCCCGAGGAGGGAGCTCCGGGCAGCTCCTGGCTCCTCGGCTCGCTTGTCGGCTGCCTCCACGTCCTGAACTGACTCAGGATACTGACCTTTCATGGTCTTTCTGACTTGGGGCAAGAGCCAGGAGCTTCCAGGTGCCGTATCTGGTAAGCAAGGTGATGGGGACACGCCACCACCATGTTTTACGAGCCTGCCTTTCTGTTGATGTTATGGTTTGGATCTGGAATGTCCCGCCAAAGCCCCCTGCGTTTAGATGTCGTGGGATAACTGTGGAGCTGGGTACTGTTGGGAGGTGGGGGATGGCTGGAAGGGGCAGATGCTTGCGGCTTGACCTGGACAGACCGTGTCAACCTGCTGAGATTAGGAAAGGCAGAGCTTTCAGGTGTGTGTTACTGACTTGTCAGGAAAAGACACAAGGGCACCCATCCTGGGTGTGGGGAACCCAACTGGCCAATGGCAGCTTGAGATACATAAAATAAGGAAGAAGAAATCTTGTTACAGCCTCTTCCTGGGAAGGCTCTGGCCTTGCCCGAGTCTCTGGAGACACAGACTCTCCTCCCTCACCTGGCTTCCGTCTGCCATGCTGTGAAGAGCTTTTCTCTGACTAGACCTCCGCTATGTGCGGTGAGCGGACTGCGAGACCTTCTAACACTGCCCTAAGTAAATCTTCCCTCCTTCAAGTCACGGATGTCGGGTCTTCTGTCCCAGCAACAAATGAGGAGCCATGCCAGGTGGCACTCCTCACTCTTCTGGTCACGCCTCGCGGAGCCACTCAGGAGAGAGGACACCCAGAACTGCTCAGGGAGCCTCAGAGCGATGGGGTAACTGTGCTCGAAGCGAGGGGCGGAGCTCTGGGGAGGATCTGCGACCACACGTCTCTTAGTAAACGAATTCTTAGAGATGTGAGCATCTGCCAAAAGCCTTGGACTGAGGCTCTGACCTCTTCCCTGCCAACAGACCCTCCTAGGTTGAGGCAACGGGTGGGGACCCCTCATCTCAGGGAGGGTGAGACTCAAAGGTCTGGGCCACAGCTGTAATCCTGGCCACCTGCTGGTCATGACAGACCTCGTAGTATAAAGTGGAGGAATACTGAAGTTTTAGCAGAGTGAGACTTTTCTTCTTACCGTTTTCAGTATGAATTTAATGGCTGGAGCCACAGCAGCTATTTTGAGCCCATCAGGGAAAGGTCAGAGTAATGCTGAACCATTGCATGGTGTACATTTGGGATATTGATATGCAAGAAAAACAAAAATACTTGTTAACCCACTGGCGCCGGGTTCTCTATTACCTGCCCTCAGAAATGAACCTGCCTGCTTGCTGACCACTCCTGGCCTGAATGTGACGCACCACGGGAGGCTGATTTAAGGACTGCCATCAGGGCTTCAGGGCTCTGCGCGACCTTGTCTCTAGGTCTGCTTAGCCTTCTGAGTTTGGGGGTTCCCACCCGAGCGCTCAGTCAGTCACGGATAGAAAAGACTTGCACGTGCGCTGGCTACGCGCATGAAGCAAAGGGTCAGAAGAGGTTCTCAGGATTCACATCGTGTCAGGTACTAGACATCACCTGGAGATGACTGAAGGTGCCCGGGAGAATGTGTGCGTGGGCCGTAGGCACACACGGTGCACAGTGAACACCTATGGATTCTGACATCTGCAGGGGGTCCTGGTGCCCGCTCCCTAAAGACACCAGGGGACAGTGTATTCGTCTTTGGCAAACCTCCCTTTCCCGCAAAGAGTCCTCCCATTTCATAATAAACAGCTGAACTTGTTTCCTTTGAGGATCTGGAGTGAGCCGATCACGCGCCCTACCATCCTCAGGACCTGCACGTGGAGTCCCGGAGACCCCTGGGAGAAAGCGTGTTGGAACGCCCCTTCATCGCACGATGGAGAAGTCAGCGTCCAAGACAGACGTGGGTTCCCATGCGCACACTCACGACTAAGCCAGTGCTCAGGCCTGGCCAGGGAAGGGCCGGGGACATGAGCAGTGAGAATCTCAAGTCCAGTACAGTTCAGGCTCCTTAGGCGAGGAGTCCAGTCCCTAAGGGCCACGGTTCCCAGTTTAATTTCCCGGCCTCACTCACGTGACAAATGCTGCCCATCAGCCCACGTGTGGAACAGCAATGACGACACCCTAGGCCAGTACTCTGGGGCGATGTTACCTGGGCTTAGGGAGCTCCCCCTAGACGCCATGGCTGGGAGGATTTATGATTCCAGCACCCCGCAGGATACAGCAACGTGCGCGCATGTGGTCCTCTAGGCCCCACACCCCAACTCTATGGACAGGAGCCTCGCGCTCAGGCCGAGGGCTCTAGTGCCCGCTCCCTCACAGAATTGAGACCCTTCTGCTACGGGCATGAATGTGCAACCCAGCACACGTCACCCAATATCCCAGTGGAGGCCTCGCAATGGAACAAAGAGGAAGGGGATCTCTTCTTGTCCTTGCCCTATACGGCCCAAAATGCCCTAAAAGTCACTCTCACGTTGCCGACTAAAACTGGTCTCCCAGTAAGCCACGTTGTCTCCCGCTGCAGTCCAAGCACAGCGCCATTAAGATGGAGCGAGACAGGGTCGTACAGGTTGACGGCAACCTTCCTAGGATGGCCTGTCCATCATCCTATCCATCTGTCTGTCTCTTTCTCTCTGCTAATGGGAAAGTATCTCACTAAGTTGCCCATGCTGGGCTCGAACCTGTGATCCTCCTGCCTCAGCCTCCCAGAGCACTGGGATTATAGGCCCGCCCTGTCAGGCCCAGGAGGATAGCCTTTCCTGGTAATTTTCTGTACAAGGACAGAAGACGGATTCTGAGCTCCAACAGGGCCGTGACTTTGTCTACAGGCAGCACTGTTAGCAAGACTCGCTCTGCTGGGCAACACAGGGCACCTACTGTTTGCTACGGCAGAGCAGCCGCTCGGGCCGTCACGCCATCTGTCTGCACAGAGCTGCTGCTGGGAGTTTTTCTGTGTGGTGATTTAGCGCCAGAAGCATTAGTGGACAAGTGGCCACCGCCCCACTGGGTGACCCCACCTGGGCTGGTATCGACAGAGGTTCCTCCTCAGCTCTGACTAGCGCACTTTCAGGTACCTCTGTCCCCTATAGGCCGTTGGTCAGTACCACCCCAAAACCCTCAGCACCTGCCAGGGGGCAGTGTGCAAGTTCAGTGTCTTAAGGAACATCGTCCTGGCTGTGTCTTCTCCTGCCTTCTTGGACAGAGGCGGGAGGGAGATGGCATCCCAGGTACCACCATCACCAGTGTGACAGGTTCCCCGGCAGCCTCAGTCCTGGAAGCCACTGACGTGTCCTGTGATGAGGAGGTACCCCCTCTAGCCGAGAGCTGGAACTCAGGGCTTGTGTCCATTTGGCTGAAAGGACACCTGAGGATTGTTCTTCTCCAGCCCCTCCCCAGCTGTAATGCCATGGATGTCCCTAGAGCCCCTCACTCCTGCTCTGAAGAACACACCACTATTCTATGGCCACGGATCAAATATTACACACACACACACACACACACACACACACACACACACACACACAGTGAACAGGGATGCTGAACGCAGTTTCTATGTCCACGGCAAATGCACCTTCCTTGCTCAGAACTAACTCCACAACAGAGACACGGGCAGCTCATCAAGATGCCAACAGTTTTCCGTATATTTAATTTGGGAAATTTTTCTGCCAAAAAAATCCCAGATTTTTTCAGAGCTGTGAGATATTTTGGGATGCCAGGCAGAACTCTAGTGGGTTAAAGGTCACTGAAATGCCCAGTCTTGACCCGTAAGATGGACCTGAGGTCAGGACCCCTGGACATGGGCTGAATACCACTATGGTCTGGGTTAGAATGTTCCCCAAGGACCAGGTTATTAGACCTTCTTCCTGGCTTGCTGCCATCGGGGGTGGCGGAACCATTAAGGAGTGGGGCTTCGGAGACCTTCGGGTCCCTGAGGATGTGCCCTTGAAGGGACCGGTCCCTTCCTCTTTCCTCTCGTGCCCTGCCCTTGGGCTGGTTTAGCTCTGCCACTGCCTGCTGCCACGAGGCACAGCCTTGACACAGACCAAAAGCAACAGCGTCAACACAGCATGGGGTGAAACCTCCAAAGCCTGAGATAAAATAACCCCTTTCCTTTTATAAATTGACTATTTCAAGGTATTTTGTTACCACACAAGAAAAATGACTTACACAGATACAATTTTAAAAGACTAGTCAACACTTGCCCACGGCCTGGCAGATGGCAGGCTCTCCAAAGGAGCAAGGAAGCCCCCAACTCCAACCTGGGTGGTAAAGACATGTCTCAAGTGCAGCCTTCTCTCACCCGAGGCCAAGGGACAGGTCTGTGTTCGGGGGAAGCTCATTCAGTTTCTCTGAAGGGGACACAGGGTGTTTCGTTACTTCGTTACCCACTGCGGTGACAACATACCTGACATTCATAACGTCAGGGAGGAGGGACTTACTTATCTCAGTTTCAGAAAAATCTCACACAGTTCACTCATGGGGCAGCAGGCAATGGAGAAGGCCCACGGCCGAGGCCGCAGAGCTGCTTGGGCACTGCAGGCAGAGCCAAGTGAGGCAGGAGACGTGCGGAGACTCGGGCCAGGCCAGAGCTTCCCAGGAAGAAGCTGTGATAATGTTTCTTCTTCTTTTATTTAGTTCAAGCTGCCAGCTGGGTGCCCACCAGGTGCCCCTCCCTCACTTTCTGGCCCACAAGTCAACAACACGCATCTGAAAGTTCTGCCCTGGGGTCCCCCCCTCCCCCCCGCCCTGTCTCAACAAACCCTAAGCACCTGCCCCTGCCAGCTAGGCCCCACCTCCCAATAGCACACGATTCCCCACTACATCCAAACACATGAGGCTTTGGGGGGCACTGCAGATCCAAACCACAGCAGGGGGCTCCCAAGAATTCTCATTTTCTAAGCTGGGGTGAAGCCTCACTCTGGGTTTCAACGCACGCAGCGCTACCACTCGGAAGACACCCTTGGAGGGAAGGAAGAGGTACTTACCAGGAAACCTTTTCATCATAAATGAACTGTGAAAAAAGAAAAAGGACAGGAGGTCAGAGACAGGCAGACAGACAGACAGACCCCATGCCTTACTGCATGTTGCTTCCCTTGTTGCTGGCCAGGTGGGCATCTGGGCTTGGTGGGGCATACAGCACCTATGGGCACCCGGGGACTGACTTATATTCCAGACATGGTGGGAGGAGACAGTGTGGGCAGCGTGTGTGGGGGTACTGGGGTGCGGAGAGAGGCTGAGCTCTCTCCTTTTCGCCACAACTTACACCCAGCAGTGGAGTGACCGAAGTGTGACTACCAGCTTTATGAGGGAGGTGCCAAGCAGAGGTTGGTCCAGAAGAGGACACAGGGGCTCAGCGGGTCCCTTATGTGCCACTTGGGGGACTCCTGCACACACCTCAGTGTGCTAAAGAGCGCCTGCTGTTTATATGTAAGCCCTGGAAATCCTGTGTGCTCAGTACTCTTGTTTTAATGGACTTACATTTTTGCTTCCTGAAAAAAATTTATTTCCAAAGGAAACCTTACATCCCAACGGGAAGCGCAGTGACAGTGACCCATGACCTTTGCAGTCACCTATAGGAGGTGACCCAGAAAACAAACAAATGCCCGCGCAACCAACAGTGCCTGCAGATCTTGGCTGGATGCCATGGATTGCCCACACAGTGGGCCCACAATCTGCCCTTGGGTTGGAATTAGGGTTAGAGTTGAGATTTGAGATTGGGGTTAAGGGTTGGTTGAGGGTTAGGGTTAGGTACTAAGGGTGGTTTTGTTAACGGTTCAGGTTAGGGTTGGTCAAGATTTAGCACGGGGTTAGAGGTAGGTTTGGGGTTAGAGTCAATGGCTATAAATCAGGTTAGGGTTAGGGTTTGGAATTAGATAGGGATTAGGGTTCAGAGTGGTGCTGAGGTTTGGGGTTAGGGTTAAGGGTGAGGGCAGAGGTTAGGTGTAGAGAGGTCCAGGAGTAGTGAAAAATACAGTGCCAGGTGACACTGCATCTTCATCCTTTAGTTCCCAGAGAGAATACAGAAGAAGGGTCAGCGTATTTAAACCCCAGCCCGTGCACCACAGGAGAACGCTTTCCACAGGCGATTAAGCCGACATAACCCTCTGACTGACACAGGGAGGCGAGCTATGGAAAGGTAACTGTGCTGAAGAGTTGGGTCTAGAGCTCATCCCAACTCTAATCTTTGCATTGTTTTTATGACAAGCGTCCCCACCCAAATGACCTGGAGAAGCCAAGCAGACAGACGCATTTTACTCAATGGGAAGCAAGGGAGGGCTCTGCCTACAGCTGCTTCCATGCTCACAGAACACGACAGCTTCGGGCGTGGCCATCTCTAAGCGGCCCTCTGTCGCGCAGGTGGGAGCCCTCTGGGAACCCTGAGGCAGGCAACCTGGGTGTCACACGCCACAGAGACGGCAGTCAACATTGCTTCACTCCTGGTTGCTGTGAGAATCACCAGTTGTGCCAAGAGGCCAAAGGGACCTCGCACAGCTCATGAGATTCTCAGGGCCCCAGTGATCTCGGGATGTGGGGGAAGGACGCAGGGCAGGAAGCAGCCAGGCCTGGTTATAACTGGTTCCTCCCAACAAGCCACTGAAACAGACATCAGCTTCACGGTTCTGCTCCTCTTGTCATCAGACTCCACATTTCGCTCGTTTGCAGTCCTAGGGATGGAGACCAGGGCCTTGATGCCGAGCTCCACTTGATTTTGAGAGAGTCTTGGTCAGTTATCCTGGCTGGGCTCCAACTTTCCATCCTCCTGCCTCAGCTTCCCAGAATGCCTGGCTTCCAGGCCTGCACCACCAGGTCCGCTTGAGAAGTTGGCACTTAATGAATGGGTCAGATCAAGCGGGCAGCCAAAGAAGAAGAGCCAGCCGCACCCTCAGGTGGGCGCCACAGAGGCTGCTCCTTGGAGCGCATGCACAACTCTCCTGTCCTGTCACTGGCTTTAAAACCGTCGTCAGGAAATAACGGAAGAGACCAAGCGATGGAAGATGGAAAACGTCTTCTATAAATTAGCTAATTCAATACTCATCGTAGCGACGAGCCAGAACAATCAATTCATAGCCACTTAAGGGAATACAAGATACTGGGAGAGAGTTGATTAGACCGGGCCAATTTAATTTCCTTCTGCCAGGGAGGACTGGCAGCACCACATGACACAGACGCAGCTGTGGGAATCCCAACGCTGTGACTTCCCCAATGACGGTGCAGGTCTCACAAGAGGATCGTGGGAAGGGAGGCCACTTCCTCTAGAAGAAAGGAATGCCCTTTCTAGGAAGCATCCCAGGACCAACAGTGGCTGCTGTTATCTACTATGTCAAAAGCCAGGGGAGAGGATGAGAATGGAGCAGAGGTGAGAGAGGGTCCGGGGCCAGAGGCCGCTGGGCAACAGCTGAAGAACCGCCCGGGAGGACGCCTGTGTTCCAGCACAGCAGAAGGCTCACAGAGGCCTTCCTGCTCCCCGAAGGCCCACAAAGGACATGACCTCAACCTGGGACCGACCGCATTTGTGCCCAACTTCAGTCCTATCCGGCCACAGCTGGCTATCTCAGTCTGTGACTGATCTCAATCCATGGCCATCTTCAGCCTGTGACTGGCCTCAGCCCGTGTTCAACCTCATTTGCACTGCAGTGGGCTCTGGGACCCAGGGGGCGTTGGGCACCGTGACACTTCTTCTAAAGACCTTAGTGGTTAGAAACTCTCCTCCTCTGGGTGGGCTGAGCCAAGTCACCCCTTGGGGCCATGAGCCCTTTTCGCTGGCCCACTCCCACTCCTGCCCTGCAGATAGAAGACTCCTAATAAACCTCTGCCTTTCTCACTATTTCTGTGTGTTCTGCTCAATTCTTTGCTCAGGACACCAAAAATCTGAATGTGGCCTCTGAGACCCCCACTGGTAATACATTTAACTGTACAACCAACTGAACCAGAGACTAGAATTTGAAGGGAGTTCAAATAAGGCAGAGACAGAGCAGGCAGGCCTGGTGAGACTGGACAAGATGCCCAGTTAGAGACGGGGCGTTGCGAGCTGAGGTCGAGAGAATGCCACGGCAGTGACCTGGGGCGGGTGAGGTTCAGGATGCTGGCAAGGAAGGAGAAGGCACGTGGCCCGCCGTCCATACTCACAAATGGAGAGACCTGGGAACGGGAGGTACAGTCCTCCCTGTGGTACCTGTGCCTGGTGTGAGGCCCCTACTTTGCCTCAGGGTGTCCTCACCGTGGTGGAGGGCCTCCTGAGCATGCGCCAGGCTCTGGGTTCCATCCCTGGCTCCACAAAAATAAAAGCAGAGTGAAAATTGTACAGTGAGAACTTTCCGAGAGGCTACTGCTGGGTCACCTGCGGGGCATTAGCATCCCGCACCCCTGTCTGAATGGAACGGGGGCTGCTTTTGCTCCAGCCTGGGGAGGGCTGCAGGGAACGAGTTTTTTTACTCCCTCCACATTTTACATTATTCTCCTGAGCCAAGTACTGCACAGCCCACCGCGTTTATGCTCTAACTGGAACAGGGAACACCCACCTGCACCCTCCCTTAGAGAAGCACTCCCAGCATCCCAGAACAGGAAACCTGCTACCCTCTTGCCTAAAGAGACTGCACTCCCATTACAGAAGCTACCACTAGGTGGCTCCCATGTTCCGGCCTTGCGTCCCGGTCCCCCTGAACAGGGAGCTGAGGTTGAAATGAAGTCAAGTTCAAGTTCATTTCCAAAGCGCCTCCCGATCTCCCGGAAGGGGAGAACCACAAGGGACTTTGGCCAATCTACTGCTTTGGGGTGAGGGGCACTTCCTGGCCCCTTCTCGGGGACAAGGAGCCACCTAAGTCAACGTTCAGTTCTCCTGGGAGTTGCAGCATTTGGAAGAACTTCTGAAAGCGTGCCTCTGTGGCCTCCTGAATGGGCATCTCCACGGTCTCCTGAAACCATGCCTGGTGAGCAGCGCACCTCTGAGCTCCAGGCTCTGGGTCTGGGGCCAGCCCTGGGGCAGCTGGACACCATGCGCAGACGTCCCCACCAAGAGCCAGCCCCAGGTTTGCTGAGCCCAGCCAGGCAGGTGCCCTGGCTTCAGCCTCACAGCGCGTCTTCCAAAGCTGTCCCTGGCCTCCCCCTGAGGTCGCCACATGTTCTGCGCTGGGCTGTGAACCAACAGAAATGAACCTGAAAGAGGGACTTATTTCTGTCAGGACTGGGTGCCATGGAAACAGGCTTGTCGTCATTCTGTTGGCTCTCGAGCTGAGCAGACAGGTGAGTCCTTGGACACTGGAGGGTTCCCAGGAATGGCGTGTTCACAGGAGAGGAGCCGGGAGTGGCCCAGACAGAGGAGGGGAGGGGGGGAGAGGGTAGAAACGGTAAGGAGGGAAGTGAGGGGAGATGGCAGAGCAGGGAGGCGAGGCTGCAGCTGTCCTGGGCCCACTCAATGTTAGCTCTAACGATGAATCAGGCATGGCCATGGTGCTGGAGCTAAGATTTCCTAGCCTGTATTATAATCAGTGGCTCGCCTAGAATTGTAAGCAGTGAAAATAACAGGAGAAAATCAATACCATCATTTGCTTTCCAGAGACTGAAACTTGGAAAAGCTCTTTTCCGAGCGACAAACTGAGGTCACCCTGCAGGCCACACCCATTTGACATCGTAGGGTCTATGGGAGAACATCTTCTGGGGCCTCCCCTTCTCCAGCTGCAGAAGCAGGACTTGTGTGGGGGCGGGGCCGGGGCAATTTCACCTCCAGAGAGAATCTGGAGGCAGGCACTGGGCAGCCGCCTGTGACAGGCAGAGACAGGGAGGACGGACGCTTCCACAGGAGGCGGGAGTCCCTGCTGGAGGGCAACCAGACGATGTCAGCACACACAAGAAAGCAGGAAGTGAGCACGACCCCCAGGCGGGGCTGGGAAGCGCTGGTCACTCCATGTCAGCAAACCAGGGCCGGCTCCAGGCAGGACAAAGGGGGAAGACACTGGGTTTGGGATGCAGAAGATGAGGGATGCTAAACTGAAGCTGGGCAGTGCCAATAGCCAAGGCAAACAGAAACTCAGACTTCCAAGTCATTTTCTCTGCAGAAGCTGAGAGGTCTCTCCGTGTGAGCCGAGGCTGCTCAGGCCAGGACCGAGGTCCCTGCTCCAGGAGCACAGGCAAGAATGACCTCAAGCCCCGCATTTCCCCACCATTGTTCAGAGCAGGCTACACCTTCGAATTCTGCCTGTCATTCCCTGTGTGTGTCTTCGAGCTGCTGTTGCTAATCCCATGAACCGGAAAGACAGCGGAGATGGGACAAGCCACTCGTTCTCAGGGGACAATGAGTTCAAGAGGGTGGGGAGCTGGGCCAGAGGGGGCAGCCCTGGAGGCCGTCAGGGAGGTGAAGGGCACGCATCAACCTGACCATGAAGATTTCCTTTCTCCCACAAAAAGGGCAGGACAAAATGATTTCAGGCACACTTAAAGAAAGGGTCTGGGGTCCAGCTGCCCTAGGGTCTTCATGAAAGAATTCTACGAGACTTCTCCGCGAGAGCTACTCCTTTCTGTCTACAACGAGACTGCCAAATGACAGAAGAAGGCACACCTGTCTCGTGGGGGAGCCGTGTGATGGGGGTAAGGGTGACCTTAGAGACCGTCGGCGACCGGGTGGATCTGTGATGTCCCACAAAAGCCTTGTGTGGGGAAGGTGATTCAACCATGCGAGTCAACCCACCCTGATTTCCTCTGCTGCTAAGGCCGCAAGATGCAGGTCACTGGGATGTGACCTGGAAAAGGTACATCACACAGGGGCGTGACCCGGAAGGACATAATTCCCTCACTAGGCTGGCCCCTTGCCCTCTGCCTCCTGTCCTGCCATGCTGGCTCCCCATGAATGGACCGAGACATCCCGAAAGTATGAGCTACAACAACACGTTCCTCACTTAAGTTGCAGTATAAAGGTATCATGTCCCAGCAGCAAAAGGGTAACTTAGACACCAGCAGAGGCAAATATCCCGGGAGAGTAGGTGCAGGCTGTGGACTCAGGCAGCCTCCCATGGACCCCTTGCACGGTAGCATTGACCCTGGGCAAGTCCTTTACATCCTGGGCCTTGGTTTGCCATCTGTCAGACAGGACCCACACTAGTAGCCTGCGTACTCATGAACATTACACTAGGAAACTTCTAACCAGTCCACCCAAGATGCCCAGGCCCGTTGCACCTTGAGTCCATCCTCATTAAAAATTGCAGGTGCCTGTGAGGATGTAGGCATATTTTCTGTGGGATGATTTGGTCCCCAGAGCTGTATTTACTTCCCAGTATGGCCGCCAACTGAGGCTATCTAAATGTAACTTAATTAAAATGAATAAAATTAAAAATTCAGTTCCTCGGTTTCCCTAGTTGTAATTCAAGTATCCTATGGCCACCTGCGGCTAATGGCCACCAAGGCAGATGGCACATTTCTATCACTGGCTTGGAGGAGTGGCCCCCAAGGTCTCTGTGTTCAAAGTTTGGTCTCCAGGTAGCACTACGGGAGGCGGTGGAGTCTTTGAGAGGTACAGCCCAGTGGGGAGTCCTTAGGCGACGAGAGGATGCCCTAGAAGGCAACCGTGGGGCCCGTTTCATTCGGTTCCACCTAGATTCGTGTCTCATCGGGTGAGCAGGCAGTGCCACCGCACACGCACACTCCTGTTGTGATGTGACAGAGGTCTAAAGAAAGGGGCCGCTCAAACTTGGCCCAGAACCTTCGGGGTCGTGAACTAAACAAAACCTTTCCACTTATAACTGCTTCAGGCATCTTGTTCTAGTAAACTGAAGCAGACCACTACAAGGTGTGACCATAAAACACAGCGTGCGTTTACATAAGAAAGTATTATAGCAGAGGACAGTTTCCTACCAATCTCCATCAAGATGCCCCCGCCTTCGAATGCCCTTACGCCGTCACTTTTGACAATTTCGGGAAGGTTCTGGAAGGCTTCTTTCATGTCTCCAGTTGTGCGGTCATGGCTGCCTTGGTGTCCTCAGTTAATTCAAAGTGCTCACCTTGCAGGGTCATTTTGACTCTGGGAAGAGCCGGAAGTCCCTGGTGCCAGAGCCCGTGACTACGGCAGGTTTTTACGGGCCCACTTTTCCACTGGGCGGCGCTCGGCAGCAGCACTCACTTTTTTTAAAAAAAAAATCACACCTGGTAAAGACAACTCTGCGAAGAGAACTTCCCAAACTGCTTCTGAAAGTGGCAATAACAGCAGATGAGCGTGCCTGAGGCCGGGCAGAGTGTGTGGGGGGCTCGCGGCAGTCTCCTTCTGCTGTAACGGATTTTAAGAGCTGAAACACTCCTGCGGTTGCCCCATCAGCACGTGACCGGCAGGTGTGGTGTTCTCCACGGGGTCCTTCACCGAGGGCACCGCCTGGAGCCAGCCTCGTTGCTCTGTCTGTGCCAGGGCGCTGAGGACCACCCGGTGGGCACGAGGCCTGTGGCCCACAGCCCACAGGGGCGAGGCCTGTGTGCGCTGGGCTCTGCACCAGCCTGCGTTTCGGGGAGCCTGTTTCCCAGGCCTGGTCCCCGTCCCCATCCCCAGGTCACTCTCCTCTCATGCTCACAGCCTCTGACCTCAAGCAGAATGAAGGGTAAAAGCAAAACGTTCCTTTTAGGACAGCTGTTAGACTGGTGAGGTAATCAGTCATTTGCATTTATGTAAATCGCACAATTATGCAAATTACAGCAACATTTCACTACCAGAAACTGACAGACCTGCTGGAGCTGGGAGCCAGGGCAGGCTGGGGAGGCCCGAGTCACCCACGTGCAGGGGCTCACGGTGGACAAGGGCAGCGGGTGATCAGCAGGGGTGTGTGGATATCGGTCAGCCTCTTCAGCAGAGGGCAGAGGGAAGGCAGCAGAGAGCTCAGAATGCTCTGGGGCTGAATATGGGTGAAGCTTTCTCACAGGGGCATGGGGGGCACTGGGTGAGCCTCTAGGGAAAGCCCAGTATTTCCAAGGCCTGACCCTCGGATGTATAGAAGGAACTCGGGACCCAAGGGGGCACGGATTGCACGGGAGAGGCACCCACTTTACGCACCTCGACATTATAGCTGTTTTTGGCAATGATCAATTCTTGACTCTTAATTTCTCCTGCTTTTTCCTTAAAAAAAAAAAAAGCTGAACCTGGTGACCTGGTGGTACAGCCCTCTTATCCCAGCACTCTGAGAGGCTGGGGCAGGAGGATCTCAAATTGGAGCCCAGCCCGTGCAACCTAGTGACTGAGACCTGTCTCAAAAATCAGACATAAAAATGGGCTGAGAATGTAGCTCAGGGCGAAGGTCCTGGGCTTTAGCCCTCGGTACCACAGAACAAGCTAGAAAGCAGTATTGAGTAGAACGCAGCTGAGACCCAGACGCCACGGCGAGCTGGCTTTGTGCGTCCGTTTGGACGTTTCTAGCAGGAGTGTAGCAGGGTGTCTGTGCCTCGCTCTTTCCTGGGTCTCTGCTTTTGAGCCTGTTCGTGTTCCACCTGCGTCTTCCACCTCAGCTGCCCGAGATCGGGGGAACCACAATGCTACCAGTACCTCCTCGCCGGCCCCCGAGCCCTCGGCCCCTATGCAGCCACCAGCCTCTCTGGAGAAGGTGTCCCCTGCTCTGTGCAACTCCACGACCTTGGCCAACCTTGGGGGGGAGCTGTCCTGGGGGCTCTACTTCGTGACCCTGAAGGGGCCCCCAATTTTTTGAGACAGGATTTCGCTCTGTAGCCCAGGTTGGTCCTGAACTCACTGTGGAGCCCAGGCTGGCCTTGGACTCCTGGCAATCCTCCTGCTTCAGCCTCCCGAGTGCTGGGATGACAGGCAGGTGCCACCATGCCCAGCTTTACGTGGTGCCAGGGAATTGAACCCAGGTCCCTGCGCTTGCAAGGTAAGCACTGTAACAGCTGTACCATTCCTATAGCCCCTAAAAGGCCCCTTGATGGGGATGAGGACAGAAACGTCACCCTGCTCCTGTGGACTTGCCAGGGGTGTAGGGGCTCAAGGGCCTCTGTACTGTACCCCTGGGGCCAACAATTACACCTTCTGAACATCTCAAAACTGTATCATGGTGATGAACACTTCTTTTTTTTAAAAGAGAAACTCTAAGAGTTAATTGGGAAGGCTGCTACTTACTTTGTGGGTAGGAGAAAGGGCTTCAAAAAATGGAATTTTAAGTGCCCTCATCCCCGTCCCCACCCCCAGAGTCCATTAGTAGGACATGAGGAAAATTGTAGGGGCAGTGACGCTGTCGCCACAGGAGTGGTGGGAGCTCAGGGCTCCAGGTGGCCTGCATGCCCAGCTGGGTTGGCGCTAGAACTCAGAGCCTGTCCCGAGGGCAGGGGCAGCTCGGCGCTGTGGCCAGGCTAGGCAAGTGAGGTCTGAAGAAGCTGACCCTTCTTCCCACATCCTCAGCAACAATGACACTTATTCTTGTCTAGGAGAGGCTCAGATAAATGAGACCGGATAGGAGTCATCTCGCATCGGGCCCAAGTGGCACCAGGGCCAAAGACCACGCCAGAAGCGACCAAGCCTCATGGCTGCTGGGGCAGAGGCTCCTGAGCTGGTGGAGTGTGACCTCTTCGGTGCCTCCTCATCCCTCTGTCCGAGCACTGCCGTCACTCCCCGAGATTCACACAAGCTGATGGTGGCATCTACACGATCCTCTGACTGTGTAATTTTTTAAAAAATCATCCAAAAACACCCTATAAAAGGTAGGAGAACCTTGGGCACATGACCAGCAAGGGTTAGTACACTGCAGGACGAAGTTTTCTGGAATGAGGGAAGAGAGGATTCTTGGGATCTCAGGGGGTCGGACCTTCACCCCAGGTCTCTGAGGACAGAAACCTTGAATTCAAGTGTGTGTCCTTCAGTGTCCTAAACAGGATTTGTAACACGAGCGTGTCTCAGCCTTACACAGCATCCTGGCTCTTCTGTACTTAATGGGGGGTCCTGGAAGGGGGTGGGCTGCATTTGCCCAACCTGGAGCTTTGGGGGACAAGGCCTAGAGCAGGTACATCTGGGTGTTCAGAGCTTGCAATGATGGGTAGGCAACCCAAGACTCCCAATGTCAGGAACAGAAGAATTTGACAGGTTCCTTGTGGACAATCTTGTGTCAAGTGTCCTGTGTTTGTTGTGGGCACAGAGAATTACAATGAAATAACCTACAGGTGAGAGTTCTGTGAGGCTGAAGAAGAGGTCCTTAGAGGATTTGTTTCCATCTTGAAGCCAAAAATCCCTAAAACTCAGAGACTGAGTAGATACTAAACCCCAGGTCACCAGAGTTGGTAGCAGGCATGTCAACAAGTTTCCCAGACACACAGAATCAAAAGGGTGTTAATCATGGGCTATGAAGGACATGATAGAAGCTGAGAAGTCCCATGTCCCACCTAGGAGAGCCAGAGGAGTGGACCCAGGCCACCAAGGAACCTGTGACATCTGACTTACTTCACGCCCAAAGGCCCAAGCCCTGGGGATGCCTGGTGTTCTGGGCAGAGGCAGTGGGCGAGCCAGTTGTGCAGAGAGAACAGATCCTCCCTCTGCCCACACTGGGTCCCTGCAGGCCGCAAGGAACTTACTCCAGGGCAGCGATCTTCACGCTTTCTGTGGATGCAAGTGCTCATTTTCCCTGGGAGCACCTCACAGACACCCAGGAACCACGGCTCACCAGTGGGCCTCCCCTGGCTCACTCAGGCAGACACACAAACATGACCATCACAACAGGAACCAGGAGTTGTATCTGCACACTCCTGTCCCCTGGATCCTTCCAACTGGCCACCATCCTCACCCTGCCATGGCACTGCAGGCCACGGGCAGCACTGGCTGGCTTGGCAGGGACTCGGGTGGCTCTGGGCACCCGTGGGGGTGTCAGATCAGGGGAGTGGGCGGCAGCAACACTCCTGTGCTGCAAAGGGACCTGCCATCAGCTGTGGGGCAGCTGTGCAGGCTGCGGGTGTAAAGCGTTCCAGGTGAGACGCTGGGGTGGGAGACTGGACAAGGTGGACGCCCACAGGGTCATTCCATGCATGGGAACGGAGGTGAGTGGGGAGAGGTCAGCGTAAGTGGGTTTGTTCCCATCTTGTAGCTAAAAATCTCTAAAACCCAGACAGACTGAGGAGATACTGAGCCCAGGTCACCCAAGGCTGTAGCGGTATGTAAATCAGGTTACCCAGACACACAGAACCAAAGGGTATTAATACTGGGTCCAGGCGGGGAGCCCAGGAGAGGAACAGGGGCCACAGCATGGTAGAGACGCAGGCTGGGCCTGGGGGACACAGCCGGCACTCAGCTGGGGACACGCTGAGCAGGGGACATGCGGGTGCTTAGCAGATGGTCACCTATCCCACGCGGACCCCAGGGAGACAGGTGCCACTGCCTGGGGCACAGGTGGGGGTAATAGCACAGAGGCGGTCCTGGCCCCAGTGCTGTGGGAGGAAGGGGTGCTTCCGCGAGAGCTCCTGGTGGGGGCCAGGTCCCAACACAAGGCCTTGAGAAGGGCACAGCAGAACCACAGAGTGAACAGGAAGTGGTCGGGGTCAGGCCTGGCATTACAGGCCTTTCATTCATCCCAGCACTCTGGGAGGCTGAGGCAGTAGGATCCCAAGTTTGAGCCCAGCCTGGGCAACTTAGTAACTTAGCAGGAACTTGTTTCAAAGTAGACAATAAAACATAGACTGGAGGTGCTACTCAGTGCAAAGTCCCTGGGGTCATTGTCTCAAGGACACTCACGGACCCAGACCATCAAGGACAAACTCCTGCTGGGAGCATGTGCTGGCTGGGCGGGGGTGCTGAGCGACCCAGGAGATGCCTCTGCCCAGGGACATCACCCATGCACTCGCCATCAGCGTCCTTGAGCAGAACTCTGCCTGGTATCACCTGGCCAGGGGCGGGGGGCAACCCTCACAGGGACGGAAAGGGACTGAAACTCACCACGATGAGTGCCACCACCGACAGTGTGTAGTACATGGAGTCTCTCAGCAGGCACCAGGAGGAGAGGGCCACCACCTGCAGGGACAGGGGCACAGTGAGCGGGACACAGGACGTAACGCAACTGAGACGCTGACTCACGCTGGCAGTGGCCTGTGACAAGAGGGCACAGTGTCCTGCGTTTGCTGCTGTGGGTCCCCCGACCCCTCTTCTAAGCAACAGGAATTGACTGAAGGTCTTTAGGGCCATCAGACTGGGTCCTCAGAGAGGCCGAGACCAGGCCAGGCCAGGCTCTGTCCCCCAGTGCAGCCCATTTTGGACTTTGAGACAGGATCTGGCTAAGCTGGGCTCAAATTTCGAGTCGTCCTGCCTCAGCCTCCCTGAGTGTGTCAAGACGACAGGCCTGCGCCACTGGGACAGGCTCTGTTGGAGGGAGGGAGAGATTCAGGGAGGGAACGGGAGCGCCACCTGCCCCCACCAGGGCACATGTCCCCTGTGAAGGACAGAAGGAAGGCTGGTGGCCCAGGCTGCGGGGCCAGCCACAAAGGGGCAGCAAGGCCCGGGCACTCAGGAACCGCTGCACATCACTGACATCCTGGGTCTCCTCGGAACGCGTGTGCCTCAGCATCACTGCTGGCCAGGGCCTTGTCGATGACTCAGGTGTGAAAGTCCCCGTGGTCACGTGCGAGGAGCGCCTCAGCCAGGCAGCTGCCGCCCTTAGGAGGGGCACAGAAAGGCCCCCTGCCCTTCCCTCCTGGTCCCACACCTCAGCCAGGCTCAGTGGCACTCTGGAGGCTGAAACAGGAGGATTGCTAGCTTGAGCCCAGCTTGGACAACTAAGCAACTTGGCGAGACCCTGTCTCAAAAATCAAAACTAAAACGTGCACCAGGGATGCAGCTGCTTGCGAAGGCCCCCGGGGGGCCCTGGGTACCACAAACAACAAAACCCCAAACCCACAGACACCTGGGCGGGCCAGAGCGGGCCAGAGCGCAGGCACTGGGCTCTCACTTAGAGCCACTCCCTCCCTCCTCCCGAGGACCGTGCTCACCACCCCACGGCCACAGAAGCGGGTCTGGCTGCCTTGGGCCTTGTGAAAAAGGCCACGGCAGAAGTTGGTGCACAGGAATGGGCCAACGACCGCGCTGGCTGGCCTCACCTCTGCTGTCTCTGCCTGTGGCATCGTCTGTGGGGCCCACAGAGCCGACCCACGGTCCTCTGCTCTCAAATAGCACCACCAGCGGGTGGGGTCTGTACCGCACCACCGCTGATCAGCATGGCAGGTCCCTCCCCTCACCGCACTCAGCTTCTTGGTACACTGGCATCTCCTTATTGGCTAACTTTGTCCCACTAGGTTTGCAGACCTAACTCACCCCCAACCTACAGACACCAGGGCGTGATTTAGCTGAAGACCACTGTCTCAGGGATGGGCGTGTTTTTGTTGTGTTGCAGCCTGTTGGAGGCCAGCTTTGAGACAGCACTAGCAGCAGAAGGGGAGTGGAGAGCGAAGCTCCACCCCCTGTCAATCAGCAGCAGCATCAGAACCTGATAGGAGCATGCTGACAGGGGGTGGAGCCTCACTCTCCTCACGCCTGCCCACGGCTGTTCTGTCCTAGCGGTCCAGTCTTTCCATGGTGACGGGCCAGTACAGTTTGTGTCCTGGAGTCTGAGGACTCCTGCGCTAAGGTGACAGAGTCATCCTGAGGAGGAGTCAAGTATTCCCTCCGCTGTCACAGCCTCTCCGGGGACTATAAACTCAGAACCTGTGCTCACCATTCGCCATCTATGGTGGGGGCGATGGTGGACTTAACCAGCAGGTCGTAAAGGGTCTTGAATAGTTTATTCCACTAATTATAATCAGGCAAACTGGTTGACGACACAAGGCAGGTATCAGCTCGGCACTGTTTTCCCAAAGCACCCGGCCTTCCCCCTGCAGGCGTCAGGTTGAACACACACCTGCCAAGGCTCCTTCTTGCTGCGCTGTAACAAGGCACCAATACAGGGAATTCGGAAAACTCAGGAGCCAAAAAGAATAGGAGGACGGATGGAAGCAGGAAAGGGGAAGAGGTGTCGCTCACTTATCTGGGAGCGGGGACTGAAATCCTGCAAGTGGGGTGAAAGATGACCCGAAAACAGAACTTAAAGTCAAAGCCCATGTAAGAACGCAATGCCCCATAGACAGGGCTCCGTGGGAAGCCCTGGTTTCAATCTCTAATAGTACAAAAAAATTAATGCCCAAAGTTCCTCCCACATTTCAAACAGCCCAAGAACTGTCCGCTGTCCCCTCAACAGATAACAAGAGACCGAGCAGTGGAACAGCAGAGAGGGGAGGGAACAACTCAATGCACCCCCCAGGCCAGTGCCCAGGCGGCCAGCACGCTGCAGCGCTCAGGCCCTCTAAGGGTCGGGCACAATGAGCACATGACAACACCAAACATATGAAGACACACAAACATGGCTTCTGAGAACACAGAGACAAACAGCAGATCAGAAAGAAAAAAAAAACCACCAGAGAAATGTTTCTATGACATTGACTTTCTCAACCAAGATATCGGGGCTAGGAGGGAGTGGGTGATACCTTCAAAATTAGAAAGAAAAAGGCTCCACCCTGGAACTCTGCATCCAGTGCACTGATTAAATAAAAGCAAAAATGAGTAAGTATGAAGGGGTAGTTGTCTAGACAATTCGCCTCCTATGCACCATTTCTGTCAAAGATACCAGAGGATGTACTCTACCAAAATGAGGGAGTAAACCACTTGTCATATAAAATCATGTTATAACACACCACAACACTTAGCAACTGGAACCGACAATGATAACTGATGGAAATTTCCAGAATAGTATAGTTACACAAGGAAGGTAAAAGCGCACTCCAAAGTGAAATCGTGGGTAGGTGTAGGGGGCAACCTAGCCACAGCGGAGCACGGCAGAATAAACAACGTCAGGAAATGAAAATGGATGGGATGCCGGATAATTCTGAACCTCCACGGAAGTGGTTACAGAGCTCTAGGAACAGCACTCAGAAAACCAAGCAAGCAGCGGAACACAGCAGGCAGCTGTAAACCACCAAGAGAAAAGCGGAAGACGAATCGTTAGATAACAGTAAAAAGTCATCACCTGGTCGCAAGCCACACAGCCGGCCATTGAGCAACCGAGCCTAGGATATCGTTGGGCGGGGACGGCGGAGGGGTATGGGTTGGATGGCGGTGAAAGAAATCTCATGTTCCTGGTCCACGCCGTGATGTCAGATGCAAAGCCCACTGTTAGCAAAGCCATTTTTTTTTGTTGTTTTTTTTAACCTAGCGATGTGACGTAGTAAGGAGTTGTCAGGACACACAAGGATTTCTCCCCACTCTCTACAGGGAACGAGGGCAGGCTCACACCCTGGATCACCCAACGCTGTGCAGGACCCTTACTGAGAGCTGTGACCACGACCCCGTGTCTATGTCTACCGACCTTTCTGAGGTCACCACCACCAGAGGGCACTTTCTGCAACCACGGGGACTAACGGGGCGCCTCCTTCATCCTCTGTTTGAGGTGTTCCTCGCGTGCCAACAATCCAGGCTTGGTGGAGTCGAGAGACCCAGAGTTGATGTGAGATTTGAACCCGGGATGCCCGGGTGGCGTTAAGACTCTGTGCCTACCACTGTGCGCCAGAGCTGCCCTGCAGGTAAGGATGAAAAGCAGACCCCATTCTTGGACGCCTTCCTTGGGGCCTTTCTTTTTTCCACGACTTGAAGCAGTGAGGACCAGGATACCAGGGCATGCGGCCCAAGATGGGAAGAGCTCACAGCTGAAAGACTTTTAAAAAGGAGTAAACATGGTAAAACTTAAAAATAAACTGCTTTAACGAGATTTAAGACAAGGAATCAAAGCGGCAAGGAGCTGCCATGAGGTCTACAGATTTGCATATGAATAGTCTAGGCATGAATATATTTTGGGAGAGACAGAGAGAGTTAAATAAACATTGGAACTACTCGTCAACCTGCCCTGCCTTCAGAAACAAACGTAGCCTTGTTGTCTGCTACGTGAGTCTTTTGTTTCTCTACAGCACACATTCCTTAATCCTTTGGAGTTTGTGGGGTTCTCTCTGCTTCTCCAAGAAGCTTCTTGCTCTTACTCTTTTTAAAAACTAAAGATCTGGCCTGTAATCCCAGCATTCTGGGAGGCTGAAGCAGGAGGATTGCAAGTTTGAGTCTAGCCTGGACAACTCAGTGGGACCCTGTCTCAAAATCCAAAAACTAAAAAAATATAGGCTGGGGATGTAGGTCAGTGTGAAGGCCCTGGGCTCTCTCTCTAGCACTCCTCCCAACAAATTTCTTTAAAAAATGAATAAAAAAGTCTAGATGGATCCTGGAACTGTGTGACTCCGATCAGAACACGCTTCCTGGTGGAGACGGACGTGTACGCGTGGGAGTGGGAGGCCCACCCCACCTCGGCGGGTGTTGCTGGACCCACGGGGTGGAGGGAAGAGAACACAGCTCACCCCACTTAAGAAAAAAGACAAACCGTGTTTGCTCAGAGCCAGGACAGGGTCCTGTTGGGGACCTGCACTGAGTGCCCTGCCCGTGACCTTAGGGTTCACCGACCAGAAGGCGCAGGCTACAAATGGCTACCCACTGGCAAAGCCCTCCCTGCACCCAGCCAGGGACCCGGCTCCCCCAGAGCCCCAGGAATCCCACCCAGCTGGAGTGTCCTCTGGCTAGCTCGGCTGCTATTTCTGGAGCGTCTTTCACACGTTCTCCATTGAATATGCAGTTTCAGCTTCCTTCCCACAACGCATTTTGCTTTGGAGTGGCACCATGCATGGAAAAAGAAAGTCACACTTCCAAAACAGAGGGAAACACACTCTTCCCTCCCTCCTCCAGAATTCTGCCTCCCTCTCGGAAGTTAACAAGTAATTGTTCATGATAAAACTGCATATTTTCTTTATATGGAGAGGTACTCTAAACCTATGTGGTTTTTTATGTACACGATGAGAACACACAGTAACTACAGAAATGCATAATGCTCAGGTATGTGACATGGTATAATATCTATAACAATTTTTTCTTTATGAATAATGGGATGTGTCATTACAGGCTCATCTTAAAAGGCACAAACTCCCTCAATGTATGCCTTTTGAGAAGAACAACAATCGGATAAAACACTGCAAGAGTCACACGACACGAGACTGCTGTCGGCTCAAAGACATGTTATTTCACACAAATTTCATGGAAAAAAGATTTCAGAAATCATAACATGAGTTTTGTTCCAAGGCGTGGACCTGACATGATTTCTACAGCCAGTTTTTGTCTCAGGAAATACAGCCACACAATCTGGAGTGAGGACTGAGCTCCGGGTGTCCTCGGAACAACTTGAAGACGTGGCTGGCGCTGAAAGTGACAGGTCGCGGCCGGCCGTGGGCTCTTCCTCCACAGGGAAGTCCTGGTGCTACCATCTGTCCGTGATTCGAGCACATACTTGAAATACTTCTGTGCTGAGATAAAACCCCACTGAAATCCAAATGGCTCTGTCTTTTCTAGAAGCTCACTGTCAAAATCGTGTGTTTGTCCGCTTCCCTGTGGCGGGGACACGCTACTCACGACCTACAACCTAGAGCAGGAGAGGGGGATTTTGACTTCAGCGTTCCAGGGGATTCAGTTCCTGGCCAACCAGCAGAAAGAATATGGCCAATGGGCGTGGCTGAGAGCAGCTGCTCACCCTATGGCAGCCAGCATGCAGATGGCAGGGAGGAGCTAGGACAAGAACACGCCCCCAAATCAGCCCCCTGTGAACCTCCTCCCTACCTAACAGCACGTGCAGTCATCCACGGGCAAATCCACCAAGGAACACAGTGCCCACACCCAGTCACCTCCTCCCACAGGGGACTTCTGGGGGACATTTATATCTAAAACATAACCAATGAGCTGTCAGTCTGGGCCAGAGTAAGAGACAACATCACGTTCTTGCAAGGTAAGACGGCCTTCCTTCTAATCCTCACAGCCAGGAACATAAAATGCATTATCGGTTTCAAGCGGCATACTTCTTATTTTGAGTTCTAGTTGTACGCGTGGAAAACAGACGAGCAACCAAGCAAGCTACCTGGGCAAACTCTGGCAATAAAGAGGCGGAGCCAGGACAGCACCCTCTGCTGAGCGCGCCTAGCTAGCCAGGTCCACCGGGGCACTCGCAACACGGCAGGCCCGCGGGATGCCAAGTCCCTTCTCCGTCACCCACCATGTCATGGGCATAGTCTTCATCTTAAGTGGAAGTTATTGCCAGTCACAACTTGAAATCTGTGAGTTCAGAGAATTCACATATGTAAGAAGTTTTACAAGGAATCACCTCTGCTAGATGGGAGAAAATGCCAGGTGAGTGGCCACCAGGGACGCTGCCTGCTGTGGCCCCGGAGCCCTCTGCCTCCCTGAGGATGAGGCACAGGACGTCTACACTCGCCACCAGGCCTTGATGTGGCATACCTAGTATGGCCTGTGGCAGGATGAGATGCCCAACTTGAGTGTGTTAAATACATGCAGCATGTTGATAGTAAATTAATTTAACCAAAAGAGTGAGCCTGGATTCCCCCAATAACAGAGCCAGGCGAAAGTGCCAGTAGTTCATCTGGGAAGGTGATTCTAGGAAGTGCTGCTGGAGGTGGGGGAGGGAGCAGGCGGCAGGAGGAAGAAACGTGCAGGTGACAGCACGCAGCCACTGAGGCCGGGTCCTGGGGCTCCTGGGAGGCCCCGTGGACAGCCCAGCAAGGAGGGCTGGGCTGTGTACCCACCACTACCATCAATTACTGGCTGGGGCTGTAACCAGGGGGTGTTGATTTCCCAGTCAAATCCTACCCCAAGAGCAGAACATACAGGCAGGCTTTCATGGCCAGGAGGACCCCAGACAAAGAACGGTCTGGAAGTCAGCAGGCTCATGACTGGACATCAGCAATGACTGATTTAACCAATACCACAGATTTCCACAACAGTGCAATGATCAGAGCAAGCATTCCCACTAATACACACACACACACCTCTCTCTCTCTCTCTCTCTCTCTCTCTCCCCAAAATATGGTCTACTGTACTCTGGATTGCAAATGTCTCCCATAGGCTCCTGTATCAAAGGCATCACCCCAGCGTGGCACTATTGGGAGGAGGTGAGACCTCCGAGGTGGCACCTGGGAGGAAGGTTTAGGTCATTGAGGGTCTGCTCTTGAAGGGGGTGGTGGGATTCCACCCCTTCCGCTCTTTCTGTCTCTTTGCTTCCTGCCATAGCTAAGCAGGTTTGCCCACCATGGGCTCTGCCTCACTACCGCGCAGAGTCCGACCACAGACTGAAGCCTCTGAAACCACGAGCCACCATCAACCTTTCCTCTGTAAGCTCGTGACCTCAGGTATTTTGTTACAGCAAAGAAGTGCTGGCAAACATACAGCCCCAGCCCACTGATTCAAAAGCAGGTCATGCTAAGCTATGCTGTTTCAAGTCAGGAATAGTGTTCACTTGAGTCAGAAGTCTGGAAAAAGAAAGAGGGGATCCTTCAGGCCACGAATTTCCTCATTCCCAACCAGGGTGTTCTCTTGTGGGTGTGAAGTGCTACTGAGCATTTTGTGCTAATTATGTGGGCACTTTTCTGTGTAAATGTGGTACTGCAATAAAAATATTATTCCAAGCAAAACAAGCAATTATAATGCTAGCTGTCATTGTTAACATTACAGTTTCATTTTAATATTAACTGCTCCATCACAACTTGGGGATACGGTCATTAGAAATGTTGCCAGGTAAGATACAGGAAACCTAGTTCAATTTAAATTTCAGGCAAACAGCAAACAATTATTTTAATATAAACACATCACATAGGAACATACTAAAAATATTTCCGTTGCTTATCTGAAATTCAAATTTAACTGGGTGCCCTGAATTTTTCCTTGCTAAATCTGGCAATCCTACTTATTAGATTTTTAGATGTTGATTAATAATAAGCACATAATTAGAAGTTCAGTGATTGTGGAATAAATATTCTAGGGCAAAGGGAAGCTGAACATTTTCTATATTGTCTGTCTATCTCAAGCTGGGTATTAACTACCACTGTATTCACGTTCTGGGGCCCGATCAGTTTCACTTTTTTGTTACTTGTTAATTGAAATGACTTCCAACATGTGCATCCCAGTTCTGGAGTGTGGCAGGGGGCTGTCTCAGTTACTTCTTCATTTCTAGGACACAATACCCAACTCCTACAACAAAAGGGAAGAAAGATTTACTTGAACTCACAGTTCCAAGGTCTCTCAGTCCATTTCACGAGCAGAAAGATCTAGCAGACAACAGCTGCTCATTGCATACAGGAGAAAGAAATCAGGGCCAGGGAGAAGCCAGGGCAAGAGTACATCCTTCCGGGCCACACGCCCAGCAGTTCTCCCCCAGAACCAGGAACCCCAAAGGGCAGAGCCGGGGCTACCACACGTTCAGCAGCAACCCACTCCACCCTCCCAGGCCTCACCTCCCAACAGCACTTGAAACCCACTGAGAATCCACAACATTGAAACACATGAGGCTTTTGGGACACATTCCAGAACGAAGCCACCGCAGGGGTCCACACCAGTAAGACTTCTGGCTGTTTGGGGGCAAATCTGGAGCCAGGCAACCTTGTATCCTGTGGAACTGACCAGAGGTGTCCTCTTTAGATAGGACTGCCTTCTTCAACTTGTCATGGGTCCCAACTCCAAAGCCAGGAGTCAGCTACTGCCTGCTACCCTCTGGTACAGTTTCCCGTGGTCCTGACTACTGCACCCAAGCATTCTGAGTAGCTTGGCCTTAGAGAAGTAGGCACTTGCTACCCCTGACCTAAAACACACACACACACACACACACACACACACACACACAGAGGTATAGTTTGGATCTGGAACATACTCTAAAAAATTTATGCATTTGGAAGGTGACTAGATTGTGGGGGACAAGTTTGTGAACTCACTGACGCCATATACTGTTGAGAGGCAGGGCCTGGTCTAGAGGGGTGGACCACTGAGTGTGTGACTGGCCACATCCACTCCTGCTCTGGCTTTTCTCTGATGTCTCTCCTTCCTCTTTTAATGCCAATGGGCAGCAGCCACTCACCATCAGACCCTTCCGCCATGTTGCCATTGAAATGTGACCACTGAGGCTTGGGACCTTTGAACTATGACCCAAGATGAACCTTTTGACCCTTAAGTTGTAGGTGTTAGGTACTGTATCCCAACAAAAAGAGAGTGACTTCTTTTTCATTCTTTTGGCAGCAGTGAGGGCTGAACCCGGGGCCTTCACATCGAACAACACCTCCTACATTAACTAACACTGACAATGCTGAACACAACCAGTTACCACTTCTCCAAAGTCTGACGTGGTGGGGGTCTTAATCGCTCTCTGTGCCAAGAGCCCCTTGATACTCCATGAATACAGAGTTACCAAGAAACCAGTTCATTCAAATCCAGTTGTCCAAACACTGAAACACGGAGCTACAGCCACACGTGGATTTCTTTGTTAAAAGGAGCTAGTAACATTTCTTATTATAAGAAGAGCTAATCATTCCAAAGGAGGGAAGAGTGAGAAGAGAGCTTGGAACTATTTCAAAAACTACAGTGAAAGCACCTCACATCTCTCTAGGAGAAGATGTCACAGGGACTGCCAATGCTCCTATGCGAATGTTACATGTAAATGGTCACTAAGAACACAGGTGTCAATTTCCTCTCATCATGAGTTCACTGACCCCCAGTCCAATTTTTTGGGGTGATGAAAGCTGTGGGTTTCTACTCCCATGCAACCTCCTGTTATAGAAATCAATTTCCTATTGCTCAGATGAAATATGTGACACCCACAACTTGAAGAAGAGATTAATTCTGGCTCACGGTTTTAGTCTACAGGTACTGGCTTCAGGCAGAAAGGGCACTGATGGAAGGGCATGATGGAAGTCAGCTGCTCACCCCACGGGCGCCAGGAAGCAGATGCAGCAGGGAGGAGCAGGGGATAAGAAAACACCCTTCTCGGTCAAGCTTCTGGTCACCCATCTCTCTTGACCAGCCTCACGTCTGAACACACTGGGCTTTTGGGGGAACATTTCAGATCTCAACCCCAATACTGGCATTTGCTCATTTAACTTTCCTCCACAAGAAAGGAAACAGGACACCACGTGACTCTCAGTTCCTTCTGGCTATGCTAACAAGAACTCAGGCGGAAGAGGTTGAAACTAAGCAAATCCCTGCCTGGGGCTTTCTGCAGATTTCCATCGTGTGGTCAGCCTGTTTTGTCCATTCTCATCAAGAAGAAGGTGGCCACTGTCACGCAGTTTTCCAGGAAGACCACAGCAGCTCACCTATCTGTTCTCTTCTCACAGACCGGTAAGTGCAGAGTCAGTGCTTGGAGGACTGAACAAATTTCTCCCCAGCTAAGTAGTCTCCTCTTGGCACCCCAGGGGGGGTCGCGTCACCTTGGGGCTCATTAGAAATGCAACCTTCAGGCCACACTCCAGCTTGCTGCCCCAGAATCTGTATCTTTATATGGTGCCCAGGGGATGTACATGCAGATCACAGCGCTCGCTTAGAGGACAGAGAGGTCATGGGCCAGAGGTCCGTGATGAAATGGAAAACAGAAGGGGCAAGAGACAGGCGAGGGGCCTATGTGCTCACCCAGAGTGGGGGCCCAGGCGACGCAGTGGCCCCAGGAGCTGTTCGCGACTGCCCAACTCACCGTCCAGGGTATGGGGTCCAAGACAGCCTTAAATGTGATCCAACAGAATCTCATACGCTTTCTTAAAACATTATGTTTTTTTTCTGCAGTTTTGTTTAGTTCCTTATGTACATTAATTATATCAGATATTTTGTGTGTAGCCCACAACGATGCCTCTTCACTCAATGTGGTTCACGCTGGATCCCATGCCTACAATCTCTGGGCCACAGAGTAATCGTGTGTGTGTGTGTGTGTGTGTGTGTGTGTGTGTGTGTGTGTGTGTGGCAGCTGCACATGAGGAGCTCCACTTGTGTGGCGCCAGTGGTCCTGACTCCATCTGTCTCAAGCACCAACCGTGTTTAAGAAGCCAGGGAAACTTGCTCCCATGTACAGAACCACGTCAGAAAGTCTCTGCTTCCTTGCAAGCTCCTCCTGCTGCAGAGAGGGCATACAGAACCCAACCCAGGGTGACGCAGAGGGTGACGCAGAATTTATTTTAAAATGTATGCCTGTTGGGTTCGTAGCTAGATACATGCAGAGGACAATGATTTCCTTTTTATCATTTAAAAGACCTTCAAGGACAATCGTGTTCTGATCTCATCTGCGCATGCCATCCTAGCACTTGGTCCCCAGCACGCTAGAGGCATTCACTGACACAAAGGAGTTAACACATCTTCTGTGGGTCAGAAATCGGACAGCCGAGATCAGATACAGTACCGAGTTTAAGCTTCTGGAAGCAAGGCTGTCCTGCCAATCACACACCCCAGTGTTTGATATCCATAATGCCACAGACCACACAAAGGGGTGCTTTCCGGAGAACTGGGGTCTGGTCAGAGGACCACGGGGCACAGATGTTCTGAAAATTAAAATGCTGCAAACACAGGGGGCAGAAAAGTAGGAGAACAGGCTCCTTTCTAGTCCCCAGGCTTGCAGGTGCGTGTGAAGCGACCCCTTCACACCTGGACAAACCAAAGTTCTCTGGTCACATCCATCAACACATAAGAAATGTTGACCGTCCTCTTGCCTCTTGCCACCTGCTGTCTGACGAAGATTAGGACTGTTGCAGTAGCAGAACAAACCCAACTTAGAACAGAATGTGTGTTCCATGACCAACATGGGTGACCACCCCCCTTAACTGGTCCCCTTCTGGGTATGGTGGGAGCCTACGCTGGGTGCAAGCATCTCTGCCCTCATGTGAGGATGTCTGTCAAGTTCTTCTCCGGGGTGTACAGTGATATTTTTACATGAAGAAACACTGGTTTCTCTGTCTCTGGGGCTCATCTGGACCCAGTTGGTTTTCAGAACATCTATTTTAAGGACGTTCCATGCGGCAGGGTAGGGAGAGCAGGGGATGTGTGTCAATCAATCCTGCAGCCAAGCCCAGGGAACAGAGGAACAGCTCACAACGTGGACTTGAAAGACGGGTCCCCTCCATTAGAGGGGCTTGGAATTAACACCCGGGGGCCACACCAATAACACACCCAAGCTTGACCTCTACTAAACAGTGAAGCAGGGAACTGAGCGACCAAGGTAACCAATACGGCAGCAGCCACCACCAACCAGAAAAACAAAACAAAACAAAACAAAACAAAGCCTCCCTTAAAGGGCTGAACAAGGTATGTCACCCGAGTACTGATGTTGATTTTTTCAGCTTGCAAACGGAAGACACAGGCGCAGGAAGGGGTCGGCGCGTGAGCTGCTCCCAGAAAGGGAAATGCGATCAAACTGCGGGGTGAGAAGGAACCCTGCCAGGCGCATGTGCTTGTGTCGTGCAGAGGAGGCTGAGGCAGGGCGGAGGGGCTGGTCCGCAGCGGCCTCCCCTCCTCCCGGCTCATCAGGTGCGGAGCTGGATGCTGGCTTCCAGTTCCATGTCAGTTTCCTGTCCTCCTCTGCAACACGCGCTGACACCAGACCCTTAGCAATGTGGCAGAATCCATGGAAACACATGAGGAGTCCTGAAGATACTAGAATGAAAGGGCTATTGGCCATGAAGCTATGCGGAACACAGGACATCTGCAAGTCGTGGCTTCTGTAGGAAAGAAAAGCCCTCTGGGCACAGCCTGGGGGCTGCTCGACCCTCATCTCCTCAGCTCTCTCCTGGAGGCGGGGTCTTCAGGTGACAGAGAAAGGCCTTTTTCTCTTTGCTCTGGCCTCTGTGAATTCATGGGTATCTGAATCACCTGCGGCCTGCCTTCCCCGTGTGTCATGGCTGTTGTTTCAGTGACTGTGCAGCTAGGGATGGGGCAGCCCCTTCTAAGAGCCAATGGTAGAGAGATAGGGGAGAGGGGGACGAGAGACAGAGAAAAATCTCTATGCAAAAAAAGCTGGGTCCTTCCCATCACCCTCAAGGACCCAATATAGGCTGTGACTGACACAACACATATGCCAATGACAAATGTCTTTTTTAAAGTCACACACTGTGTGACAACAATTAAGCTAATTTTCTTCTTAGTTGGAAGATGTTTTGCTTACTGATTAGCTCTGAAATAAGAATGCCAAAGAATAAGGCGTCGACATTAAAGCCCACCCTATGACGTACGTACCTTTGTGAATAATAATACACAGTGCTGTATGTCCAGCAAACTGCCACCCCAATCACGGAAGAGAGGTTTGTCACCTGGAAAGTGTCCCCCACCCTCCTTACAGCCATCACCCCACTTAGCCCGCTCACGCACAGCCTGGATTTCTCTCGGCAGAGACGCGTCCTTGCCGCCGTCAGAAGTGGACCCACACCGCTATGCGTCCCTCTCCTCCGCGTCTTTCCCTCGGTGTATTTTAAGTATCATCTACAATGCTGGATGTATATCAACAATTTGTCGAACAATATTCCATTTGCCTACAGACGGCTGTCTGAGACGCCAGCCTCCTTGGTGCTACTTCCGGAGCACCGGAGCACCGTGATGACAGGTGGCCTGGGACAGGTCCCCGACAGGCATCTACTGGGTGGGCATCTCAGATTCACATACTTTAAGGCTTGTTGATTCCTCCTTAAAGGGACAGATTCTCTGGTGCCATCCAGGTGACTAAAACCCTTTAATGAGATTGTCTGAGTTTTCCTGTGAATGATAAAACCCCTGGCTGCCTGAGGCAGAGGGACTGAGCTAACCTTATCAAAAGGGATCAGTGAAGAGGAAAGTGGGGACTGCTGACCTGAGCAACAGAGCCAGGGATGCCGTGATAATAAGCATTTCAAAGAGCTCGGTGGACTCCTGTAGAGAGACTGCAAACCCTGCCAGGAGGGAAAGATGGCTTGACAGAGCCCAAGGGATCGTGTCCCCTCTGCTGCAAAGGCCCCAGTGCTTGGGGAAGGCCGTGCCTCCAAAAATAAGGGCTGAGTAGGGAACTTCAGAGGGAAGGAAGGCACAGGAAGCGGCCCCCGTATAAACTATTACGTAGCTGATATAGAAAGGGGTGGGAGGGTGTTGGATCACTTCCTTCAAAATAATAGCAGCGGTAACCGCAGCACCATTTCGCGGACTATTTCGAGTGCTAGGCAGCGTCCTGAGGACTGTCCTCTGCTGGCTTTGCTTCATTTAATTCTCAGGCAACTGGTTCTAAGATGGGTGCCTGTTGTCAGCGGGCCTGTGTCCCCCAGCCCCCACATTCATAACACCCAGGACCTCAGGGGTGGCTGTGTTTGGAGAAGAGTCTTAAAGAGGGAATCACGCTAAAATGAGGCCACATGAGTGCAACCAAGTCCAGTAGGTCTCCTGATTGTCTTTGGGGAAAAAGGAGGTGAGGACACAGGTCTGCAGAGGGAGACCAGGTGAAGACACGGGGAAGGCGGCCATCACCGCACCCCGGAGACCTCCGCAGGGGACCCAGCAGCTGGACCCCAGGCTTGCCACCCCCACACCGCGAGGAAGCGCATTTGCGCTGCTGGAGCCTCACAGCCTGGGGTGCTCTGCTGCGCTGTGTTTCCTGATGCCCCGGTGAGGGACTCAAAGCCCACGCATGGTTGAAAGCGTCGTGTTAAACCATTTTTTTCCTCAATAAATAAATCAAAACAGAAGGGGAGTCTTACCTTGGGGGAGCTCACAGTTCATTGTAAGATAAAATTCTGCAGGAGGGACAGAGTTGGCACAGGCAGGGCAGTGAACTGAAAGGGCCCAAGGACCAGCAAGGCCAGGATGAGCTTTTTATAGAGGCCTGTCCACAGCAGGTTCCCAGAGTCCTTCAGCCTGCCAGGCCTGCTGTCACAGGTGCCTAACCGGTAGCACTGTGGCTTTATCCCTGGCACTGGTCTCAGAAGTGACATGCGGGGTTGTTGCCTGATGGCCTTTCGAGAACACAGCTCGTTTGGTGCAGTCTCCTAAGCCGTCCACATCCCAGGAACGTGAGAGTGTGTTTACGTGGTCAGAGGGACATGGCAGGTGAAGCCAAGGGTCCTGAGACGGCGAAGTTGCCCCAGGTACCCAAAGCAGCTGCACTGTAACAGGGAGGAAAGGGGTCCACGGGATCAGTGAGAGACGTAATGATGGCGGTGGGGCCACGAGCCCAGGACTCCGGGCTGCCTCTCCAGGCTGAAGCATCACATCAGCAGGGCGCCCCCCGCGCCCCAGGCTTTCAGAAGAAACATACTATGGACATCCCGGTTTCAAATTTCCAGCCACTCAGTACTGTAAGAGAATCAGCTGGAAGTGTTTTAAGCCTCTCAATTGGAGGGAATTTATGACAGAGGGAAGATGAGACTCGTATCCCTGTGCTGTGACGAAGCTCTGGGCTCCGGGCTCCAAGCGCACTGAGCTCCACTGTCTCCGTGCCTGGTAGGCTCTGAGTCAGGGTGGGATTCTCTCAGTGAGAGGGGAAGTCCTGCTCTCATCGGGGTCCAAAGCCCTGCAGTCAGCCATGCTTGGGGAATGCGCTGTCTTGAATGAATCTCCTGAATCTTCTAACTCTTCTAAAATCCCATGAAGGTGCCCACGGCTGCCCCCAATCTCCAGGGAAGGACGCGGAGGCTGAGAGGCTCCCAAGGCCCCATCACTACGGGGGCAGTCTTGTGTGTGATGAGGAACTGTTGCTGGCTGTTTGGAACGTTAACGGCTTGGACCTCTGGCAGTCAGAATATGCCGTGTCCGGGTGCAGGTTTCTTTGCGTTAATCTCACCAGACGTCTGAGATCCTATTTGGATGTCCACTTCCTTCTTCAAATCTGGGAGGAGGTAGGTAACTCTTTACAAGCTCCCTGCCCCATCTTTGTCCCTTGTCCTTCTGTAACCCTTACAAGGCACACACTGGTCCACTTCAAGGTGTCCTATACGTCTCTACGCTTCTTTCTAATTTTTTCTTCATCTTTTCCCCCTTTTAACTGAATAATGTCAGGTCATTCACCTTAAAAATTTCTGATTCCCTCCTCTGCTTGCTTGCTCTACTCAATGGTTGGTCTTTGCCAGTGATTTTTTCCCCTCAATTCAGTGAGACTCATCAACTCCAGGATTTCTCCTTGGCTTTTCTTTTTCTTTTCTTTTCTTCCTTTCAGCCTTTCTTCATTCACTCTGGCACCTCTGCTGCTGTCCCCATTTGGTCTACCGAGCCTGCCTTGGCCTTCTCGGCTGCCTGCTCTGCTGGGCTCCTCTGTGGCTCTCCGGGACCCTTTCTGATGGTTACTTTGAATTCTCAGGCAACTCACAAATCTCCATGTCTTTGGATTCATTTCTGAGATTTATTTTGTTCTTTTGACTGGGCTACATTTTCCTTGTTAATTTTTTTTTTTTTTTTTAGTGTCTTCTTGTATCTCATTGATATTTGGGCATTTAAAAAACCAGCCCCTTCGCCCAGTCCTTACGGGCTATGTCACAGAGGGGGACCCTTGGGCCAGTCAAGCCCTTGCAGATGCTGTGGCCTCCGACGCTGCTTTTGGAGCTGTGCCGCTGCAGAGCGTGTGACCTCTGGCACCTCCTACCGGGAAGCTTTCGCTGGGGTCTGTTGGGAATGAAACCTCCAGTGCTGTGGCAAACCGGGAGCCACCTTGGTTCTCAGGGGTGGGCGGTGCTGTGGGCAGTACTCCAAAACAGCAACACAGGGACTCGGGTCTCTTCTCTCTTGAGAGACGTGCTTCCAGCCATGGCCTGCTGCGCTGGCGCGGGTGGAAGGCGGTGTCTGGGCGCAGTGGTGGGTCCCCCACCCAGCATGTTCTTCTCGGCCCGTACTCACCAAGTTTAGGTTGCTGTTTCCCGTCAAGTCATTTCTTCCTTTTCCACGCCATCTTTTTTTAAATTAGTGAGTCTTGGCTACACAGACCTACTGGCTTTGTGATGGCCAACTGGTATAGACGCATTACACACTCTGGCCAGTCTTACTCCCCTCCACCGCTTGCAGCCCTGCCCTCCCTAACTGCACACTTTTGTGCCCATTTTCATTCTACCTGTCCCTCCTTAGCCGCTCTTCCACCCCCTGCCCGCACCTTACTTTGCTTCTGTCATCTAGTAGCGACTCCCACCCTGAAGCTGGCTGTCCACGATGACCTCCTACCTGTATGGAAAGACGGGCTGCTCAAGCAGCCTGTGGCTGGTCCAAGAAGCAATCAATGCTTCTCAGCAGAAGTGGGGACTCAGGCAGTGGAAACCAGACTTTCGCTCCACGGCTCATTCTGGTTCCTGATACTGGATGTATCTAACGATCACGGCACACAGTAAGGCCCCTGTAGTAATTTTATAGAATTGTCTTGGTTATCACACACAGAGTGCTGGCACAGAGGAATACAGATTTATGAGGAAGCCCTGATTACTGAAGCTTAATGTTTCTTATTTCCCATAAAAGGCCCTCTTGGAACCCAAAAGAAGGGGACTAAGAAACACGGATTTACTCTTAAGACAGAAGTCACACAGCCTAGAGTTGGATGCTGTTCAAATCCATTTTGGGGGCACCCACCCGCTTAAGATAAGCCAAGTATAAAAACAGATGTTTTGAGGAAAATATGGTGATTTCTGATGTCCTCTCAGTGTAACCTGTGCCACACCTGCTCTATTGGGAAAAGTGACCAGAGGAGGCCTGTCCCTCTCTGTCCCTCTCTCCTGGAACCTGGGCCGGGTCAAACACGGAAGTAGCAATCTACCTCGCTTCTGAACCACGTGAATCTGACGGGCACAACCTCAAATCTCAACATGGAGCCTGGCATGGGTGTTTCTACCTGAATTCTGAAGGAATTCTACTGGATGGACTGGCTGTTTTAAGAGGAGAAATAACGCTGTACACATCCACACACTATTAGAGTGTGATCATTTTTTTTTTTTTTTTTACCAAAACAAGCTCACAGGTGCCCTGAAAAGGTATGGTCCTGTCTACGCAACCAAAGGGAAGCGAGCAATAAGGAGAACAGAACTCGGCGAAGGCGAAGGAAGGAAAGATCCGGAAGAAACGTGATCCAGAGGCCTAGAGTGAAAATGCCTACAGCAAGGAGTGGTTAGAGAGTGTTGCCTTGAAACTCTTGGTGGGATGAGGCAGAAGACGGGAACTGCAGTGGGAAATACATGCACGTACACACATTTTACACACACACACACACACACACACACACATATATACACACATGTATAAATACACACACACACACACACATTTTTAAGGAGTTACTATTTATATTCACTAGGGGCCAACTGTTCATACAAATACCCCTGTAAGGACACATGACACTGTACATGCTTGTAGTCCCTTTGACTCCTATAAAGAACAGAACTCTAGGAGCATGGGCTCAGGGTCACGGTCGCAGCTGTCACCGACAGCTGTCACTAGCAGCTGCAATTCCATCCCTTGGACAAGAGCTGACAGGTGGTACTGATCGGGATGGGCCGACATGGGGACTTTTTAAAGGGAAATCAGCCCAGGGGATCTGCCCAGTGGACGGCTGGTGTGCCAGCAGGCTGATCACATATGACGCGACGTCTGCACACTTTCAACGTTGTCTCGTCACAAGGAGACTCATTACACAGAAGGTTACTGAAAAAGACCCCTTCCCTGGACTCCACCTGCATTTAACATGTTTGTACCTCAAGTTGCTTCCATACAGCAAATTCCAGACAATGACCAAGACTTAAAACTCTGTTTCTAATAGAGAAAAATGTCCCGTGGATTAACCTAGTAGACCGAAAAAAATAAACCAAGATTATGTGAAATTTGTTCCATGAAGCAGTGGTTACCCCCCAACCCCCATCACCCTCAGCCTGGCTTGGTTTAAGCCACAGATGGAAGCAGGGCCTGGTGTTGGCTCAAGCCTTGGCCCTCAGAGGCCTTGTGCTGGGAAGATTCCCACCACCACGGGAACAAGCCTGGGCTAGCCTACTTGAGACGCTGAGGTCACCCTGGCCAGAAGCAGCCTGCTCTAAGAGCATCCCACAGAAGTGGGCTCAACTTGATGACCCACCCACTGATGGCTGTTGAAGGCAGCTGTCAGTCTCTGCCATGAAGACTTGGGCTGGGTTGCACCAGTAGATACATGATATTCTCTGAACTCACCCCCCTCCTGGGTTGGAACCCCAGGACTGTGAGCTGTGGGAGTGGCCACCGGCTCACCTTCTTTGTTGAGGTCTTGATAAACCATCTAACACAATGTGTCAGGCCCAATTACTGGAACCGAGCCTTCACTCACTCTGGACCCACGTCCTACTCCAGATCATGCTGCAATTCCTCGTATAGGATGCAAAGGGCACATTCTACTGCCTTGACTTGAAGCATGGCGCTGTGACTTCCCGGGGACCCAGAAGGAGAGCAGACGAAACGCTTTCTCAGCTCTGAGCCTGCACCGAGGAGCTTCGGGCACAGTTTGCTTGTCCTACCGTATTTCTGCCATCACCCACAAGAAAACATCCCGAGTCTTTGCTGCTACTTCACCCTGACCTCAGATCCCGGGTACCTGCCGCCCCTTGAACCCAGTCTCAGAATGTGAGAAAGAACTGTGTCCTGTTGTGTGCAACTGAGATTTAGGCACCGTGTGCTTCACAGCTGAGGCTGACTCACCCACACCACTCCATCCTGACACAGCCAACATGTCTGAACTTGTCCCCTAGGTAAATGGTATGTCACGCACTGTCCTAGGACTAGGTTCTAGGCCTGGTTGTAGGATGCTGGACTGCAGGATCTTTGCCTGCTGAGCAGACACTGAAGGACTCTGAAAAAGTGCCCTTCAGTAGCTAAAGGAAAGTCAAACCAAGCAGAAAGTCCAACCAAACCATGAAGAGGTGGGACAGAAAAGCAGACACCAGAAAAAAAAATTGCACTTGGGCGTCTCAAGTTCAAAGGGGAGACATTCCACTAGGCTCTGTAATGGGAAACTCGCTGGGCCACGGGTGATTACCACACCCTGAAGGGCTTTTCCTCTTGCCCACCCATCCTATTTTTGGGGTCCTTGACTTTGCCAGCGCACGAGCTCCCTGAGGACAGCTTCTTGGAGCCATCACCCTGACCATCCCTGACGTTGGACCAGGGTGGAGGTGCACAGGATTTCTGACTTTGGGTGGGTGAGATCTGACGAGACGGGCAGGTGTCCCTGGCAACAGCAGGTATGATACCAGGGGGCTCTGCGACTCGTGGTACTAAATGTCTACAAACAGAGCCACTGAGCAGGAGACCACATGGTCTGGGGAACTTGGCAGGAGCAGAAGAGAAGACCAAGCTTGTTCTTTGGTGCAGCCTGGGATCTGGACAGCAGGATCTCCGGCCCACCCCAGACCTTCTGAATCAGACCCTGTGTCCTTACCAGATCTCCAATGACCTCTGTGCACATGGTAATGTGGGAGGTATGGTACAGAAGGGAGCAGGCATCTGGGATATCCGTAAGGGATGTGAATCCTACGGTGGAGTATCTCACGCACACATGCTTGGAAGGTGGATTGCACTCCTAAAGGGAAGAGGCCCAGCCTACTCTCACCAGAAACATCCCCAGCCAGGCCTTGACCTGGCTGAGCAACACTGGATATCTGGTGTTCAACCAACAACCAACCAATTCTCTAGTCACATGGCCTGAGGCAGTGAGGACCGAGGGCTGAGGGGGACTGCGAGGAGGTGACCATCCAAGTAGGAGATTCATGAAAAGAACCGAGTTGAATCTACTAGCTGCGTGGCTAACATGACCCTCGAGATGTGATCTGCTCTCCCATGGCCACTGGCCGAAGGTAAAGGCACCAGAGGGGCCCTTGACGAGCAAAAGTATGAGATCCTCTCTTGCGTTCGCAGGAATTCTGTTATTTCCCTCTTTTTGCTACCCCAAGCAGTGTGGGTGTGCACTCTGGATAAGAGCTCCCAGGCGGCCACGGATGGGAGGGAGCCGCGCATCTCAATTCATACCCAACCTCTTCTAGAAAGAAACAACCAGCTCAGGCTACTTTATTCCTTAAGTAAGGAATCTTTTTCAGAACCACAGGTATTTTGATTCCGTGGGAAACAGAGACGGCAGGTCTCCTGGAGAACGCACGGGCTCTGCTGACATCCCCTCTGTCACGTGAGCTGGTAGGGCCTGCCACTGTCCCCTCCTTCTGCTGACGGGGCCAGCGTGGTAGCCCTTGCTTGTCTTTGTGATCCTGTAGCCTGTGACAGGGGCTCCAGGCCCACTGCTCAGGTAGAAGACAGATGAGGTACCTGCCAGCTGCTCCGTACTCGTAGGACAGAAGATCCGATGGTGTCCAGATCATGTGCCGGCAGGTGGAGCCTTATCCAATTTCCCCTCTACATGATGAACCATCATCCCGGTGACACCGGAGGCCAGCTGGCATGGATATGCCAGCGGCCTGCTCCCCAGCAAACCTCTGCCTTGTCGTCAACCTTCAGTAGCAAGCGGCTGGGGCTGGCGAGGTCATTTCTTACACTCCTGGCCCCTCCTCTCCAATGCACCTACTCACTCATGGCCCAGCGGGTCTCCCACTGCAGAGCCTAGTGGAACGTCGCCGCTCTGAACTTGAGATGCCCAAGTGCAGTCGTGACCCCTCCCCACCCTCAGGAGATCACTAGCACACCCACTCCGGGGTCATCGTCTCCTTTATCCCACAGGGACAGGGATCCTCATTTAATCTTATTTTTAGCATACTGCAACCTGCCCCGGTGAAAAGATCTGCTTAGCGGGAAAGGCGACATGGGCGGATTTGCTGGATTACAGTCTTGCTGTGCTGGAGAGCTGCAGGCTGGCACACGGAAGGGGTGTCCTGCTGTTGCAGCCACACGGGGGACTGGGGAACAGCCAGCCAAGGAGAGACATGGCCCACTTCCCCTGAACACGCTCAGGAGGGTTTCTGAGGAGTGGGGAGGGGTCTTGTGACTTCTGTCACTTGCTGCAGAGAACTTCTGCCTACAGAATAAAGCGTCCTAAACCCATAGGTGGCCATGCTTCCACAACCCTTTTTCTTCTCAGTCACCTCTCCTCTTCCCCGAGACTTGCCTTGGCCTAATTTAACTTGTACTCAAAGCTGTCCACAAGTCCTGCCATCTCAGAACCCAGCCTGGTCTGCTCGTAAGGCAACCAACTGTTGCTAGCCAACAACCAAAACTTTCTCCTGGATATTTTCAGAACGTAAACATGACATGTTCTGTTCCAAGGCTGTGGAGCTCACTGTTACAGACCTGCAGCCCTGTGCGCTAAATGCAGGGCGGGGGAGCTGGCTGTGGAAGCCTGGGACAGCCCTCACAGAGCCTGCCCCAAGGAGGCAGGGCTCCTGCCCCTTGCTGGTGCTGCCACAGCGGCAGCTAACTCACCACTCTACAGCGCAGTGGTATAACCCCCTTTCTCTCACACGAGTGGGTCCTGTAGATCCCAGGCTTGAGAATCGGGAACTAGAGTCATGGTGAGGGCTCATTCATGACTGGCTGTGAATGGCAGGACTCAGCTGCGGCGGGACCACGCGGGGCTCCTCGAGCCTTGCTCTCTAGCTATGTGGGCAGTGCCATCCAACCATGGGGTGAAGACCCATTGTCCTGGATCGCCCTCTGTCCCTTCTCTTCCCTAGGACTCACCAATCCCACATTCCCGTCTACTTTCTGAAATCCACTTTGCCACAGGTCCTCTTTTCTGAGCGTCTTTATGAGGTGTGACCAAAACCACAGGGAGCGGTGACACCAAGTGCCACCCAGTGGCAAGGCAGGCTTATAAAGACTGACAGCGTGTCCTCACCCACCTGTTCACTGCATCCGCACCATGTGACTTCTCTCAGCCAATGGTTTGAATCAATTGAGGACACGAAGGCAGATACAATAGCACAAGAAAAAAATATTCTCAGAAGAGGACTTCCAGAACTGCTTCAGAAAGTGGTAAGAACGGTGGGAGAAACGGGTTCCAGAGAAGGGGGGTGGGATTCTGAGAGGGGTTCAGGGTAACGTGTCTTGTACAGTAATACATTTAAAAATTTAAATATTCAGTGCACATTTTCATCACACCTTGTAAGATCTCTCTAACATGGGGGCCCCGGGCCTCGCCGCAGGGACCCGAAAGTCCACGTCTTGAGATAGTGAGAGAATTCAGGGGGAAAGCCACGCTGCCCCTGCTGATCTGCCCTGCTGGCCACACACCGTCTGTTCCCTCATGAACTGCCGAGGAGCGCTGTGGAGCCAGTGATCACCATTGAGAGGCGAGAGGATTCCATGTCCGATGGGAAGAGGGAAAGACAGGCTGCCACTTCTCAAGCCGCGTGCTGCCCGGGAGGGGTGGGGAAGATGGCGGGGCTCGGGTCTCCCTGGTTCCCCCCCGCCACAGTTCCTGGTTGGTTTATGAGAACACAAGCCACCTGACACTCAAGAGCAAAACCACAGGCCACAAACACCTTCTAAAGTGTGACTGGTTAGAGACAGGGATGTGGAAGAGGTAACGGAACAACAAGGTCATGGGGTTGGCCTTCATCCAGTCTAACGGCTCCTCTTTTTTTATGCCACTTGGCATCAAGACCAGGGCATTGCCAGCTACATCCCCCATCCAATGTATTTTATTTTATTCTGAGACAGGGTCTCACTAAGTTGCGAGTTACCTGGCTTGGATCTGAACTTGTGATTCTCCTGCCCCACTCTTCCAGTGTGCTTAACTGGCCCTTCTAAGAAGAGCCTGGGAGGGCTGGAGGCGTAGCTCAGGGATTAGAGTGCTGGTCTAGGAGGTGTGAAACACAGGTTCAATCCCCCAGCACCAATAATAGTTGGACATGGTGGTGCACGCCTGTAATCCCAGCACCTAGGAGGCTGAGGCAGGAAGATTTTAGTGTGTTCTACGCCAGCCTGGGCTCCACAGTGTGTCCAGGACCAGCCTGGACTACAGAGGGAGACCTTGTCTCAAAAATAAAATGAGAGAAAGAGAGAGAGAGAGAGAGAGAGAGGAGATGAGGACAGAAGGAGACACACAGGGAAGGCACAGAGAGGTACATCAGGAAAACAGCTGCGTCCAAGCCCAGGGAAGGGGCCTGGAAGACACCAGCCTGGTGATGTGCACATTCCAGTCACCTAGCCCCTGGATGGGTGAGAAAGTCAGGCTCTGTGTTGAAGTGCTGAGCAGCTAATGGGACAGGGTGCAGGGTCTGAACCCAGGGGCTGCTCTGCTCTCTGACCCATCCCATCCTGCGGCCACAGTGTGGGTCCCCCTTAGTGACCACCTTCCTGGGCGAGCTCTCTCCACTGTCTGCAGGTAGTGTGGTTTGGAGTGGACCAGCTTTTCTCTGGAAGTACTTCCTGGAGATGCTCCGAGAAGCCAATTGAAAGCCAGGAAGGAAACCCCAAAGCAAAGATAGCACCTGTGACCCGACCATCCCAAATCGGATAAGGGGTGTTCCAAAGCTCCTGAGGAGGAGCCGGAGCTGGCTTGGAAGCTGGGTCAGAAGGAGGAGTCCTAGGACTCCGAGCAACCCTGCCCCGCTCATTACCCTGCAGTTACGTAACCTGCAGCACTGCGGGTCCTTTCGGGGACGCCCCCGCTCTTCCCCTTAGACCCCTTGCTGTGCCTCTGTGGCTGTGGCAGGTGGAACATGGGGCTGGGAACAAGTTCTGAGCGAAGGCAGACACGAGGGTGGCTTGGGGTAGGGGCCGCGGGCAGCAGATTTCCACAGGGATGGCCCTGGCTCTAAGCCTCAGAGAGCGAGCCTGTGCCTCCCTCCTGCAGCCACGCGGGTGGGCAGCAACAAACCTCTTACCAGCATTTGTCTCCCCAGCTCTACCTTGAAACAAACGTTCTGGGCCACGCGCTGCATGTCCGAGTGACAAGGAGGGACTATAGTACCAAGGTAACCTCCAGTGCAACTGCAAAGCCCTCCTGCTCTGGGAGGCAGAAGGTGGCAGGCAGAAGGGCCTGGGTACCTGTCCATGGTGGCCCAGGGATACTGGCCCAGCAACTCTGAAGGCTCTAGGGATATGACAGGGCTGAGCAGGTACAAATATGGTGGCCCAGAGCCTACAGAGCCTGCTCCATGGCTCTATGGTCTAGGTGGCCCATAAGAATGAGTAGGTGGTGGGTCCACGGGTCTCCCTTGCAGGGGAGCTGGAGGTATTGGCCAGTAGTAGTTTGTTGCTTTCTTCTTTCTGTTCTTCAAACAGGTCCTAGCGGAATTCTGAGCTGTTACAGTGGCACCTAGTATGTAACCTAGCAGTTCTAAATCTTGGCTGAAGATAACCTCAGGGAGTTGAGGTGCTGGGGGTGGGGGGACCAGAGATCTGAAGGGTGGGCTCATCTCAGTGGTCAGAATGCCTGTGTGGGCCCTGGGTCTGATGGGACCCTTGGGAGATCAGCCCTTGCCTGCCACACCATTCCCAGGAGGCTCACTGCAAAGGCCTGTGGTGTGACTCCTTGAACTTGAGGCCTAAGAGGGGCTGTAGTTGTCCCAGAACTCTCCGTGAGCCTCTTGATGGGACTTTCTCTCAATGAGCCTGGCCTTCCCTTCCTTCCTCTTCCCTTCACAGGCACTGGTCCCTCAAAACCACCTTGGACCCCAACCCCCGTCCCCATCTCTGCCACCAGAAAACCCAACAGACAACACTGTGCACACCATTCCTTCAACAGGTCTACCCTTACATCCATCCCCAGGAGGATGATGGTTTTTTTTTTTCACAAAAAGGTACAAAATAAAACATAAAACTTAGGCAAATAACAACAAATAACGGGGAAAGCAATAAACCCACTCAACAGGAAAGATCCTCGCTCCCAGAGAGGTCAGGGCCGCTGGAAGGCAAAGCCACATGCCACAGAGGCTGAGAAATTAAAGCTTAAAAGATTACAGCTTACATAAAAGATTATGGCTTGGATGACGAGCAAAGAGGAGAGATTTACTAGTCACAGTGTACACACACACACACACACACACACACACACACACACACACACACCATCACCAACAGCAAATTTCAGGACGGATTGTTAGCGGCTAACACACACAGTGGGTCACCTGGCCTTCCTTAAATGTTCCTCCTCACTCACCCTTCACATCCTGAGCAGAGTGATCAAGTCAGGGATCTGCTGGGGACAGAGGTGAGCCCACAGTGGCTATAAAGTCGGTGGTACTTTACGCCAAGTCCCCACGGCACCCATAGGGCGCTTAGAGTCGCAGGCTACCCTTGGCCAATCCTGAAGTTTGCAAGGTGAACCTGGTTCAGTAGAACCTGCTGTGTAGGTGCAACCACTCTCCCTGGGCCACAGTCCAGCCCGGTCACCAAAAAGGCCAAGGGCAAAGTGGGTGAAGAAAGCAGAACCAGGCAGAACGTGTCTTTCCTGGGTGCTACATCAAAGACTCATGTGTGATAGGAAGACAAGCCAATGGGCGTGTGGCATGAAGGGACTGTTCCGGGAGGGCAGCACCCAAGATGGCGGTCTCCACAGGCAGGGTTAGTCATGACAGTGTGCCAGCAGGAGCCCCGGAGCCATGGAGGGCCCTGTCCCACCCTGCTAGCTACTGCCCTGCCATGACGCCACCGGCCGGTGGCCTATGGGAAGCCTGTGACGTGCTGCACTTCAGAGCACGGCACGTGGGGTTGGGCAACCTGCATTTCCTACCGTGGGTCTCTGGGGCCATTCTCAGGGCTGGCACACATACAGAGGGGCCGGGCAACAGCGGGAGGCGCACAGCCTCTGTCCCTAGCCGGGTTCTTGGCAGCCTCTTTTCTGCGCCTTTGAGAAAGACTCATTTTCATGGCCCGGGCAATGACTGCAAGCCGGAGCCACCTCCCCCAGTGACCGGAAATGGTTATCAGATCTGGGGCTCTCACTGAGGGAGGGAACCCAGACGTAAAAAGATGGTGGCAGCCAGGGCAAGGACACACACAGACGGCACCAGAGGATGAAGGCAGGGACTCTCAAAACCAAATGCAGAGCAGGCGGACGTGGAGTGACACCCAAAGATGAGTGGCTCCGAAGGTCCCGAGCCAAGCCAAATGCTGCGGTCTTCGGCTGGGTGACAGATGACTGCCACCATGGAGAACAATGGCACCACTCTGTGCCGCACAGAGAGGACAAGGTACCCCAGGTTTGAATCCCGCCCAGGAATGGAGACCTTGGCCTGGTGTGGACATCCCAAGAATGGGCACGTGTCCTAGGGCCACAGACAAGCATCCACAGAGGAGTGCCTAGTATAGAGGCTGAACCGAGGTCTGGCTTTTACAATTGATCAAACAGGAAACAGGGGTGCGGGGGGAAGTAGCTCCGTAGTTCAAGCCCTTGCCTAGCAAGCACAAGACCCTAGGTTTGATTCCCAAGAACCACATAAAAATCAGCTGGGCATGGTGGCACATGCCTAGAATCCCATCACTTGAGAAGCCGAGGCAGGAGGGTTGCTGCGAGTTCAAGGGCAGCCTGGAGTACAGAATGTGACCTGTCTCAAAAAAAAGAAAAATAAAAACAGGGAATAGGTGCCTTCTTGTGTGGAATGCGGCCGATCCCATGACACACTCTTGGGGAAACCCTCCCCCAGCACCAGATTTCCAGCTTCTTCTGCAGCCAGTTCTCATTTTTCAGGGATATTACGCCTTCCAACAGGCACCTATGCGCCAGACAGAGAGGCTGGGCCGCGGATGGGCAGAAAGCCGCCGCTAGGTGGGAAGCCAGAGGAGGGAGCGGATGTTACAGCGACCAGTCATCCCTCAGTGATACTGTGCGCGCTGACAACCTTTGTCCCCGCGCCATCTGCCTGCAGCAGGGACTCAGATGACAAGCCCGGTGCTCAGATCACCGAGATGCTCCGGCTCTGTCACACAGTCTATTCTCATCCACGTATAAAGCTGTATCATTACTCTTTCTGAAAAGCTAGTGGTTAACACGGTGATCTTACAGAACAGCAAATGCATGCACGGAAACTGTAGCCGGCAGTGCTGGTCTGCAAAGAAAAGGTGCTGCCTTAGCTGCGTTCCTCCATGAACCACGCGTGACAGCGCGCGATGGGTGGCGCTGGTGCCTGGGTGGACATGCTGGACCCTTTCCAGCTTGTGCCACAGCTCCACGTGCTGGGATCCGGGAGCGTGCATGACTTGACTGGCGGGTAATTACTTCCCCAGCAACGGATACCAACCTTTTCTCACTGGTGTGTCCGATGCCAAACAAAAGACACATACCACAGGGAAAGGGCTTTCGTGTCAAATCTGCTGCTTACCAAACGGGTGGGTTTCAAAGCAGCTGAGCGGTAAGGCTGGCATCACTGCAGATCAGAACTCACGCGTCCATGCATGTTTCTCTACACCCTAAGTCCCATATCGCCACGGCCAAAGGAATGGAAAACCAGGAGAATCAGTTGGGTCAGACACATTGCAGGGCCTACTGCAGACAATCAACCCCAGACACCAGTTGCTAAGTAAACCTGGAAGGTTGCCATGGAAGTCTGAAGGACAGAAAACCCTGCTGGGCCTGGTGGCACAGAATTGGCATCTCAGGACCCTGGGAGGCTGGGGCAGGAGAATCACAGATTCAAGCCCAGCCTGGGCAAATCAGCAAGAGCCTGTCTCAAAAAAAAGGGGGGCTGAGAATACGGTTTGCTGTGATGGTATTGTGCTCCAGCCCCAGCACCACCCACCCACCCACACACACACACACACAAAGGAGGAAGAAATTCTGTCCTCCTGGTGAAACCCAAGAAGGCTTCTTGGAGGTTGTGCCATTGACCACAGCCTGAAGAACAAAAATGCTAAATGGCACCTGCTTATAAAACTGAAAGACGATGTGGGGTGCAGAGATGAAGAGGGACCCTGCAGCCTGGAGGAGCAGCACAAACTCAAGCCAAGGGACAGACGTGAGAACCCAAGGAGGGGCACAGGAGCAGGTGGCCCCATTGTAGGGGTAGGCAGAGGAAGCTGGAACGGTGTCTGGGCCCCGGGACGTGCACAGGGGACAGGCAAGGTCACAGTGGAGGTCCGGCCAGTCTGGACATGGACATGAAGACAAGGCCCAGGCAGAAGGACTATGGTGGACCAGAGGAGGGGGCCTGGTGGACCAGAGGAGGGGGCCTGCAGATGTCCACTAGCTGATGGCCCGGCCTGGAAAAGGAAGGGGTGGGCTCAGAAAGGTGGGATGGGGGATTTGTACAGACCCAGCAGCAGGTGGGTGGGGAATCTGATCTGAGCTTGAGGCTCAAAGCACAGGAGACAGACATCACAGGGTGGCATCCCAGTCCCCAGGGTGCTCAGGTAGGATGGCAGGTTACTGAGCTGGAAGTGTAGCTCTAGGTTTAGACCTCAGGCAGAACCTTGCCTCTGAAGATTGAGGCTGGAGCGATCTGATGGCCACTTGTTAACTAAATCCTCAAGATGGGAGAAAAGTCATAGCCAGAGAGAAGCGTGAGTGCCCAGAGGAGGCAGAACTAAGCTCAGGGCTACAGGGAGGGGACGGCACCACTTGGGGTGACGGCAGAGGGGCATTCAGCAGGAGGGAGGCATGTGGCAGAGTGGAGCAGGTGGAAACGATGCCCAACGGGAGAAGCCCTCTGGATTCGTGTCGAGGAAGGCATCTCCGGGGCCCTGGAAGAATTGCTTTCCATGGGCCACCAAGGCAGGGAAGGAGGAAGTCACCTACTGTGGCACCCGGAAGACTGTTTTTGTGTTGACTCACACTGCTGGGGGCATTCTCAACTGATCACCCATCTGATTCTCTCCCCTGCTTACAAATTCTTGATTCATGCAATAAGAGGCTTGGGGGGCTGCAGAGGGGTCCATCTGGACCAGCAGGTATGTCAGACACAAAGCACAGCTTAGTGACATACCGTTGGGGCTCTGAAATGACCCCAAAGCCCCCTGTGTTTGGAAGATGACAAGATCATCGGGCGCTGTGTTCATGGGTGGACCCACCCACAGATGAGCTTCGCAGCTGAACGTGCACACAGGATGTGGGGACTGGCTGGAAGGTGTGTGTCCCCGAAGGGTGACACAGTGTGTGACCCTCCCTGGCTCTGCGGAGCCGCTGTCCTCCGCATGTCCTCCCACCGGGCTGTTCCTGCCTTGGAGCCAGCTGACTGTGAGAATTAAGTCGTTTTCTGGCAGATGCGGGGGAGTGGACAGGCCAGGCCAGGCCCCTTCCTGAGCCTCAGTTCATCCATCTGCGCAACAACGGACTGGAGCCAGTGGGTTCGGATGTCCCTCCTGGCTACCGTCACCTTTTCGCCCGCTTTTATTCCCCTCCACCCTCCACTCTCCGTGTCCCTGAGCCCTCTCACCTACTTTGCACACACAAGGGACACACAGATTGCTTTCTATTTTTATTTGTGGACAGAGAAGTGATTACTGCCCTAAAAACTCACTCGTCAGCACTGCCAGATGAATGCCCCTGCTGAAGAGGATTCAAGTTTACTTGAGAGTCTTAGAGCTTTATTGGAGCTCGAAATCGCCTACAATAAATTTGGGTCTCAATACCAAAACATTTTTAAACACTATGGGATATGAAATAAAACAGCAGAATGAATTTCAATTGCTATCGCCTCTGAGGGACCTGCCTAAGTTAATGCCAACCCACATCGTGCTTGCTGTAAGAGACGCTCTTGTAAGTGATGTAATTCATGACTGCCATATTGGAGGCCTTAGCACGCATGAGCAGTAACCAGAACATGACAAGCCCGTGCACAGCAACGAGAGGTGTGTTCCCATGGAGCTCCAGCATGCAGGTGTGCCTCACCCACACCCCAGGAGAATGCTCAGGGACAGGATCTGAGGAACAGGTAGCGCAGGGCAGGCTGTCACAGGCCCACCTCAATTTGAGGAGCAGAGGAGGCCAGCTAGCTTGGCCAACTTGATTTTGCTGGGCTATTGCTACCTAGGCCTAAACAGCAAATCCAGATGTGTGTATGTTTTGCGGGGAGGTCGTGTGCCACGAGGCCAAAACGGCTTTCAGGTCTGGTATCACAGCTGCCTCCAGAAGGTGGGGACAGCCTTCTGGAGCACGGGAACAACAGAAATGCTGCCTCTTCTCTTTGTCCCACCAGATGTCCTGCCACCACCATGTGCGGGAGATGGGGACAAAGGCAGTCTGATAGGTACAAACAGTTTTCTTTCCCCTAAAGACATTAAATTTTACTAGAACTTTTTTGGTTTGGCAAGTACAATGGGTTGATTTGTGGCAAAGAGTGAAGCTTAAAAACCTGGTGGCTGCAACATGCTGGTGAAACCATTGAAAAGCCAGGTCACTAGACAGAGACTCCCCAGGCAGAGCCCAAAAGCCGAAAACGTAGAAAACATGATATATTATATTAAGAAGGCAGCACGTGTTATGGCTCTAGACAAGCAGATCCAGTGAAAATTCACGTGGAAGACTCAGGGTGGGGACAGTCATCGCTTAACAATGGCGACTATGAATCACCAACAATCCTAAGCGTCATGCAGCTCAGCAGGGGGGCTTTCATGCCACTATGGCATTCTAGAGCCAAGGCAACATTGTATTTAAGAAAAGAAGAAAAGCTTCTTTTGTGAAGACACCTTAGTAGTTGAAGCCTTAAATAGAAACAGAATATTCAGGCAGTAGATTCAAGTATTTTTTTTTTTTTTTTTACATCTCAAAAGGAAAAGATAGAAATAAACATAATATGTTTTAAAAAACCTTTAAACATCAGAGAGCTGTAGGTGACCGACGAGGCTGACGGCACAGCTGTCATTAAATCTGAACGATCGCATGCTTATACAAATAGAGCAAGTTGGCGCAAATTCGCTCGGCCTCGGACCATTCCAAACCATGTGAGGGTGTCCAAAATCCCCACGAGTCCAGGAGTAAGATGAGGTCCACATGGCCAGTTATGTTTCCCCTGAGATTATCTGCTTGTTGAAAGTCGGATGTGTCGGGCAGGCAGAGCGTAGACATTTTAGCTTGCTTTGTTTTGCATCAAATGGGAATGATCCCAATGCCTTTGCATTGAGCTACATTCCCAGGATCTGGCTCAAGTGACTCACTTGCACCCTGTTAGGATGAGCTATGGGCAGGAGGCGCCAGTCTCTCCCTGTGTAGGTCTCCGTGAGGCTACATGACTTCCTCGCTAAATGGCTGTTGCTTCCTGCCCAGGGTGAGTGATCCAATAGGAAGAGAGAGGCAGAAGCCACAGTGCCTTCTGTGGCTACCTCCACCATCCCCACATCCCACTGCTGATCACTACATCTACCTCGACCCTCTGTGGAATGGGAACAGAAACCGTGACTACCCAGCAGCAAGAATCTGAGGTTTGCCATCTGGGTTTCGGGACACCATGTTGACAACTATCCTTGCTTTTCAAATTTCAACATGATTATAAGGGGTAAGCAGGGAGATGTACGCAGTGCTGTCAGCACAGGACCTCGCTCTCCATGAAGCCTGTCCCCTGCCTTGGGACAGAGACCAACTCCTAGCCGGCCTGAGCCACACTCCACAGCCTGAGCTACACCCTGCAGCTTTGCACCATGGACAGTGCCATGGAGGGAAAGGATGCCCAGGTTCCACAGAGAGCTGGCAAGTCACAACTCTAGAGAGAGCTCTGCTCAGATGGTGACTTAATTACAGCACGGGAAAGAGCCAAGCTGTGTTCCGTGGACAGCTCAAGTCCAAACAGTCCAGCCTGTGTTCGCCATGAACCGGCAGGCGGCCCAACCTAGTTCCAGACTCTGGGCACCCAGACTCGACTTCCCAACTCAACTCTTGGACCGGAAGCAGCATGAACTGTGATGAGACTACGTTCTCACGCGAATGGTGCCTCAGCGGGGTGGGGGGAGACTCAAACTTGTGACCAGCTCCCTAGAGTGGTCAGCTGTGAACGGGAAAAGGTGAGAACGTGAGGGAATAATGGACAGAGTACAGAAGATGACAGCGAGGAGGTGGTGGCTGAGGTCTGGGGACGGCATGGCCCCGAGACCTGGGCTAGGGATGAGGGCATCCGGCGCTGTGACAGCCCCTTGACACGTGCTGTGGTAGCAAGCAGCACCAAGGCACCCGTGGCTCGACTCACATGTGGGGGACCACGGCAGATGCTTGGGCGTGGCATTCCTCAGGGCCTGAGCCGTCCAGTGCCTTGAGATTTGGGCTAAGACCCAGATGTCCTTTTTACTCCGTCTCCCTCTCTGTTGGATCAGTGCCCCACGCTCTTCAAACAGTGACACCACGGCCCTAGTTGCAGCCCAGCCCCTCACCAGGGCCTTGGGTCTCCATGCTCAGTTCTGTCCAGCCACCACAGCACTGGCTTTCTTTCTACTACTCAAACCAAATCTCTCTGTTCCTGCCTCAGGGTCTTTGCATGGAATTTCACACAGCCTGAAGCATTCCATGTCTCCACTTGGTTCCTCCTTCAGACCTATCAGGTCTTGGCCCCAACATTCTCTCTTCAAAAAGGCCCCTCTGTTCCCTCCTCTCTGGTGGTTCCATACCAGCCCCTCAGTCTCAGTGGGCACCAGTGGTATGTTTGTTTCTATATTTGGACCGTGTCTATCTGCAATTACCTTGTTGATTTATTTTTGCTTGCTGGCTACTAGCCTTCCCCCTGCTGGCACGTATACCAGGACACCAGGGGCCTGTCCTCTCTGGGTCACCAGAAGGTCCCTCTGTAAATACCGATTTGGTGTTTCTGGGGATGACGACAAACTGTTGCCTTCAGGGACATGCAGGCCCGGAGCCTGGGCTCTCTTGGGGCGTCCTGATTCTGGGCTGGGAGCCGCAGGCTTGGTACAGCCCAGAAACAGCAGAGAGAGGAACTCAGCTGTTCCCACAGGCCCCAGGCTGGGGGCCCGGAGTGGGCGGACAGCTGGTCAACCCCCAGGAATTTGCGAGCCTTTTGTGGATTACGTGCACACCTGGCTTCAAGGCTGGCGGCAGAACACTCCCCTCCAAAGTGAACAAAGAATTTAAGGAATTAAAAAAAGAAAAGACCACAGCAAAAGGATGTACCCAAATTGTAAACGCTTCAGGGAATCTCTTCTTTTTCCTGATGGAGGAGAAAGACTCATTGCTCTCAAAGGACGGCCACCAGCCGGACCCTGGTAAGGGTGCCAGACCCTGGGAGGATACAAGCCCTGAGATGAGGTCATGCACTATTTATGGGACCCTTCGCTCCCTGATGCTCCCCACACCTAAGCACTGAGAGTAGGGGACCGACTCCCCACCCCCACCCCTGTTCTGGACGGGTCTCTCCTCCTCGGACAGTGGGAGAAATCCAGGCACGCCAACGGGGGAGGCCAACATCCCGTGGGTGCCTCCCTGCCCCGCCTGCTGTCTAGACCCTCTCTATCGGCAGCAGGAGGGGGTCCTGGCCATCACGCCCTGCACAGGTCCTATGCTCAGGAAGCATGTACTACGAGGTGGCCAGGTGGGCTTGGACCGAACTCCTGTTTCCAGGCTTGGAGCCCAGGACGAGGGCCTTGAGGCCTTCGGCCCAACTCTGGGCAAACCAGAGATTGAGTGAAGCAGACGGCCCTTCAACTCCCAAATCATACTTGGAGTCTCCCTGTTTGAACTCTGACTCTTTCTCCTGGCTAGCGCCCTGCTGTAGCATTCTGGGACTTCGAAGAGAAGAACATTTCATAACAGCCAAGCCCTGGAAACAGGCTGCTTGCCCAACAACGGGCAAATGAAATGAGAAAATATGGTGTACAGATACACAACGGAGTATTACTCAGCCACAAAAAGGGTAAACCCAAGTCACTTGTAGAGAAACGGATGCACCTTGCGAGCGTAACGCTAGGCGAAAGAAATCAGACCCAAGAGGTTGAACGTCGCACGGCTCCCCTTCCATAAGAAACCAAAATGTGCATGATCTGAAGAATAAAGACATGTAAGTGATAAGAAACAGAGAAGCAGACTGAAGAGATGGAAAGGGGACCGGGGCCTGGGATAGACTGGAGGCAAGGACAGAAGGTAAAAGTGGTTCCGGAGTGACGCATACGTGAGCCGGACCCCAGGAGGATGCGGCTGTCATGCCTCGCAAACATGTTCTCAGAGTAAAAGGAGAGAGAGAGGGGAAGGGACATCTCAAAAGTGACAAGATCCTGGCTTGCTTGCTAGGACCAGGGGCGCGGGGGGGGGGGCTCTCCCTGCCCCGCTGGCATGGTACCTCAGGAAGAGGCTGAGCCCACAGCGTCACCTGCGCAGCACAGGCCTCCAGTGCTGCAGAGCCCGAGTGGCAGACCTGTGGATCCCACCATGTGTGAGGAGGGGAGACTCAAGCCAGGCCACGCATGGGTTAGGGACTGCTGTAGCACCAGCGGAGGGGGCGGGGCGCAGCTCGGAGTGTGGCACTGGCAGATCTAGCCCAGAGCCAGACCGCAGCCTGGACAGACGAGGACAGGAAGGAGAGGGCTCTTCTGAAGCCCCTTTGAAGAATCTGTGTGGAACAGGAGGACGCAAGTTCCCCCAAGCCAGCTGCTGGCATGGATACCACCTGAGCTACGTTTTTGCTTCCCCTTCTGTCCAATGGGGTTAATATTATCACCACCTTCAGAGGTTTCGGAGAGGGGTAAATGAAACAGCACATGTGACGAACACAGAACAGCAGTGCCCGGCAGCCTCGGCACAGTCAGGCGTCCGGCCCTGGGCACCCTGAGCACGTGTCCACCCTCCCCTGCCCTGTACCAGGGCCAGTGTACCAGTCAGTCCCTCATCGAAGGCCAGCTGAACACTAGCCCAGGGCTGACCCTGTTCTTACATATTACTGTGGTTTGGACCTGGAGTGTCCCCCGAAGCCTCATGCCCTTGGCAGGTGACTGAGTCGTGGAGTTAACTGGCTGTCGTGGGTCAGTGCGTGGATTCCACGTGGGGAGGGGTGGACCACGGAGGGTGTGGCCTGGAAGGATCTGCTCCTGCCCTGGCTTCTCCCCACGCCTGCCCCTTCCTCTGGCGATCTGTTCTCCACCAGACCCTTCTGCCCTGCTGCCACTGCTAGCCAAAAATGAGCAGACAGAGGCCTCTGAAGTGGGACCCAAACAAACCTTTCCTCCCTTACATGTGGGTGTCGGATACTGTGTGCTAGCAACCAGAAGTGACTAAGACAAGGACCTCCTCTCTCACGCCCTCTGTCAACCTGAGCGTGCCCCACTTCTCCACAGCGCTACGTCCCACTGACCCAAGGGTCCTCCCGCTGCGTCACTGTGCTTCTGCTTCACTGTCTCAGTGTCTCCACCCGCCCATCCCCTCCTTCTGCTGCCCACTCACCCACCTACACACCCAAGGATTGTGCTTGGTCCACCCAGCCGCTGGAGCCCAACCTGCGGTGCCGGGTTCACAGCAGGACTCGCTGAGCACGTGCTCCACAGGGCGTGGCCGTCGCGCTCAGAGGAGAGCAAGGGTCAAGCACAGCTCTTCTTCCTGTTGGCCAGCGCGGTAGGTGATGACCGGCCCGAGACCGCTATCGCCACCTTCTGCTGCAAAGGAAAACCAGTCTGCCGAGGGAGACAGATTAGAGGCAAGACGATAGTCAGTGAGGCTGGAGCCCTGGTCAAACCGTACCTGAGGTCTACTTTTCTTTCTATTTTTAAAAGACACCAGTAGATTCGTTGCGATTAAGGAGCCCGTTAGAGCTGAGTGTGTGTCGCCTGAAACCTTCCGAATGGATCTAGATGTAGATCTGAGAGTGGATCTGATTCCAGGAGATAGTTCAAAGAGGCAAAGTAGCCAGGAGCAGTTCTGTGAGCCAAGGCTGAAGCTAACCCGGAGATCCTGGGCGGAGATGCAGAGGTAATCAACGGAGCACGGCAGGCCTGGGGAGGCGACCTTAACGGAACTCGGGACTTGGGGTGGCGGCGTCTGTTGAGATCTGCCAGGACTGGCCCTTGCGGGACAAGGAGAACAGGGAAAGCGAACAGCTGGGGTGGCGTGGGGACGCGCCAGGAAGACGCCAGCTAGGGGGCCAGGTGTTGAGGGGGCGCTGAGCCGGGAGGAGGACTGTTCACGCCGAAGGAGGATGACGTCACCTTCAGGGCTGAGGTCAGTCTCAGGATCTGAGTGCAACTGACCTGGCAGTCAGAGCTGAAGCAGGATGGGCTGCTCTTCTGACTTGGTTGGCCTGGGACCCGGAGGAGGGACATGTGCTCTGAGAAGGGTCCTTCCTGACACAGGTATGACAGACCCCCCTGCCTGCCTCCGCGGACCTGACCCTGGCCTCGGTTAGCCCCACTCCACACACCCCTGCACTCCCGCAACACAGGCCCCAGCACTCCCGGCCCGCCCCTGGCTTCCCGGGCACCCATTCTGCTACACTCTCACCCTGGCACGGAGGAAGACAGGCTGTGACCTGAGCTTAGGTCAGGTGCCCAGGTGTTGCCTTCCAGCCTTGGGGAGGCAGGGGGGCGCAGTCTGAGTACCCTCCAGGACTGGGGCACGGTAGGCGGCCTGCTGGGCTGTCTGGGGAGCAGCAAACAGGGCCCGCAGGTCCTGTGCTGTGCTCGGCAGCCCAGCTCTCCTCCTCTACCTGCTCAGTGGCAGCCACAGCCCAGGGTGAGGCAACATCTGACTAGAACAGAAGGTTCCAGGTGTGCCACGGCTGAACTGAGCATCTGCGTCACAGGGGTCCTTCGCGTCATCTTGCTGACATGTCCCTTCCTTGCACGGTCGCCAGATCCTACACCCAAACTTCCATAGCATAGTAAGATCTCAGGATAATCCCGAGAACAAGACAGTTATACCTGAGGATTTATTAAATCATCCACTCCCGCTGGAAAGGGAATAGATTCAATCCGAAGCTGGCCTAGGTGCTGCATCTGGCCTGCTCCGCCCCCACAGCTCCCTGCAAGCCCCTGGCCCCAGAATCCATGTCCTGCTCTGCCAACAAAGACGGCACAATGTGAAACCCAGACGGGGCGTTTCCTCAAACGTGGAAGGCACATCAGGTGCCATGTCCGCCCATGGAAGGGGATTGATATGCAGTAGTCGGCATCTTCAAGGCCAGAGGCAACTCCTGAATATAAAATGCTGTGGCCCTGGGCTCCCAGTCACCACCTGGTACGAATGCTCAAGGTACCTGTACTGGGGTTGAAGGCGACACTCGACCCCTGGCTTATTGTGGAGCCTTGGTCCTGAATGTACAGCAAGCCCTCTGTGAGCCTGAAGCGGGGCCCTCTTATCTGCCCCCACTACCTCTTCCTGTCCTCCAGATGGTGAGTACCTCCCAATGGCCAGTTCCCATATCTCTTTGCCTGGCAATTTTTCTGTGCCCCTAAGTCTATCCTGCCCACACCTAGCAAGCTGGGATTCTGGAAAATTCATTTTCCTTAAGAGAAGTCCTTAGCCAGGCCTGGTGGCACAGGCCTGTCATCCTAGCACTCTGGGAGGCTGAGATAGGAAGACCGCAAGTTTAAGCCCACCACGGGCAATTTATGACTTAGCCTGTGTCTCAAAATGGGCTTGGGATAGCCTTGGGCTCAATCCCCAGGACCCTCCCCTTGCGTCCTAAATACAGAGAAGTCCTTCAGCAACGGATGACAGAAGTTGGTGGATAAACGCCCTGCCTCCTTTGTCCTATGTGAGATCGTTCCACTTGTGTGCCACCCTGTCTCCTGGGTCCCACAGAGGCATTAAATCCCAGTGCCCACCTCAACCCCTTGCTACCACATCGTCATGCCTCTCTTCGCGAGGGCCTTGCTGCATTTCCCGTGATCCTTTTCCCAATGAACACCTTGTAGCTGGACCCAACAAAGCCAAGTTCCAGTTCAACATGCAACCTCTGGGTTCTGTGCCAGCGGGCCAGCACAGACACGGTGTTACTTGAAGCAAGGCCAACCCAGCAAGCAGAGATGGGCCTCGCCAAAGAACAAGAGGTGCACCAGGGGGAGGTCAGGCACAGCGGGGACACTCTCTATAATAAACGGAGCCATCTGCCGGCCCGTAATAACCAGAATGGGAAAGTCCTAATCCGGGACGTAGTTAAACTATTTACTCTGTTTGTGGTTATGTATTTAAAGCTTAACATGCTCAGAATTGTGGATTTAAACCCATAAGCACATTGTTTTACAAAATTGGCATGAAGTCCTTTCAACACAGAATGCAAAGTACACGCGTAGGTCGGTGGCATCGAGAGCCGGCATTTCCTCTCTTTAGTCCTTGCTCTTAAGTAAAGAAAACAGGCAGTACCGCGGACCCCCACATGCCTTGCACTGATGCCAAGAGCCACCCTCTGAGCCACCCTGGAAGAGGCAATTTCCATCCTGTCCCATAAAACTCCCCCAACGCACCTCGGCGAACACCGGAGCAGCGGGCATGTTTGCAGACTGCAAATACAGCAGGCATTTAATTACACTGAATTCATCAAAACCCTAATTGAGACAGGAGCTCAAACCTTACAGCTTAATTGCTTTCATTTCAGATGGGGAACTGGCTTCGTCCTGGATTGTCCCTTGTGCGGAAAGGCGGGGGACAGAGGCCCAAGGCCGCTCACCGGTAATTCCCCCAGCCAAGTCAGTGCGCAGCCACATAACTCATATGCTAAGTGAGGCTCCAACTGGATTTATTAACCACTTCAATCCCGACCTTCCACCCCCCGATGTAACATTCCGCAGCTGTGAGTTTTCCCCACATGCAAGGCCAGCAGCATTCATTTCTTAAGGATTTTTTTTCCCTCCTACCCACACAGCATAGAAGCCAGAGTCAACCCACTGAGACCATCCTGCGGACACCTCGGCCTGAGCAGGTCTTACCCCAGGACTCGGGGATGCTGAGGCAGGAGAGTCACAAGTTCAAGCCAAGCCCAGGCAACTTAAGACTTAGCGAGGCCCCGTCTCAAAATCAAAACTGAAGATGGTTTGGAGACATAGCTCAGTGTGACGGCCCTGGGCTTGATCCCCAGGACAAAAAGAGAACCAAACCAAACCACCACCCAAAACCCTAAATGAACCAACCAAAAAAGAAAAGAAAAAAAAAGAACCCCCCAAACAGTCTCAACTTGACCCTTTTTCCACCCTCTGTTCTGTGGAGGTCTCTTATGTCCCTGCCTGTCAGGTAACACCACAGTAAGCTAGGGCAGAATGGGGTTGTGGGAACCCCAGGGGATGCTGTTCTGGGAGTCAGTGATGGTCTACCAGCGTCAGCCCACCTCTGCCTGGCAAGCTAGGTCTCCTCCTGTGTATAGCAACCATGGGGAGCGGGTGGAAAGCGAAGGCTGAGGGAGCTACTGTCTCCACCCTTGGCCAGCAAAGGGCAGAGGCGGGACCCAACCCTAGGCCATACTCCCCAGTCCACACTCCTCCCAAAACATCATCTGCTTCCTCTGCAAAGATTTTAGGAATTTTATAAACCTCCAACAGAGAGATTTGGGGAATCTCCAAGTGCGCCTGGGACAAGGGACGTCGGATGGAAAAGCCGGGCACAGCTGCTGCTCACACAACGCCTGCGGCTATGTCCCCTGCAGTCACACAGGCCGCACAGAGGCAGCAGACTCACAGAGGGAAGAGTCCGCAGCCCCGGGCCCTGGAGCAGGTTCCAACCGGGGAGGCACCGGCGCTGTGGCTGCTGGGCTCTGCACCATGCTCGTCGGCACACTCCCCACCCACTTCGTAAGATGCGGCTCGCAGGATGCCGAGGAGACACCGGCCTGCCCTTCCTCCCGTCTCTTGCCACTTCTCTCCCACTCCGAGTCAGCTTTCGGATCAATCTTCAGGTATAATGAGCTGATGACAGCGCTAATGACGGCCAGGCTACTAATTGTGCCATGGCGGTGACGCTGCTGATCACGCGAGTGCTACCAGCAGGGCTCTGCTGTGACCGGGTGTCGCGGCCGCAGCCGAACAGCCCAGCAAGCCAGGCGGGCCCTGCACTTTATTTTTGTGATAACATATAATGAACCACGATCTAAAAAGATACGGTGAATGCTCACATTTAAGAAAAGTCACTTCAGTGGGATTCACACTGGCGAGTCCCTCACACACGGCACCGCCCGCCCGCACATGCACTCATCCCATGGTTCCTGCCAGGCACTTCTGGAGCAGCTGTGGAGTCCTGAGCATCTTCAGCTGCCCTGCCACGGCTGCCTCCCGGATCTGACCTGATCCCAAGTGTTTACCTTTCATGGTGCCTTGGCTTCTGGGGAAAACCAGAAGTCCCACCGTACCGGACCCGCTGACTACCATGAATGATGACACACCATTGTGCTCTTTACGAACCTGCCTTTCCACGGAGGGTGCTCAGCAGCCACATTCACTGTATTTTTGATCACCCCTTGTAAAGACACTCAGGGAGGGACGTCCAGAACAGCTTCAGAGAGTGGCAAGGACAACGGGATGAGTGTTTGAGTGAGGTGTGGGGATTCTGGTGGGATTCGTGGCAGAGGGCCTTTTACTGTAACCATGACTATTTTTTAAATTTCGACACCGTATACCTTGATCAGGCCTCATACAGGAAAACCAAAAACCGTCAGAGCTTGGGCCACAAAGCCTAAGACAGCAGATCACCACGCAGAGAACTGGGGACGGGAAAGCTTCCAGTCTGGTGCGTTGGCAGAGCTCCACCGTCAGGAACACTGCTGTCCAGGGGCCTCAGGGTGAAGAAAGACCCAGTCCCCCTGGGGACGCCAGAGATGACGCCTGAGAAGACTGAGGTGTTCCTCTGCCTGTCACCTGCAGGCCACTAACACAGCCGGCAACCCAGGCAAAGCAGAGGGCCTGGAGCTGGGGTCTGCGAGCCAGGCGGCATCCTGTAAGCAGACTCGGGCGCACACGCTAAGTACAGGCCTGAGGTGCTCAAGCAGTCGCTGAAGACTGACAGGGCAGGCTGCCAGGAGCACGGCCAGCCTCTGCCCAACTCGCTGCTGCCACCAAGACACTCGTCCACCCCACCAGGGGCGCTGAGCCTGGGCCAGGTTCTCCAAGTATCTCGTCGCTGCAGGTCGAGGTGCCTCTGCTGCCTGCTAGGGGTCACCTTCTCTTGGTGAGTCTTGGGACAGGAACCTGGGACTGCGACGTTCTAAATCACTCCCTCTTTGAAAACCGGCACCACTCAGCCACGAGGAAGCAGGAAGCCCGCCTGCCCTCTATCCTTGGCTGCCCACAGGCTCTCCCCTTGTGGGCTTCTAGCAAATTCCTGAGACTTCTCAACACAGACAGCAGCAATTTCTGATGACACGGAACCCCAAGACACGTCGTAGAAACCAAAGAATCTCTGTGAATAAACTGCAGCCTCATAAAGTCCCCCTGGATCCCACGAGTCAGCTAATGCAAACACCAAACCAAACCTCCCATCCCTGTGGGAAGAAGGGCTATATCCTAAACTCCAACGACTGCATTTTTTTGACATGGTATCATGGATGGAGCCCAGGACTTTCACATTGAGCTATATCCCTGGCCCATTTTTATTTCTGATTCTGAGTCTTGTCAGGTTGCTAAGTTGCCCAGGCTAGGTTCGAACTTGCAACCCTCTGTATCAGCTTCCCAGAGTGCTGGCAATATAGGCTGGCATCACCAAGATTGGCTGCAACTGATTTTTAGCAAAAAACAAAACAAAACAAAACAAAACAAAAAAACCAAAAAAAGCGTCTTCTTCCTGACTCGCTTTTTTTCTCATTTCTTTTATCTATAGCTAAACCTGTCTTAGGTCATTCTAGTGCTGGTCAGTAACATAGTAAGCAGGTGTGGCGCCTTCAAATCTGCAGCCTGCATCTCCTAGGCCAGTTAGTGATTCACACAAACTTGGGAACTATACTTCATCAGTTCAAGGCCCAATGGATGGTGACTTGACCCCAAATCACTGCTGCCCTAAGACAGCTGGGCCCCAACAGGGCCGTGTTCCAGCAGCTGGCCGATCCCCTGCCCAGGACTGGAAGGAGCCGTGGTCTTACCTGCCCCGCGAAGAGCCCGCAGACCCCAATGATGCACAGAATGTTGAAGACGGCCGAGCCCACTATGGTGCCCACGCCCACATCGCCCTTGGTGATGAAGACCCCTGCAATACAGACCCGGCGTCAGCCCACAGTCCTGGTCCCACTGCCCCCCACGGAGGGCTGAGGACTCTCCACAGGTGCTGCTGTCCCCGGGACCCCCAGGGACAGCCACAGCTGGAGTGAGCTTTCTAACCCCCCAGGTCACCCTGTTGGCTATGCCAAGAAGGGATCTCCAACATGACAGAGGCCTGCCCACTAGAACAGCAGCCTGGGGTCTGGGACACAGTCAGGTACAAGAAAGTCCCTTGAATGAACCAGCAGTTGTGCAAGAGGCTGACATTCTGCAGGGTGGTGTAGATTTTGATTCTTCTTTTCCTAATTACCATTTTTCATTAGCATACATTTGTCCTACATAATTACATTCAACTTGGGGATTCGGTGCATATACATATTACATCTTTTTTGCATGTTTTTGATATTAGAGACTGAACCCAGGGCCTTCACACTGAGCTATATCTCCAACCCACTTTTTAGCCTTATTTCGGAATGGTTACATTAAATTGCCAAGGCGCCCAGCTGGTCTTGAACTTGGAAGCTTCCTGTCTCAGCCTCCTAGAGTGCTGGGATTACAGGCCAGCACCTCTGGGCCCAGCTTGCTTGATGTATCTTAATCAGTATCACCACTCCTTCCCATCCCCCGCCCCCGCCTCCAGGCAAAAAGCCTGGCCAAGCTGTCCCCAGAAACCCTATACTTGAGCTGTGAGGACTGCAGGTAGTTACCTACCGATGACAGAGGTGAACAACTCCGGGGCCGAGCTGCCCGCTGCCATGAATGTGGCCCCAGCCACGTCTTCACTGAGGTGCAGGCGCTGTGGAAGGACACAGACAAACACAGTGAGTTGGAGTCCTGTGGGGAACACAGGTGACCGTGACTCCACCCTGACAGGGGACCTGGGGCTTCACTGAGACCCGGGGCTGGGCTTGGTGGGTCTTTCTTTCTTCCTTTCTTTTTTTTGAGACAGGATCTCACTCTGTGGCCCAGGCTGGTCCTGAACTCACTGGTGTAGCCCAGGCTGGCCTTGGACTTAGGACAATTCACCTGCCTCAGCCTCCTGAGTGCTGGGATTACAGGCGTGCACCACCATACCCAGCTTTACGTGGTGCTGGGCAATGGCATTCAGGGACTTGTACTTGCAAGGCACGCGCTTTAATGCCTGTGCCATTCTTCCAGCCTGGTGGGTCCTTCCTGTCCTTCTACAGAGCTCAGTCACTTCTGGCAGCCTCGGTGGACCAGCTCCTCCCTTCTGTCTCACAGGCAGGATTAGGAGGGAACACTTCAGAAGATCATAAGTCAAACATCACCAGAAGACCCAGGAGCCCCAGTGTCGGTGTCTCTGGAGCCACGGGGATGACCGCAGGCACGGAACGGGTGGTACGAGGCCACAGTGGGCAGTGAGCTCACAGCCACGGTGGCATCTGCCTCCTTCCTGCACGCAGCCCTGCCCCATCCCCTGGTGCTGCTGGATATCCTCATGTCAAAAGCTCTGCCAACAATCCAGATTTATGAGCGAAATAACCTGAATTTTACATTAATGCAATGATCTCGGTCTGAAAAACACTGATGGCAACCAGCTTGTGAGCCCTCGTGCCGCGAGGATCAGAAGCCTCTGGGGCGTCTGCGGTCACCCTCCTGAGGCTCACGCCCCGTCCTTGGTATTCAGCCCCTGGGTGGCACAGTGGCCCAGCGCCCTGGGCCACAGCAGGAAGGGACAGAGCCAAGATGGCGCACACACAGAGCTCTCTAGCTCAGCCTGGTGACTCCACCAAACGGGATGTGCAGGATGAGAGGACAAACACATCTCTGAAGCAGGCCAGCTTTGCTGCATTTTGTGGTGAGCAGGAAGCCTGCTGCCGCTGGGAGCAAATAACGTCATCCTCCTCGCGTTCCAGATAAGACCTAGTCAGCCTGCAGCACCTGGTCCCCCTTCCCAGCCACACGGGTGCAGAGCTGTACGTCCCAGCGCGGCCATGGGGAGGCAGCGGCCTGGTAAGGGCGGCTGGTTCCACTGATGCGTGGGCCACTGTGGTGGCAGGGCCTTGCTGAGAGACTGCATCCGGAAGGCTGGACCCCTTCACTGTGGACTCCACAGGTGAACATCCCATGGGTGTCAAGGGGCCGCAAGGTGGGAAACCGAGCCTGAAAGGGGTGGCTGTGAGGGGCTACTGGAGAGTCTGTCCTAAGCTGGGCTCCAGTTCCTGCCGGGGCTGGCCTTGTCAGTTCTGAGCAGCCAGGCTCCTTGCTGGGTGCCAGGGGGCCTCTAAAGCTTCGTGTGTGCCCTGTTCCTCCCTCCTTCCTACAGCCTCCCTGTTTCTTCTATCTCCCTCCTGTCCTTCCCCTCACATTCCTAAACCCCTCCAGTTCCGGGGACTGGGCCCAGGGCCTCCACACTGAGCTAATCCCCGGCCCACTTTCTCCTTTGATTTTTGAGTCAAGCTCTTACTTAGTTTCTAAGTTGTCTGAGTTAGGTTTGAACTTGCCACCCTCCTGCTCAGCCTCCTAGAGTGTTGGGAGTGTGCCACTAGCCTCAGTTCCTGATCTTTTAAGAAGCTGTAACCCCAGGGAAAAGAAGTCACAGGTCTCATGAACTGTGCACACCGGGGATTTCTGAGCACACACAAATCCCGCTGTCACATATGTCCACTCGCTGGCAGATCTGCCTACTAGGCAGGTAGGTAACTGAAGTACGCACCCTCCAGGCTCATTATACGGATCTTCCTCCTCAGCACAGACCCCAGGTGGGAGCAGGAGGAGCGTGGGAAAGGGGTCTCTCTTCTGGGTCCACTGCTCCCCAGTAGCCACAGTGCCCAGAGGTAGAGCCTGAGCACGACACTGTGGCAATTGCCTGTGGTCCCAGGACTCTGGGAGGCCGAGGCAGGAAGAGTGCAAGTTCGAGCCCAGTCTGGGCTGCACTGTGACTTTGGAAGACCCTGTCTGAAAATCAAAAATAAACAAAGAGGCCTGGGAGGGAGCTCGGGGTAGAGTAGGGTGGGGCAAATGTGAAGTCCATGGGGCTGGGGCCGCCTGGGGTTCACAGGGCCAACCAAGCGCTGGGACTGTAGCTCTGCACTAACTGGCCCAGCTGGGAACTTCCAGGAAAAGTGAGAATTATAAAAAAGAGAGACATTGATAAATATCATACAAAGTTGGTAGACAAGAGCAACTACATTGCAGAATACAGGTATGAAACAGGTAAAAGGGGGAGAGCGCCCGGAGGGGCTACTTCATGAAAGGGCTGAGCAGCTCCGGACAGGTGGCTGCGGGACGCTGCACAAGCAACTTCCCGCCTCTACGCCCACCATGCTCATGTCGGGGCCTCCCTGCAGAGTGCTCCTGGGACACGGGCGGCCGGGGAGATGGGCGGCGTGGGTGGCGATAGGTGCAGGCGGGAACAGGGCGAAGGAAGACAGAGGAAGTAACACAGAAAAAGGGCACAAGAGGAGAAGAGTGACAGGGCGCAGGCTAGCCGAGCACGCGCGAGGGTCACACACGCGCACACACACATGCGCACATCCCAGAAAGCCACAGGACTGTCTACCTCGCACTTACACTGTGTTGGTATTACAGGCGATCTGGAGGTGATTTAAAGTCTCAGGAGGTTATGTGTAGGTTGTTTGCAAACATTTAGTCATTTTCTGTGCAGGACTTGACCACCAGCGACCAAGGAATCCTCTGCGGTCCTGGAACCAGTGCCCTCGCACGCCCAGGGGAGGACAAATGCAGGAGGGAGGCTGGCCGTGTGATCCAAGCCTACCACCCGTGTGTCCTGAAGCACCGAGCAGATGCACCTGTGACCTCACACTGCCCTTCACTCCCAAGGGCACAGACGCCTGGCCCCCGGGGCCCCCACACCCTTGGCGCGGTGGCTGGAGCCTACCAGGGCATGGTCCATCACCGGGCCCGTTCACACACACACACACACACACACACACACACACACACACACACACAGAATGCCAGGCCCTTACCTCACAGATCTTTTCCAAGGAGGGGACAAAGAAGTCGTCACACACGATGGCCAGGGCGTAGAACATGTACATGGCCTGAGAGAGGGGAAAGAGACAAGGTTAGACTCCAGCAGATCAAGGGGATGAGGGGCCGCCGTCTTCTGCCTCTGGGATGTCCTGGAGCTGGAACTGAACCTCCGGCTCAGGGTAAGTGCACGGTCTCTGCAAAGCCCACACACTCCTGTGACCTATCCCGGCTCCTTCTGACCTTGCTGCCTGCCACTGCCCCCCCATGCCTCCTCACTCCCCAAGTGTGCCCTGGGTGCCTGTGTCAGGCCCGCACACTACTGCCCCCTGCCAAGAACCTCTTGCCCCCCAGACCTCGCCGGCCCACTCCCTCACACCCCCAGGTCCTCGCCAGCTGGGCTCCCCTTCACCCATTTCTCTCTGTCTTACACATCATAAATTTCTTCCCTCTTTTGGGAATATTTTATGTTAAATTAACTTGCTGTCAATCTCCTTTCTTAGGAGCTCCTGAGGACAGGATGTTTATCTTGGAATCACTGCTCAGAAGGCACCACGGGGCCTGTGGTAGATCAGCACAACTGTCAGCCTGGTTGGCCCGGGCGCTGCCAGGGATATGGGTGGCAAACACTTCAGCCTGTGTCTGGTGGTCCTGGAGGCATGGACTTGGAGGTGGGTCTATGCCTGGCCCCTCCCCCTTCCTCTCTGGTACACTGCTGGGCTCCACTTCCTCTCCGTTCCACACGAGCAGGTTTGCTGTGGTCACATGCTTAGCCCATCACGTTCCTGCCCCGGAGCCAGCTGACTGTGGACGGAACCCTCTGGAAACCATGAGCTGAAGAAACCCTTCTGCTCTCAGTTGCGGTGTTGGGGTTTTCTGTCCTAGAGATGAAGAAGTAACTAACACAGATTGGTACACAGGAGGCGCTCAAATGACACACGGAGGGAAAGGGTAACGAGATGACAGTTTCTGCCCGAATGTCCTCTGTCTCCTGTCCTGTCCCGGGGTGAGGAAAAGGGGATGTGACTGAGCACCCTGTGCTACGAAGCAGTTCTCAACAGGAGCAATCATGGAGGTCAGCCTTTAAAGCTGCACTGACATCCACGGCACAGGCCAGCGCTCCCCTGTCACCCCAGGTGGGACGGCACACGTGAGGCCAAGGGGCCACGCAGGGATGAAGAAAGAAGCTGAGGACAGGGCCTCCCTCCTCAGGCGACGCAAGCACTGTTGGGGTCTGGCGCTGCCATTTCTGCTACTCTTCTGTTGCCGGGACTCAATACCCAACACCCACAACCTAGGGCAGGAAAGAGCCGATTCTCTCTCACAGTTCAGAGGTCTTCGCCTGGTCATGGGTGGTCAGGAACAGCCTGGCAGAGAAAAGCTGTTTGGTGCGTGGCAAGAGGGAAGGGCAGAGCTAGCAAGGGAGTTAGCACTTTCGGGTCAGAACCCAGTCGTCTACCGCTTCCAGGGCATGCCCCTTCCACACAACATAAACACACACACAGACACACACATACACTCCTGCCAAGTGCCACCACCAAGTGAACTCTGGGCTGGCTCGGTCTAAAACTAAGTGGACTTTCCAATTTCAAGGCACAGTAATCTGTCTTTGACACATGGGCTTTCTTGAGTTGTGTTTCTATCACTCACCGCTGCCCCCTCCATAAAGTCTGTCACAGCCAAGCAGGCAGCGATCCGGGCCCTGTACTCGTGGCGGGGACACTGACTTAGTCCCTGGCCCTCTGCATGAGCTTCTTTGCTTTCTTGTGTGTGTTTCGTCTCACCTGCCCGACTGCCGGTTGCTAGCATGGACCCTGACATCTGATTCTGAGAAACATCTGATGGATGTGCACAAAGGTGTACTTGTTCTAAAACTGCTGACTACAGTAAGTTATCACAAAACCTAACAAGATGTACCATGGGGGATGATTATATAAATATGACTCATCACCCTGTGAAGTGCTGTTCAAAAGAATTATATAAATCCCCACTTAGCGATAAGGAAACACATTTATAATATACCCCCACATGGGAGGTGTTATGAAATAGCATGGACTACCTTTTTTCTTGTTACCATGTCCATATATATATATATATATATATATATACACACACACATATACACACAGGCGCGCGCGCACACACACACACACACACACACACAGGCACTTACAAAAATACATCCTAGCGTGTAAGAGTTTGTAAGTCTATCGATCAAAATAACAAACACGTCCCTCCCTTGGGGTATATCTGTATTTTATAAGCACTGCCCACATTTCCTAGGCTTTCCACCCAGAATTCGTGTTTGTGTGCAGCACATGTAGGTTACTGGAAACCTCAGAGGTAAAGGCTCCATCTGACAAGTCTCTAATCTTGCAATAGCCAGGAGCCTTGGTATGTAGCAAAATCTTAAAAATAATTCTTTATTGACTCATCTATTCATAGTTTGTACAGCATCATTTGCCTGTAGTGTTTTTCTTGAAGATGTCAAATTAAATATAATTAATGCTGTGTTTTGCATCCCAGTAGATGAGCCACAGATTATGAGAGACGCAGGCCCTCCGTGGCCATACGGCCTGGCTGGACCACTGACAGGCAGGGTTTAGCATTATCCTTGAAAGGACATCCAAATTCAGTAATTGGAACACAGAATTGCACATCTGTGGATTAGCTGAGATCTAAATAAGCCGCCCATCACTGACATATCCCACTCCCTGAAACAGCTGGCATGTGTAGGAGTCATAACGTACACCGTCACCCTGAGAAAGCACCCCACATTAAGTACTGATCTCATCTAGAGGCAGAGGCTGCATCTACCACACCATGATGTCGGCACTCGGGTCGGGATGAGACTCAAATAGCTCTGACAAGCAGTCACGGAAAGCCACCCTGGCGTCTGCACAAGGTGCAGTGAGCTGGGGGATGCTCACTGTCGATCAGGCACCCAGTGACAAAACGCCTCTGGGGACCCCTGCAGGCCTGCAGGCCAGGGGGGCTTCTTGCCAGCTGTAAGGCACCCGCTGGCATGGGAGGGCAGGCCTACCTCCATGGTTACAGCTCCCCTCCCCTGCCAACCTCTTATGTAACTGGAGAAGGAATTAGCGTCAAAAAAGCAAATAAGCAAAATGCATGAGCAAACAGATCAAAGGAATAAAACCAAGGCACAAAATCCAGATTTAAGATGCACGGTCTACAGGAAGTGGCACAGTCCACTGATGGCATGGACAGGAAGTGTCACTCTGACGGCGCAGCCGGTACACCTGGCAGGGACAGGAAGCGTCACGCTGATGGTGCAGTCAGTACACCTGACAGGGACAGGAAGTGTCACTCTGACGCGGCAGCTGGTACACCTAGCATGGACACGAAGTGTCACGCTGACGGTGCAGCCGGTACACCTGGCAGGGACAGGAAGTGCCACTCTGACGGCGCAGCTGGTACACCTGGCAGGGACAGGAAGTGTGACGCTGACAGCGCAGCCGGTACACCTGGCAGGTACAAGAAATGTCATGCTGATGGAACAGTCGGTACACCTGGCAGGGACAGGAAATGTCACACTGATGGAGCAGTTGGTACACCTGGCAGGGACAGGAAGTGCCACTCTGACAGCACAGTTGGTACACCTGGCATGGACAGGAAGTGTCATGCTGATGGTGCAGCCGGTACACCTGGCAGGGACAGGAAGTGCCACTCTGATGGCGCAACTGGTACACCTGTCAGGGACAGGAAGTGTGACGCTGACAGCGCAGTCGGTACACCTGGCAGGGACAGGAAGTGTCACGCTGACAGCACGGTCAGTACACCTGGCACAGCCGGTCGAGGTATGATGCTGACAGTGTTGTGAGTACACCCGGCACAGACATTTTGAAAGAATAACTCCACATTCCTTCTGCTACTCCTATCCTTTCCAGAGTGCAGAAACCTCCCTGAGGGTGCTGACAGGAACAGCACCTGCCACTGTGGTGAGCCAGCAGTGCTGGCCAGTTCCAAGTATGTGACAAAGGCTGTCTCACTTAATTCTTCCAATTGCTGCTGAAGGCAAGAACTTACAGACATGGCTCAGCAGAACCTGGACAAGGACAAGCCAAGTAAGACTCACTCCTGAGCCAAGTGACCGCTGGCTGCTGCAGGTCCCCAAGGCTGGGAGATGGCAGCTGTGACAGTGTGTTAATTGTGTCTTCTGATGTGTGGGCACCGGAGCAGCCAACATAACAGACAGAGCCACAGCGAGATATTGGTGAGGGTCACTCCCAAGCAGGCAGACTCCAGCACCCCCTGACGGCAAGACGATGTGGAGTCTTCCACGGGGCAGCAGGGACTGAGGCTCTTCCGTTGGATGAGGAGAAGGGACAGGGATCTGGGGACAGAGGCAATGAGAGGGCTGTGCAGGGAAGGGGGAGAAACATGATTCACATGTGATATGTATTTGCACTGATCCCCAGGATAAATATGATTATTACATACTACAAACATATGCTATGAAAATAATAAGAAAAAAATACACCCCAGGGGCCACCAAGAACAAGACGAGTCTGGCCTGAGGATCTGAACTCAGTGATAACGTGTGGAGCACCAACTCAAAGCCAAAGGCACCATGGGCCATGGGCTCACAGGTCCAGTAAGTCCCTGTCCTTGTGTAAAATGGAAGGAACTGAGGTCCAGGTGGAAGACGGCCCCTTAACTCAGGGAGGGAAGCCCTGTGGATACATTCTGTGACACGGCACAGAACCCACTGAGCTCGTATCTACTGGCCACCGGCTCTTTTCTCTCGCAAACTCAGATGCAACGTTGTCCCGGGGAACCACACGCTGAGCTTTCCTGACCTCCTCCAGCCAGCCATGGCCATGTGACACAGCTTCAGCCCGTGAGAATGAGGCGCAAGTTTAACTAAAGTCATCCTTTTTCCAGTCTTCAACTTTGATGTGGTGTCTGGGACAGCAGCAGCTGTCCCAGACAACACACAAGAGGACACACGGCAACATGCTACAGGTAGAGGTGAACACGACAGGGTTCTGTGCGTGAACTAATTCCTGAAACCATCTCTCTCTTCCTCTGTGTTTCTCACAGTGTCAAGAGACCCTAAGATTAAGCTTGGAAAAGAAGCTTAATGCTTTGTTTTAAAAACACTTGCTCCCATCCCAGGCTTGGTATCTCTTGGCCCCGGGAGATGAAACAGAACCGATCACGTGCAGCTCTTGGGTTTCGCGTCTGGATGGATGCACCAGTCCAGTCGTTAAAGAGAGGCCAAGGGCAGCCTCCCAGCCCTGCACAGGGGTTCTGAGCCGGAGGACTGGGGAGCGGGGCAGGACGAGGGGACAGTCCCATGGCTGAGGTGTCCCTCCTTCAGGCCTTGGTCACTCAGATGCAGGCTTGTCCGACCCGTGGTCCCTGGGCTGCACGTTGCCCAGGAGGGCTTTGAATGAGGCTTGACACAAAACTGTAAATGTCTTTAAACATTATGCTATTTTTTTGCATGCATTAATTTCACAAAACAAGGTCAAACATCCCACTGTTTTTATGTCGCTCTCTTTTTTCAAATGGAAGTTTGGTTACTTAGACGTACTATATATTAGATATTGGATATTATGTATACATGATTACGAACTGCATTTGTATTGGACACACACGATACAGTAGAGGTAAGAGGAGGAGGTGATGGCATGTCCGAACGCAGTCAGGAAAGAAAAGCAATGCAAAAGAATCTGATCAAAGATCCCGTTTCAAACTCTTTTTAGGTGTGGCACTGGGAAGCGAGTCTCGGCCCTCACACTGACCTCCATCGCTAGCCCATCTTCCACTTTTGGTTTTGAGAGAGGGCGTTGTTCAGTTGCCCAGGCTAGGCTCAAAATCAGGATCCTCCTGACTCAGCCTCTTGGAGGGCCTGGATTAGAGGTCTACACCCCTGGGCCTGACTGATCTTTTAAAATTCTGCAGAGATTTTCCGAAGGGCTGATCTGCAGTAGCACAGTGAGGATTAGGGACACAGCGAGAGAGGTTTTGGGGGCATACAGACCCTAGCAACGGTGGCGAGCTGTTACCCACTTCAGGCTTCCAGGAGCTGGGGTAGAGGCTCCACAGTGCAGTGGCGTGGGGGCTTCCTGGCAGGGCCTCCACCCCAGAGGGCAGTAATTAAAGTTTAGAGAGCAAGCGAGTGTGGCCTTTGCAGTCAACATCACCCCAGTACACTAGAAAGGACTCCATGTACCCCACACTTCTAGCAACCCCAGAATTCTCTTCCCAGCAGCCACTCCCTCCACACGCTTAAGCTGACACTAGAGTGGAAGGGCACTGGTCCTCGTGCGGCGTGAGGCCATCGAGGAAATGGGCACCTGCTCACGGAGACCCCACCACAGCGGAGTGCCCAGGAGCCGACTCTCAGGCGAGAATCCACCTGAAGTGGGAAGCCAGGAAGGCGGACGCGAAGACAGGACCACGAGGAGGAAGAAGTCAAGGAGCGACGCGACGCAGGTGACATCCGGCCTGAGCCGAATCCTGCAGAAATGGGACCCCAGCCCCAATGTGTGGCTCCATCCCAGCCAGGCCACAGCAGAGAACCTGCCACAAGGCCAAGGAGTGGGGCTCCCCAACCCGCTTCTGCCCAGCTGGGCACCATCCCCAGGCCAGCTCAGAGGACGCACATTCCAAGGTGCTGCCCACTCTCAGAGCATCTCGGAGCAGTGGCTTCAGTAGCTCAGTACCTCTGTAGGTCACGAGCGTGACCTGTCAGCAGGGAGTACATGGTGTCTTCAGGATACACACGAGTGCAGAAAAGGGGATCGCCAGGGTCCGATGGGGCACCCACCACCTGCGGCCTCGGCGACCAGGGCGTGTGCCACAGAAGCCAGGCAGAGAGGGGAGTGGCGAGGATGCTGCGGGAGCAGATGCTCAGTTACCTCCAGCTTGCACGGGGACCCGAACAACACGGCTGTGCCGGAACTACGAGTGACTCGCTGCTGCCCGCATGGACTGTGAGACAGCAGAGACAGGCGAGGGGGGTGACAGGCCACACTCAGCACGGGGAGGTCTTGTATTGTTTGTTTTCCTATGTCTTGGCCCTGGGGATCAAGCCTGGGGCCTTTACCCTGAGCTACATCCTCAGCCCATGAAGAAAGAAGCTTTTTTTTTGAAAAAAATTTTGGGATAGGGTTTTGCTAAGGCACTCAGTAGCCCAGGCTGGGTTTGAACTTGTGGTCTTCCTGCCTCAGCCTCTCAGAGTGCTGGGATGACAGGCCTGGGCTACCGAGGTCTGACTATGCGGAGCTGTTTGGGAGCCCGACCCCAGGCTATCTGTCCCATGCAGGAGTCATTGCTGATTCGACGGCGATGACAGTGGCTGCAAAGTGGTGGGGACAGCGACGGCGATGACAGCAAGGGCTGTGACAGGACAATGAGGATCCAGGTCAGGATGACAAGGCTCACGATGACTGCGGCGACGCTGACAGCTGGCATCTATTACAAACTGACCATGGGTCTACGCTGCTCTAAGACTTAATCCTCGGAACTACATCACGAGGCAGGCACCACCATCATCATTACTCTTCCCACAAGGAAACTGAGGCAGAGGTGGCACAGGCCCAAAGCCACTGAGCCGGTACCTCGGGGACACTGGACCTCACTGGCCTGTGCAATGCCAGCCAGGCCAGCGCCCCGGCTCTCCCCTAATTTCTTTGCGCACTAGATCTCTCACGTCTGCACCCGCTCCGGGATCCCTTGTTTCCTTCCCTCCCTGGCCACTCCCTGGTCCTTCCTCCGCTTTGCCCCCTTGAACCCGGGTGGCACAGGCTGGGTGTTCTGCACACTCCAGAAAAGGACTGGCTCCCAGGGTGCTGGACTAGCACCAGGGACACCGGGGACACAACGCGGGAGGCCCCTTCTTCAGGCTCGGGGTAAAAAGCGCAGACAACGATCTCTGTGCTCAGGAAGTGTACTGCATTTTCAAGGCGTTAACTGGGCTCTGACATCTCAAGGTGGCTGGGCTCTTCGCTTCGGGGACCACGGGAGTCCTGCTTCTTGCTGCTAACTTTCTTGTCGTGACGCAGCCACGCTTTTCCAAGGAAAACCACAACGGGCTGGGAAATGTTCACACCACAGTAGCACGGAGACGAATGTACAACATGGTCCCTTTGAAGGACACCAGGCTGGTTCAAGTCATCAAGAGCTTTGCACCCTTGCCTCCCGTCAGCTTCTTATTAGTCTCTCTGCAAACAAGGACTTGGGAGCTGCTGGGCACCAGCACTGCCAGATGGCATCAAAGAGCAGAACAGCACATCAGGAGTGGCCCGCAGCCCAGGCGGGCAGACCCGAGACGCTGGTGCCCGGGCGGCTTGGGACCTGGAGCCCCTTCAAACTCCCGTGCCTTAAATATTTACTCAACACTTGTTCAGCAGTGGACAGGGGACAAAAATGAATCTTCTATTAATATAAAAAACATATACAGAAACGAAGGTTCCTGGCAGTTTATTTCCACTGGTACAAATAGAGTTGGTATTCGGAAAGATGTCCGCCAACTTCCCTCACATTTTTCTGTGACTGTTATTCTCTTTCGAGTTTCTGTGTGTGCAGGCACGTGTGATATTGGGGATTAAGCACAGGCAGGGGCGCCACACTGAGCTACATCCTCAGTCCCATTAAAAATAATTTTTTTTTTTGATTTTGAGACTGAGTCTCACTAAGCCACTCAGTCACTCAGGCTGGCTTGACCCTGCAACCAACCCTCCTGCCTCAGACTCCCGGAGTTCTGGGACTACAGGCTTGTTCTACTTGGCCTGGGCTGGGTTTCTTTCACACATTTCTAAAGGAGGCAATGCCTTGCTGATGGGCTCTAGATTTTAACATTTTATTTGGCACTGGCAATACTGTAAGACATGCCCAATCTTTACAGTTTCTGCTGGAGGGAATAATGTGACACTTACAATACAGGTAACGGGAACAGGTAGGCAGTAGCAAGAAGCAGGAAGAGGTTTTCTTCTGTGTTTTAAAAATGGTACCACCATGCAGCTGAGGATGGCCTTGAATTCATGATCCTCCTGGCTCCTGAGTGCTGGGATTACAGGCATGTAATCCTGGTTCAGGAAAATGCTTCCCATTTTTACCTGAGTTGTCTGCTCCAGGGAGAGAGAATTGAACTCTTTGTCTTCTGTCCTTTAAGGTTTTGTGCCATGGGACAACCCCAGGGAAGTGGCGTCACCTTTGCAGTTTGCTATACTGCTGGTGGACTGCCCTAGTTGACTCAAGCTTTGGGCACATCTGGGTGCTGTGCCCCCTTTTCAGGTTGGGACCACGTCCCTAACTGTACAACTCTACCGTATTCTACGGGCAGAACCAAACTCGCCCCCCAAGGCAGTGGTCCCAACCAATCTGACCCCAGGGACTGGTTTAGTTGAAGACCATTCTCTCAAGGACTGCAAGGATGCGGAGGTACTTGTTTTACAGTAGGTTGCTGGAGGATAGCTTTGAAAGAGTGCATCAGTTGGGGTTCTTACAAAAGGCAGAATTTACAGAAATTATAACAAAAAGGATCTACTTGGAAGGCTTACAAATCCAAGGATAAAGATAGCTCAAGATGGCGGCCTGCATGTGTGAGAGCCGGAGTGTCCGACGGCTGCTCAGCCGTGAAGCAGAACTCCCGTCCAGGACTGCAGGGCAGCCGGTGAGAGTCCGCTGCGGATCTCGGCTGTTCGAAAAACAACGGTGAAGACGGGAGCCTCGAGATCGACACCTGAAGATCAGTAACGGGCAGACAGGCGAAGCTGAGACTGGAGCAAAGCTGTGATGAACATCTGCGGCGTGTAGCAAGTCGGTGTGCACAGACAACTGGGAAGGCGAGAGCTTTCCCAGAGGAAGAAGCTGTAACAATTTTTCGTCTTCTTTTTATGCAGTTGGAGTCGCAGTAGGCCCTCCCACATCCAGGTGGCTGTTCTTCCCTCATTCGCCGGCCCACAAGTCACTCACGCTCTAATCCAGACTGGTTCTCCATTCCCAATCTAGGCGTGGGTCCCAAACCCTAATCCAGGTGTGGTTCCCGATTGCCTCAAGTTGACACGATCTCTCCAGAGGTCACAATGGTGACCTGCAGTAGAGGCAACAGGGAGGGAAGCGTCACTTCCTTTCAGTCAGAAGCAGTATTAGAACCTGACAGGAGTGTGCGGACAGGAGGTGGGGCTTTGTCCACAGCCCATCTGCTGGCCACTCATCCGTCCTAGCTGGCTGGGCCTCCCAAGGCCACCAGTCAGTACCGGCCTGGCCTGGAGCTGGGGGTATGGTTGGGGGCCCTGCCCTAAGGCATTCTCTGGAGCAGGAAGTGGTTCACATTAGTGGTGACAGGGCACACGGAGTCTCCCCAGGGTCTCCAGCCTGGTACTCCCAGGGGTGTTGAGGGCTAACCAGCTGCGTGGCTGGGAGGAGGGGTCAACGTGCTGTAAAGCAGTCTGCAGATTTCTAGGTGTAAATAAACAGAGTCAGCAGGCTCGTGCGGGTTTGGGCTCTGATTTTCATTTCTCTGTTGCTTAAGATCCTGCACAGTGAACCAAGCCAGACCCCAGCTTCCTATTTCAGCACTTCCAACTTCACACTTCAATGACAATCCACTAAAATAATTACCAGATGATTACTATGGGCTTTTAACGGAGAGACCAAAGAGTCCTGTGCCAGACAGCTCGCTTGGCTGGGCACAAGGGCTTTCTCCTCTGGTGGATGCAGGCTGGCTTGAAGTAAGGGGTAGCCCAGGAAAACAGTGCCTCGATGCCAAAGAGCCCTGACTCCGTGTGTCCAGCTGGTGTGGGCCTTTAAAAAGCAATCAGGCCAAGCCCTGCAGCGCATCCCAGGTGGGAGGCTATGGCCAGGAGGGTTGTCAGCCCATACCCAGTCTGGGCAACTTAGCAACCCGGTAAGATCCTGTCTCAACAACAACATAAAAGGCAACTGAGCTCTCAGACTCTTCTACAAAAACTCCTCTAAGTGCTTTCTGGTTGTCAGAGACGCAAGGTGAATGTTTTCAACAGCAACAAGAAGGACCAACTCCGGCCGCTGTTTGTAGCTGCTGATACCAATGTTTGGAGCAGCTACCAGCCTGGAAGGCAGAGGGGGATGATGTAGGTGTGCCCTCCGCTCCCTCCCCAGGGACCTGGAGAAAGCGAGGGGTACAGTTTTAAATAAGACGCCAAGAGAGCGTCTCCAGGCGAGCCCGGGTACAGCATACCAACACAAGGGAGCAGGGCATCCTTGGAAGTTACAGGCAGGACATTATAATAAGGAGCTAGGAGACAGGTTTTTTTTTTTAAAAGTGTTTTTGCAGTTTTCTTTTTCACCATACAAAACAGGAAAGGGACAAACCCACTGCTGTTCTTCCCAGTGAGCATAAGGCAGTGGGGGCAGCCAGGGTCCCACGTCGAGGTAAGGTCAGAATCAGAGCCGGGTCCGTGGCTCAGCGCACGAGGCAGGGGAGGATTTCAACCCTGCAAAGACTTCAGTGTTACTTGTCTGTACGGTGGGAGAAACCATCTTAACTACCTTGAGGGGTTTTTGTGAATCTAAGTCATGCATGTAAGGTTCTCATCACGCAGCTAGAGTGGTACGATCTCCAGAAGTGCCAGGCAGCACTGCACTGCTCGGGGTTGGGTGGGGAGGGGAAGCACTATTAGTTAAATCACTGTGTTAGGAAGTGGGAGCCCCTGAGTGGAGAGGGACTTCCGGAGGCCCTCACAGCTATTCTTCACAAAATCCCAGGAGCAGGGCAGCAGCTGGGTTCTCTTTTGGTCTCCATGCAGGCCAACACCTGGGAAGGGTTGTCCCACCCAACAGCTTGGTTCCTTTTCTTCCTTCGTCTCACAGGTGCCTTTGCCTATCCAGAGGAATCCAGCCCAAGTTTCCCATTCCGACCAAACCCACGACGACTTTGCATTCCTGACGGTCAACAGGATGGCCGACTCAATGGCAAACCCAATCTGCCCCTGGACCCGACGTCATCACAACCGAAAAGCAGATGGCGGCTGCAGTGGAGCGCATCTGTTCCACATCTGGGGATGTTTCCCCAGCAGGGAGGACAGATACAGGGCCAAACTCCTCTTGCTCCAAGAAAGACTGGGCTTCTGCACTTGGGAAATAATCTTATTATTTGTCACGATAAGACTCTCTCTGATCTCCGTAACCACAGAAACATTAGGTCGGACAGCCAAGCTGGGAGCAGTCAGGGGAAAATACCTCAGAACACTGACGGCAGCTGGAAGGCAAGAGGCCACCACAGGCCACGACAGGAAAACCACACAGATCTGAAGACTCGCAGGGAACCTTCCCCTACCCTACACAGGCTTCCAGCCAGCCAGTGGCTGGTGGGGATGCTTCTACTGGAGTCTGTTATCCACCTTCCCCCCCACCCCACTGCCTGTCATTTTTAGGAACTGACAAAGCAGTGATCTCCCCTTCTTTGAAGAAAACACGGTCTACTAACTGAGTGGACATCCTGGTGCCCATAGGAATGTTGGCATCACTAGGGTCTGGTCAGGTGGGGACTTCAGACGCACAGGTGCCAGCCCATAAGGAGATGCCTACTCCTTAACAGACACCAAAGGCACCTCCCCCCTGTTACAGTTTCCCACCTGGTTTGTGCCAGGCAGAGACCAACACCTGTGACTGTGGGGAGGCACTGTCGACTAGTGGTATCGACTCAGGGCTTTAAAAAGTGCGTGGTACGTGGAGCAACATGCTTCTTCACTCCCTTCTGAGGATGACAGCTGAAGACACAGGACAGCCACCGACCTCCCCTGTGGCTTTCTGCTCCAGCCTGAGGTCCCTTGGGCACCCCAGAATGTCCCTAGGTCTTTGGGCAGAGCAGCCGCAATGTGTCCAGGACTTAACGACTCAGGGACGGGCACCCACAAAGGGGAGGTAGAAGAGTCAGTGACGGAGCAACCCACCTTTTCATTTCCCTGGGATGATTCACCGTTGCGGTCTACGCTGTTCCTCCAAAAGCCCGCTGTGGGACAGGATCCAACTGTCTACATCGTTACCCAGGTCTCTGTTTCAGCATCTGGCGTCTCCTCTCTCATCCCCGGACTCCATCACCTGAGTCCTGGGTAGCATCTCACGTAAGCTACCTACGCTTGCTGGTGTGCAGGAGCGGGCCTGCATCAGCGCATGAGGCCAATTATTAAATTTTCAGCAAATGTGCAATTCAGTTGATGCAGTACTGATAGCTTAAAATTGGCCCGGCTGTGAGAATTTACACCCTGGACATTTACAAGTGTTGCCAATCGGGTTTTTACTTATTTGGTTTTTCGGAAGCACTTGGTTGTTCAGTATTTCCCGGTACACCACGGTCTGAGCCCAAGTCCTTGTCTAGAGTCACCTAAGGGTGAGCGTCCAAGGATCCCCCGGCAACAACACGTGGCATTTAGAGCAAAAGAATCAAAACGGGCTGCGATTACTACATGCATCTCGCTAGGACCAAAGGCGTAAAGGTCCTCAGTGCACCTGAACGAAGGGCGACGGCATGTTACTGGATTTAGAGCCAAGCGGGAAGCAGAGGGAGCCCATGCTAGGAGTTGGTGCCACCCAGAAAGCCATTCCAGAAGAAAACTTAAGGGACAAGAGTTGTGACCTTGGGTTTCACAAAGTCTGACTTGATGGAACATGCAGAAGGAAAAGCAGAAAAGCAAAAAGATAAGATGGACGCAATCAAAGAAAACAAAACCATAAAAAAGAGTCTTGGCTCTTCAAGATACGCTGCTACGGAAATGAGAAAGAAGGCCGGAGATGGGGAGAAAACAGCTGCAGAGTACGTCTTGAGGACTGCTTGTGCTCAACTGATGGAAGCGAAACAATTTACAACACCAGACAAGGACACAACAAGCCAATGAAAATGAGGAGGATGTTGGGTCGCACCCTTCTTTAAGGAAGACCGACCCATGAGCGAGGAGCTCACCAGGGGGCTGTCAACCTCACCAGTGGCTAAGGAAGTGCAAAGGGGCATGGTGAGGAAGGAGGCGGCTCTCCAGGCACACCACCGGAAGAACCCAAACCGGGAGGAACCATGACCCGGCAGTTGGTGAGCCATGCTGGGAAACACCCTGGGAGGTTTTGCCAAATGCAACAGATACTTCCATCCCATCCCAATCTGTGTGTGGGTGTGTGTGTGCACGCGCATGTGGGGTGCACGTGTATGTATGTGTCTCTGGGGATGCAGTCCAAGGCCTTCATACTGAGCCCTATTCTCAGCTCATTTTTAGTTTTGATTTTGAGACAGAGTCTCACTAAGTCTCTAAGTTTCCCAGGCTGGCCTTGAACTTGTGATCCTCCTGCCTCAGTTTCCCAGACTGCTGGGATTCTAAGCCTGTGTGCCAAGCCTGGCTCCACCCCAATTATCTACCCAAGGGAAATGGCGACCTTTGTATGCACTACTGTGCATGGAATTTCCCAGCTGCATTATTCACAACCCATGTGCCTCCCAACTGACGAGTGGACAAGCGGACTTCAGCATACCCGGACTACAGAAGTCTGCTCAGCAACGCACAGGACCCCAGCCCCTTTCCCACACGACACAGGTGCGCAGCTGCACAGGTGAACCTCAACATCCTTATGCAACATATTTGACAGTAGCGGTAATAAAACCTACCAATATCACTCTTTTCTGAGGCAAGACACTGGAAAATGCTTATTACTGTAATATTCCACCAAAACCTTCCAAGTGTGAAAAAAAAAACCAGAAAACAAACCCAAAGTGGCCCAGACACTTTAGGCTGGAGCAGATGAGGGGACTCAGGGGAAACAGGAGGACTTTGGTAAGGCCAGCAACACTGCGTGGTTCTGCTCGTCCTCCACTGTGGTCACAGAGGACACTCACACCCGCGGACACCAGGGGTAGGGACCATGGGATTCTCTGTGCTACCTGCAGCTTTCCATGACACCAAGGATTCACTTTTCAGGAATTTCGCACTTCGTCAGTGGAACAGTGGTAGCTTCACACCGGCCCTGCTGAGAGGATTTACATCCTTGAAATTTACAAAAGTTACCAATCAAGGGCTGCAGGTTATTCGATTTTTTTTTTCATGAGAGCTTTTATCCCATTTCCTTTATTTGCGTTTCCTTTTTCTGAAACTATTTTAAAATAAAAAGTTTCTAAAACTGACCCAGAGAGCCTTACGACTCTTCAGAGGACTTGGAAACAGGCACTGGGCTGCTCGGTCCTCCCTTCTGTTTCCCATGTCTGCTCCAGGTCACGCATCACAATATCCCCTTCTAATCTGTTAGGTATAACATATATGCGCACACATACACATGCGTTCTGATTCTACCAAAGAGGGGGGCAGTTATTGCCAATAAGCTCTTCTCAATTTCCACAGGATTATACTTCGAACACCTCACTCAGGGTCTGGCTTTCAGAAGCCTGTCATCAGTAAGGCCCAGGTGGGCAGACGGCTGCAAGTTGGGGGTGGTGGTGCCAAGATATAGATGCTTGTTCAACTTGTGAAGGTGTAATTGCTGGTCCCCTAGGCCCATGGGCCAATCTTATGATGTTAACAGTAGCACCATGGCTGAATTTCGGCTACCATCACCATGGCCAAGGTAGAGAGAGACGGACGTGCTGGGCTCTTGTGAGCTAGTATGTCCCACCTGTGGCACCCTACCAGGCAGACAGAGTTACCATGGCTCAGGGACTGGGCCAGCCCTGGTGATCTGACAATTGGTAAGGAGATTCCCAGACATATTTGGAGGTAGAAAAGGCCTACGAATCTAGAAGAGCCAAGAAGATGACCCAGGGAGACAAGAACCAGTTTGTCTCCATGTGAGTGTCAGCTGTAACTTCTGTGTCACCTAGGAGCCTTGGTGCCACGTGGAAGGATCCCAAGGGTCTACACCTTTGGACAAGTGTGGAAGGCCCGGGACACGTCAGTGGCAGCATGGGGTACAGGCCCACAGGCAGGTAGGACATGGGGAAGACCCTAAAGGCCCACCAGCAATGAAGGGAGTTTTCAAATGGGGTTTGAGAAGTGTGGGGAGTATTCTGCTTCCATAAATACCAACAGACCCAAAGGTGACTGGTGTTGTCTTCTAATCAGACTTCCTTCCCACAATATTTGGGTTTTGAGGTCATCAGGGATGTAACTCACTCTTGTCTGGGCACTGAGAGAGAAAACCCTACTTGGGGGGGGGGGCATTACATAAAACTAGTCAGTTGAGAATTCTGGGGGAAAGCAGGTGTCATACACATGTAGGAGAGGTGAGTGGGGCCTGCGGTGTTTGTGCTGAAGTTGGGTTTCGCTACTTTTCTTTCTTTTGTTTTGAAACACACTGACCACTCTAGCAACATTTTCACACTCCAGCTAAGAGCACAGCCTCCCTCTCCGTTCAGCCTCATTACTGAGTGTTTGCCAGGAGGAAGCCCACGTTATTAAAAGGCCTAACTCGACAGCGAACATTTTCAGCTGACTCTGAAATTCTCTACCAGCTCCGAAGATAGGGCAGTGAAGAGACAATTTAACAAGACAAACGAATTATTAACATCACGAGCAATTTTCCCACTACAATACTTTGTTAGCACGAAAGGAATTTTAATTTGGATTTCCCTTATACTCAGGTACACCGGGAAGAATGTAGGCACCAGCATTTTTTTTCCTTTGGTCGTGCAGGGGATCAAGTCCCGGGCCTTGTGCTCTCCAGGCCATGGCTTTACCACCAAGCTCCAACTCCAGCCCAACACGCAAATCTTGATGTTCCTGGTACTGTGGTCCAATCCTACACAGGCCCAGCCCGCCCAATCTCAGAGGCACACAGAGTAAACATGGTGGCGTGAAGACAGTGGCCAGGCAGGCCTCCGAGGGCACTGTGCGGTAATCTGTGGTGTCTGACCGAAAGTCTGGACCTGCCCCAAGACTGTACGCGTGCAGTAAGAGTCAGAGAGCCACCTGTTCCCCAGGCCCTCGTTCCTGGGTACGAAAGACACTGAGGTGGCACGTGTGGGCCTGGTCTGTCACTGCTGACTTGCCCAATAACCATCTACAACTCAGAGGGGCAAAGCCCCATCTCCAGACTGCCCTCCAGGGCGGCTCCCCTACTTGGCCACTGAGGCAGAGGAGAAAGAGAACTCTTTCTCTCTCTATTTTTTTACGCTTTCCCTTTTATTAAGTAGCATCATCCTACTAGAAGTTGGGGGAAATGATGGTCTCCTACATAAATAACCCACAAGGAGGAATATTGGATCGTTTCTCTTTTTCAGTGTGTGTGTGTGTGTGTGTGTGTGTGCGCGCGCGCACAGGGTTGTTGACTGCTTTGCTTCAATAGTGCCTGAATTTACCGTGTCATAGTTGGCTATGCCAGAGGTTGCTTCAGCGGGCTTTACACCTCCATGCGACTAGTGGCTGATAATAACTGGGCTTAATCTCCTGCGTCTTCTCTCATTTTCCAGTCACAACCCCTTTTCTTTTGCCCTCATACAACCTCTCCCTCCTCAGTCTTCCCTGCCTTCCCCTTTCTGTTCTTATAAATATTATCATTAAAATCTATTTTTACACTTTTTGTTCCCAAGCATATGCTCTAATATTGCTCCCTTTTACTTTTCCTGGGTTAGACATTAGAAAACAGAAAAAAATCTTGCTCATGAATTGATAGAATATTAAAATGTCCTTGTTAGCAAAAGGAATCGATAGATTCAATCTGATCCTTAGTAATGCACCAATAAATTCTTCACAGAACTACAAAAAAAAAAATCTTAAAATTCATATGAAAGCACAAAATACCAGGAATAGCCAGAGCTTCTAGAGCACAAAGGGGAGGAAGCATCATGAGGCCTAATTTCTCATCCGACAAAACCACAGAAATGGCCAATATGGCACTGCCCAAAGTAGACATGCAGACCAGCTGTACCAGAAGGTGCTGGAAAACCGACATACCTCCAGGCACCTGACTCCTAATGGTGGCGCCAAAGCACACACTGGACAAAAAAGTCTCTCTACCAAATGTGCCTGGGAAAACTGGACACCCACACACAGAAGATGGAACCTGGGTCTTTATTGTTTTCCTGTTCTAAAAATCTAATAAAAAATGAGTCAAGAGCCTAGATATAACACCACCAACTTTGAAACTACTGGAAGAAAACACAGGGGAACCACTCGAAGCCACAGGAATAGACAAAGATTTCATGAACAGTAACATGGGAACTAATATCATGAATCACAATGATCATCAAGGATCAAATTAAAAAGCTTCAGCCCAGCAAAGGCAACCATCAACAGAGCGCAGGAGCTCTGGATGGAAGAAGACGGAAGGAAATCTTTTTCTAGCTACTCTTCTCAGAGAGGAGTATAATCTGGAGTACACAAAGAACTCATAAAACACCAAAAAAAAAAAAAAAAGCCCACTCCTCAACAAATACCTCAATCAATAAATGGGTGAATAAACTTAACAGAATTGTTAGAGACAGATGCATAAATGGTCAAGAAGTCTACAGAAACGCAAATCAAGACTCCAGTGAGATTCCCCTTCCATCCAGTCATAACAGCTTTCATCAAGAATACGAAAAATAATAAATGCCATTGTAAACCAGCCCAACCCTTACTGAAATCAGGGGATTCTCAACCAATAAATAACATTCTAAGTAATAAAAATACAATCCGACCCAGACATACCACTCTTTGGAACATCCCCAGAAAATGTCAAGTCAGCACCCTACAGGGACGCTCCCAGGCTTGTGTTTACAGCCGCACAGCTCACACAGCTGGGCTGGGGAAATAACCTAGTTGCCCACCGGCAGCCAATGTGCACAGAGCGTGCCCACTGGGGTCTCCTTCAGCTGTCAGACACCTGCCACGTCATGGAATGTGCAGCAGGATCATGGCACTGAACACCGCGCCTCATTAAGCGAAATAAATCAGTCTCAGAAAAACTAAATATTAAATGTTACACATTTTCTCATATAACTAATCTATAAATAAAGGAAGGAAAATGACAGGACATTAAGGTAGAGTTGCAGAGGTGGGGTCAGGGACCGGGGGAGGGGCAGAAAGAGGGAATGGTCAATTGAGGTGAAAATGACGAAACTATGTCCCACGCATGTACCAACATCCTAAGGTAAACACGATTCTGTGCAGTGTTATCCACCAATATCAACCATCTGTTACACCATATCAGATGTTAATAAAATATGCTGGGCATAGTATCGTTCAACATGATAGCACACTTGTCCCCGGTAATGACCTAAGTGGCTCAAACTAGCAGTCTGAATCCCTGAGTTGGAAATTATGAGTGAAGTACCGGCTACGGATCTTGCCGTAGGCTCAGTTCAGCTCAGGGGACACATGTTGGGGATCTACCCTACGCCAAGAAGAGGCAAGAAAAGCAAAACAGAGCTGACCCCTGAACTCGAGGAACTCAGATCTCACGTCCAGTTGCATTCGGAGGCTCAGCAATCCTCTACCTGTTTTCTTTTACACTTCTACTGTAGGAAAAATATCACCTATCCAGAACCAGCTGAAGGGCGAGCGCCCGGTTCTTTATGTCAGGGGCCGGTGGCTTTTCGATCTGGAGTAACTTAGAGATATCTAGTGTCCTCGGCTGGCCACACAGCTCGTTTTCTTTCGTGCTGTTGAGCTCAGTTAAAGGAAGAAGACACAAAACTGCCTGATGGGATTGCCAGCCCTCAGCGTTCCTTGGCTTCAGTTTCTCTGATGAAAGAATTGTCAGAGCACCTGCTACCATTAAGTCTCCCCAGGACCCTGGCATGGGCTTTGGTGCTTTGAAGCCTCGAGCACCAGGTCCGTTGGCATTTGCCACGCAGATTCTGGCTGGTCCCCATTTAGGGATCCCGGAAAGTGAGCAACCTCTCTCCCACGAGGTGAGATGGCCCAGGCGTGGGCTGTCATGTGATCTCATTCTTGACAGCAGAAGCTGTAACCAGAGGTGGCGGGGCACCAAGGGCGGTCCATGGAGACCCGGGATGCAGGCGGAGGGACCTCCACTCAGGCCTAACAAGGAGGGCTGTGGACCTGTGTGATTTCGTTGGGGAGGAACATTCCCAGCAATGTGCTGACATGAAAATTCAAAAAGGAAAAAAAAATCAAAGTTTCCCTAAAGGTAGATCTTGAAGGAAAGTGGAATCCCTTAGGTAAGCAGTTGGGAACATCGGAAAGAGTTTACGGCAAGCAGCCAGGATCGGAGTAGCTTCCTGCACGACCAGCAGGTTTTAGCTTTCGAGCTGTTGCTTTTATTTATTTATTTTTTAAAAATGTTTTGGTGTTGGAGAGACCTCGCTGTATTTTGAGCCTGGAATGGATCTGGCAGTTGATATCAGCTTTATTCGATCACTGGGGAGCGCAGGGCAGGAGGCTGGGGGTAATGAAGCGGGCTCTTGAACCTGATTCGAGGACTCGCGAGAAGGAAAGTAGAGGGGGTGTCGCCCAGGATGGGTGATGCCCAGAAGGCCTCTGCAGGAGCGTGTTGGTCCCGGGGGCCAGAGGAGCCCAGCGCTCCCTGGCTAGAGGTCTGCGGTCCCTGAGACACAGGACACTAAGTTCCAGGTGAAACAGAAGCTCGCGGCGGGCTGCTGCCACCCCACCAAGGAATTTCTGTACTGCTCATGGGGGCAGTGGAGGGTTGTACAGAGGGGGGCTCAGGGTGAGAACTCATTTTAAATTAATACCACTTCTGTTTTAATTTTGGAGATTTCAGTTCTAGGCAGTGATGGCGTCTTTAATTCCTCTCCTCTTCAAAGGCCCCGCGACCCACCCTTCCTCAGGCCTTCACCTCCACTGTCTCACCAGTCGACCTTGTCATTACTAGTACCTGGTGTCCCCTCCTCAGCCTCAGCCTCACGCACTTTATCTGGTTCCTCCATTCTGCCCTCCGGGTTATCTCCTGTAAGGACCAGAGGTCAGTAATCCCTTCACCTGGAATAGAGCCTTTGTGTGGAAAACCAAGATACAGACCCTTCCACTTGGACCCTTCTAAACGGAAACGTTCCTGAGCAGAAAGGAGGAAGGGGCTGGGCACATTTATAAAGATGCAAGTGCGCCGCACTCACCCTCTGAATTCTTTTCCTTAAAAAAATATAGGCATTAGGATAAGCCACTACTCACTGGGTTTCCTATTTTCTGCAGCCAAAACAGCTCAAGGTGTGGAGTCCATTCACTCCGGTGCCCCCTGCCCCATGGCACCTGCCCTGAGACCTCACGGTCCACTGCGTCTGCTAACTCTCCACGCTCACCCTTAGCTCACCTACCCTTAATTACTGCTTCTGTTTAATTCTTTCAGTATGGTTCCTTAATTGACCACAGCTTTCAAAGCACTTCCTCTCTCAGCCAGATTCAGAGGTTACTTTCCTAGACACTGCCACACAATACAAGGGTCTAGCCAGCCACTGAGAGAGGGCAGGGATTAAGCTGCGGGCAGAAGCCAAAGGAAATTATACTGACCGCAAGTCTAATTTCATTATGATGTCATCCCGTTAGCGTTTAAATTGAATTTAAATAAAAAGGAGAACCAACTCTCTGTCTTTCTTTTCCACACACACACACCTTCGCATCACACACCCAACCTTTGTCTGTTGTGATTCTGTTACTCCGTAAGTTCAGAAGACAGAATTCGTTTCCATTTTCAGGTGTTCACTGGCCTACTTTCATGAACGAAGGACGACGGTCCGTGAAAACTACTGCCTGCCACCCTCCTTGGGGTCTCCCCTTTCCTCCCCGGACAGAAGAGTCGAGTCATACAGCAAATTTTAAGGAAAATTCAACAAGATTCAGACCAAGGATACATGTGTTGTCTGGTGTTCTCAAGGGACCCATATGTAGGATGAATCTCTTCTCCTCCAGCATTTAAAAAAATATGTTGCCTTTTAAGGAACCAACAGATACATCTTGGGAAAATGGAGGGGGAAAAGGAGGAAATGCTCTCATCCGTGGGTTCCAGTTAGAACACCGTGGAGAAGGCAGCTTCCAGAAAACTCCAAGAGCACATTCAATGCAGCCTGCCTTGGCGATTCAAAGCTTTTACTTTTATTTCTCCCAACCACACTTTCCTGGAGATGAAGGACTAACACGGATTCTGACTCAAGACGCAGAGATCTTTCAAAGAAAGTATCTGGAATGGTTATTATTTATGTGAATATCACAATTTAAACTGGTCATCTGGGAAGGTCACAGGGCTTTTCTCACACATTTTCACTTTTCCAAACACACACGGAGCTCAGACTTTGATGACCCACATCAGATTATTTAAAATAACCTCCGTTATCCAACTCCTCGTCCTTTAGAAGAGGTACAAGTTGTTGAAAGAGGCAAAAGCTTTGAGGCGGAATCGAATGACAACATCAGATGATGAAGTTACGACTAACTATGTTGATGTTTTCCAAAATCACACCTGACTTTTGGTCAGAACCAAATGTCAGGCCTGTCAAAAGAACCTTAGAGAGCAATACACTTCATTTGGACTGACCCTTTCTTGACTGTTCTCCCAAAATTCATGTGCAATTGAGGCCTGGTTTGCTACCCACCAAAATCCAGCGCTGCCTTAATCATGGTGGCAAGACTTGCCGGAAAATGGCCTCCCAGCTAATTATAACATATCCCAGTATCCCCTGCAACTAGGTGCCACCTTGTGACTGAGTTCCAGCCAATCAAATGTGGGCTGACAGAAGTGACGGGTGCCACTTTCGGCTAGGTCCATTAAGATACTCTGTACCATGTTCTGCCATGTTTTATTCCTGCTAGCTGACCGGAAGGACTCAGGGTGAAACTAGAAGCTACGTACTGGAAATGGCAGAGCCGCCACTGACTAACCCCGCCTCCCTGACCTGCAACCACCTGGACCACCTGTACGGGAAAGAGACTGTGCCTTGGTATGTGCATGTCCTTATGCACTGCAGGGTTTGTGGTAGGCCACATGCTAAGGTGGCCTTCTGTTGTACCCATACCTTCTCAACGTCAGTCAACCATTCATTAATCTAGGTGCTACTGAGAATGGGTTTTATAAGCTTAAGTGAGATCTCTAATCAACTGACCCTAAAAGAGGGGGATTATTCTTAGCAGGTCAAACCTTGTCAGCAGATGAACCCTCCAGGAGGCCGGGCCCTTCCTAATATAAGAGATTTAATAGACATTTGTCTTGAGAATGACATCTGCCATTGATGGCAGACACTCTGATTCCAGCTGTGTGACCTGGGCAGAAAACCCAGTCACCTCTTGCCTGACATCTGAGGTAATAAACAGGTATTGTCTTAATTTTTTAAATTTATGGTGACTTGTATGCAGCAACAGAAAACTACTCCAGGGTCCATCTGTTACTATAATTAGTCTACTACTACGGCTGAGATCTGGAATGTCCCCCCACGTGCTGTTAGAAGGTGGGGCATGGCCAGGAGGGTGGACCACTGAGGGTGAGGAGGATCCCTCAGGGTGTACTGGATCCCTGAGGGTATGGAGGAGCCCAGAGGGTGAGGCCTAGAAGGACATACGCCTGCCCTGGCTTCTCCCTAGCCCTGATCCTTCCTCTGGTGACGCCACAGCACCTGTTCTCCGCCCGGCTCTTTCATCTTGTCAGCTGCCCATGGATGGACTGAGACCTCTTGAAACTGCGAGGTAAAATAAACTCTTTGCCTCTTAAGTGGTAGGCATCAAGTATTGTGTCTGAGCAATAAAAACTAACTAAGACACCTGTCCTAACTAGTACCTAGACCTAGGTAGAAGCAAAGTCTTGATTTGTGACAAGGGCACTGCCTGTCTGCAGAGGCCATTCCAAGCAGGCAGCACCAACCTGAGCACCAACAAACAAGATCGATGCTGGTCCAGGGAGAATGTTTGTAAAACCACATGTCATATGCCAAGTCCATATGATTCACATACTGAGCATTACAGGATCCTACATGGTTGGCTACAGGGACCATGTCCACTCAGAGAGGGAAAGAAGGTAGAATTCTAAAATACACAAAACTTGGCTGGGCACTCAGCTCTGACGACCTGGCAGGGGAATCCTGGACTGTATCACCGTGTCCAATGCTTAATTTGCTAAGGTCAGCAGTGACGGCTGCAAAGATGTCCTGCTTTCTAGGCTGTGCCCATAGGGGACCACTCTAATTAGAGAGAGAGGACAGAGCTCCAGCCAGGGCTGAGGCTTATTGGAAATCATGAATCTTCGTCTTTCCTGGGTTCCAGGACATCATCAAAGGATCTGCCATTTCAGCCCCAGCATCTGAACTAGGCCTAGCGTGGCGGGGTCAGGGGGGATTGGTTTTGGCCCTGTCATTTCCCAGCTGCTGCTGAGCATGAATAACTCCCCACCCGAAGAAGGAGGCCAGGCACCAGTATAGCAACGGGGTCACCTGTCAGGTCCTGGCTCACTGCATGACACCACATGCATGTTCTGAACTTGACTGAAGTGTAATTTATCAACTGCACAATCCACCTGCTGTGACTGTACAGGTACCATCTGTAGCAAATTTACTACTGTGTGGCTATCACTGCGTCCAGTTGCAGAGCATTTCTGTCAACCCAAAACACTTCCCCTCAGCCCTTTGCAAGTAACCCTCATGCCCAACTCTGAAGAAATGGAGGATGGTCAGAGTTGTCAGAGCCTCCAGGGGGAGGGGAGGGGAGGGGAGGCGAGAGTGGAGCCCCCTCCTCTGGGCCCAGGAGGACTCTGAAGTGTGACTGCACCAGAGCTGCCCCATTGGAGGTGAGGCCACTGAGTGTCCGAAGGATGGGGTCACACAGGCAGCAGAGAAGGAAAGCAGATGGCACTCGGCTGCACACAGTCACGCAGCCACACATCCCCCGGCGACAGGTGCACAGTCAGCCGACAATGCCCGCAGCCCACGGGAGGAGAGGTCGAACTGTGCTCCTGTTTTCAGAGGACTCAGCCCATGGGTGATGGCTCAAGGCAGAAGCACTGTAGTGCAAGAGTGTGGTGAGCAGAGCTGCCGAGTTCCTGGTGACCAGGAGCAGGGCAGGGGACAGTGCCAGAGAGGAAGGCGCAGGGGACCCGGCGTACACCAAGGGAGTGAAGCTCCCTATTCTGTCAATCAGCAGTGGCACTAGAACCTGACCGGACGTGGGGCTTCACACACTGCTCACCTCCTGATCGCCTCTCGTCTGGCCGGCAGCCCAGTCCTTCCAAGGGCACAGGCCAGTATCAACCCAGGACCTGGGGGCCTGGGACCCCTGCTGTAGAGTGTGTGAGCACTGCACAGTGTATGCATCTTTTCCACCACAGGTGGACATCTGGGTAGTTTCCAGCATGAGGCTGCTATGCAAGGGCTGCCGTGGACACCCCGTGTGCACTTCTGCTGACAGACAGTACAGAACTCAGGGCCACAGAACACGTATGTGTCTGGCTGCAGCACTTACTGCCACCCAGGTCTGCAGGCTCAGAGACACGCACAGTTCCCCCACAGCAGATGAGAGTGCCAGTTGTTCTACACCCTTGCCAACACTCGGGGTTCCCGGACTCACTTCAGCCAAGGTGGCAGGTGTGTCACGGTACCACATCATGGGTTTATTTGCATTTCTCCAACAACAAAGGAGCAGAGCAACTTTCCAGTTAACTGGCCATTTGAACTTCCTCTTCCATGAACTTCAAGTCTTTTCTCTTTTTCCTTTGCAACATTGTGTCTTTTTTTATTGCTAATGTGTAACTTCCAAAACGTGTACTCTAGATAAAGTAGCCTTGTGGAGTCTATATATGAATATCTGTATCTGTGTCCACTGAGGTATCGATGTGCATATCTATAGAAGTTTCTATTTCAGTTCCATCTGGCCTGTACCGAAATAAAAGTCACCACCTGTGATTAAATCACAGTATTTCTAAAAGAACTCTGAGGTCCAACAGATCCTGTGGAATGCATCAGACGGGATATGGATGTAGCTGAATTTGACCCCAAGATGACCTGTCAGGTGACTATGGCTGCCTCCTTGCCAGTGACAACCACACAGCGTCATGGACAGACACTGAAATGACATTCAGTCCCTAAGCAGCTCCCACTGCATCCAACTGAGACTCGCGTCTCTCCCACCCTGCGTCCTCACACTCTGCAGCCTCAGGCCAACCCTCCCTCAGGAGCACTGCCGCAGTTCCCCGAGGCACGGTCTCCCTCGCCGGCTGAACGCCAAAACAAGTCAAAGTACTAGCTTCTACCAGTTGGGGCTGCAAGCTTACTCCCACTCAACAATGGTTGGTGGACTCTGAGTACACTACTTACTGGAGAGGACCTCACTTTCAGGGACAGCACTGGGGGCATACTGGGGTGGGCTTAATACTGAGTAAACTCCATCAGCAGTCCCTACTCCTTCCCCTGGACAGACAGGAAATCCGGGTCCAAAACGCTTTCCGTTTGTTATGCACAGGGCTTCAGAGTCAAGCCCAGCCCTGGGCTCCCAAGCGAGCACCTCCCCCAGGCCTCCAGCACGGGGACCTGAAGCCACCATCCCTCAGGCTGACTCCCGTGGCTGGCGTGCACAGGAGCTGGCCTTGTGAGAGCCCAGGCCTCAACAGGCCTGGCAGCTTCTGACTAACCCCCCAGAACCCTGTTCCTCTGCCATGTGGATATAAGCGGGGCTGATCCAGTGGAGACGGCAGGGAGTGTGACCCACTCACTGTGGCAGTTGACAGCCCGGAGCCCAGAGCCACCCCACCTAGCCACAACAGAAGCCAACCAAGGCCAGAATTTCTGACCCACAGAACCACAAGTCAGAAAAATTACTACTGGCTAAGCAACCAAAACTCAGGACCATCTGTTACACAGCAAAAGCTAACTGATACAATACCACCCCCTTGAGAGCTTAGCTGAGATGAGTTAAGGAGCCCGAGGAAGGTCAGCCATGACGACTCTAGGAAGGGTGCTTTGCAAACTCCTGTAAGATTCTCTGGAAAAACCTTCCGTGATCAGTTCTGAAAACTCTACTACTGAGCTTCCTGTATAGAAAGTCACTGCGCAAACCGGCACATTTACAATGAGCGAGACAGTCTGCCATCAGAAAACACCATCTTTTTTATGCTACTGAGGAAGTAATTTTGGCAACAGTGACTTAGGTCTATAAAGGAGACGTGGTTTCCGATTCGCAGGACGCAGACAGGCGGTGAAGCCCGGTGCGTGACAAGGAACCAGGGACCTGTGCAGAGAGGGCAGGAAGGCTCCGAACACGCTCCTGTTCTCAGAAAGTCTCCACAGTCCAAGGACTGAGGACGGCTGCTTTCGGTTTCTGACTGTGGGCTGCTTCTTGGGGTTGGACCTGCTCAAGTCTCTGGCCTGTCCGCAGGTGGACGCCACCAGATGCCTCCCTTGTTAAGAGCTACAGGAAGATCCTGGCTCCAGGGAGGGGACGAGCTGCTTGGCGGTAACTGCCAAAAATTCTCTATTTACAGAAAACTGGCACTCCGCAAATACCACGCTGTGCTATTTGCGTAGCTGGTCCTCATCTGTCCATGTGGGGAATTCTGTAATTACCACGGGTGTGAGTCATGGCTTCTGGAGTCTCAGACAAGACAGCCTAAGGGAGTCAGCTGAGCCCGGCTCCTTGGATGAGGGCTCAGGGCCAGGGTGGGGAGCAGGGCCCGGGGCTGGCCTGGCTGCACTTAGCCCTCGGGGCAACAGCTGGAGAAGACATCTGTTCTACCTGCCCTTCCTGACGATCTCCAATTCACAACCTGCAACATTCTTCTACGGTGTAGATACGCTAGGTCAATTCCTCCTTGCATGTGAGCCTCTCTCTCTCCCTCTCTCTGATACACCTCGGCAGGAGAGAAGAGTCTCTCTGACTTAGGTGACCGTCTTGGGGGGGGGGGGGGGCTCGGGGAAAACCCTCTGATACCTTCAGTACCGCCACACAGTGGGGTCCACCTGCGGCACGGTCAGTGGCCTGTCATCCTGTGGCCAAGCTCACAGCCCAGGACCTGCCCAGCATGTGTAGAAAGGATAGGACTGACGTGGCTGTGGTCCGTGGCTGAGCTGGCCACAGGCCGTTCATACCAAAGGTGGTCTAGTTGCTTGCTCTGTTTTTAATATCCTTTTTGGGACAGCGGGTCTCAGTGGTGACAGATGTCCTGTTCCTTATACGAAGCAGCTCTGGGCTTTAGTTCTGAGCACAGTGGCTGTGTGACTTGATCTAATTCCAGGGCATCAGAGACGTGCCCACGTGTTCAGAAAGAGAAGGCACAGAGACTTCCAAAGCAGACCCTGGTTACACCCGTCCCCAGGCCCAGTTGCCACCTGAGGAGTTTCTATGGGCAGCATCAAGCCTCCTGGTATGCTCACGGGCCTGCAGGATCCACAGCAGGGGGCGGCCCAGGGAGCCAGGCACAACACGGCTGTCCACGTCACAGCATCCACATCACCCTGTCCCGGGGGGTGCCCTCAGGTCCCCCAGAAGCTTTCCTTCCTTCTTCTAAGCATGAATCACACATTGTGGAGATACACTGGGACCTTGAGAACATTCCCCTTATTTTAAGGACGAAAGAAGCCAAGATCCCATGGGCAAATGACTCTCTCAGGCTCACAGATTCGCTCAGTGGTGACTCTGGGAAGGAACAAGCTGTTATCCCGAGGCTTTCAAGAAACCCACCGACGTCACAAGGCATCGTTCTCAGGCCTGCTCTGTAAGGGACAGGACGGCCACCACTACTGTACCCCAGAGACAGAGAGGAAGAGCCACAGGCCCTCAGCACTCAGCTGGCACGAAGACGGGCACAGAGGAGCAGCATGGCTCTCTGGTGGGCGCCCGGGTCAGCTGGTACAGGACTCCCCCTTCTTTTCCCTTCCCGCTGTGTCTCCATGCCAACAACATCATTGAACCAAGTGCCTCGAGTCCAGAAGAGCTTTTTACCTCCTTCCAAAGCTTTTTTTTTTTTTTTTTTTTTTTTAAACCAAGGGCCGGCTGGTTTTATAGGGAAAGACACAGTACACCAGGCGCTCAGTCACGCCAGGCCCTGCTGGTTGGAGCAGGTTCCTCCCTGAGCTGACATGTCTATTTACTATATGAAAGGGGACGGGAGGAGTCACTTTTTGCCATTTTTGGTACAGAAAAGTCTGACTCCTTTGCCAGCAAAGAGCGGGGCAAGACGTCCGGGTGTTTTTCTGCAGGCTGTTGTGGGAGTTCACATGTGGGACAGAACAGGGATGTGTGTGACAGACCACACGAGGCAGCCACGTGGAGCCACGGACGGGTGTGCCCCCTAGTACGCAATGGGGCGGGGGTCACAGGATGCTGAGGAACAGAAGGAAGCCCTTGGGCTGGGGCATGGTGAGTGGGGGCTGGATATGCCCTTGGAGTGAGGGAGGGAGCCGGACCTGCGCTGCCTGGAATTCTATCTGGAATATGGCCCTGGGGCCCGTCTGAGAGGCCTTACGACAATGCAGGTGGGAGACGGCAGTGCCCAAGGAGAGCCCGCCACTAGCCACAGAGAGAGGAGGGGGCATGCAGGAACGGAACTCATTGAGGGCTGGACTGGAGGGAGGAACTCGCAAGGCTGGTTTCTAGGAGTCCAGCCTGAGCCACCCAATGTGGGACGGTGGCAGCTCCAGAGACGTCACACAGTGGTGACCGTGTCTGGGACGGCAAGGACAAAAGGCAAACGGGGCAATAAAAGATGCTCTGTCTTCTCTAAGTCCGTGAGTTTCAAATGGTATCGATTCCACGGGAGCCCAGGAATATGCACACTCTCACACACATGCTGAGACGTGTAGCTCACACATGCACGGATGCGTCCCTTTACTCAGAATCACATTTTGAGTAGTTGTGCTTCATATATGTAGCTGGGCCAGGTGACCACGCTTGTAATCCCAGTACTCTGGGAGGCTGAGGCAGGAGGATCTCAAGGTCCATCCAAGCTTAGGCAACTTAGTGAAACCCAGTCTCAAAATCCAAGCAACAACAACAAAAACAACAAAACCAGGCTGGGCATGTAGCTCAGTGTGAAGGCTCTGGGGTTGATCCCTGGTACGCCCCACACAAAAAGAAAATTGTGTTTTACAAGTTAGAGAACCACAGATGTACGTGTGTGCGTTCTTGTGTGGGTGTATAGTGTGTGCATGTGTGTGCATGTGCACATGCACGTGTGAGACATGGACATTCCGAGCTAAGCTGGGGCTAAGATGGGCCTCCAGGAGCCGCCCTCGTAGGGCAGGGGAACAGGTCTTCCAACGCAGCTGGGTGTACGCAGGGCTGAAGCAACAGAATCAATGCCTTTGGCCTGGCCCTGGAGGTAAAGAGCTCAGCCTCAGACGCCAGGAGGTGTGATGCTAACTGCCAACAACCCACCTCTACCTAGCCCCTGTGGTCAGCAGCACCTGAGAAAAGGCAGGTCTCAAGAGCTCAACGGGGGGGGGGGGGGGGGGGGGGAAGAAATGCTCGCGTTTCCAGCTCATGCACAAGACAACAGCAATCAGAGCCGAGAGGACCACCTCCGGAATCCGCACGCCCCAGAAGCAGCAGGAGTCCTGTCGGCATCCTGGAATATCACACTAAATCAATGAGCCATCCCAACCAGAGGCCCAGTGGAGGGCTGTGTTAGTACCTCATTAGCATACCTGCTCGGAGGTTTCTGGGTGTAAGGGCAAGTCATCGGGGTGTCTGTCTGCATCCAGCTCCTAGGATTCCTGGGAGAAGCAGTGGTGGTCTCTCAAACAAAGACGGTGGCAGCCATAGTTGGGCACACCGTGAAGAGAGGCACAAACTGGCCTCATCTCCAGCAGAGAGTGGAGGGGACGCTCCTCCAAATGTCCTCCCCACCCCCCCGTGCGGGAGCTCTCGTTGCAAATTCCGCAAGGAAAGTAGCTATGCAAGTGGAAACAGCAAGTGACTTCTGGGGTTCCACAGAGCATGAGAGTAAGAGAGCCTCAGAAATGGGCAAAATTTGGAAAATTCTTCAAGAGCTTTTGAGCAAAGCAAGAGGCAGCTGGGATCATAGGCAAGTGGAGGTCCTCTGCAGCTGGGCTTTCTGGGGCCCGCCACTGGGCAGTCTCAGGGTCGGGGACAAGCAGGGCTGCTCGTTGTTGAGTGGCTCCATCTCAGGCCCCATGAGCTCAGGAAGCCGAAGCCACTTCCAGACATCTGAAAGACCCTAGCTAAACAACCTCCACGGCAGGCTTCAGACCCTGCAGACAAGCTGGCAGGCCTGAGTTCCAGTTTCTCAGAACAATCAGGCAGTTCTGTTGGCCACGAAGACTTTCTTGGGTGTATAGACCTCGAGGGCTGACCCACCAGCTGTCGAGAGCCTGAGGGCCGCCGTGAGCACCGTCCACAGCCAGCCAGCCAGCCAGTGCTGGCCATCGGAGGCTGACGTCACTGCCCTGGCTCTGGTGGGTGCTGCCATGGTCCCCACCGCTGCCGGCTCAAGCCCCACCGCAGCCGCTGGCTTCAGGACTGAAAATCCACACTGCGGTGACTCTGAGCGAGTACTGCTCTAAACCCAAAGACCCTGCCGCACATTGCTCAAGGCTGAAGCCACCCTTGGGCCACTCTCAGGCCAGCCAAGGCTAAAACGTATCAGGGGCCTGAGTTAAGGTCTGGGGGCCACATATCTAGCATTCCTGCAACCTGGATGGTGGTCTAGAGACTACATATCTAGCATTCTGTGACATAAGTTAAGGTCTGGGGACTACAAACTGACCAATCATTCACCGCTTGCCCAAACCCCCATGCGGGACCACTGAGCTAACCTTGTAACTGGTCATTTTCAAAAGACTCTCAAAAGTCACGATTGCATCCTGCCTGATGCCACGGATACCCCACAGATTCTGAACGGTCGATACTGTTGCCACCATCAGTGCTGTGTGACTGCAACTGGTGTCTGCGTAATGATGCTGTGCCTACGTCATGCTCACTGTGGCCATCCCTCCCCTTACACCACAGAAGTCCTGGCCACCGTGCGGGGCTCTGGTCGTGGGTCCACTGTGCTGGTGAAGTCTGAGAACCCGAGCTTAGGCCCACCCACGCTTAAGCCGGAATAAAGGCTCCTTGCTCTTGCATACGTGGCTCCGTCTCCTGGTGGTCTCTTTGGGGTCTTCGCAATCTGGGCGTAACACCATCTTTAATTACTGACGTGTGTGGGCACCCTTCATCTACGGGACACTGAGCTCAGTCACTAAGAGAGTAGCTTAGCTGTTAGAGGCCAGTCCTTCAATGGGAGAGCTGAACTTAACAGAAGATGGAGACCACTGGGATCTGTATCCTGCGACAGGGGTCTAGCTGACATGTCCTGGTATAAATAGGAAGGATCTGAGTCACTGCTGAGCTGGGACACAGACTCATCTTTGCGGGGGAAGGCCTCCCCGTCATCAGGGGTTCGCGATGCCCTGGCTACCTGCGCAAGGCAGGAGAGATAAGGCATGATGTTGGGTGGGTGACTCATACATCACTTTTTTTTTCTCTTTTGCCTTGGAGGCTGGGCTGTTTTGTGTTCTTAATTCAGTACACATGTCTCTGCGACAGTCTCACCTTCCAAAGTCCATCTTGTCTGGTTTAGAACTGATGGGACACTTGGAGTCTTGAAGACTGGCTTGTCCAACCTATAGGGGGCCTTTTCCCCCCTTGTTTTTCTCAGTGAAGAGGAACTACCTTGGGCTACAAATATCATCCATTATATAGTGAATATCCACACATAAATCTAAAACTTCCTTCAAAAAATTTTCATTGAACATTAAAAAAAAAGATCAAGGGTAAAAAACTGGCGGACTATAGGTTGGACATGGCTGTTTTAGGAGAAGATTGGCAATAACCCTTACACACCAGCTTGGTGGGCACCCTCCCTCTGGTCAAGGACCCTCCCTCTGGTCAAGGACCCTCCCTCTGGTCAAGGACCCTCCCCCAAGCCAGGAGACCCTCTTCTCAACAGTCAAATGTAGAGTGCACTTCTGTTCTCATCTACTCAGAGGCTGCACATTCAATGACTAATTCCTTCATGCTTGGCATGATGGGGACATAAGTCAGAAAAAGTTGTGTGAGCATAGGGCCCTGCTTTCCCTTACGGGGCATGAACAGATGCTTTTGGAAGAGACAGCATCTAGCTGGAGCCTGTGGGATTTGAAGGAGACCTAGGTGACTGGGCCAGCCAGGCACGGAGGTACGGCAGGCCCTGAGATTTCTTGGGAGTGCAGAATCTGTTCTCGCAAACCCAACACATATGGGTGTCCAGAGGAAGAAAGGAAAAACAGGGGCTGGCTGGCATGGGGAATGTGAGGATTCTGAGATGGCAACAGCGGCCGCAGACTGACAGGCCCAAGTCCTCTCAAGTGTCACCCTCCTCTCACCCCTGCGTGGGTGGCTTACTGGACCCTCACACATGGTTAGTATCCTCATTGTGTAGGAGAAACATGACCCAGACAGCGAGAGGAACTTGGGCCTTACTTGTAGGCAAATCTGTTGATGAGTACCGCCCCTGTGACAAAGCACCTTCCAACTTGAGACTCTGAGGTGACATTCTGGATCTAAACCGTAATAGGAACAGTGACATTTTCCCCCATCCCCTCACCTTCAGGTTAGTTCAGACACGACAGAGAGCTGCCTACCCTCAGGATATCCCCAGAGGACCTTGAGGCAACTGAGTGCCTGCCATGTACCCCAAGACCGCAGACCATGGATCTGGGACAAGACCCAGGAGGGATCACCAGCCCAGGGTGTGGAGGCAGAGCTCAGGATGTGGGGCACAGCACCCGTTTGGGGTGGTCCCCTGGGCGGCAACATCTGGTGTGTTTGCAGCAGGTGCTGCTGCTACCTGTCCTTGCCTCTGGGCAGCCACTTTCCTGAGCACCCCAATGCACAATGCCTGTCCATTTGCACGAGGTCCTTGGAGCGTGTCCTCACGCCAGGACGATGGGTCCAGGTGGACACGGCAGAAGGCAGAAAGGAACCTCAAGTGCCTCTAAAGCTAAGGTCTAGGAGGTGGCAGACCCACAGCCTAGTCCCCTCACACCCCGGCTAGGACAGGGGGCCAGCTACCTGCCTGCTCTGCTACCTGCCAGCACCCTAGGGGGTCAGCTCCAGTTGCCTTAGCCAAAGGTACCACTCTGTCACCCCTGTCACTGGCTGCCTCTCTCGCCAGACTTGCACCCCAGGTGCTTCCTGGGACCATCCCTCCAAGGAAGTGCCTGCCAGGCCTCCTTGTTCAGGACCATCGACAGCAGCCCACAACAGGCGCTGGCCCGGAGCTCTCCGCACTCTCTGGGAGAGGAGAAATGACCCCTGGGAGATGCCGATTTGAGAGCACACTGCAGGCCTGGGTTTCTGGAGGGTGGAATCTCTTTTCTCTAAGGTCAGAGTTTCTCGTTAAACTTAAAACCATTACCTGGAGTCTCTATTACACCAGGTGGGTGGGGTGGAGTGAGGGAGGAGGAGGACAGAATAAAAACCAAGGTCCCCCTGGAGAACATTTGTTCTGAAGCCCCCAGGCATGACAAACACAGGCCTTTGCTGAGGTCCTCCAGGGAACAGAACCAGTCACACACTATCCACCGCCAGTGATAGGGCCGACATGCGTGTAAAGGGGAGCGTTCCCTAATACCTGACAGCATTTGGCGGCTACTTCACGCAGACTTGACTTGTGGAATAGCTCTGGTAAAGAGCTATTCCATTATAAATCCAAACAGCAGTCTGTCATTGCTGACTTAGCTTAGCTCCAGTTGAAAAATTCCTCCTGTAAGTTGCCACTCGCCGGCAGGTAACTACAAGATGTTATGGCCAGGTCCTGTCACACAGGTAAACCAGTTTCCCGACTGTATAAAAATAGAGAGACCAGAGTTGGGAAGAGGCGGGCCACGTCACCAGCTAGGCAGATGTGACAAGGAGGGCCGGGAGGGACTGCGAGTGCCCGGGGTCCGGGTGTGCACACCTGGCATCTAAGCAGTGCGCCCGCTGAGTGAAGCAGCAGCAACGCTGAGCTGGGAAGTGCGTCAGGGAGTAAAGGCAACTACAACCACGTGTTACCAGGTGAGTTACTGTGCTGGCAACCAGAGCTTACTCCGGCAGGGAGCTCGGGGGGTTGGGAGGGGGTGGCACACAGGATAGGAGATGTGTTTTGGTAGAACCAAGGCACAAGGAAGCCGAGGTAGTTATTTGCCAGAAGATCCCTCCTGGGCTAAGGGCCACTTCTAGGACTTCTGATGTCTTAGCACTTGGGGGCTGCCCTGCATTCTGAAAGAACGAGCTTTGGATGGGGAAGAAGCCAGGGCTACACGGGGTGCTACTTGGAAGCCAGGTGGGCACACACAGCCAGTGGGGGCTCTGGGCGCCCAGGCGGGGCTGAGGTCTAGTCAGTGCCAGACTCTGCCAAGAGTTCCACACACGTTTCTAGGGATCCATTAGATTGGGCGCAGTATCTGTATCCAGTGACAGATGAGGAAACTGAGGCTCAGCCAGGCAAAGCAAGTTGCCCGCGAGTACCAGCTAGGAAGAGGAAAAGCCACGTCTGAAAGTCACCAACAATGCATGTTACACCACCATGCTTTCTATGTGGCTCGGGGGGCCTGGGGTGCTGGGCCATCAGCAACTCCCTGGGTGGGTTGGCCCACAGGTTGAAGCTGGCTCTCTGAACTAAATCAAGGTGGGGGGGGGGGGGGCCTGGAGTGACCTGGGATCTGCTGAAACTTAATCACTCTCTCGGGGCTATTCCTCTCTGGACACCAGGTTTAGCTCTAGGCTGGCATCGGCAAACAAACGGCATGCTCAGCTCTTCCCCAAGAGGAAACAGCAAATTCCGGGCACAGCTCGAATCATTTTTCTCTTCCACGGCAAAAATCCCTTAACTAAACATGTCTGCAGAAGAGACCAGATTGCGGGTCCCCTACATTTCAACCCCCCTCGATGATATTTCCCTGAAGTACTTAACCGACGCCCTTGGAAAGGACGTGGCCCGGGTCATTTCATTACATCCTCGGTAGTTCACCGTGAGCATGTGCCCACGCTACTGATGCTTGGGGATTGGTTTTGTAACTTGCGACTTTACCAAACTGGCTCTCTTGTTCTGTCCAGTGTTTTAGTGTAGTCTTCAGGGTCTTTTACGTAAGATCACAGCACCAGGACAAAATCTCGGCCCCTCCTTTCTCAGTCTGTAGTTAATAATGATGTGCTGCACTTCCCAAATTGACAAGAGTGAGTCTTACTTTTATTTTGATTTCGCAGTTCTCCACGTGCCTGCTAGGCAAGCCTTCTGCCACCGAGCTACACCCGATCTCAGAGGGAACTACACATCGTCTCAACACACAAAACCTGGAGAGATCATCATGTGTTCGTTAGCTTGGTCCCTCCACAACGCGCAGGTGCACCGAAACAAGCTGGGTCCCCCAAATCCACACAATTATTATTTGGTAATGAAAACACTGTTCCAAACCCTATGGCACACGCGAGGACCCTGGCCCTGAGCCCTGGGCCGGGCAGACTTGCTCTTAGCAGAGAGGCCCCCAGGGCACCAGCCATGCTGCCCACAGAGCGGTGCTAGGTATGAACAGATCGGGTTCTGATCCTAACACAGGAGGGGCTTTTCTGGAGATGTGGGGACAGGTGAAGCTCTAAACCCCTAATAGCTCCTAAGCGCACCACCTTATAGATGTGTGAACTTCTGGGACTTGTTTCTGAGCCTGTTGGTAAAACACATGTCTTCTGACTTCTACTCTGGGGGTCCCTCCTCCTCCCACCATGTCACATCCTGCCCTTGTTTCTACGGCCTGGTGGCTGGTGCCTCCGGGTGCAGGTCTGTAATCATAGCACTCTGGGAGGCTGAGGCAGGAGAATTGCAAGCTCTAGCCCAGCCTGGACAACTTAGCAAGACCCTGTTTCAAAATTAAGAGAATAAAAAATGGGCTGGCTCTGGGTCCCATGCCTAGGACCACACACACACACGCACACACACACACACACACACAACAGGACCCAGGGAGGGCCAGAGCCTTTGTGGTGGTGGCCCTCTTTCTGGCCATCCCTGCTTTGGTTTCAAGTGAAAACAGTAAGTAAGGGAAGTGAGGAGGCCCGTTACATCCTACGGGGGAAGCCCTGGCCACCTCTGGCTGTTTAGAGACATACTATTAACAAAAATGTCCATATCTCAGTCCCACGAGACACATCTGAGGGCCCAGAGCCCCCAGTGGCCTGCGACTACCGCACTGGGCAGTCTTAAGTACAGGACAGCTCCCACCACACACAGGGAGGCCCTGCTGGACAGAGGGGGAAGCTGGGCTCCAGAGCAAAAGGAACCAGAAAACCCTGGCAAGACAAAGGTGGCCCCCGAGGCCGACGGGGGAATGAGCTCAAGGAAGGAAGAGCAGGGGGAGACAGGACCGGGGAAGGGGCGCGACCTCCCGCGGCCCCCACTTCCTGCCCCTCAGAACCGGCTACGGCAGCGATTCTGGATTCTTTGGCTCTTCATGAAAGCAGTCTGGGCCGGGAGCACACTGAGGAAACCATTGGTCCAGACAGCAAAATTCAACAGCAGAAATCTGGAAGGCCAGACCCCTTCTGGAGCCAAGCCCTCCCCAGCCCAGGTTGGAGCAGGAAAAGCAGGGGTACTGGGAAGAAAGGGAGGCTCTGCTGTCTCAATGTGGGCTCCCTGGCCTCGGACTCCTTTGAGAACACCCCCCCGAGTCTTCTCTGTGTCGTGATGGGGAAGGTGGTGGGGTGCAGGAGGGGAGGGCTGGGGGTACGGGCGGGGAATGGACTGAGACCCCCACTTTTGAAGCTCTTTGTTCTCCAAACTTCTCTGAGGCCTCTGGGTGACTCGGTGCTGCTGACGTGCACCGAGTTGGGCACACAACTCCTGCAGGCTGGTGGCCCACACGGCCAGGGAAGGAAGCATGGCACCACGCCAGAGCGAGGTGTGGGGAGGGGCTGGCCAGGTGGGTAGTGAGAAGGGAGGGCAGTGCCCCAGCCACGCCAGGTAGAGCAGGGCAGAGGGGAGCAGATGCACATCTTCAGCGAGGACACAGGTCACCTGGGGAGGAAAGGAGGGACATCACCTGAGCACCAGCTGGGCTGGACAAGGACAGGAGCACTGAGAATAGCAAGCAGGTGGGCGAACCCCCAAACGGAGAAGAGGCAATGCCCCAGCTCAGTCTCACTCCACCCCTCCTTCCTCAGAGGCTCCTCCAATGCTGGCCCATTTCCTCTGCAGATTTTCATTATTATTATTATTATTGTGGTACTAGGGATTGGGGTTGTGTCTAGCGCCTTGGCAATGAGCTTCATCCCCAGCACAGTTTTTAGTGTTGACTTTGAGACAAGGTCTCGCCAAGTTGCTAAGTTGCCGAGGCTGGGCTTGAACCTGTGACGCCCCCGTTTCAGCCTCCAAGAGAGCTGGGTAAGAAAGATTACAGGCCTGAGCCGCCGGGCTTAGGCCTTCGGCAGCTGTGAGTAGCCAGGAGGTCAGTACGGGATCCTGAGAGAGACATCAGCCTACTCTTCAACCTCGAAGCCAGCCTGGGAGGGGGACAGACAGCCGGAGGACAGCACAGAGCAAGCTTCCCCATTTCCCAGGACAGGCCGACTCCATGGGCTGGAGGAGGAAGCAGCAGGGCCAGGAGTCGCAGGCGTGGGGGAGACCAGCGGCCTTGGGAAGACCTGGGCCCTGGGCTGGGCAGTCTTTCTCTTGGCAGAGAGGCCCCAGGGAACCAGCCACGCTGCTCACAGAGTGGTGCTGGGTCTGAACAGATCCGGTTCTGGTCCCACCACAGGAGGGGCGTTTCTGGAGACGTGGAACATCAGCAATTCTCCTTGGCGTTCCCGAAGGATCCATGTGTGCCCTGGCTTGGTGGCCTAGCCCAGGAGTCCTGCCTGGGCTTTCAGAATGGCCCACGTGTATCAGCCCACCCTCCTCTGTTACACACAGCCCCTGGTGGCACAGGACACCGGGCACGGTGAAGCAGCAGACATGGGCCAGGGATTGTCCCCACCCCTGGACAGAGATGGCTGAGGCAGATGGCAGATGGGAAGCCCCTTCCCCAGGGCCCACACACCCCTTTTTCTGTCCCGGGAGGCCCAAGGTGGCACTCCCTGATGGCGGGCCACCCAACAGCTCAGTGGAAGGAAATTCCTTCCTAGACCCAAATTTCTGGCAACATCTCAAAGCACTGCCTAGATTTTAGAATACGAAGTTGCACATCAGAAATGTGATAGTTGCCATTTCCTCTTTCTGGGATCCGTGGATATTGTCTGCCTCTGGTGGTGCAGGAAATCCAACCCAGGGCTTGGCACACGCCAGGCAAGGAAGCGATCTACCACGAAACCCACCCCTGCTCTCTCCATGAGACTCTGTCCTGGCTCCGTCCACGGGCTGGACCCTGGCTAGGGCAGGCCACAGCCCTTCTCACAAACACTCAACAAGGATTTGCCTCAGACACAGCAGAGAATCTTTACCAGGTATGAGGTATTTGTACACACAAAACACAGAGGACGGGTGGAATTGCACTCATGTTGGGAAAGAAAGCTCAGAGCTTTGGCAGAATACTCTCGAGAGCCTGCAAGTCCCAGAATGTATTCACCCCTGCTGTGGAGTCTGATCTATTAAGGATACACAGTTGCCCACACTTGTTTTGAGGAAAAATTTCAAATCTTGATTATTTAAAGCTTCTTTTACCAGAAGAGAAAGTGTGCCTCCCTGCCTGGCTCACCTCTGAGATTCTGCTACCTACATGATGCAGAAAATCACAACATAATGTGCCAGATATTTATTAGAGATCACGCTCAAACCACAGCTCTGGAAAATGACCCCAGGCGCTCCCTGTCTTTGGGACAGGCCCTGCGAGTCTGGGAGGGACAGGAAGCTCCTCACTGGCAGGAAATCTTGCATCAAGGCCTCAGAGTCACAGAAGATGGGATAGAAAGGGATTCCTAAGACATGTGTTTTCCTGGGGTCGCTCGCTGTGGTTAAAACTGCATGCGTCGTGGATTTCCCCAAATGTGAGGCGCCCTTCCACGAAGGAAGGTGGAAAGGAACATAATTTTTTTTGGGGGGGTGTAATCTCAGGGCTCAGGGATTCAGAAATCCACATACACAGAAAGGTCTGAGGGGAAATTAAGGCTCTAGTGCTTGGCTAGCTAAGCCCTCGATGGCTGTCTTGAGCTCTGCAAGTCACACACACAAGAGGAAAGATTACAGGAAAGGAACACGGAGGCAAACACGGGCATCTGAAATGGAAGGATCATGCCATGGTCCTTGGCACCCTGTGCGTCCCCAGCTTTGTCCTGGCCACGGCTGAGTGGACAGGTCTGGGTAGACAGCAAACATCGAGGCCCAAGAGGAAGTGGCAGCCAGAGCTCAGGGACAGGGCCGTGTTGACTGGGATTCACAGGACTGGAAAGCACTTGGTGACTATGGCCTGAGGCCTCCCAGAAGGACAGCCCCGCCCCTTCTGTCAGGGCAGAGAGGGGTGACTGGACATGCCCTTTAGGACCCTCTACAGAAGGCTGCTCTTGTCCCCTTCTGGACAGGGCAGACCAGGCGCCTAGCAATAGTCAGAAGAGGTTCAGTTCCACACACATCTGGACGGGCCTTTGCCAGAGGGACTCCTGGAACCCTGGGATCCCCTCCCCAAATGTCCCCAAACCTTTTCCTGCCACCTGCCTGGGCCCTCCCAGGTGACACGAAGACTACCCTGTCCGTGCCTGACCTTATTTAACCCTAATCTTAGGCAAGGAGGGTGGCAGGATCAGAATCTGCTCCTTCCAACACTCAGCTAAGGCCCCCGGGGCACCATCCATGCAAGGCTCCCCCGACTTCCCCGTCTGCTGTCTGTCTTCCCTGCCCTGTGTCCTTGGGCTCCGCTCCCTCCAACCCCCCTGAATTCTTGTTATCCTGATCATGGGTGTGGTGTGAGGGCAGAGTGTCAACTTGATTCACTTTGGCTCTGCCTAGGGGATTGGAGAAGCGCACTTTTGGGGTGTCTGGTGAGTCTGGGGCCATGGTCTCAGGTCCGTGTCAGGTCCTTCTTCCCTTCCTCCCCTGCTGTGCCAGTTTCCAGAACCCGGAAGCTCTGCTGTGCCACGTGCTTCTGCCAGGATGTTCTTTTCACTGGCATCGGCAGACCAGAGACTGAATCCCCCGTGATTCTGAGCACACTCAGACTCTTCCCCTTAAAGCTGTGGGTATCTGGTACTGCGTCCAGCAACAGGAAGGCTGACCACACAATAGCATTCCCAGGCCTGCTGGGCACGCCTCTCTCCACTCAGCTTTGGAAAACGCTCGTGGAGCTACCAAGAGCAGCGCTCCGGACCCTGCTCTCCCTGAGCACTCACAGCACGTAGCGTGGACCACGGCAGCGCACGGTACGTGGTGGGCGAGGACCACACGGGACGTTCCTCCCGAGATGCCCGTGCTGCAGGGCACAGAACGCGCATCCTGCATGTCCACAGTCAGCTTTGCTCGGTTTGACTCACGCGCCCACTCATTTGCCTCCTGTCTGCCACTGAAACGTCACCTGCTTCCCCGTGGCGCTGCTTCTTCCACCCAGGATGCTCCCTGAGCAGTTCCCAGTCCTCCCAAACCCTCTGGGAAATGGGTGGAAGAAACCGCACTCGAATCCGGACCAACAGTCACCATGCAACTTCGGCTGTTCCATGGGCTAAACGTGCCCCACGGACGAGAGATGTAGGTCCTGACAGGGAGGGGCGGGGGGGGGGGGCGCTGCTAGAGCCACCCCACACTCCCACGTGGCCTCGGGGCCACCGGCAGGTCCACCCTGACCTAAGGCCTCTGCTCTGTCCACCAGCTCCGTCCTGGACCACACAGTGTATGTGGAACCAAGGTGGCTTCACCTGTGTCTCTTCCCTCTGAGAGTCAAACCGTAGGTGGGATCAGTGCAGATGTTGGAAGGCCAGTGTGGGGCTAGGTGGGTGGCAAATTCCAGGGTTCCAAGCACCGGGTGTGGGGTGTTGACAGGAAGGACACTGGCTCCTTGTCCTGTAGCTCCCAGGGTAGGATCCAGGGCAGAGGTCGCACAAGAACCAGATGCCAAGGACCCTGAAGCACCTGTCTGCAGGCTGTATCTGTTCTTGCATGGAAGTGTCTAGTGGTGACGTTGCTGTGGCTGTCCCCTGTGCTTCCACGCCAGGCTGGACCTGCTCCTCCATAGTCAGGAGGCCTTCTCCCAAGGAGCAGGGGAAACACATGCCCTTGGCTGGAGAGGTGACGGTGGGGAAAGCCCCACTCAGCTCTGGGGGGACAAAGGCCCTCAATGCTTGGGCTGTCGAGGCAGTGGGGTGCTACTGACTGGGTCCCACCGGATGCCTGGAGCCCCTCATCCTGTCATAGCGGAGCCTCCATGGCGCCAGGGTGGCATCTGTACAAAACTGCTTGGTGCACACAAGACTCTGGACGGGCAGAGGCTTGGAGGGTTCCCAGGTCCTTATTCACCTGGCGGTTCTAGAAAATGCCTCTGCTCTGAGGGGACATCTCATCTCCCGCCTGTGTTTTTCCTTCCAGGCTCAGAGCGGGTGGAAAGAGCACAGAGACATGTCTGTTGTCGCCAGGAGAGGCGGCGGGCTCAGGAGGTCCCAGGCCCAGAGAGGTAGGCCGTCTTGGCAGGAGCCACACAAAGCCAAGACAACAGAAATGGTCATCACACATGACTAATCTGGCCCAGGGCACAGAGGATGCCAACTGACCGTCTGGATTGAAGACGCGGAACTCTGCCCCCTTCCCCTGGAGCGGGGTGGGGTTGCTGTGAGCACCGTGAATGTGACGGCAGTGGCTTCAAGTGACTCCAAGGCCATGAAACGGTCTCCTTGTTTACCACAGCCCTCCCCTTCTCGGGGGCCTGAGACTGCCCCCGAAGTCTGACCACACCCTGAGGTGGCTATAGGCAGGACTCTAGGAAGCCTCCCTAGAGGGGGGCTTCCAGCATGAGACACTCCAGCCCAGACTCCCCAGATATCCCAGACAGACTGTACTGAGTCGCAGTCCCCCATGCCCTTCTGAACAACTGACATGCAGACCCACAAACAAAATTACAGGTGACAGGCCTGCCACTGAACTTGGGGGTTCTGCTGCTTCTTGGCAATAAATGACCAGAATGGAATTGAGTGCATCCTGACGGACAGGAAAGCCACAGAGATTGGAAACAGTAACGTGCATGGCTCAACTTTGGCGGGAACTCTCTGTTTCTATGGTATCATAGCCCCTGTCTCCAGACGCCCCAAATGGAGACAAGGTGAATCAAAGACCTTACATTTACATCCGCTGGGTCTCAAAAGGAAGACACTAGGACAACGGTGCCCACTGCAAGGTGACAAGGGAGAGAACGCAGTCTTGCTGATCACCTGCTACCTGCCAGCACCGAGCCACTTGCCATTCCATTTAATCCACCAATTCACCACGTGCAAAGAACAGGTGTGGGGTACAACCAGGTACAAAACAATGTCCTTGTTCCAGAGGACATCCGTGTAAGGTTGACAGGTAATAAGCGAATAACTATATCGTGACAGGTCACATGGACACTAATAGCAGGGTATGGGGAAATGCCCCGGCTGTTAGACAGGCTGACTGGGCTCCCCGAGGGCGTGTGTGAGTAGTGACCAGACCAGGTGAAAGAGCAGCTGTGTTTGGCTTCACAGTCCACGCTGGGGCACTGACACAAAGAAAGTGATCTAGAGAGCTGACCTCGGTTGGTGGTTATGTGGGGACATGGCTCTTCCCAGGGCTCAGAGGACCCCACCAGCCACGTGGGGCAAGAGGGAAGGGACGGTCCACCTCCTCTGGTCTTGGAGTCCATGAGACAGAAGCATGAGGGGGCACTTACACAGAGCACGTGGACGATCACCGCTCCTTGTCGCCTGTCCTCGTTGGTGAAGACGTCGTCTGGGAATTCATGCAGGGCTAAGGTACAGAGAAAGAAACCAGTCAGTACAGACAACGGTGATCTCAGGGCCAAGGACCTGGGACAGGGTCAACTGCCCTACTCTCAGGAGTCCTGGCTTTAATACAGAGTTCAATATGGATGTTTTGAATGGAAAAAATATGTCTTTAAGAATGTAAGTGACAACCACAGCAGTGTCAGCAGAACCTAGACTCGGCCCTCAGTGGAATGGTCACGCTCAAATTGTACCTCGGTGTCCAGGTAGGGATTGGACCTAAGACCCCCAAGAAATACCAAGACGTGGGTATGCGTACGTGCTTTATATAAAATGGCACAGTATTTGCACGCAACCCTCACGCATCCTTCCATATGGGTAGACCCTCTCCAGATGACATTTAATATTTCTTACACTGAAACACTCTGAAGAAGCCATTAGGCTCTGTCATCTAGGGGAGAGGGACAAGGAAGAGCCCGTATGTGCTCAGTACAACTGCATTATTAGAAAAGTATTTTCAATCGTGGTTGGTTGACTCTCGGATGTGGTTCTGAGGGTTGGCCGGGCTATTACAGCACGCACCTTGCCCTTACCCCGTCACTGTCACCAGGCTGGCTTGTCACCCTTGTGACTTAATGAAGAAGCTTGTGAACTACGACCTCACAAATGTGTTTCCTGATACACGGACAAGTTCATTTCCACAGGATCGATGTCCATTTGGAACTCGGTACGCTTCACCACACACCATGGGCAACATCATTCTGAGCAGGGTCTGCAGGCTTCGGTGGGCGATGAAAGGGGCCCAAAGCACAGACAGGTGAGCACCTTGCTCTGAGCTGCCCACCACCGCCCTCCTGTTCCCTGCACTCGCCCTGGCTTTGAGCTGTACCCTGCACACATGACTTCGCTCCTGCCCTGCCGTCTCTCTCCGCTCCTCTCTCACGTGGCCAACATTTAGGCAGGATGAAGACCTCAACCACAGGGCTGGGCCCGCCTCTCCCTGCTCCTAAACGTCCTGCACCGTGGGATGCCAGCCTGAGTGTACGCACAGCAGTCTGACACCAGCCAGCGGGTGGCCCCTGAGGACACCTGGGCCCAAGCCCTCAGGGCACGTGGGGAGACAACCCAGAACATGCCTCAGGACTGTGGCTCACTGGCCAGGGGACTTACCCATGACACAAGCTGCTGGCTACCTCATGTAAAGGTTGTATTCTCTACCTTGGGTGTCACGTAGCCTGGTCCAAAGACATAAGGTACTGGGCTGCATTGTAAAACCAATGTTAAGCAAGGCTTATTCACTAAGCTACAGCAAGAGAATTATATTAAAATACTAACTACTAACTTAAAACTAGGCAAGAAGGACAAATCTGAAATCTTTTCACCTCCCTGCTCGTCCACAAGGTAGCTGCATGGAACTGAGGGGTATGGTAATTAGCTCAAATACACTGGTCACTTCATGATATACATATACAGTCCCCAGTTTTCCATGGCTTAACTATGATTCCAGAGTTACAACGGTATGAAAGCTATACATACTCAGTAGAAAACATACTTCAAATTTGAAATGTTCATCTTTTCCTGGGCCAGTACTATGTGGTACGGCACTCTCATGATCCCTAACTACAGCCTGAGGTCTGTGTTCTGAGCACATGTGAGACAGGTGAGGCTCAGCTACCATGCCTGGTATGCTAGGTGAGGTAAGCAGATTTTCAGTCGACGGGATTTTCAACGCATGATGGCCGGTGGGAAGGTGGCAAGGCAGGAGAGAAGCCCTCCAGAACAGCCCTGGCCCATGCCTATGGGACAAGTACCCAGGCCCGGCCACATCCAGCCTGGGAACCTGTCCCCATGCTTCACAGACTTGCCCAGCCTTTGCGTCCCAATCTTTGGCTCTGGACATACAACAACCACAGTCCACCCCTTTGCAGCTTCTCCTTCCTGGGGCTTTGTCTTGTATAAATTCTCAGAGTTCTTAGGTGCTGAGGTGTGTGTGGGCTAGCGGGTTATGGGCCCAAGTGGGTAACTATGACCTTGGGGGACGAGACTGATGAGAAGTCTACGCCAGGATAACAGCAGCGGACATGTCCTGGGCCTCTAGCCCTGGCAGGCACTGTGCCCTGCACTGCACTTCCACTACCCCTCCCCGTCCCATTTTGTACACAAGGGGCCCAGCAGACCGGAAGGTGAGAAGTACCACTGGGCAGGGTCAAACCCCCAGCAAATCCAGAGCAGACGACAGCCCTAATGGCTGTCACCTCCCCTCCTGGCACCTCCTGGCAACGTCTCTCTGTCCTAGGACCCTCTCCTTCCTGTGACTTCCTCCACAGAGGAGAGCTGAATGGACCTGAATTCTGCTACCACACCACCAGACAAGAAACACGCAGGAGGGGCTTTCTTTGCATTTCCCAGTTGCCGCGACACATGACTTTTCAGCACTTGTTTGCCCAGGTTCAGATGTCACCTCTCCTGATGTCCACCCTCCCCAGAGCAGGAGACAGGGCGCCAAGGTTATATAAAATCCACCAAATAACGGCCACTCATGGTGACAAGCCAGCAGTCTGTCCCGAGAGAGCCAACCAGAGAGACCTCACGTGGGAAGTGCTTTCTGAGGTTCTCAGTCACTGTAGGGAGCAGAGCTGGACACAGGTGGGGCCTGAGGGGCATTTTGTCACAGATGGGGGCAGCCAGCTGTTTCTTTACTTCCTGTCCAGAAGGCTTCGTACACAGGGAGTATCGTGGATCCGGGGAACTGGGTGTAGAAGGCAGCCCAGAGGAGCTGAGGTCGCAGGAGAAGGGAGGTGGAGCGTGTGAGTCTGTGTCCACACCAGCGCCAGCTCCATCATACGGTCTCCGAGGATGACAGCTCCATGTCAGACACGGAGGAACCCGGGCTTTGCATCCAGGCATTTTGATTTTTAACCTCCTGACTCTCCCTGGGTGGCAGCAGCTAGCCGGGGGTAAGCTCAGCGGGGATGCGGTCGCATAGGCTCTGCTTCTGGGTAAGGGCAGAGCCTGGCTAGCGGTCTTCACACCCAGTGTATACGTGTGAATGCCTAGGGCCTTCAGATAAGACTGGAGGCCACCACTGCAATGGAGCAGGACCCACAGGGCTGGATACTGGCCGAGCAAAGGCCACCGAGGGGCAACCAAGGTCCTGGCCAGGGAGGAGAGAGCAGAGACAGGAGTACAGAAATGGGTTCAGGGTCTTCCTTGCTTTGAGATTTGGAGACTTGATTACAGGTGTCTTCACCGTCAGAGGCCACGAACAGCCATGATAACGTGTGTGTGGATGGGGTGATGCCAGCCACGGCTCCGGCCCAGGCCGAGCGCACGGCCCTGAGCAGCGCAGCTGGCACCGTGGGTCTTCCTTGCTGATCTGAGGTGGCTGGTCCAGGGCTCAGACGCAGCTGAGAGATGCCGGGTGGGAGGCAGAGGGCAGTCAGTCCAGGGCTTTCCCGTCAATCTGCTTCAGGAACAAGGCTGTGGTTTGGATCCTAAGTGTTCCACAAAAGCTTCACTTACTCGGGACTCTGTGCTACTGGGAGGAAGGGCCTGGCTGGAAGGGGCAGATGTTGGGGTTTGACCTGGAAACACTGTGTCCACTTGTTGGGATTGGGGGTACCCAGGGCAGGGCTTTCATTCAGGTGTTTGTTATTGACTTGTAGACCAGGAAATGTACTAGAGGCCCCCACCCTGCAGGGGCGGGGGAACTGGCAGCTCTGGACTGAGAAGAGGAAGGAAGAAGAAATACCACTGCAGCTTTTTCCTGGGAAGGCTCTGGCCTGGAGGGTCTGCAGACCTCGCTTGGCTCCTGTCTCAATGGGGTGCCACTCTCCAGCTTCTGTCTCATGCCCCACAGACGGACTGAGGGACCCGCGGAAACCGTGAGCTAAATAAATCTTCCCTCCCTTCAGTTGCGGATGTCGGGTACTTTGTCACAGCAAAGAGTAAGTAATGAAGACAAGCAATTCTGAGTTGGTGGCTAAGAGCAATGTGGATAGTCGCCTGGGGTGGTGTCCCCAGACAGCAATCCCACGCTACCTGGTCACTTTTCACTGTAGCTCCTCTCGGCAAATACCTAATGGGCCGATGGCGAACCCCTAACAGTGGTTTCACAGGACTCACGCACAGCACGCAGAAGAACTCTTGCGTTCCAGGTTCAGTCCACACATGGGTTGTTTCTCCTCATATTTGTGTCACAAGAAGAGATTTTATTTAAACACTGAGTTTTGTGTTGCTGGGCTCTACCACTTGACATCCACAATGAAAGGGAGGACAAGTTTATCTTAGCTCATGACTTCAGAGGGTCTCAGTCCATTTGCGGACGGCTGGCAATGGGGGCAGCTGTTCACGGCATTGCAACAGGAAGCAGGCTGAGCAGAGAAGGGCAGAGCTACCATGGACCCTTCCAGGTCAGGCTCCAGTGGGCTGCCCTTTTGGGCCAAAGCCCAGGTGTCCCCCGCTTCTGGCTCCAAGTACCTGCCCCTTGCAGCCAGGTCCCACTTCGCAACAGCACACGGAACTCATAGATAATCCAGGGCGTCCAAACAAACGAGGCTTTGGGGGAACATCCCAGACCCAGACCATAAGAAGCTCAGAGGTTCCTCCTCATTGCCGCCTGGTCCACACACAATTGCAGGACACGGTGAACACAGCCAACGGCCAGTGAGTGTCAGGGGGCAGAGACACGATGCAGGGTGGGGCAGGTCAGCTCTGCTCCGCTGCAGGGTTCCAGGGAGAGCCGGGAGCACTGAGCTTCCTCCCTAGAGCCTGTGGACAGGCTCCAGGTGGACAGGACACTCCGGCACCTCACAAGGGCATGGGAAAATGGCATTTTTAGATCAGCTGCAGCTCTGTGGGAGGCTAATGTGGAGACCGGGTGGCAGGCTGGGCTGTGCATCTTGGCCTGGGTTCTCTCACCGATAGAAGAGGTGGACAGAGGGGGGCCTCCAGGGCGCCCCCTATGGAGCGGACGGCTGCTCAGGGTGCTGCCTCATGCCGACCCCAAAGGAGCTGAGTGCCCATTTCGAGGTGGGACCGAGGATGCCCATGGTCTGGAAACTCAGCATTTTCCTTGAACAGCTGGTTGTGTTTTCTAGCGGGGACCACAGCAGGGACCCAGGCCCAGGTCCAGATCCCACTTAAACCATGCAGAGCTTCAGGTGCACATGGGCGCTGCCCTCACCCTCGCAGGGCTGCTGTGCGCGAAGAGCACAGACAGCGTGTGTGATGCCTACTGCCACGCTTCCTGTGGCGACAGCCTTATTCCTAACCCTGAAAGGGACAGGATGCTGGTCTGGCACAGTGCAGAGGGCACACTCCTCTCTGATCCTGGTGTTACCATGCACCGATTTCCACTTCCTGCCCCCCTGCTCTGTGCCTGCTCCTCAGGAACTGGGCGAGAGCCACGTGCCTCTCACCTTCACGTACCGGGTCCTTGCGGCTCAGGCGGCATTCTGGGAAGACTCAGACACGCAGGGAGAATGGAGCAGCTTCCCCCAGCCGAGAATCCCCCCCAAATACCTCCAAGGTCTCCTTCTGTGCTTCTTTTTCATCCCCTAATTTTCCTTCTAGTACCTCCCACCAGCCCTGGGGGCCAGCAGCAGCACAGGCAGTGCTGTTCCCATGGAAACCAGAGCCTTAGCCAAGCGGGTCCCCCTTTCCAAGGCAACAGCAATCAGCAGCCCTGCTTCTGTCTCCTGGCTGCGTTCACGAGGCCCCGAGTCTGATGAGTCCACACAGAGGTTTGCAGAGCAGCGGAAAGTGTCTTGTGTTTTGTCTGGGAACACAACGCATCAGCAGCACTGGTACCATCATTAGATACACGCACTGCATGTCTGCCCAGGAGCAGCCAGGATGCGGACAATCACACCTCAAAGGGGCAGAACCCTCTGTCATGCCTGAGCTACAGGAATGTGGGCCACTGCCGCCATGACAGCACCAGGATCCCACCTCAGCGACCTTCTGCTGGCATCCAGTGCCAAGCGATCGGTCTCTGGGGACTGTCCCCAAAGCAGGGGAGGAGGGGCTCATTCTGCACAGCTCCTCCCCGCACGGAAGGTGACCTCACACTACTGTTTCAGACGCCGCTGCTGTCCTCACTGCTCCTCCCCCTGCGCCCCCAGAAACCTGCTGCTCCCACTTTCCCCAGCTGGAACATTCTAAACTCAGCCACAAGCAGTGTCTACTCAGCCAGAGGCAATGTCCCCAGCCTCTCTGATGTGCCGATTGTGGCACTGCCAGCACCCACCCCACGTGATTACCCCTGTGTGTCTTAGATCCAGGGACACTGTGAGCTCCCTGAGGACAGAAACCTGGCATTCTCCTCTCGGCCACCAGCCCCCACGAGGCAGGCGTCCATGAAAGTGAGATAAATGTCAGGCCAGTACACGTGTGGATTACCACGGGCTGGGCGGCTTCTCTCCGGGAGTGGCTTTTGAAGAAAAACAAGACAGAATTATTAGCTGAGAAATGACGGTGGGAGGGACATTTTAGTCACACCCCCAAGGGCCGGATCCCAACTTTAGTGCCCGAATATCCCGTTTCTTTTTGCTCCAAAGACGGAGAGGAGAACTTTCTGCAACCCTTCATGGTGACACAGGGCCACGAAGCTAATTTGGTCCAGTGCCACCATGCATGTTCTCATCTCACGATTCCTGAGAACCTGGGCCTGGATGTAGCTTCCAACAGCCTGGGTCCCTGAGGAACTTACTAGAAGCAAGTTTTAGATTTGGGAGCATTTGGGGTTTTGATTTTTGGATTAGGGATGTTAGACCTGCATTTGAATAACTAAACACTGTCTAGTCTCTGGAAATGAAAGACACATCTCAGGGTCCTGACACAGGAGGGTGCGGGTGGGGTGGCCCACCTTTTGCATTCTGTATCTCTTTCTAAGGATCATGTCTTAATTACCTTGAAAAGCCAATTAACACATCAATACAGCGCTCCCAACGGTACATATGTAGTGAGGCCTTATGCCATGTGCTGGATACCACACTTGACTGTAGTTATGGGAAGACAAAGGAAGGGCTAAGTTGGGACAGGGGATTCAGCTTTTGGTGCAACCACCTGGAACATCCAGTATCCTGAATTTAGGGGCAGAACTAACCTTTACGGAGCACATAAGTATATATACGTATGTCTCACAGTTTGTGACTTCTACATGACAAAAAACATTATTCTCATTTTGTAGATAAGGAATCTGAGGCCTGAAGAAAGAAAGTCGCAGGCCCAAGTCTACATGAACGTTGGCGGAGAAGTTGAGCTCAGAGAGAGATCAGACTTTCAAGGATGTTCAATCCAGTGTAGGAGGAAGGAAAAATTGACATTTCCCCCACCTCAATATGCAAAAGTACAAGCCCTCTTCAAAAATCAGGAGTAGAGCTCAGACTCAAAAGGACCTTACAGAAATAAGACCATAAAAAAAAAATCTCTATACCGCCAGGTGAGGTGGTACAAGCCTGTAATTCTAGCACTCTGGGAGGATGAGGCAGGAGGACTGCAGGTTCAGGTGCAGCCTGGGCAGCTTAGCAACTGAGAGATGTCCAATCTCAAAATCAAAGATGGAAACTGGGCTAGGGATGTAACTCATCGCAGAAGTCCTGGATTCAATCCTCAGCATCACACCCACAAAAAAGGACAAGAAAAAAAAAAAGCAAAACAAAACAAACAAAAACCCCCAAAACATAAAACCAACTCCACAGAGGGAAAACGATGTGAGAACAGGTCCTGGTTGATAGTGCCAGCCAAAATTATTGAGAAAAGTCCTGTCAGTCAGATGCTAGCAAGGCAATATTTCCAGAAGAGCCTGAAAACCTGTGCTCACCACTCATGAGTCCTACGGCCTTGGGAAAGAAACCCTAATCGCTTTCTTAGTGTTTTTTTTTTAAATATGTAACGTGGGTGAATAAAAACAATGCCAGTTCTTGAGGTTACTGCGATGATTGTGAAGATGTTTGGGAAATACGCAAAGTCTGAAATCAGGTAAGTGATCACCCAGCGGCAGCTCTCTGTAACGTGTACTAGGGAGGGAAACAGTGCAAGGTGTCTCGCCAGGAAACCACGCACCGCAGTCCTGGCCCCACCTCGTTCTGGCTAAGCGCCTGCCAGTCCTTGCTGCCCTTTCCCTGCGGGCTTCCCCCAAGCAGAGGAAGAGTGCCCGTGTCCACACCCCAGGCTGGATATGCTGCAGAAGTCACGCCTTGCTTCCGAGTCTGAGAGAAGGTGGTGGACAAATACCGCGCTCCCTCAGCACCGGCCCAGAGAAGGCGGAGGGGTGTCCACCACGCCCAGTCCCTGGCGGTGGCACCTAGCTCCTGGGGCCACCTGCTTTCCTTTCCCTGCCTCAGGAGCTCACTTCCTGACTCTTACCTCAGATGACCTCCCAAACACACTGCCTCCACATGCGCCCCAAGGACCCGCCTACGGCGCACCCACATTCAGGCAAGGAGAAGTAGCCACTGGGCATCGCTGCCGCCTCTGCTTCAGTGAAGGCTGGCTTTTCCCCCAGAGACCCCCCTCCCTGCTGCAGGGCTAGGCCCCAACAGTGGTGCTCACCCAGGGGGAATTTTCAGTGGACTCCTGCCGGTGCATTTCTAGAGAAATGACTTATCATTTTCCCCTCTCAACTAAGCTAGCGTCACGGGGCCACCTCACTCCTGAGCGCAGCTTGGGAAGCGGCGTCCGCTCCTCTCTCCTGGCGCTGCCGGGAGAAGCTCCTGGTCCCTGTAGAGCTCCTTCCCTCACGTCATCTTGGCAGGAGGTTTTAAACAATCATCCCGCGAGCTTTTCCCCTGGAAGGGAACAGACATTCTTTGGAACTGAAGAGCCTTGATCATTAGTTACATGGACGTTTGGCCTGGCAGAGGACTGAAATGTAATTTGATGAACTAGAAACATATTTTTTTATCAATAATGAAAAACCACCGCATCAGAGCTGCTCCTACCTCAGAGCCAGCAGCTACTGTACAAAATACAGTGATTTCATGAATAACGGAGCGTCTGCAGGCCTCAGACACGGCAGATCGGAGGCCCACCTGCAGCGTACAGCCTGTGTTTGCTGCTCCCGCAGGATTCTCTACACTGTGTCAGTCATGAATTCTTATTAAATAAATTGAAATATTTACGTTGAATATCCTTGTGAAACCCAGAACGGTAGGCTCTTCCTGTATTTCTCTGTTCCTCAAAATGTCCCCTGGTGCCCACGTCAGAGGCAGAATGTCTGTGACAAGTCCAGGGTCCACTCCAGAAGGTGCTGTGCTGCTCAGGTCCTCCTGTCTGCCACTGATCCGGAGAAATTCAGTATGACCATTGGAGGTACAAAGAAACCCACACGACAGCTCCACAGGCGGGTCCACCATGGGGAGATGGTGCTCAGCTAGCCACAGGTAGAATGAGATTCGTGGGGAACACTTTCTTAGGAACAAAAAGAGCTAGAGGCAGCTCATTCTTGCAGTAACTCCCGGCCAGAATTGACACAGAATGTTGTTACTCTCCAAAAACTTCATTTTACAGAAAACGAAGCGTGCCTGCTAAAATGACTGCAGGTTTCCAAACTGGTGACTTTTTTTTTCTTAAACATCACATCATAAAACCTCAGAGCCTGAAGTAACTTCAGGGTCCCATTGGTCTACACATGGGAAGGTGATGCCACGAGGATTTGGAGAAAAACAGAAGTTTCCCTCTGCTTCCTTTGGAAACCCACTTTTCCTCTTTCCCACATTACCTTGTGATGGTCAACGTCCGGGTAGGAACCGGTCTCATCCTGTGTTCACAAGTGCACCAGTACCGACTGACTTGGGGTGAGTCTGCGCAGTGTAGCCCCTTCACCTAGCTGAACCATGTTGGTCATGTTTATAGAATGAAGGGGGACATGTGTTCTCTCTTACAAAAGATTTGCTGACAAAGTTGTAACATGCAAAAATATCTGACATTCTCTGGTCCTGGAGATTCCACCATCACTCCCTTAGAAGGGGCTCCATTTATAAGGAGAGAAAAAGGTTCAAGTCAGTTCAACCCCTAAAGAGACCAAATACATTCAAGCAGGTGGATCAGGTTATTGGTACTAACAATATAGTAGTGTGAAATCTACCCTTTGATAACAATGCAAGTATCTAAGCAAACTCACAGCTACCGGTAGAAAGACAAAATATTGATTAATTTAGCTGCAAAAGATGTTTTACTCCTCAATTTTGTACTTAGCAACCTGCAAACTCTTCCCCAAGGACAAAAATGCCAACACGACCCTCAAGAAATCACCTTCCCTGTGTGTTACCTCCTATTAGATATACTTCGCTCATTGGCACATGGTTTCAGATCCAATCACCCGAAATCTACAATTACAGCTGCAGTTCTTTTAAGTATGGATAGGAACTAGGACTCCTGTTGGATGACTAAATTTTTATATCCCAAGCCTAGATTAAAAAATATCTGCAACCATCTCTTAGAGAACATCTGTCACTGACTATAAATAGATATTAAGAGAAGACCATCATTGGTTCAAACCATTCTTCTCTATTTCCTTGGATCACCACTGGGCTCAGGGGATGGTAGATTAGGTTTAAAAAAACAAAACTAACTAGGGCACAGAACAAGAGCAGGACCCACCAATAAGGACAAGGGACAGCACCACAAGAGGGCCACTGAGATGTCCCACAGTTCTCAGAGTAAGGCTACTCGCAGTTTGGATTTTTTCCTTGGTTGGTTGGCTACTTAAGAGTCTTTCCTGAACAGCAGATTTCAGGGTCAGCCAAGAATCTGAGGGGAACCAATGTGCAGATTGCAGGGATCGCCCTGTGACTCTTTCCTTTGTGCTGTTCCCCCACCTTGCTTGGATTCTAATCTTGGACACCTCAGCTCTGTGAAAGTGCAGACTTTTGCCTAATCACTTCATTTCCTATACCCTGCAGGCACGGGGGCTTCCTATGGGTACCACCACCTGCTGGGCCACTTCCCTGGTGTGACTTCTTTCTTCCAGAGTTCATACTCCTTCCAGTCCTCAGTTGATTTATTCAGTTTCCAGACCTTCCAAATAACTGTCACTTCTTTCTTTGGTCCAAAGTCCATAATCACACTGACACGAGTGCTAATTCACTACCTCCTGCTCTACCTGGACTGAAAGCCAGAAGTCCACATTATGTTTCTCACCACTGAAAAAAAAAAAAAAAGAAGTACAGAAACCAACACACGGGAAGATTCTCCAAACTTGCGAGTAGGCACTTGAGGTCCTTCATGGGAATGATGCAGTGTGGTGTGACTGGCCCAGTGGTAAGCAGGGACCTCCAGAAAATGAAGGCTGCTGGGACAGGCTGGCAGGACAGGATGGAGGCCAGGGTGGGGGTAAACTAATTTCATGCTCGCTTACACGCTACACCCAGGATTAGACGAACAGAGCATTTGGTACAGTAGGAGGCTACAGAAAGAGAGGCTACCACATCCCAAAACCCTTGGCTACAAATATTTCATGTTCAAGTCATCCCAAACAAGCATCTGTGGCAGTTCTGATGTCTCTGACAGGTGATGTCACAAGGTGGTGTGGACACCTTCAGAGGCAAGATAACACTGGAAACCAGGGATGGGGGAGAGGAGGCGTGTTCTCTTTGCCTGTGGAATCTGGAAGATCTTGCCCATGTTTCCTACCCCTGTCAGACAGTGATCACCCAGGTGAAGTCAGTAAATTGCAATTCACAGCGACAGGAGGTAGGCACTTCACAAATATTTTGCAAGTCCAGACAAGTTTGTGAAACTTCAAACAGAAAATCAAAGCAGGCAGCCAACGACATCCGTGACTATGTCTGGCCAGTGCTCAGAACACACGGAAGTACTGAAAGAGAAGAAAAATTCTATCAAGATAATACGTACTACAATTTGTGTTTGAGGGAAGAGAAAACACCAACATGGAGTAGGCGGGTCAGATCAGAGAATGATCGCCCACTGCAAAGCAGTGACCTCTGCCCCGCCAATCCCTACCCTGGAGCTCCTGGCTGTGCTGGTGGCCATTTTTTGGTCCCACTGTGTGATTATGTTTCACTGTAGAGTTATCTGGGGTGGAAAATGGATGAAAAGAACTCAGGGCCACCTTAGCAAAAGGGCCAATCAAGGAAGGAGACTCCTCTCCACGCCCGCTGTCCAAGGCCTGGCCCGCCAGGCTCTTGATGAAGCTGACGGCTGCTCCTCACCTGGCACACAGTTGCCTGAACTCGGACAGTGGGCAGAGGAAAGTGACACATGGATGTAAAGAGGATGGGGAGAATTTCAGATCATTACTTCTTTTCTATTTTTTCCCATGAACATTACGTTTCAGGTGTTTCATATAGATTTATGGAGAAAATCTATTTCAGTGATGATTTTTAAATGATCCTTTCAATGTTTAAATCATTTAAAAAATGCTCAACATTTTCAGCCATCAGAGAAGTGCAAATCAAAGCAACACGGAGATTCCATCTTACTCTCCTAAGAATTGGCTATCATCAAGGGCTCAGAAAACACGTTCTGGGGAGGACTTGGGGGAGAAAGAAGCCTTTGACATCACTGGTGGGATGGAACCCAGTGAAGTCACTATGGAAACCAGATGGAAAGGCCTCAGAAAACTGAAAGCAGAAATTCAACTAGACCCATGATCTCTCTTCTGATTTCTCTCTTTTAGAGAGTTAGACGTCATGCAACAGCAACACATGTACACACATTTATCACACCTCACAACAGCTACATCTGAGAGGCAGCCGATAGGTCCACCAGCAAATGAATGGATAAGTAAAATGCGGTACATATGCACACCACAGAGTTAATACCCAGCCATAAAGAAAAAGAAACTTGAATCACTTGTAAGTAAACAGTAAATGGATGTAGTTGGGGACCACAATGCTTAGCAAAGTAAATGTGACACAAGAGGTTCAAAACCACAAGGTTCCACTTCCGTGAGAAGCCCAAAATGTAAATAACGGAAGGACCAAGTAAAAAACAAGAAGAGAGGAAACAGGGAGGTAGATTCTGGGGAGATGGGTGGGACCCGAGAGCAAGGAAGGGGGCGCAGGGGAAGGGCAACTAAGAACAATCAAAATGTGATATGTATACACACTGATTCCCCAAGCTGCTTTTAACTAATCATGAACAGGTACAGGTAAAACATTTAAATAAGAAACACAAACAACATTATATTTGACGAGAGACCCTAATGGGTACGTTTTCCCACACGGCTCAGCTAGACATGACCAGGCTCCCACGCCGATCCGCACAGGCACTTGTGATCCCAGATGATGCTCACATGAGGAGACATGTGTGGGGCTGCTTTGCCATCTAATGACTGGAGGCACTGGACGCTCTGGGGACCCAGGCCCGAGGCACGGGGCCTGCCCAGCTGCGGGAGAGCCGGGGCAGGGGGGGCTCACGGGGAGCAGCAGCACCTTTCTCTGAGGCTGCTCCTTTTTGGCGATTCCAGGCAACTGTTCTTTCCAAGGATGCTGGGTGAGGAAGCTGCAAGGGCAAAATGACTCTGGTTTTTTATGATCACGGCAGTGCCTGTGATCAAGGTTTCAGGGACACAGATGTGCACACGTTTCTCCATCATGTTAACTGTAGCTGACTGGCCGTGTTGTTTAGAATCCAGGAGAGGATAATAAGGGAGTGCCCAATACTGTCTCGGCCTCATGGAGTTGATGGTTCAGTGGGTGCTATGGTTTGTTATGGCCAGGAATGTCCCCCCCCCCACCCCCCGCAAAGCCTCATGCGCTTGGATGGTGTGAATTACCTATGGATTTCACGAGCTGCTAGGAGGTGGGGCCTGCTTGGGAGGGTTGGATTGCTGAGGGTGTGGGGCTCATGACGGCGTGGCAGGCCACTGGGGGTGTGGCATGGAAGGATACAGTCTCCTCTTGGCTTATCCCCAACCCCTGGTCCTTCTTCTTGCCATACCATGAGCAGAGATTTTTCCATCTGACTCTTCCTGCCAGTGTCAGCCAGCCAAGAGTGGACTGAGACTTCCTGACACTGTGAGCTAAAATAAACCTTTCCTCTCATAAGCTGTGGGTGCCGGCCACACGTCTCAGTAACGAAAAGTGATGAAGACACGTATATGTGTGTGTACACATGTAAATGTATGCTTATCAATATCAGTTATGCTGTTATGACTGCCTCAATGTCCCGAATTGATTCAAATTATTGCCCTTTCCTGGTCATTTTGACTTTGGGCAAAGGCAGAAGCTGCACAATGCCAGATCTGGTGAATGAGGTGTTCAAGGACACACCTTTATATTTTATTTGACAGAAACTGCCCAACACACACAAATTAAGGGGGAAAGGATTACTTGGGCTCAAAATTCAGAGAATTCTGTCCACGGCTGGTTGGTCCTGAGGCAGGAGCAACATGGAAGAGAGGCCTAGTGGAGGACAGGTGTTCCCCACAGCAGCTAAAGAGCAGGAAGAGGAGAGATGGCCCGGGGACAACACAGACCCTTCCAGGCCACACCCAGGTGACCCACCTCCAGCTAGACTCTACCATCTAGCAGCACATCCAGCCATGAAACTGCCCATGGATGAATACAAGATGAGCTTAGTGCCCTGTGATCCAGTCATTCTCACCATGTGAGCCTCCTGGGGGACACTTTGGATCAAAACCATAATAAGACCTTTGCCATGAGGCTCACTTGGGTCTAACGGTGTTTCCACACCTGTGACTCTCCTGAGCTGAGGGACCCCGTGTGGGTCTCTCCTTCATACCGGGCCCCTCCTGACTTCCTAGATATTTGGCCCCTCTTCCCACGGTCCCACCAAATTTTCCAGAGGACACTTCCAGCATCAACATCCCAAGGACGCTCATGCTGGGCCAGCCCAGGAAGCACACGGATGTCACCTCTTGCTCCAGTATTTCCTTGGTCATCATAAAGGAATCCTGGATGTATTGCCGCCAAGATGAGGGTGGGTGGGCAGTGGGCAGTGGCTTATTCTTCACCAGACTGCACTGGGGTCAAGCATACATGCTGTCTCTGCAAATGACAGAGTCCCAAGAGGGCTGCCAACACCCCTCCATCAGCTCCTGAGGGGTCCAGCAGGTCATGCTCAATGAACCAGAGCTCTTTGTGGATACCCTTGCAGGCCACGGTCCTCACTGCCATAAGGTGGGCTAGCTGGTCCTTGAGATGGAGACGCTGGATTGGACCAACTCTGGGAAGTTGACAGTGGAGAAGGAGGGAGGCTGGAGATGAGGCCGGGAGTGGAGGAGCCATGGAAACAACCACCCGTGGCCAAAGTTTCCAGTGCCGGTGCCAGCCAGAGAGTCAGGGGTGGCCTGAGCCATGTCTGTCTCGTTTGAGCTGAGACGAGGCCGTGAGACTGTCTCCTCACAGTGTTTTCACTGGTCTTGAACACGTTCCAGCCATTTCTGTATTCACCGGTCGCATCATTCCCCACCCCCGCCACCCCCCCACCACCAAAACAGTCTTGTTTTTACTGGGAAGCTCAAACCCAAATAGCCCTAAGAGCAGAATTTGTGGTTACATCTTTGTCTTTTGGAAACAGGTACACATTCAGCGGGCAACGGGGGTGCTCAGCCCAACCCGGTGGAGGATTTGGTGGGATATTAGAACCACATGGGAAGGGATGGAAATGGCAGCCTGGGTCTGGCAACAGAAAACGCTGTCGTTTTTGCTGACCATTTCCAAATGAGAGAGAGGCGGATGGCAGAAAAAAGGTAGGACGCCTACATGGATAGCCAAGGAGCCAGACAGGCACCGTTGGGAGACCGTCCCGATGTGTCCCACAGAGAAGGGAGGGACCACACGCAGCCTGGCCAACGGTGCCTTTCCAGGGGGCCTGCCCTGCTCCAAGATGGATGGGATCAGCTCCTTTTGTGCCCTCATATTTTAACAACCTGGCTGCATAGCTGAGTGGCCAGGCCGCTGCTGGCAATGGGCTCTCTGGCAAGAAGACCCTGCGTCTGACCACTGAGTTATGTCTCCAACCTCCTCACATCCCTCCACACAACACGCCCAACGACTGCAAAAGAACGCGGCTTAGAAGGCAGACAGGCACTCATGACAGGTGACCGACACTTCCCTGCAATTTGGACTGGTGCAGCTGCCAGTGTGAAGCCCAGCAGGACGACACGACTTCCGGTCCCTGCTACAGATGCCCTCGGCGCCTGTCCTGAGGCCCCTCATCAAGTAGCCACTGGCTGTGGGAAAGCTGTGAGGTGTCGTCGTCCATGCCCCCGGTCTCTCTGGGATTAGGCCACTCTGCAGTACAGAGCCCATCCTGCCTTCTCTCTCACCCTTTTCTCCTGAGAACTCTCTCAATAAATCACTTGCACAAGAATCTCTGCCTCAGGGACCCGCCCAAGCCTGCCTTTCGGTTGGCTATTGCCTACATCTCCAAAAGCACAGAGATAGTTCTTAGGCATGAGGTGCACAGCAGCTACAGGAAGGGCGCCCCAGCACTGAGGGATGGGCACAGCCAGGCCTGCATCCTTTAATCCCTCCACATCTCTGCAGCCATAACTGGGCCAGGACTGCCTGCTCCTTCTGATCCAAGCTAAATCCCTGGCTTGAGAAAAGCCACTGCCCAGGCCGTGTGCCCAGGGAACTGGCTGACCCTGTGCAGGACCGAATTTGGATCTGGCATCCAGAAATAGATGTGCTTTTTCCCTCTCTGAAACATTCCTGGGATGGTTAAAATCAGGTAGAATTTCCCTCTCCTAAATTTCCCTGTGAAGTCTGAAGAGGGACCTGGGGAGGAGGTAAGGGGGCAGAGTTTTATACTTTAGTAAAAATTTCTTCCTCAGATGATTCCATCCTTTGAGAGGTAAGGCATCTGGATGGAACCAGACACCTTCGATGAGATGCCACAAAGAGTCCTTAGCCTATTCTGTGCCCCTTGGAGACTGAGTCTCCTACCAAAGGCCACTTCTTTACTGAAAGGCCTCCAACTCCAGGGAGAGTTTGCTGTCCCTTAGTCACAGAAATTAAAGATGCTCTAACAGTCATCCTCAGGTAGGGTTGATGTGTGTGGCCTGGGCCTGTAGGCGGCCAACCTTGGGGTCTGGGTTTTCAGCTAAGTCCAGCAGCATCTCTGGAGATCACACCCAGGCCCAGTGATGGGGGCTAAGCAACAGGGCTCACCCACCACAGATGTTCTCTCTCTGTGCACACACTCCTTCCCTGGGGTGCCATCTAGGTCCCACCACAAAGAGCTGTGAGCTAAGTTAGCTTGGAATGCAACCAGCTAGGCCAAGAGCCCCGGAGCCAAGAGAACCAGCGCAGAGCAAGCAGGCCAAGGACAGCACCTCCCTCTACACCAGCTTCCAGGGGGCAGGGGCGCTGGAGCAGAGTGGGGTGTACGCCTGGGATGCTGGCCTTGTGTGGCATGTCCAGGTGTGGACAGAGAAGCCACGGGGGAACGGAGCTGCGACGGAGCTGGCTGTTGGCCTAAGAGGTTGGTTCCTGAGCTACCCTCAGAATAACTACCCTTCCCCCGGTTCCTGACCCCACCCCTGGCATGTCCCCTTCCCCAGAGACTGCGCCCACGTCAATCCCTCTTACCCACCTGCCACCTCCACTCCATTCCCCCAGCACGCCTCATTGCTAGACTACTCAGGTCTATCCTCAGGCATGGAAAACAGACAGAAACACTAGTTTTTGGAGAAGATGCCCAATTATTATATAGTATGATTTTAGCATTTGGTTTATTCATTCAATAAACATTCTGGAGCGCCAGCTTGGTACCAAAGTCTGCGTACATCTGTGAGCAAATAGGTTGGGTAGTCATTTTTACTTTTCCTTATTATCCACCAAGCACATCCATGGGGTACAGGCTCCGCCCAACCAAGATGTCCCAGGTATGATGAGGGCTCACGTGACCAGCTTGCGGGGGTCGGGGGGGGGGTGAGATCCACCAAGATGGCCCACAAAGAAACAGCTCATAGCCCAGCTGGCTACCTGCCATGGCAACAACCACTTGAAGAGCCGCCCACCAGCCTCCACAGGCGACCTGTGGGGCAGCGGCTATTCTATGTCCGAGTCACACACCGGCAATCAGAAACACCTGCTTCTAACAGCACTGGGAGGATGAGGAATGACCCACTCTAACCGCTTCCTAAATGACAGGGCTGCGTGAGGCCCCTTCCTGGGGCTGGATGTGGCGACTGCTGCAAGGATTGTGAGGTGCCCAAGGCACCGTGATGGGGTTTTGTGAGCTTCCTGGGATGCAAGAGATGATGTTAGGCCAACTGAGGAAAAAAAAAATTTTTTTTTAAATGGGTATAATTATAGAAGGTATGATCAAAAACTACAGTGAGTAAGAGCCCACATCAAATACCTTTCTGTGGTGCTTACTTAATTTTCTTGACTCAATGCTGTTTGATCCTGCAGTGGTAATTAAAAGAAAGCATTTTAAAAATGAAACAAAATATTTGCCATTAAACCACATAGTCTTAACTCAAGATTCGGAAATGTGAAAATCCAGATTCAGGGAGAGAGCAGCAACCCCGGAAATGGGTTTGAAGTGACCCCTAACGGCCTCCCCATCAAGCTGGGCTGCTACTGCGAAGTGGTGGAGCCTTTAGGATGTGGGTCTTGTGGGAGAAAGTTAGGGTACTGGGCCCGCAGGGAGCCCTGGGAAGGGAACTCTGGGACCTGAACATTCTCGGTTCCATCATTTATTTGCTTCCGATTCACCATGAGGATTACAGGCTCTGTCCTGTCGTGTCTCCCTGGCATGAGGTTCTGTCTTGCCATAGACTCAAAATGTAATCATGCCAGCAGGCCATGAACTGGACCTTCTAACACCATGAGCCAAAATAAACCCTTCCTCTTTTAAGTAGATAAGGTCACAGTGATAAAAAGCTGGTTGAGAGAGGGATCAACTGCATGGAGAAGTGAATTTCTCTGTTTATTGTTCCCTGTCAGAGAGATCTGGAGTTTAATTCAGCTTCTCCCAGGATGAATTGTCTTGCAAAATACTAGGCAGTGGTTTTAAATGTATGGACTATACTCAGTTATGAACCTCCCCAGAAATTTGAAGAACAGACTATGCATTCCTTCCCTGGACACAGAAGCAACTAGAAAGTACCCAGATTTGGTTAGTACGTATAGCTGGAACACACTACTTCTGCTGGTCAGTAAGGGGACCAAGATATGGGTTGACCAGTTTCTCAATTAGACTCAATGAGAATTTTACAAAGAGAACATTTCCTGGAGGCACCCAATAAGGGAAAGCGAGAGTCCCAGGGTGTCTCATCCTCTAGGACTTTGCCAGGCTGGGTGCAGCTTAGCTGCCATTCCTGTATCTTTACGGGAGCTCCTTCAGGAAGCATTGCCCCACGCTTGTTTTCGTGTGCAGCATAAAGGATACCCTTCCCAGCTTACGACGCTCCGCTCAGAGAGCAGGAAGTGCGATCATCAGGGGGATCAGGGAGAAGCAGCGTCTGGATGAGACCCCTGAGTCAGGTCTGCAGGGCGCAGACGAGGGAGCTGGGCACGCCTGAGGTCCCACAGAGGTGTGACCATAGGACCAGTGCCAGTCAATAAAGAGTGTCACATCTTCCAGGGCATGAGAATTCTCCTCTTGTCTAGCACAGGAAATTCTGTGTTATCCAACCCTGCTGGTCTTCTGGAGATGGGTTACATGTAAAAGTCTGTTTGGGACGTGATGTCATAAATATGAAGACATGATTACCTATGCAAATCCTATTTTGTTCAAAGAAGGAAACATCCCACATATATAGCTCCATCAAGCGGGGGAGGGCAAAACTCTGTAGGGAATTTGACAACAAACACGAAGCAGCAATTAGCTACAAAGAAGATGCAGAACAGAGCTTCATGACCTCCAAGTGGCAGCAACACCTCAGACATCAGCAAGCATTTCCAGGACGCAGCGACCCTAACTTCACCTGTAACTTCCCTGAGCAGCAGAGGTGCTGTTCGGGATGCACGGGATGCCTTCACCTTCTCAACGCACAGGAACTGACCAGGTGCGGGGGTCGTGATCGGCCCCAAACTGAATTTCTTTATGTCCCGCAATGTTGAGGTTACTGTGCAACAAACCAGGTAATTTTCCAGAAAGCCTTGGGTTTACCAAGTATGTGAGAACCTGGGGACGACACAGATCACATACATACACCTCCGTGCCCTGGGCTTCTTTTTTCTCATCTGCCAAACTAGGCAAAGGAGCTTCTGGCATGGATAGTGCCAACTGCTCCCAATATTATTATTAATTTTTTATTACAGTTGTTCAGAAGCACTGATTCTGATGCCAGAAAAGCCCATCAGATTTGGTTAAGGAGCCGTGAGGGACAGAGTGGTACACGTGAACATCATGAGATAAAACAATGGCGGTGAGAAAACACAGAGGTGGCCTGGGCTCTCCAAAGGAAGCTACAATTTCCTGTGGCAACAGGACAGCCAGCGGCCACACCCCTCACTACACTACAGGGCATCCATCCCACTCACCAGGAATCTACTTCCCATCTCCTGTGGACTAAGCAAAGAGATGCCAGGGAAAGGTTATAAGAAAGGAGTTAAGGCTTCACATCTGCCCATCCCTTCTCACAGACTCTCCAGGGAAGAAAGTATTGAATCCGCATTTTTGAGATATGAGCATTTAAGTAACTGGCCGCGAACCGCAGCACCGCCTGAGACTTGGTGGACCTCAGGATCAGCACCTCCAGGCACCACTCAAAGGGACAAGGCCCCATGGTGGAGACCTGACCTGGCCATATCTACATCCGAGTTTTTGACACAGGGGCCTGTTGTGCTCCAGTTTCAGGATTCCCGCTGTAGCACCACATCTGTATTGATTCTGCAGGGTGTGGGGTGCCCAGCAGACAGTGGGGTTCAGCCTCAGCCACAGTATGAGCCACACCACATCTCTATGCTCAAGCAGTTCTGGTCCCCATGACAAAGACATGGACATAGCATGAAAGAATCAGGAAGGAGATAAGAACCACTGCTGTGACGTGGCTGGCAGCACCCTGGATGCAGAGGGAGACAGGGACTTCCAAAGCTTGTCTCGGGAAGGAGCTTGGGGACTGAGCCCGGGGCCAAGGCTCCTAAACCAAGGGTTCTTCTTGTCCTAATTCCCTCCACCAGCAAGCAGGTGCTTTGTTTTGGTTACTGCTTTAGGGATGGACTTACATTATTTATATTGTCTCATTTAGTTTGTAAAAAGTCACGTTCGAGGAAATTCACTGCTTTGGGTGTATAGTTCCATGGGTTTGACAAAAGAAGTCAGTCGTCTAACCCCATCACGGTCAAGACGCTGAAGCGGATTCTATCGGCCTCTAAATACACGAGCAGCCAGCTCCCAGCTCTTGGCTAACACTGACCCGTCTTTCTGTTCTCATAATTAAGAAGCCTAGTATGATAACCTTTTTAGACCTTAAAAATTCTGTTTCCCATTGGATCTCGACAGAAGACTGAAAGGAGATCCTTGTCTCTCTCTCTTTCTCTGTACTTGAATCAAAGCAGATTTAAAAGTAGATATAAGATCAGAAACTTAGAAACTGCTGGAAGAAACAGAGGGGAAGCACCAGGACAGGAATCAACACGTGAGATTACCTCAAATTAGAGACCTTCTGCATAGCAAAAGAAGCAGTGAAGAGAGAATGGACAGGTAAGAAAAAACTTTACTATCTTATCTCCTGGGAAGGGATTAACATCTAGACTATATAAATCCCCATCCCCAAGCCAAATAACCAAATCAAAAACGGCCAAAAAGCAAACAAGGGACATGGAAAACGAAACTCCACTGAGGGTCCACCTTACCGCGGTCAGAACGGCAGAACGGAAGCTAGCGAAGGAAAGAAGACACGGCTGCTGGGGACGGAAAATACAGCAACCACTACGGATATCAGTATGGGCGCCCACAAAAAGCTGAAGGCGGAAATACCACTTGAGCCCACCATATCGGTCTTTGGCATAATCCTCCCGAATTAAAGACGGCCCAGTAGAGGGACACGTGCTTACCTGGGTCTACAGTGGCACAATTCCCAATAGCTGAGCGGTGGAAAAAGGGAAATGCCTATCAACGAATGAATGGACAAGAAAAACGGTACGCATTCATTCAGAGATGAAGAACGAAATCATGTCACTCGCAGGAACACGGATGAAAGCAGGCCATCACGTTAGGCGAGATGAGCCGAGCTCAGCAAGTCCAGCGCCCCAGGCTTTGCCTAGGAGGAGCCACCCAAACAGCAAGTAACCACACGAACAGGAGGCGACAGGAAGCCGCCACTTTTCTAGATGGGGAGGCGGCTCGGGGAGTGAGGGAGGCAGTGGGATACGCACGTATCAACGCACCACAACGCTTCTCAGTGTTCTGTATTGGTAGTAAGCAGTAATAAAATCGGTTTCCCCACCCTGCGCCCATGCTGCGGCTGGAGCAGATGTGGACAGGACGTCCCGCTGTCTGCCAGGCCTGCCAGGCACCCCACACCCCGCAGAATCGATACAGCCGTGTGCTGCCTTCGCCATGGCGCCTCGTCCTCCTGGGTGGTGACTAAGCACCTTCCCCATCTGCAGAGCTGAGTTCCCACTGTATCCTGAACCCTGCTGCTGATTTGGCGTGTACACTGTTTTAAGCTGCCCAAGCACAGAAACTCTACTGCGTGGGGCTTCCTTAAACTCTCCACGGATTCCATCCTGGAATTGCTGAGATTCCAAATGCCAGGAGCTGGAGGACCGCGAGAGATTCCAAATGCCAGCGCCTGTCCCTTCGGGGGCCGTAAGCCCTTCTCTCAGGCCCATTCCTGCTCTGTGGCCAAGTCTGTGTGTCCTGTTCGATTGTCAGAATATGAGTTGTAAGAGCCTCTTCTGGCAACAGATTTTCACGTTCCCTCTGTAGAAAATATCTTTTGAGGCTGAAGTTCAGAAAAGCCCTATTTCCCTAAAATAAAATGTACCCAAATCCCAAAGACACACTCCGTGACAAATACCAGAAAAACGCCCTGCATGATGGGTGCTGCTGAGAACGACAGCAGCAAAGCCCTGTGTCAGCTGATTTAGAGCCTGCCCGGGGCAAGGCCATTTCTGACATGAAAACAGAACCCTGCGGAGGCATCACGGTCCTGGGGAGTTGACGAGGCCCTGACCCTGCACTCATGCCACCGGGGGTGGGGCGCACGCTGCTGATCAATCTCAGAAGCAGATGTACAAGGTCACCCCTCCCTGCCCAGCTCCCGACTTTGACAGGCAATCTCGGGATTGAGATCACTAAACAACATCTCCAGAAATAATCAAGATGACAGGGCTCTCGGAGGTCTTCCCAGGGGGAAACGAATATCCAGGGGCCTGGGCAGTCTATTTTTCTGCAGGCTTCCCATCCTCCAGCCCACGGTGGCCCCTGTGAAAATGATACCCATATTCTTCCATTGATTTCCAATACCTACCAAAACCAGCATTAGTAATTTAGTCCTTGCAGCGGGTCTACACGGCTTTCTACTGCAGAGTAGAGACAGTGTGTAGAGAAAGTATGTAGATGCTCCTGGACCTATGGTGTGGTGGCGACCCAACTATCCCACTGTTAACTTGAAAGTATCAGGCGCTGACATGCATGCCAGCCACACAGCCGACCAACATCACAGTGTTGCCCTGGTCTCTGCAGTCAGCGTCTTGAAGCTCTCACCCCACCAGCGTCTTCTATGTCCACTGTTACGGTTAGATGCAGAATGTTCCCCAAAGCCTCATGCATTTGGCACGTGCCTGGACCACGGGTGCCATATTAATCAGTGGATCCATCCATGGATGAGTTTAGCAGCTGAACACGCCTGTGTTAGAAAGTGGATCGCGGTGGGCGTGACTCGGAAGGCTGTGTTCCTGCTCCTGGCTCTCCCCTTCCACTTCTGCCTCCCGGCTGCCCGGGACGAGCAGCCATCCTCCATCAGGCCCTACTACTGTCCTACATGTGCCTTGAAGCCAACCAACCATGAACTGATCCCACTGGAATCTCCCCTCCCTTAGGCTATGGGTGTCAGGTACTTCTGTCCCCATGACAGCAAAGCTGACTGATGCATCTACACATCAGGGTGCTGGTTCTTTATAAAATAAGTGTTTTGCAAAGATTTTCCCCCACTTTGTGGCTTGTCTTTTTACTCTTTTACGAGTACCCTTCACAGAGCAAAAGTCTTTAACTTGAATGAAGCTCAACTCATCAACGCACCCCCCCCCCCCCCATTAGCCACGATTCTGGCGTTGTACCTGGACAATCATCGCCAAACCTGAGGTCACCCAGATTTTTCCCCTATGTTGTGTTCTAGGAGTTTCACAGTTTTGTATTTTATACTTAGGCCTCTATGTGATGTTGCTGGGAGGCAGAGGATAAAGTCATTTGCTGAGGAAGATCACCAGGACTCTCACAACCCGTCTTCTATCAAGTCCAGGCAAACTCCGACTTCCCATGTTTTAATCACCAACATCTTGAACTCTTATCAACTGTTCAACAAAATGAACCTCTGGGTGTGTGCACAGAAGCAGCTGCAAAAGAGCCAGAAAGAGGTGGGGGCAGACCCCGGGGCCGGCAGAGCAGCAGCAGCCAGCATGAGGAAGCAAACGCAGGCTTCCCCAAGTCCTTCGAGTGTCACCAAACCCTCTCTGTGCCTCACTCAAGGCTGCTCCCTCTGTCACATGCCAGGCTCCGAAGCCATGGCCAGCCTTCAGCTCTACTCTCTACCACTCACCTGTCTGACTTAGTGCAGTAGCTTTAAGACAATGCAAAAGACATTTCATCCTGTGGTGCAAGCAAAATGTTCTTTCCCGGCCTTCTCATCCAAAATATTTTCAGGTCTTTAGATAAATTTAAAAATAAATCTTGCAGGTTTTTAAGTTAGGGGAAGAAGGTTTAAAAGGTAGGTATCCATCGTGAATGTATCACTATTAAAATAATCTTATATATTTAAAAGCTAAAGTTTTCCTTATACAGGTCGTGCCTAAAGTCAATTCTAATTATTTTATTGCTTCTTGGTTTATTTTTAATAACCAAATAAAGGATCTGGCATATCTTTTACCTAGTCACTGCCAGATGTGAGAACCACGCACATTTATTTTCTCTTTGGTCAGTTAAAGCATTTACCTTTCATGGTCATTATGAGTTTGGGAAAGAGCCACACGGTGTCATATCCAGTGAATCAGTCAGATGAGGTCACACCGCCATGGTTTTGTGACCAAAATTGTCAAAAACGTCTTGAACGGATTTAAGGACACCGAGGCAGCCACACAGCACCACTGAAGACACCCGGAAAGAAGACTTTCAGAACGGCTCCAGAAAGGGGCAAAGCATGTGTGTGTGTGTGGGGGGGAGGGTTCTGACGAGGGACTCACCTTTTACCGTAGTACACGTTTTGAAAATTTAAGCATTTGCTCTGTCTTCTGATCATACCACATATGACATGTGAGTTATCAGCTATGTTTCAGGTCACACATGTTCCACTATTTGTCAGTTCGTGGACCACTGGGGTAACTCCCACCTGCTCATCGGAGATGGTTCATTTAATGTACTGCCAGGTGTAATTAGGATTTTCTTTGATAGTTCCGGCTTTTTAATGATTTTCTCTTTAGGGTTTTGTGTCAGATTTTAGCATCAGGGCTACAGGGTCTTCTTGTCTTGGGAAGTATAGGCCTGATTCCCCTGGGCCCTGGATGCCTGGCACAGGGATGTGGAGAATGTCCTGTTTACCCAAAACTGTGTAACACGGATGGCATCTGTTTCTTGCCCATCTTAAGGCTGGGACTGGGGAGACCACAGTAGGAATGTGACAGGTGGCTGACGCCCCAGGTGCCCCGGCTGTGGCAGGAAGCCAGCATGGCCACCAGCCTTCATGACACCAGCTCCCTCGCGACCCGTGTCAGGCCCGACAAGAGGAAACTCTCCTCAGACAGTTTAATTAAATGGAGTGACTTTCACTGTTCTGGAAAATAAACCAAACCATTTTCTGTATTAGCAAAAATGACAATTTAACATCCAGACAGATTGCTGAATTCATAAAAAGTTCATTAGAAAGCCCATCTTTTAATTAGAAGTCACTGCTGCAGGCCAAGCCATTGAATGAAGGATGGATCCAAACGTGAAGGCCAGTGAACGGCCACTAGAGCGGAGGCCAGTGCTAGCTCGGTCCCTCCCCTCAGAGGGCACTTCTGAGCCCTATATCGGCAGCTGCCCACGGAGGCTAGGAGGGAGCAGGTTTACGGTGACCTCGTGAACACACTAGTGGAAGCTCAAACCCGAGGCAGGTTTTGTGGCAGTCCTGGTGTCACATGCACACAGCAACTAACACAGTCGCTTAGAGTTAGGACGAGGAACTCTGCGGCCTCCTACGGACACGGCTGGCACTGCCCCACAGGACACTCCACGTGCTCCTCAGGTTTACTGTCACGCACAGCTTTAGTGTAGAGATCCTCTCTGACTCTACCTCTCTGCCGTGACCATTCCGGCCCTACCTCTCGGTCAGGTCCCCTGGCACAGGAGGCAAAGGTGACGGCTCAGTCCCCACCCACATCTCATTTCTGCTATTCTGCATTGATATCAGCACCAGCCAATAGCAGCTGTGTGTACCATGTGCATGTACACATGTACACAGTGTAGATATGCACCTGTGTGTATCCACAAAAGGGAGAGGGAGTTTCAGTCCCTCGCCTTCATGTGCTGCATTGAGCAACCTTCCCTACAAACGTGATGAGCCCATATTTTAGGGTGCAAGCAAACTCTACTCAGGAGAGAGGGAGCCTTCTCCTGACACCTGGGCAGGACAGCCTGGCCATCCAGTGTCAAGCCAGCCACGAAGTCCCACACCTGGAGTTGCTAGGGAGCACCCCTGCCCAGGAGCAGGAGGCCTTGTGGTCTCTGGCATGGGCACTGCCCACTGCTCCACTGTGCTGGGCCAGCTACACAGGAAGCCCCAGGGCAGACGGAACAGGAAGGGTGCTTGGCCGAACCTTTGAAGGCTCCACTTTGGCCTCTACTTTGAATCCCCATCTGACAGACAAGACTGGGTAAGAGAGGCTTGGAAAGGTATTGGTCAGGAACTCAGCCAGAGAGACCCCAGTCCACTGGAGTACAATCCGAAGACTGTGGGACAAGGTGAACCTGGGGTGGTCTTTACGTGGAGGGTGGCCTGGTGGCTGGAGAATATCTCAGAGGCTGCGAGCCTCACCTTAAACAGGCCACCCACGTGCAAAACGTCACCAGCCAAGCTGGTGACCAGTAGGTCGGCCTCTTGATCTTTGGGTGACTATGTCCTACTTTCTTCTCCCTCCTCAAACATGTTCTCCCCATCAGCACTTCACTGTGCCTGGAATTTGAGGAGAATGGGTAGAATAAGGCTCTGCCGTCCCTCCACGGAACCTCCCAGCTCCGACGACCTGCACTCTACTGCTCCCCCACCTTGGTTAAGATGGAACTATCTATGCTATGGGGAAAGAGGGATCTGTGAACCTGAGCTTTTGCCCCATTCCCTCTTGGGTTTTTGATGATGACACTTCTGCCATTCTCCCGTCAATCCCTGACCCACTGGCATCACCTTTCTATGCCACCATTCCCATCAGAAAATGAACATGTTACAGAACCTCTATCCCAACATCTCTCTGATTGGACAGATGAATCCTGACCTTGTTTGGTGAAAGACATCTGGGTACTGTCCCATGTCTGTGCTCAATTTGCAAAGACTGACTTGTAAAACTGTAACTCCACTTTACCATCGTGATCACGCTTAGACCCATCTGGGCCAATTTCACCTTCAAAACCTCCCTCTCAAGCAGCCCCTGCGCAAGTCACAGCAGGCCCCACGGTGGCAGGTGGCTGGGAAAGTGTGTTTCTGACCCCATGTTCCCTGGGGACCACTGTCTCCTCACTGAAGCTCTCTTCTCTTAGGGTCTAGGTCAAGCCCCACGAGCTGCTCCATCTCAGTAGTCACTGTCGACGGTACCTCTGCCACTGAATTCTCCGGAAGAGCCCCCTCTCCACATCAACTCAGAGCTCCTAACACCATTCACCAGCTCCTGTCCGCCCAAAAGCACCTCTAGGCTTGACCTCTAGCCAGACCTCAAGACAAAGCCACACGTCAATGACTCCCCCACTCAGCTCACTTGGGTGAGAGCACACGCTGTATTTCCCCTACACCTGCCCCTCCCAGCACACTCTTTTCTGTCTCAAGAAATGTCCCATAATCCGACAGTCACGAAGCTCCACGCTCAGGAGCTGTCTTGCTTCTTTCCTTTCTGCTACTCTGCTTAGACCCTCAGGAAGTTCTCTCTCTTTCACCCTGAAAGACAGGTGGCCGAGCTACTCTCTTCTTTTCACCTCCATCACCACCACCCCCCTTTCCCTGGTGTAGCTGGTAGTCAGCTTTCTCACTGCTGTGACTCAATACCTGACACAGCTTGAAGGAGGAGAGGTATGGTGTGGCTCCTGGTTTCAGGGGGTTCAGTCCACGGCTCATGGCGCTAAGGCAGGAACATCACGGCGGAACAATGATCAGTGATGCTCAGTTCATGGTGACCCGGAAGCAGAGCAGAGGCGCAGTGTCAGAGAGGAAGTGGCGAGGGGCAGGGCACGCACCCAAGGCCACGCCTCCACGGCCCGCCCAGACCCACCCTGAAGTGTGCTTCCCCTGGGCGTTTCCTAATCCCACTGAGTTGACATATTACCATTAGCAGTGGCCGCTGGACCACTGCCGTGGCCTCTTGTTTCTGCCCTGACTGTTAACCTCTGTCCCTCTACGACCTATTCCCACCTGGCTGTCAGAACGATCTCTCAGAAGGCAAATCAGCTCACGTCACTACTGTGCTTACAAACACGTCAAAGCATCCTGCTTATTTCTTCCACCGCAATTATCCCAGCCTCTAATTACCGTGATTATTAGTTTTCGCATCTATGATTCGTCTACCCAACTAGATGGCGAGCTCAGAGGTCAGGGGCCCTGTCTCAGCTTCAACGTGCCCAGCAAAAGGCCTGGCGGGTAGCAGACGATCCAACCCACATCTCTGAATACACTCAGAAGTGCTTTTTGAGTAGGCGGTCTTATCATCTGATTTCAGTCCCAGGGGAGTTTCCTGTTGTCAGCAGAATCTTTGTGCCTTCAAAAGATGAGGTGTACTTTAAATAGATGCCAGCCCGGCAGCAGCCAGGACACCGGGAGGGCGGCGTCCCTACCGAGCCTTTCATCACCCTCAGAAACCGAAGGCCCTAAATGCAGGCAGTCATAAAGGACTCGCGAGCCCCTGTGAGACTGCAGCCCCGGGGTCGGGTAGCCTGTTTATGGGCTCTCAGACTTCGGCTCCTGACAGGCAAAAGCACAGATCGTATCACCTTCAGCAGCCTGGGCCCGGTCCAGAGGCAAGGGGTGCGTCCCTCGGAGGAGGGCTCCTGCCTCCCTCCCCATCTGACTCCCCAAGCCCCTTCCGCCCACTGCATGTTAACTGCTGAGATAGGTGCTTTAGACCTGCCACCTACCGAGTGTCGGCACCGGCACCGGCTACTCACGGCCTCTTCCTTGGAGTGCTGGACGTAATCGCTGTTTAGAGCAGGTCTGCAGCATCCTGGTTGTGTCTGTCAGGTTCTCTGGGCAAAAGGACCCCACAGGAGCAGGTAGGGGGACCAAATGCGAGATAATGACATCACCTGGCACTTGCCAGAAGTTCTTTCCGGATATATCATCTGGGCTTTCAGACTTTAGGAAAACCAAACTTCTATAGATATGAAAGGAAATACGGCCAGCCATATTCATTCTGTCTCTAATGCACAAGATACATTTTAGGAGGAGACCCAGTCTCCTTTCCTTCTCTCTTACAAAGTCGCTGGGGGCTGGCCTGAACTTGCAACCCTCCTGCCTCAGCCTCCCTAGTCACTGGGATTACAGGCACACACCACTGCGCCTGGCTATCGCTTTAATTCCAACTAGTCTTTGGGCGACTTACAAGGAAAAAATAGGACATGAGACAGTGAGGGGGCACAGGGAGGAAGACTATGGGGGGGGAGGGCAGGCGGGGTCCACAGGATGCTCTCAGGGTCTTTCGGGGGCTGGACCCGAGATCCTGGCTTCAGTCTAGCTGAAGCCTAGCATCAGAGTCCTGATTCTCAAGTTCACTGTGGATTCCAAAGAGTCCAGTGGGAAAAACGCCAGCCCTAAGGAAGGAGGGTGAAACTCTGCTATGTCCCAGAGATGAGCCCTGAAAAGGGGGCACTTTCTGACACCTGTGACCAAAGAAAAAGGCGCCGGGCCACAGCAGCTGCACCTGCGCGGGAGGAGACCACACGAGGGCTGCTGACGAAGAGTTCCTGTGCTGCTGGAAGACTCCCGGCTCGCACGTGCGTTGATCACATGCATTGCCAGTGTGACAGGCACACGCCATCATGCCTGCCTTCCACGGGAGCATCGGAACACTACTCCCAAAGTGCTGGATTGTGGCGGCTGAATTCACATTCCAGACAGCCATGTGCCTGAACAATTGTGCAGAAATCCCTTGCTTTTCTGGTTCTGCTTTGCGTTGTTTTCACGGTGCTGAGGGCGGAACCCTCGTACTGAGCTACATCTGCAGGCCATTTCTGAGTTTTTATTTTGAGACACAGTTTCACTAAGTTGCCCAGGCTGGGCGTGAACTTGCCAATCTCCTACCTCAGCCTCCCAGAGCGCTGGGATGGTAGGAGTGGCTACGAATCGCAGCGATTAATAGCAATCACAGTCACAGGGAAGATAAATAAATTCCCTAGACGAAGGCACTGCGTGTGCAGGATCTGTATGATTTTGTTAATCTGAGTGATAGTGAGTCTAACAAAGATCCCCCAAGAACCGGGGCCAGAGGGAACGGTGCACGCAGCCCAGGGGTGGGCGCATGCCACCCGGCAGTGGGTGCTCTCTGCCTGGCAGAGCAGCCAGCACGTGCTCACAGGTGTGTGTTCCAAGCCTTCTTCTTTTTGATCTGTCTTGGTAGCATGAGCTTGACAGGAGACACACACTCACACACACATGCAGTGCAGGTGTATCCACCTGCACATGTGCCCATGTGTGCACAAATATGTTTGTGTATGTGAGCGCCCATGTGCACTTGATGGGGGGGGGGGTTGTCCTATGAGCCCCAAGGAGGGCAAGTAACTGACAGGCGAGCCACACAGCTGTGGGACTGAAGGGACTGAGCCAGCTCCAAGGACACAGAGAGGCCGGACTGTCGGTAGCCAGGGTCGCCAGGAGGCCAGCGGGCCCTGACAGCCCTGATGAGCGAGAACCCCTCCCAGCACCTCTCCCAGGCTCTGCTGCCCTCCCTCCAGGTCAATAAAAACCATTAACTTCCCAGAGGCCTCGGTGACAGGCAGCAGGGTTTCACAGGCCGGGAGTGGGAGTTCAGGGCTGGGAAGGCTACGTGCAAACGGCCTTCTTTGTAGGCAGGGTTTTCACAGTGGGGACGGAAGGCGGCCGGGGTGTCCCTCGCCTGGGCTGCTACCTGCCATCCTGGGCGAGCTGCCAGGAGGGTGACAGGAAGGTGCAGCCTGCGAGGCGCACCCTCTTCACAGGACGCCCTCTCATACCGCCCCCTCCTCTCTTGGCCCCACGGTCTTGTCGCCTGGCCATTTCTGCAAGGTGATTTTCCTCTGGCACGCTCAGCCGACGTGTGGCACGGGAGGCGCTGCTGTTTGCACAGCCCAGCTCTTTGGCGGGGTGCTTGGCACCCCGTGTCCTGGCTGAAGCACCATCATGGCCCGCATGATGTCAGAGAGTTCCCACTCCCAATCCTACCCCGCACCCAGGACGCCCCCTCCTTCGCCTCTACGCTCGCCTGGGGAGCTGCGTTAGAACAAGCTGTGGATCTTGGAAGCAGCCGATACACTCACTGACAGACGAATGGATAAGAAAGTGTGATACAGACACACAGTCGAGTACTTTCCTGCCATCCAGAGAGATAAATTTGAGGCATTTGTAGGAACACGGATGCACCTTTAGACAATCTGCTTAGCGAAATGAATCAGATACTGAAGGTTAAATATAGCATGGTTTCCTCTACTACGAAACACCCAAACTACAAGTAGGTAAAAGACTATAATACGAGGGACGGCAGGAAACAGGGAAACCAATTTTGCGGCGAGGGAAAGGAGCTGGGAGAAAGGATGGGAAGGGGAGGGAGGCAGAAGCGATGAAGAAGTGACATGAATGGGCACCAGCTCCTCATGCAATTACTGTGGATTCAAACACATGCTAAAAAAAAGAACAAGTCATGGGTAAACTACACAGAGATCTCCTTCATCCTGATATTTGCTAACAGAAAAGCCACAGCGGCAGGGCAGAGATGCTTCAAGGGGAGGAATTCTGGGAATCTTTTCCTACGTGAAAACTGTGATCACACACCTGGGACAAGTTGTTGGTGGAGAGACTGCAGTGACCACCGTCCCCTTGGGGCACCACCCTGTGCACCCAGATCACCTGTGGGGCACAGGGTTGCCAGACAGAGCAGGATGCTCTGTAAGGAGTAGCGGAGGTCTGAGAGAAGCTGTGATTACAACACAGAAAATCTGGGAGTCCCCTACATGCCTGATAAGAGAAGCCGGGGGAGTGGAACGTCCACTCAGGCAGATGCCACCCAGTTACTAAAGGTGACGGGGATTCCTCTTTATGTTGACAAGGAAAGGGGTTTATAACTGTTGCACAGAAGACCCCGAGGGCCAGTGGAGGATCAAAAGAGGAGCACTACAATACCCAGAGAACGCCAGCCAGCCTGGGGCACAGACTCCTTTCCGTCAGAGTTCAGCGGTGAGCCTAATTTCTGTAGAGTTTCTATAGTCAGATTTTACAACACACACAAGATTTCATGTAACAAACAGGACACGGCTGGTGTATTTAGGACACTACATGCTGGGTGCGGCTGGGCCTGCTTCCATCCTTGTTTCAACTTTGCTTTCAGGCACACTGGCTTTCTCTGTGCCACTGAGGTTAGTTGGGGGGGGGGGTGTAGGTAGGTACCCGGTGGCTTTGGCAAGCAAGCTAATTTGGCATAGGACTCCTGGAGGGAAAACGAATACGTGGTTACGCTGTACACGAGAGAAATGGCATGACCACGGAGGCCGCCGCAGAGTTACACAGCAGACGGCCTCACAGTCGACTCTTCTCGAAGTAGACGCAGCCCGTGCTAACATGGTGACCAAAGGAGAGCATGCAATATACAAATACACGCGTGACAATGCTGTGTGTTATCAATGCCAAGCACCACCTACCATGCACTTAAGGAACCCAGGGAGATTTAAAGTATGTGTGATGGGCATGAGGAGAACATACAAATACTACAGCGTTTTATACAAAGGACTTCAGCAGGCAGATTCAGGTGACTTCATGGGCCTCAAATCAATAAACTGTGTATGTGTGTGTGTACATGCATGCATGTGTGTGTGTGTGTGTGTGTGTGTATGTATGTATGTATGTACGTGTGGTTTTTTTTTTCTCAGATGTACCAATCTGGTTGAGAAGGTCAGAGGCAGACCTCTCTCAGGACACACTGGACCCCAGAGTGGAGGACAGCTGGCTGGCGCAGGCCTATGCAGGAAGCCTGGACTGAACCTGGGCTTAGCAACCCAAGACTGTACAGAGACCTGATGGGTCTTTCAAGGTGAGAGAAGTCAGTGGAATGCTTAGGGCTCCCCAAGGCCTGCAGGTCCTTCAGCCCTACCCCTGCCTGTTCTGGGGTCCCACGCCCCAGGGGCAGTATGAGAACATGTGCCTCCCTCCCTCCGCTTTCACCAGATCTCCAACCCAGGTCTTTCACATTAAGCTTCATACCCAGCCCTTTTTTTTTTTATTTTGATTTTTAGACAGGTACTTGCTAGGTCACGAAGTAGCCACGCTGGGCTGGAACTGGTAATCCTCCTGCCTCAGCCTTCCAGAGTACTGGGATTATGCGCATGTGCCACTAGGCTAGCCTCCTGTTTCTCTCACACAGACACGCTCCTGAGCCTCGCTGTCTAAGGCTCAGTAGCATGCGGCTACCCAAGGGAACTCTGGGCCCACCGCAGACCTACCGAGTCATAATCTGCACAGTAACAAGGCCCCTGGGAGGTTCACAGCTGGATAAATGAGGGGCGGTGTAGCAGAGGAGGGAGCAGAAGTCCCAGCCTCACCTGGCGTTTGCCACCTCAGCCTTGGTCATGCTGGGGTTGACAGCTGACTGCTCTCAGTGTGACGGAGTCTCCCTCGGGCCAAATGTGATCACAAATCTATCTGTAGCTTCCATGGATGGTTTTAAAATAAATATTTATTGACCATTTATTGAATATTTAGCAAAGCTCTGTGTTTAGATGGGAGATACCCACCCCTGAAAGTTCTATCCAATACTAAGAGTCTATTTAATGTTGCATTTTATCAATGCAGTCTGTGCAATAAAAATCCATAAACATTTATGTGGTGTCTCTGACGCACCCAGAGCTTCAGAGCCAAATGTATCAGGTATAGGCTCAAGTTTCCACTCCCTCCCCCAGGGGAAGATAAGGAGAAAGGCAACGGGCCCGCCGCTAAAGCAACGGGGTCGAGAGACCACCAGAAACCCGTGGCTACTGCATGGTTCCACCCGATGGAGACTTGGACTAGGCTGTGGGGGGTATTAGGGAGGCAGGGAGGGGAAATGAGAAACACTGGTGAAATTAAATCGGCCAAGATAGTCGGGATTATGCTGAACATGCCTTTAAAGTACGTCATGAATATACTTCCCACTAAACGTAGCCCAACTCAATAAAGCATGTTAATCCTGCAATTCAAGTCAACCGAGACCACAGTATTTCACGCATCACTCACAGCCTTCCCACAGGCAGGTGCTCGGAGGCTGGCCTGCATCATCCCAGAACACTCCAGGGACCCCTAGGCTCTTGCTAGAGGGGAGAAGCGAATTCTGAGGACGCGTGATGACAGCACTCCCATTTTAACCACCCTCCCCGGCCAATGCAAGGGTGTTATCTAGTCCCCAGTCCTCAGGTACCTGCAGACACCAGCTCTTAAATCCATCAAGATTAGTGACTCAACAAAGCTCACCCATTTTTTCCGCGACTCCTCCCAGCATTAAATACAAGTCTTAGTTCAACCGTGGATCCCCATATCATCTGTAAGAGTAGCCAAAATGAGGCTGTTGGGTCATCTGGGCAGAGTAACATGCGGCATGTGTGTGCCATAGACTATTCCTCAGCCCTGGAGCAGAAAGAGCTTCCGCCACACACCGCAGAGACCCGGAGTTCCCCGGTGATGTGTCATCGGTGACCCCACCTGTACGATGTGCCTGGAGTGACCAGATTCGTAGGCAGGCACTAGGACAGACTGGGGAGACAGAGTTTCATGGCTACAGAACTGCAGCCTGGGAAAACGTTCTGGAGATGGATAGAGGCGGAGATTGTGCAGCAGCGGGAATGGACTCGTGCCGCTGAGCTAGGCACTTCAAAGTGGTGAAGGTGATGGATTTTGTAAGAACCAAAGCTGAGGTGTAGCTCAGCAGTAGAGCTCCTGCCTAGCATGGGTAAGACCCCTCAGCGCTACTAAACAAACACATAAATAAATGAACCAGGCCTCCTGCAAATAAAAAATAGTTCAAGCCGATGTTAAACATAAGGCTAGCATTGGTAAAATCACTGTTGCACAGGTGTCCTTCAGGTATGAAGGCTGCCTCCAACCTCAAATGCAATCAGGTAAGTTTGTTCAACATAGAGTCCGCATGGGTGTGGCAGGGGAAGGTTCCAGGGCTGCGGAAGGCACAACCCCACACCTCCTCCGGCAGTTATCCAGACTCAGAGCCTCGGCTCCTACCCGCCCTGCCAACCCGCGCGTGCGGACATCACGCCGAAGGACGCTGTGTCACTGCAAACTCAGTAAACTGTCACTTCTGGAGGAAGAGTCCGGGGCAGGGCGCCTGTGCCCCCTCCTCCGCCACGCTCCACGCGTCACCGGGAGCCACCTCACCCCACGGCCTTGCCACCTCTCAGCCCTACAGCCGGCGCTGCCGCTCTCCACTACCACGAGCGCAGGTGACTCTCGAAGAAGCGTGCGTGGTTCTCTCCCTCGGGGCCACTCAGCTTTCCCAGCTGACCCTCTGGCCCTCCTCTCAGAGGCGTGGCATACTCAAGGGGCCTTTGGCCTTGGTGTCCCGGGGATGAGTCTGGCACTACATGGCAGCCCAGCGACCAGCAAGGGCAGAGCGTGCTCGCGCCTCCCCCGTCCCACCCCACCCTACCCATCCATCTTCCCCACCCTCCCACATCCTATCTCATCCTCTTCATCCTGTCCCATCATTCCCTTCTTACCTCATTCTCCCCGTCCTACCCCCAACCTCACCAACCTTCCCCATCCTACCCCACCCTACCCATCCTGCCCCCTTCTCCTGTAACTCAAATATACCTGTCTGTTAACATCCCCAAGGCTAAAAAGCAGCACTGGCATTTTCAGTGGTGACCTTCTACTCCGTAAACCGTCTCAATTGTAAGACTACATATTCTCCTTCAAAGACCTCAATAAACCATTTTCCTGTTATATTTCTAAAAAGTAGGTCACAAATAATTTTTATTATAGTCTCAATTTGTATCATGCAAAAAGAAAGAACGCTGCTTGAAAATGACCCGATCTAATCCTTTCATTTTAAAGTTAAGGCTCGGGAGGCGAAGCCACAGGCGCTCGGTGACATAGCAAATGAAGCGCAGAGCTGAGCCCAGACCCTCTCCTAGCATTCTTCCCCTCACAACTGGACTTCGGTAGCAGAGTGCGAGGCTCCGGAGTTAACGGGCCTGGGGAGGCTCTGTGAGGGTTTCCCACTATGGCCCACCGCGTGCTGGTGAATGAACACTACATTGGTCTTTTTTTTTTCCTTTCTTTTCCTTTTTTTTTTTCCTTGGGTTCAGCCGATTTTCTGGACTCCCTTTGCAGTATTTCTTTTTATAGCATCAGAGCGGTCACAGAGGAACACATCCCTTCTGATATTAATCCCCAAAGAAAACTTGCGATCTAATATTTAAGCCTCTGAGACATTAAAAAGAAAACTCTGAACAAAGTCACAGTATCATCTTCTGTCCTGATGGACAGACAGCACCTGCCAGGAAAAGCTTTGGGAGTGTTATCGGTCAAGGTTGTAGCTAGTGTATTGCACAGACCCCCAAGTCAAAGCTACCTCAAGGCTCAAAGTCATTACTCAGAGCCAACCATATATCCAGCCTGACCTTCCCAGTGTCCAGATTTGGAGTTCTGGGTTGACAGAGGATCACTGGATCACGGCTGGCTACAGAGAGGCAGCGTAGGCAGGAGCCTGGCCACTGAAATGCTGGTGACTCCAGAGCTGGAACTCAGGAAGAGGGTGAATATCTGATTGTTGTTTAAGGCCATTCTTTTGCCACCTCTCCCCCTTCAAAGCCCACCTAACTGTGCATCCCAAATGTCTTTTCCTAAAAGCCTTTCCCTTCAAGGTCAGAATAAAGTTTTACAGATCCGGATGCGGTCCAAGTGCAGAACACAGAACTCGTGTTGGGGACGTCATCACTGGGCAGCCTACAAAACTTCCTGGGTGGATGGAACGATTTCACCTTCCACCTCCCCCGCCACAGGAGCTCACAGCTCATCTGCCGGCACCAAACAACCAGCCAGGTTGTGGTGACACCGAGCTCTCCGCTCAGCTCTCAGGAAGACGGACACAGAAAGATAACAAGATCCAGGCCAGCCTGAGCAACCTGGCCATCTAGCAAGACCGAGATTAAAAATTAAAGCAGCAGCAGCAACAACAACAACAAACGCTGTCGTGTATCAATGGGAAGACCTTGGGTTTAATCTCCAGTACTAGGGGGAAAAGTTAGTTGCCTGCACACTACGGGTGCTACTTATTTATTTATACATGCTACTCGGGGAACCAATCACATGTTATGTTGACCCTAGTCATTCTTGTCTCCCAACCAAGTAGTTCTGATTAGTCAGGCTCTGCCTTCATTTGGGTAACCTGGAAACTGACCCTGAGATTGGGTGTGGATTTGGGGGTGAGCACAGAAAGCGGCAGCGAGGGAACGGGCAGGAGAGGTAGGAAGGGAAGGCAGACGGTTCAGGGAACTTTCTCAGACTCGGTTCCTCGATGGGCAGCCGTGGCACGAATCCCCCAGGGCTATTCTGGGAACGATGTAGAATCACTTTTGAATCACCTCTGAAAAAGTCTCCCAGAAGTCTTGTGTGTCTGGAAGGCGACTGGGTCATAGGGGCGCTAGACGCACCCATCAATTCACTGCTTCAGCCACTGCTAAGTCAGTAGCTGAAAGTGCTGTTGGGGGGGGGGGGGCTGATTGAAGGTGGGCTGCCTAGTCCCGCCCTCCCCTCTCTGCTTCCTGGCCACCATGGCATTCATGGTGCCCTTCTGCCACATAGTTCTTAGGGTCAGCTGACTTTGGACTGAACCCAGTGGAAACTATGAGTCAAAAGAAGCCTCTCCTAAGCCGCAGGTGTCGGGTATTTTGTCCTACCGATGAGAAAGCTGGCTGATGCCGTGGGGATGAGGGTGCTGGCCCCACTCTTACCTCTTGCTAGCTAGGACTTCAAATGGGGTTGCTAATTCCCAGGCATTTTCAGGTGACTGGAAACTCAGGGTGAGCAAAGCCAGAGACCCTCAGCAGGGAAACAGAAGCAAGAATTTGCTGGTTGTACACACTCAGGAGAAGAACCTCTTAATGGCCTCTGGGGCGGGGACAGGGGCATGGGCAGGATGCCGGGTGTGGGTAGGGGACAGGCCGTCACAAGCCGGCCTTCCTGCAGGACGGCGCTTGGCTGTGGCCTTCACTGCACTTGTTATCACACCTAGAGAGACTCACGAAAGAGAACATCCAGCTCCGCTTCGGAGAACCACGATCGGACTGCGCAGGAGCGTCACAAGGGGGATGCGCGGCTGTGTGTCTTCTGCTGGAAAAAAACTTTAAACACACACTATATATACATTTTTAAATCATCCCACAGAGAAGAAATTAGCATTTTCTGGGGAAAGCAGTGTTTTGCCAGGGTTCACCCGTGCCGCACTGTGCGGCGGGTTTTGGGAGCTCACGGGTGCGGCTTCGTGCTCACCGTGATTAAATTTCCTCGGTTGCCCTGCAGGCTCGGAGCCTGGTCCTCCCTCACACTCTGAGCTTCGCCCTCCAGCCCTTGGGCCTTCAGCAAATGGGATAATCTGGAGTTCCCCATGGCTTGACTTTTATAACTGTTATTTTAAAAATGCTGAGCTTACTGGGGTCAAGCGCAGACATGTTGTGACAGAGGACCCCTCCTTCACCCCAAAGCCACTGATCATGTTTTTAAAGTACTTTTTTTCAGTAAGTTATCCGCATTCCATTCACAATCTAGTCCCATGTGGCTGACAGCGATCCCGTAACAGAACCCACAAGTCCCAGGCTGAAATCAAGGCCAGACCTCCCCACCTCACTGTACCAGATCTACCCGCTTGACAACCCCGCAGTAAATATGAAATACGGGGCTGGTGCCAAAGGTGAGCCCCAGAAACCCGTCACCCATTACTGATCCCCAGAACGAGGCTTATGGGCAGGAGCATGTACCGTGGTACATGGGAGGGACTGATGGGGCCCAACCTGTCGAGGCATCCACCTCTCCACCGTGACGACAGGTGAGCCACAGAGGCGAGCAGCAGGGGGGCAATAGCAGCTGCCCAGTGCCCTCCCTCAGCCCGGAGCTGTGGCGACTCCCTCACGGTGGACCTGCCTTGGAATCTCGGGCTCTGGGCGTGCTCCTGGGCTCCGCCCTGTGCCTCCAGCGGGGGTGGCCCTGCCACCCACTGTGAGATGACTGCAATGAGTCCTGCGTTAAGATCCAGAGACAGCGGCTTACAAGATGGAAAAATGGCCCTTTTCTGTCGGGGTGTCAGTGATCTTTGGCCCAAATAAATGCTTGCAGTAAATGAAGCTTTCAGTTGTATTTTAAAGTCTTTTTTAGTTCAGGCAGACAGAGCAGCCTGGGAAAGCCCTCAGTCCCCCAAGCCCTCTCCGGGGAGGTGTTTGTGGGTTTTTTGCATCTTTTATCTTGTTTTCTTTAGCACTGGAGACCCAGCCCAGGGCCTTCACACGGAGCTACATCCCCAGCCGGTTTTTATTTCTGAATTTGAAACAGTGTCTTACTATATCAATACATTGCCCAAGATGAGTTTGAACTTGTGACCCTCCTGCCTGAGTTTCCTCATGTGCTGGGATGACAGGGGGACACCACTGTGCCCGGCAAGCCGTCTGTGCTTTAATGTGCCCATTATTCCATCAGAGGGCAAGACCTGCCAGCCACCTGGGGGCAGGGGAACCTGGCCACAACGGCCCTGGGGTGCACAGAGTCCACGCATGGGCAGGGGGCTGGGCATGTGGCAGCAAAGAGCCCCGAGTGTGGAGCAGACGTGGCAAACCTGCTTTTGTCGCCCCGAACCCCCACTCGGTTCCCGGGACGCCTCCACTAGTGGCTCTCACCCCAGGCTCCTCCAACACTCAGAGCAAGGGGTCAAGTCAAGGCTCTGCAGAACGTGGGGGGCTCCCAAAGGACCCTTCGGCCCGCAGGGAACCCTCCGTGTCCACTAGCACGCACTTCTCGCCCTGGGTCCGGATCTGGGCATGGGGTGACCCCAGCTGCTCTCCAGAGAGCTTCCAGAGGAGCAAAGTGCATATCTCACCGCACGGTCAGCTGCTTCCTGCCGGCTGCATTCCTGCCTGGCCACCACCTGGCTCTTGACTTCTCCCTTTATCTCTAAGGACCCTCTGCCCAGCACCTCATCTCAGACACACACATACCCTCAGTCCCCACAGTAGCCACCTCTCTTCCATTTTTTAAAATTTTGCCACCCAGGTACTCTCACACAGAAACATAAACATGCCTGGGAATCTGACGGCTTGACCACTGGAGTTGACGCGAACCTCTGAAACATGGGAAATCCCACTTTGAAAATTAACAACCCTGTCTTTAGAGACACACCATCACCCCCCAGGTGGCGCCTCCCATGGTGGTCCATGGTTGACCAGAACTGGCACCCTGTGAGACAGGCCCGCACGCCCTCTCTCTGCTCTGCGCTTCGCAGAGGCAGGGCCGGTGCTCACTTGCAGGATGTTGAGCTGCAGCGACCGGCGGCTTCTGAAGACAACCACTGAGAGAATCCCGTCTTCTGGCATGGACGGCCTGGGGCGTGTTCAGAAAAGCAGGGAGGGACAGAGAGCGGCTTCTGGTCTGCACCTCCTCCTTCCACTTTATGGGATCGGAGAGTCCCTTTGAGGACTGAGACGTGGCAAAATGGAAACAAAGTGGATTGTCTTTTGATAGCCCAAAATCCCAGATGCCAACGGCAGGACAAGAGCCCTGAGAGAGGTGTGCGGGATGCAGGGAATAGCAGGCGGGGGTCCAGTCCACCAGGAGTGGGCAGCACGCTTGTATCAGCAGCTGCAAGCATCAACCTCCCCGGCGACCTGGGGATGCCCCAGCCTCAGGGACTGGCAGCCAACACCACGAACTGCGAGCCCTGGCGAGCTGCTGCCCAGCGCCGTCTGCGCACCCAGGCCCCCTTCACCACACCACACAGCACGGTTGTTCCTAGCCATGAAGGAGATGAAGGCCAGGCTCCATTTAGAGGACAACAGAGGCTCAACGTGACTGAGCAACGGGTCAAGAGAGCCCACGGGAGTCCCAGCACCGCTACAGGAAGCACGCCCAGGGACACAGTGCATTGAGAAGGCCAGGCAGCCAAGCATGGTTGCACAGGCGCTGCAGTGGTCAAGGGTCCTGGATGGAGAGGCAGCTGACCCTCATCACGCTGGAGAAGACGGGAACCACAGTGAGGCTCCAGGCTGGGCCAAGGTGACTAGAGCTAGTGACTGAGGCACATGCAACACGGACAGTGAGCCCGTGGGCACACAGAAAGGGCCTTGGCAAAGGCTTCCTCGTTCATGTGTTCACATGCCTACCATGTGCTATTAACAGAGCTGAACGGCCCCACACCAACACTCGGCGACTACTCGAAGGTCCCACAGCAGGCTTGCAGCAAAGTCACAATCTCTCTGTATGCAGCAATTGAGTTTTCCCTAAAGGCAGACATTGTGGGAAAGGGAACAAAGGTCCCTTAGAGAACACGCTCCCTTCTGGCATTTACTGTTCAAGTGGCTCTTCTAGAACAGTCACCTATGACCTGAAAGCGAGAGTAACTCTGTCCTTCCCAGAGTGATTTCCTGGGAAGCAAGTCATTAATATACCCAATGACCTGTTCCTCAGTGAAAGACTTCAGCCAGGGACTAAATCCGGACCTGCCTAAATGCCATCTGCAAACCAAGAATTAACATCTCTTTCCCCCCTTATTGCTAGGAAACAGAAATTCAGCAATTATATTCCACCTAATGAGAGACCTGTATTTCCAGACTTCTGCATGGTTTTTAATCTGTAAATATTAGCTTTCCTACTGAAGTAGCTTGCTTTCAACCTCTTGTACTTTTCAGTGTTTAATTAAGAGGCTCCCAGATCTCATTATATTCTGCCCTCTAAGTGGACTCAAAATGAGCGTTCTGTGCCATCAGAGCCTATCCCTTCCAGAAAGTTCTTACGGATTACAGAAGCCACATTCTCTGAAGTTCAGAGTCCTGGGCAGGTGAGCCAGGGTCCTAGTGCTGGCTTATGTCCCCGCTAAATGTCAAACCTTTGGGACCCCTCCACTTGACCAACAGGGGACCTCACAGGGTCTTGCAAAAATAGGATGACGTCCAGGTGTCATTACACAGCAGTCAGTGGGAGGGATATGTTCACTTATTTTACAACCTCCCACACCTAGTAATCAAGTTAAGCTTCAGAAAAAAAGGATTATAGACGAAAAGGTTTTAGTAGATGCAGTGGGTGGCTTGTTCACACTGCCTCTCCTCGCTACTCCAGGGCAGCGACGAGGTCAGTTCTGTGCTGAACTCTCTTTGTACTTTTCTATGGTTTTAAAATGTCTCCAACATGATAGGAGTAGAAATTATCATTTATTAAGAACTGAGTTATGCAACGAAAGAAATTGGTAAGTGGAAATTTACAGCACTGAATGTGTCCATTAGAAAAGAACTAAAGTGTGCTTTTACAACAAAATCAACACAATTGATCAGATTCTAGCTAGTAAAAAAAATAAGAAAAAAACACATTACTGATCCCAAAAATTAAAAAACTAGCTTATCCCAAAGATAACATAATCGTCCATTTAAAAAGTTTCAGGAATCAAAACAGCAAAATCTCCTGGAACTAATAAGCAGTTATAAGAAGACTGTAAGATGCAATGTTGATATACAAAAGTCAAATGCCTTACTGTACCTCTCAATGGTACAAAACTGAAATTGGAAAGTAAAAACGCAATGTTTATATTATCTGTGGGAAAAGAAAAAAGCTAGAATATCAATCTAAAGAAATATGTATATGATCTATACTTTAAAAGTACAAATGTCTGAAGAAAGACATCACAAAAAAGGAAGGAAGGATAAAAAGAAGGAAACAAAGGAAGAAATCAGAGAGATATACCATGTTCATGGGTGGAGAGACTCAATAGTGTTGAAATGTAAGTTCCTCCACTTTTAATCAAGAGATTTAACGCAATCTTAATCAGAATCATGGCAGCTAATCTCGTAGATACGCACAAAATGATTTCAGAGTTTAAATGGTAAGAAAGAGGACAGAAAATCCAGCATGATGCTGGAGATGCAGAGGACGGGCACTGCTGGACATCACCATAGGAGTCACCAAGCTGCAAGAATCACACTAGTGTGGAGTGGATAAAAGAACACAAACGGACCTCAGGAATGAACCTACACACACACACACACACACACACACACACACACACACACACACACACCTGGCTGAGCGTCACAAGGTATCAAGGTCAACTCACTGGAGAAAGGGTAATTTTTCCAATAAATGGTGCCAAAGAAACGAGATAACCACGTTTAAAATAAAAGGAACCCAGACACTAACATTAACGCAAAACAGATCACAGACTACATGTAAAATGCAGACTACAAATTTCTGAGACACAGCCAAATAGGCTCTAGGTGACCTTGGGTCTGGTGATGACTTTCCAGACACAGAATGTAAAACAAAAAATAAAAAACTGTAATTTAAATACTATAAGCCTACTCTGTGATGTATACCACTCAGCTTGTGAGAAGACAAACCAAAAGTAGGAGAAAATATTTGCAAAAGACATGTCTGATAACAGACTACTGTGTGTCCCAAAGGTCACCATACATATAAAAATATTTAATATAAAATTTGTTTGCTCATGATTCATTTTTCACAATGCCTGACATAAAACTGATAGTACGAGAAAAATAATTATAAGAAAAAGTTCAACATACAGAGTGTCCCAGGAGTTGCCTTGGCAGGCAAATGAACAAACTTCTGAGAAACCCTGTGGTAAGTGAAACACACAAAGATTAATAAGAAAAGAATTAAATAGGAAAGCAGCCTACAGATAGGAAAAGACATCTTACTAAGGAGGGTTCACAGGTGGCGTCTCCACAATGAATGTTAACAAATTTAGCCAGTAACGATGACCACACACCTATTAGGGAGGCCCAGATCCAAAACGCTGAGAACCCAGATGCCAGTGAGGGTAGAGCAACAGGAACCCCACTCAGGAATGCACACTACTACATCTGTTTGGAAGGGCTGTTCGTGATTTACTACGAAACTAACAGAATTCTCCTATGTGCCCCAAGAGTTGTGCCCCTTGGTCTTTGTCCAAACGAACTGAAAAACTTAGAGCCATGTAAAAACTGCACATAAATGTACATAGCAGCTTTTTAAAAATATTGCTTTTCTTTCGATTAGGGTCATGCTAAGTTGCTAGGTTTCCCACACTGGTCTCCAACTTGCGAAACCTCCTGCCTCACCATCCTACAGTGCGGGGATTACAGACCCACACCACGATGCCCAGCTGCAGCTGATGCCTACCTGCTCAAACCTGGAGGCCACCAAGGTGCCCTCTGGTAGGTGAGCAGACACATACCTTGGATCATACCCAGACAATGGAATATGTTTCAGTACTAAGAAGAAATGAGCCCTCGTGCCACCATAAAAAGACATAAAGAAAGCTTAAGCGAACATTATCAAGTGAAAGAAACCAATCTGCAAAGTCTACACGCTGTGCAATTCCCGCTGTATGACTTTCAGGAAGAAGAAAAGCCACGGAGAAAAGAAAATCAGTGGTTCAGAGCAGAAAGGATTTGTAAGGCTGCAGAACTAGTGCAGGGCATAGGAATGGGGGGTAAGGGTAGTAAGCACTTGGCAAACCGCACAGAAGTGTACACCAAGAGTGAAGCCGACTGTAAACTGTGGGGTTTACGCAACAATAATATATCATCATTTGTTAATTGCAAGAAAGGCACATACTATGTAGGAGGATAATAACTGAGGACCTGGGGCGAGAGAGAACTTTCTCTACCGTCCACTCCTTTGCTGTTAATCCAAAACTGTGTTAAAAATAAAATCCATGAATTTAAAATGTCTGAAATAAATATTCAATATGTGTGTGTGCATGTGTGTATGAGTGATGCACATGACTGTAGGTGTGTGCACATACACATGTGTGTGTACTTGTGTATGAGTGACGCATGTGTATGCTCCTATCTCCTGGGGTTCTAAGAAGCATCATGTGGTCACCGAGAGGGGACACGGACAGTGTCCATGTTACCTTCAGCCTTAGCTGCCCTGCTCTCCTCTGCTTTTAGGGCTCAGGGGTCCACCCCTGGACACTGGGTGTTCAGTCCCCAGCAGGCTATGCTGGTCCTGGGCTGGATGTCAGGGCACCAGCTGCCACCACACATGGTCCTGAGGAGGGACACCAGAACAAAGGGAGAGGAGGCAGCTTAAGTAAGAAGACAGAGTATGCCAGTAGCAGAGCTGGAGTCGGACAAGGGCTTCTGCCGTGCCAGGAGGGGACAGCCCCTAAGGAGGCCAGCATGCCCAGGCTCAGTGAGACAGCCAAAAGGCTACAGACTTCCAACTGTGATGATTTCAGAAATGGCATCGCTGACGCCTGATTGTTCAGGCTGTAGCTACAAGGACACGCTGTGAACCCCAAAGCACATGAAGTCTCCGCAGCCAGCAGCTTCCCACTCAGAACAGATGGCATTGCCACTAGCCCACCTGCCTGAGAACCGCCCCCCCCTATAATGACCCAAGCCCCATGTGCCCGAGTGCCAACTCCCAAGGCTGTACTGTGCCAGATCACCTGCTGCTCCACCCACCAAGTACATCTTCCACACTCCCTTCAGACACGCAGGGAGGCCGGGACACCACCCCTCTGTTCCCTTCTTCCTCTGATGACATTGCTCCGAATCATGACCTACCACTTGTTACTAAAATTCTATGCATGCTAAGAGCAACTAGGGAGGCCTCTCTTCCAGGAACTATTTCTGGATTCCTAAATCTCATCGGGCTGAAAATACAGAAAAGGCAATAGTGACCACGCATTCTACCTCAGCCCCTAGGGAGAGATACCAGAGAGGCGAGGTGGCCATTTCCCAGGTAGCTCTGCAGCGTGAGATTAAAAGTACTGGCCATGTCAGAGACACTGGAGCTCTTGGGACCCTGGTACCCTTCTCTCTCCTCACCTGCCTTTCTGGCTTCTCCTAAGACTATAGTCTGCAGCTTTCCTGACTCGATGGCTGTAACAGGCAGCGCGGGGGGTGAACGACCAGAGGAGTAGCGTGGTGACCTAAAGCGAGAGGTATGGGTCTCCTCTTACATTTACATTTGGTGTCTCACAGCTCTGAAATAAATTCCATTTGCCCCGATGGCAAAAAAAAAAAAAAAAAAAGGTGAATTTTTCAGAGTGTTTTCAAACCCCAAAGGATTCTCCAGTCACCTTTCATTGAAGATAAACTGTCACTGTCAGGTCTAGCTTCCCCCATCCCTATCCAAGAGTGAAAGGCATTCAGCGCAGGAAAACGCATTTCTTCCTCAGCAGAGGAACTCCTAAAGCCAATCAGAAGCCAGCTGCTAGCATCCTCAACCCGCTCGATGATGGCTGAATGCAAGCCCCTCGCTTGTGGCAGAATTGAGCCCCTTTCTCCCCTACTGAGCCCCAGTGGGAGTCTGCTGCAGCCACTGAAGAGCCCGGGACTGAGCCAAGCCAGCATGGCTCAGTGAGGCACTCTGTTCCTGCTCACTCGAAGGCCTCCAAATCACACAGCAAACCTTCCCTGAGTTCTGATGCTATATGGACAAGATTTATGGGCACTGAAAAGGAAGAATGCAGGATATCTGGAAGTCCTGGGGCTGGTTTTGGTGAATTCGAGGTATTACTAAAAATCACTTTTGTGGGGCCTCACGGAGTCGCTTAGGAGTGCCAATATGATTTGTATAGAATTACACAAGACACAAATCATTCACGAGTCTGTTGTAAATACATCTCTGAGCTACAGGAACTAAAGCCAAGCCACACCAACCTTTTTATTTGGGGGGTGGAGCAGGGAATCTCCTACTGTATGATTTTTGTTTAAAATGTCTATTTGTTTTCTGAAAAACACAAAAATATTGAACCAAGCAAAAATACAAAGATAATGGTTGACCTTGGAAGTAGAACATTTCTAGAGATAAGTGATTCTTGATCCTCAGACCCGGAATATTGCCCAGTGATGTCATACATCCTGATCAATAAGGGGATGGAGCCACCAATACGACGGCAGCCACAGGGTGATGGGGGGTCAGGGCTGGGGTATGAGGCAACGGAGCAGTTGGAGGCTCACATGGCAGCTGAACAGGAAAGCCTGTTCAACGCTGAGGGTGCCATCTTGGAAATAACAGGCCTTGTTATCAAGGAGGCCGATGTGGACCCCAGCAAGCCACAACAAAGGGATGTCTTTACCTTGGCCCACACGCACCTCTGGGCATGATTAAAAGCACTTCATGCAGCCACAATATGAAAACTGCAACTCACACTACAGAGATGCAGGATGCAGACACCAGTGAGCAGAGCGTTGTCCACACTACCTGCCAGGTGGTGGTCATGATGCAAAGACCAACAAGTAATGTACTGTCTAAACAACCTGGGGCAGGGGATGGGGAAGCAGGTTTAGAGATCAGTGAACAACCAACTGCTACTGATGGAAGCCTTTTGTGGGTTTCCCTAACTAGAAGTGAGGGAAGGGGCCTTCTGCCCCAGAGCCTAAGCCCTAACGATGTGTGCCCAGGTGTAGTGGTGACTGGGGTCCAGCCACCAGAGGAAAGCACTGAGGAAAGTAGGAGAGGTGCAGCCACAAGGCTTCGCAGGGCGCTTTGCTCAAGTGGACTCTACTGGCCACGCAGCTCCCAGGAGCATCCATCCAGAAACACTCCCTGGAGAGGCCCCTTCAAGTTCTAGGGACCCTGGGACAGGCACAGCGCAACTCTTGCTCAAGCCAGGTATGTATCCCAAGAGGCACGAAAAAGGGGTTACGCTATATAGTGCCATAGTTCTGGCATAAAATTCTGTTTGTATCTTTCTTCGGTGTGGCTTTTGAAAGGAAATCAGAGAAGGCACCTCCCAGCCCTTGAAGAATGGGGGTCAAACAGAAGGCCATCGGAGGCTCTGCCAGGAGGCAATCCTGCTGCCTCCTCTCCCCATCATGTAACTCTGGGCCACATGTGGGCCTCTCTGAGCCTTGGTGCCTTCATCTGGGCAAATACAACTGCTAACATACCAGGGAATGGTACGGTACCAACCCTCACCTCAACAGTGAGCGAGTGAGTTGACTCGTGCCTAATGCTCAGAAAGCGATCTGCACGTGATACTTAGTAAGTGTTCGCTGCTGCCTTTCTATGATTTGTGTCTGAATTGAAGTGTCTTAGTTATTTTGCTGTTACTGGGACAAAATACATGTCACTCATAACTTTAAGGAAGAGAGGTTTATTTTGGCTCACAGGTTTTAGAGGATTCAGTCCATAGTTGGCTGGCTCCATGACAGAAAGGACACGGTAGAAGGGCCTGGGTGGAAACAGCTGTTCACCCCAAGGCGGCCAGGAAGCAAAGAGAAGCTGAGGACAAGAATGCACGCTTCTGGGTCACCCCCCTGGTGACGCACCTCCAGCCAATCTCACCTTCTAACAGGGCATTTGGTTATGAATTGTCAATGCATGAATCCACTGCTGAATACAGTGCCCCAGGGGGCCAATAACCAAACACAAGAACCTTTGGGAGGGGACATTTAAGACCTAACCATACACTAAGGAACACAACAAACCAATCTCCTTACCAACCAGAGATCAGCACTCGTAGGAAGGAACCATCAGAAAGACTTTGGTACAAAGGATTTCGGGTGATTACGGTATACACCTCAGAGACAGGACAATGTATGTCTGACTGACCACTTAATTCTTTCTGTGTGCATGTGTGTGGTACTGGGGCCTGAGCCCAGGGCCTTTGGATTTCGAGACTTACTGATCTGGGGGTCATATCCCTTCCAAGGAGAGCCAATTCCTAAAGATCACCAACAATGTACCCAGTTGTACCCAATCTAGAGTCTGCACCCTGGCCACCTCCTTTACTCCTACCCTATTCTGTGACCATTATCTACCTGTCCTAAGTATCCTGACCAGGTACCAAAAACCTAGGAACAGGCCCGTTGCACCCAATTCCACAGAATTCATTCAAACCCACCGATTCCGAGCCGCAGCTGTTCCTTCCCTGGAAACCACAAGGAGGCCTCCTGCCTCCACTCTCCCCGGCTCTTCCCACTCCCTGACCCCGTGTGGCCTTGCCTGTCACGACTGCCCCTCCTCTTGGGAACTGTGAATAAAAGTTCCCAGAGAAAAGCCACCGCACCAGCATGAAGGGCCCTTCGAGGTGAACTGAATGATCAAGTTAGTGGGGAGGCAGGAATATTGCACAGCCAAATTGTCCTGGGCCCACCAGTCTCTTACAGCCACATTGTCAACTCTCCTGGGCCGGACCCTTCATTGCTATGATGACCAAGTAGCTCTTTTGAAATGTATGAGCAGACCCCCCAGTTTCCATCAACCCAGGAGCTAAGAATGTCATCAGACAGCACCTGCGGTCCACAACAGAGGTTTCCCCACTACAGGGGACCTGCCTCCTTGATGTTTCTATCAATTTTTAAAAATGATTTGGTTTATGACTTTCTTCTGTTCTGTAACTAGAAATCCTGCATGTAATTGCTAATTCACTGGAAATCGGTATTTGGGCTGACCTAACTCTGTTTCTAGGCCATGACCACTCATATCTCCCTCTAGGATAAACTAAAACTCTTATTTGGGGTAAGAGCTGTTTCTGCACTAACAGAAATGCGATCAATAAACCATCCTCTCCACCCCAGCATCTCCCAATTTGTTGTGTCACCGTCCGTCTTAGCCACTTTCCCATCACTTGGACAAAATGAGTAACACCTGCGACTCACAGGCAGCGAGGTTTATTGTGGCTCACAGTTTCAGTGGGCTCAGGCCATGGTCAAGAAGCTCCAAGGCACGAGCAGCAAGGTGAAGGGCATGATATGGGGCAGCTGCTCAAGCCTTGACAGCCAGGAAGTGGGGGGGAGAGAGAGAGAGAGAGAGAGAGAGAGAGAGAGAGAGAGAGAGAGAGAGAGAGAGAGAGAGAGAGAAGGAAAGCACCAGGGACAAGCATACACTCTCTCAGGTCGCACACACCGTGTCCCACTTCTGCTGGCAAGGCCCCACCTGCTAACAGCACCTTCAGCCATGAACTGCACCTTCCCCAAGCCCCACCTCTGAACACATGGGACTTCTGCAGAACAGTTTAGTTCTGAATCATAAAACCACGCCTCTACTTTTCTGTTTATAAATTATATTTTAAAACAAAATGGGAATCTCTACGCACCATCATGTGTGTTGAAGGCCACAGCCCACACCCCACAAGGCAACAGAAAGATTTTGGTGTCTCCGTCTCTGTCTTCCTTTTCAAAGAGGAAAACCCAACCATTGCGAATGAGGAAAGAATCAACAGTCAAAGATATGCAAATGCAAGCCAAATGATCTGCATAGTGGGGAAAATTTACCTAAAGTGACCTGTCTGACGCAAACGAAAAATCTCAGTACACGTTCCCCGTGGAACATCATTAAAACTGCCGCGAGCATGATTTCCAAGGATAGGGATGGTGGAAGCTCATTAGCTGTAGCATAGCTCTCTGTGATCTGACCCAGTTTCCATGCCCAAATTCTGAAAATAAAACATCAATGTTTTATGCACAAGGATCTAGTCATCCATCGCTAGCCTACTAATAAAATATGGGCGCCGCTTGCCCCACATAGAACTTGAAATGCCCTCTAAGATACATGGTGGAGAAAGGACATATTGACTCCTTTACGTCTGGAATGGAGATCATTTCCTAGAGAGAGCGCTCCCGGCCCTGGATAAGACATGCATACCGCAACCAGAATGACCCAAAGCATGGAAGGACAGGCCATCTAAAGCTATGTAGGACGCACGTGATTCCAACGCCGCCATCTGCAGAAAGCTCACGGGAAGCTCAAGGCCTCTTCAAGGATTTATATTTTCCCCAACTTACATCGCTGCGGTAGTGTTTTAAGGGGCGCCAGCGAACGCCTGCTAAGCTCCACACCTGGCTGGTGGGGCAGCCCCTTCTGGGCCCAGGCCACGCAGCCCTGCAGAGTGTGCTCAACAAGCCTCCTTCTACCCCAGGCGGAGCCCCAAGTTCCAGACCAGAGACCTCCTTCCACTGCTGAATGTCTCAGAGCTGGAGATGGCCAAGCATCAGAGTTCAGCTTGGCATCCTCTGTGGGGTCCTCAGTCTCAGCTTGAGTGACTGTGGACACGGGCAGCAGGCTCAGCGCGAAAACCGAGGGGTGGTCAGAGACAAAGAGCAATGAAACGCTTTGAAAACCTTTGGCCACTTTTTCCCGTCTTCTATGATGACCTGAGATTTAAACTCTTTAACTCTGGAAATTTCCACCATTCACTAGGTTGATCATTAAGATTGTACATATTTGTTTGACTGTCACAAAGACACAGGTGACTTTATCCTTCTCAGACCTCTGGCCTCGGAGGCTTGGTTTTCACTGAGTAGTGCATTTGCACACACATGGCCACATTTCCTTGGCCGTAGTACACAGTTCTTGCTCAACCCCCTTGAGTGACCTCGTCACTACCTTCCACCATGCTCACCCAGGTGCTGGGGGCTGAATGGCTTCAGCCAGCTTGGAGAGCTGGGCCTTCCGAGTCCCTCCCCTTAGACAGGCACTCAGCTTCCTTCTGAACAACAGGACCTGGGCCTAAGTTCCAAGAACCTGACACAGGATGTTGATCCTACAATCCTTTGCAATGCTGAAAGTTCCTTGGTGTCCCAAATGTCTTGCCGGTCCCTGCTCCGTGCTGCCTGTCACAGCAGACGCCTGGCCATGGCCGTGCCTGCAAACTGCCCAGCTGGTTGTGGACAGAAACCCCCTTGGGTTCAGAGAGAAAAAGCACCTCGTTAGCAAATGATTCATCCCTGCTTTTCTCTCGCCATCCGCCATCCCTCTCTCTCTCTCCTTCTCTCTCTCCCTATGAACCTGTCTCTCAGTAGAGTTTCCTGTTTCAGCTTAGCATAATGGACTGGGGTTGTGCTCGTCTTCCTCTTGGTTGCTCAGTAGAACGTTCAAGGACAGCGGAGAAGGGAGGCTTTGACTAGTCACCCGGCAGGTGACATGCCCCTTACCCGCTAGCCACAGGGTGATAAGATCCAGGCCCCATGGTGGGGTTCTTCTAGGCACTGACTGAGTGTCATCCCCGATGGCCTTGCTGACCTCCCCCGGCACCGTGTGGCTGTCCCACGGGAGGCTTCCAGACAGTCCTGCTCCCCACCCCGCCTTCCTCCGGGTCAGGCAGCACCTGACGGGTCACGCCCTCCACCTTCCCCAAACCCCGTCCCTTCTTTCTGTCACCTTCCTAGTAAGGTGTTGTGTGTTTCATCCTGTCTCAGCACCCACTTCTCAGAGGACCCACGCCCACCCGATGGGTGACTCAATGGGGCTGAGAGCACAGACAAGATCCTGCCACACTGCTCACCTCCCCTTCCCACGGGACCAGAACCAGCAAAAACAGACAGAGGGCAGAGGGGCATGCACCTCGGGATACTTCCTAGGGGGTCAAAGACAACCTCCAGGGCCCACGGCAGGAAGGATGGAGTAGGCAGTGGCTGTGCTTAGGCACGTGTATGTGCTTAGATGTGTGTACCGCCATGCGCGTACACGTGAGTGTGTCTGAGGGACTCTGTGTGTGCACACGCATGCATGCACATAAGTGGTTGTGTCTGAGTGACAATGCATGTATGTATGTGTGTGGGCCTGCCTGGTGTACACATGTGTTCCCACGTGTGCCTGAGTGTGTGGTCCCACCTGGGGCAGGGCGTCTCAAGGGAACAGGGCTGCCGACGTGGATCAGCTGTGCCTTCGTGCCCTGATTCCCCGTCAGCGCTCTCCCTGGGGGCCACTGAAACCCTACGGCACATGCTCTGGCTTTAATTTCCACACAGACGACGTGGGAGAACGACTTTTCCTCCTTCTCTGCTTTCTCCCGTTTCGCTCCTTCTCCTCCTCCATCCTTCCGCCCCTCCTGGGTCTCCTCCCGCAGCCTGCCTCCCGTTAGTTCTTTCCTCTGGCCCAGGTCCCTGGTAAGACACCACACCGCCTGGGGGAAGGGGAAGTGGAACTCTCTGAACTGCTCATGTTCTTGGCTCTGACCATCCTTGCTCCCCTCAGCGAAGCCCATACAGGACCGAGGGCTTTGGCCACGTCTCTGCAGAACCAGTAGTGACAGGCAGAATGACCCCAAAGGCGGGCTCCTCCCCAGCCACAGGCGACTCTTGGCCCAGGGTAAAACGACACAGTGAGGGCGGTTGGGACTGGAGAGCAAACACCAGAGAGAAGGTTCCTGCCTGTGCCTCAGGCCCCAGTGCAGCTGCAGACAGCCTGCGTGAGGCCAGGAGGTACCTACTCTGCCTGCCTCCACTCACCGAGTCCCCGGCGGTCCCCTCTGCGCTCAGCCCTGTACGCAGGATTTTCCCACTGAAGCTTTTGTATTGTGAGCAATTTCTCCTGTTTGAGGGTGACAGAACTTAAATTCAAGCGACCATCTTGACATCAGCCACACTACAGATGGCTTTTATGGGTCAGCCAGAAATGAGGAGTTGGTGGCCAACAGCAGCCCACGCAGACGGCGGATCCACAACCTGCTGGGTCACCTGTGGGCTCCGGCCAGGGCATTATCTATCCAGCAGGCCAGCAGGGCCCTGAGGGTCATCCTTTAAGAGTCCTGTTGTCAAGGACAAGGGCACAGGACATTCAAGCCAGCCTCGTTCCCGTGTGCCTGTCCCTCCCCCGGCTGGTGTGTGTATCGCCTCTGCACGGACCAACATGGCGTCTACTGGTGTCACTACTTCCCCAGAACTTTTGCCATAAAAATAAATGAAGGTTACCACACTGTGCTAATTCTCTTTTCTCAGAAATCACTAGATGGAGCACAAAAGTGGCCATGACCAAGTCCAAGTACGGGCAGCCTGTAGGGGCTACCTGGGCACCCAATTCTGCTCCTGATAATAACAGGAGCAAAGGTGAGTCCAGCGGGGGCCGGGGTGTCTGCTCCTGCCTGTGTAGAGCATCCCTCAGGGAGACGAAACTCTGCCAGCTGGTAGTTGCAGCCTGTCAGGGGTGGGGGTGGGGGGGTGGCTTATTTATTATGTTTTTTTAAACAGCGTTCTACTTCCTTTTTAAATTTCTGGCCAATGAGGGAAGTGAGGGAAATACTGGAAGAAACAAGAGCTTCCGGCCAGGGAGGACGCACCACATGCTTGTTGTGGCTGAGAAAAACCCCAGTGAGGACCCCACAGCTGGGCTGCCCCGTGTCCCCATCTTCCTGAGTGGTGCGTGGGCACAGGGATGCGGTAAAGACACGCATGTCTGAAGGCTGCACTGTTCAAACGGGGTCTGCTCATGCCCAGCTCTACGTAGGGCAGGTTACACTCCACGCTCAGATGCACAGAGCTGTACACAAGGAGGGTCCGACTCGCCTGGGCCCATCTGCCCACAAAGTGGCACAGGCTAGACAGGGTCAGACCCTCCAATCCCCAGCTGGGCCCCTTCATTCCTACTGCCCGAGGACGGTCCACGCCACCTCCACTCATTCAAAGGGCCAAGGCACAGCGCCAGCAAAGCACAGGCTGTCCTAAAAGGTCACGACTCTCTTCCTGTGGACAGCAGCTTTCAGGCCAACCTCCACCTTGCGTGTAGTGCTCGCCTGACGTTGCTTGTAGCATTTTTACTTCAAATATTATGAAAAATTCATTTTTAACAGATGCATGTTTATGACATTAAAATTTTTGTCTGTATGGTGGCCTTTGGGACACCCTGCACAGCTCTTCAGTCCGCTGCCCTAGAATCGTTATCACTTTGAGGAGAAAGGCCATCTATAGGTGCGTGTCAGTGGCAAGGCACCACCACCCAGAAGCCTTAGTTTCTCCGCATCCTTGTCCTTGACCGAGAATTCCTGTGCCCCTGCGAGCGACGCCCTGAGCTCGGGTCCGGCAGGTTTTCGGGAGACTTGTCCCTGGGCCTGGGGACTCCACCTAACACACACCAGTAGCCTGGGCCAGGCCTAGCGAGCGTTCGGATCTACCAAGAAGCAAGAGAGCGAGGCCAAGCCTGGCGGCTCAGGCCCGTCAGCCCAGCACTTGGGGAGGCTGAGGCAGGAGGGTCACAAAGGTCAAGCCCAGTGTGGGCAACCTGGAACCTGAGCAAAACTCCATCTCAAAATAAAGAAATTAACAAAAATGGGCTGGGGATGTAGCTCTGTGCGAAGCCCCTGGGGCTCAAAGCCAACGAGCGCTGTGTTTCATTGCTATGGAAGACGTGCAGGAAGAAATTTCAATGTGGGGAACAGGCAGTGCGGGTCCCCGCGGGCGCCGGCAGACAGCCCGGGCTGGCGTAAGCTGCTCTGAGAAGGCCTCTGAAAACATGCGACTCTCCAGTAAGGTCGGGCCTGAGTCCACAGCCCTACACCCTTATTATTTATTTATTTATTTTGAGATAGGGTCTCACTCTGTGGCCCAGGCTGGTCCTGAACTCACTATGGAGCCCAGGCTGGCCTTGGACTCACCACAAGCCTCCTGCCTCAGCCTCCCGAGAACTGGGATCTCAGGTGTGCGCCACCACGCCTGGCTTCCACGGTGCTGGGGAATCGAACTCGGGTACTCAGCGCTTGACTTGACGCTTGTCAGGCAAGCACTTTAAACACGGAGCCATTCCTCCAGTCCCACCCTGTACCTTTAGTCAAACATGAGCTGCCCTCCAGATGGGAAGGGTGTCCTCGCTAGCCCTGAAAATAAAGGATCCCTTCCTAGGAAAACTCCATCGGTAAGTGATTAGGCACATCAGGGAAGTGATTCCCAGCATGTCTGAGTCCTCCCAGCCCTTGGCAAATACTTTTCTTCCAAAAGTGACTTTTATGGACCCTGGATCACCTGAGGACAGGCTGTGAAGAGGACGCGTAGAAGGGAGGGGCCTTAAAGGGCAAGCAGTACTGTCCCCCAAGGAATGGTCTCCGAGGTTCCCTCTGACAGTGGGATTCCCAGAGAACAGAGTCACGCTTCCCAGGGGAAGCCCTCGTACAGCGCATTGCTACCGCGGTGGGACAGGAGGCGGAGCTTGGCCGTGACGCGAGTGTTGGGAAGCGGCTGTCCACACAGACGTCGCTTCCTGTGCTCATCTGCTGCCCACCTCCGGCTCTGCACCCCGGTTCCTAAGGAGCTGCCAACTGGTACGGGTCTGTAGCCCAGAGGCCGGGGACTCTGTCATGGGGACATGTCCCTCTCCTCCCTCCTGGCTCAGGTACCTGTTCCTGCTGGTCTGAAACGCACTCCAGTGCATCTGGCATCCCCTGCCAGTCAGCAAGCTCCCAGGGAGAACTCTCCTGACAACTGCATGTGCAGGCCCCGGCACTCTCATATCTACAGAGGGGACCTACCCTGGGATCAGGGTCTTCCCTCAACACTCCCTTGGCAGCAGGACTCCCGCATTCCTTCACGCCCCGGCTTGAGCTCTGGGCGATGCAGTTATTAGTAAGAAGCAGACCTGTGAAGGACCAAGGCCACCCAGTGCCACTCAGACACAGCCCAGGGAGCAAAGGGAAGAACTCTGCGATGCTCCCCGCTGCGCTGGCCATTTGAAAATGTCCCTGGGGCCACTCTGTGCATTCTTGGCATCCTGCAAAGTCTGTAAGAGGCCCTGCTACGCTTCTTCTGTCCTAATTACCACCCCACCTCTCCTCGGCCCCTCACCTGGCTGCTGGGTTCCTGCACTTGAGAAAAGGTGCCAGTCAGCGAACATGGGGAAGAAAGGCCTCCTGCTGCGTAACCGGCTCCCTCCTGTGGCATCAGGAGGAGAGCCGGCAGAACACATCCACCCTTCCAAGCCCCTCTGTGGCGGCCCCAGCGGGACTGGCAGCACGGAGCCGGTCTCGGCCAGCCCAGCTGGAGGGAACACAGTTCACACGCATTCCCTCGGGCTACGTGAATATACAACTGGGGAAACCGAGGCCTGGGGAGCAGAAGAGGCACCACTGGTCAGGAGGGGTTTCTGGTTAGCAGGTGACTAAGAAGTGGGGGGAAATTCAACCCAATTAACCAACTGCTCGCCAACAAAGGTCCACGCTGTGTCACTTTCAACCCACCAAGGCCAGCAGCACCAAGGGCTCCCTCCCAGACCCTCTGGGGGTCTCGTCCTTCCCCCAGCTCAGTGGGTGGGGCCCGTAAAGGAGTGGGAATCCTCTTGTGAGCTCTGAAGCAAGGCCGGCTTGTAGGCCAGCCTCCTGCTTACACTTTCAGGCAGAATGTCTTGTAAATGCCAGCTGCTCATTAGAGACACCTGGGGAGATTTTAAAGCTCCAAATGCCAGGATGCAGACCGATTACCTTCCTGGCTCTGGGGAGGGAAAAGAGGCATCCATTTTTATTTTAAAGCCCCAGGGGAATCTAACTTGTAGCCAGAGTTAATAACTACTCTCAGCATTGACACCCAAGGTACCAGGTCAGGGCCTGAATTAGCCCTGTTGAAAAGCTGGTACTCCTAAAAGATGTGGACTTTGAGAGTTGTCAGCCGCCTGGGTCCCGAACCACTCTCTGGGGGCACACTGGATTTGAACCCTTGAACGTCCCTGTTTCTTTCGAGGGTAGGCAGGTCTGGCCACCTGCCTGCCTGCTCCCCGACATACCTGCCCAACCGGGCTAAGTCCTCCCGGGATCGGCCTGCCCTCTCTCCTGAGGCTCCAGACAGGAGCATCCGAAAGACGCTCAAGAGCAACCAAGGGCAGGGCTGTACGGCCAGCACTTGGCCCTCACTGGTTCTCTGGGGGACGCATCTGAGATCTCCTGGACAACCAGCCTGTAGCTCTTTTGTAGGGAGAATCCTATTTAGATCACAGTCTATAAAAAAATCATTGCAACGGACATTCAGTGAGTCCTTACCAACTCGGTGAGTTGGGCATTTTCTTGTAAATTTTTTGGATAATCTTTGTTTTCCACATTCTAGGGGTTTTTGGTAACATTTATTTATCTGAGTTTTATTTCTCATGTCTACGCATGACACCTGGCCAAAGAGGACCCCAGGAGGGACCCTCAGGCAGGGGTGAAAAGAGACTCCCACTGCTCTGGCCCTGGACGGGACAAAGCCAGGCCTGAGGCCCTCAGCGTTCCAGAGGTCCCCATGGGACTGAGCTCCAGCTGCCCAGTGCGATGACCCCCTCCCCGGCCGCGGCATGAGCTTTGTAACTTCACTTCCTCGGTCCTTCACTCTGAGACCGGGGGCACCCCTACGCCAGCTCTGGTTCCAGGTCAGCTGTCACTAAGATCCTTGAACTGCCACCCCACGGCGAGAGGTAGGAAAGGACATCAACGGCCATGAAGACTGCGCTACTGTTACACACTACACCGCTTGCTGGTCAAAGACCTTAAGCCAGGTTCCCAGTCCCTGCACTTAACACAAAGCGAGCTCGCCTGAAACACTGTCTCTGTTGGAAACAGCACAGGACGTGAGAATCTGCTTTCTGCTGCCCGCTTTGTAACACCCAGAGGAGGACTTTGGCAAAAGAACATGATGGCAGGGTACCCCTCCATGGGAAGCACAAACGTCCACTGGCCAGTGTCTCTGGCATGACTGAGAGTCAGTGACCTTCCCGGGGCGCCCAGCACACGGAAGCTCTTCTATGCTTCCACTCGCTGTGTATTTCTCAGCTGAAACACTCACCCAAAGAGAAACCTGCTCACCTCAACTGTCATAGCAAAGACAAAAGAAACGCCTGCTCCTTTCTTAACGACCAGCTTCCAAAAGGACGGTCGGCCTCCCTCACACCTCCCAGGGCGGCCAAGCTGGTCCCACGCAGCACCCTTCCAGACTTGCGGTCTGAAACTCATCCTGGTGCTCCGCAGGCACAACCCAAAGGAATGCTGGGACCTCACACCTCTAGCCAGCGGAGACCTCTCCAAACTGTCCCTGAATTTTCCTGGCATGACCCACATTCCAAAAACTGTTTTCCTATTGGGTCTGACACAATGTTCTATCTTGTACACTTCCTGCCCCAGCCATCAAATCAACCATTTCTCCAAGGACCTCTGGTTCTTGTTAAGGGGGAAAGTGTGTATACAAAGGCCTTGAAAATTCACTGCAACAGACCTCCAGTAAGTCTTTTTCCAACTCGGATCCACGAATTGGACATGTTCTTGTATGTTTTTTTTTTTTATTTGATAACTTCTGGCCCATTTTCTGTTCTGTTTTTATAATATTCCTGTGTGTGGGTTGTAGATGTCATAGACCAGTCTTCTAATTTTTCTCATTAAGTTTTATTCTATTTTCTGGGAGACTTCAACTTTATGTTATCATTGTTTCAATGAACTTCTCGTTTTGCCTTTTTTCCCTTTAATTTCCAAGAGTTCCACTGTGTTCTCCACGTGTGTCTTCTTCATAGCACGCTGCTCTTGTCTCACGGTGCGGTAACCGGTCTTGCACCCGAGACAACTGCAGGTCCTTTTCCTGACGTTTCGTCTGTGGGCTGCTCGACTTCTCTTTTCCTCAAATCCCTCTTCGCCCTTCGTTTTCACTTTGGTTTCTGACTCTGCCCTGAAGGGGCTGACGATGCTCGACTGTCTATTCACACTTGAGGCGTGGGCTGAAGGGCAGACTAGGAGCTCTGTTTTTGTGGAGGACAAGACTACTCCCTGATGCACAGTCACCAGGCAGGCATACGGCAACCTCTCGGCTCACCTTCCAGTCCAGTCTCAGTGAATCTAGTTTCTGAGGTCTCAGCTAGATCCAGAAAGCACCTCAGTGATTTCGGAACTCACTGAGCCATAGCATTTTGTAGACAAGACCCAAAGGGTCTGCAGATGAGCCCCGTCTGGGGACCCCTGAGGCGTGAGTGCGGAGCTGGACGATGACAGGTTCTAACTCCAGGCTGTGCTCTGACTCAGCATCACGCAGCCCCTTCCCTGAAACCCCTCAAAACTGTTGTGTGTCTGTCACATGTGAGCACTTGCCCTGGCTCTAGTGTATTTCTGTGCACATAGATCATGTCCCTAGTGAATGGACCCCAGGATGACAGAAGCTGGCACGGTAACACTCCGAGTCCCTTATACTCGCCTACTCCCAGGAAACTCCCTCTGGGCAGACAACACATCCTTCGGGCAAAAGTGAAATGAGGAAAATTATTATTCCCCGATGAAAGAAATGACCCTTGGAAGCTTCCTTCCAAAGCTCTACGGATACACCCCCATAATGTCTTCAGAGGACCTGTCCAGACAGAACGTTCCTTCAGTCCTCAGCTACGTCAAAGGGGCAAGTGAGTTAGCCATCCTGCTTCCTTGGGGTTCACTCCAGTAAAACAGGAATGCTGGGCTGTTTTGGCCTTAGTTGTCTAATATATGCGGACGTTGAAAGGGAGCTCTCTAGGTACCAGGCCCCATGTTTTCCATAATGGACAGGGAAGCCTTCCAGAATTCATATCTTAGTAGGATCTGAACACTAATTTCTGTAGGCTGTTCCACTTGTTTCTTTCAACAATAGGTTTTTTTTTTTTTTTTTTTCAGAAGAACCTAGACCAATCCTTTCCTACCCCACAAACACAAGAGAATGGGAACCTGCTCAGCCCACGAGGGACCTAGAGAGGGAGCAGTTTCCCACCACAGTAACAAGTCACCACAAACCAGGTGGCTTCACACAACAGAAATCACATTCTAGTGGCCCAAAGTCCAAAACGAAGATGCCAGCAGAGGCAGAAACCCATGAGGCTCTCTGGGGGAGATCCTGTCTTGTCTCCTCCATGGCTCGCAGAGACAACTTTCCCATTTCTGTCCCCAAACCCACATGACCTCTGTCAGGAGCGCAGGTTTCTTTTACGAACTGCGTGAGAGCGCCTGAGGCCAACAAGGGAACCCATGACAGCGTCAGTCGCACCTTCCAGCAACCACGGTGGTCACCACCGTTCTGCCACAGTGGGAGCGCACCTTTGAAAGAACATTGTAGTTTCCAGCTGATCACGGATGTGATGAAGCTTTTGGTCAAGGCCTTCACAAAATTTTATCTGGACTTGAAATTTTCCAAGTCACAGGCAGGGGGTCTTGACAACGTTTCTGCCCCACAGGATGTCACAGTCGGGAACCGGGGTTGAAGTGGGATCCGTCACTATGCTGCGCCTTGTCACGCAATGCTCAGGGGAAGCCTGTGAGGCAGATGAGGCAGGGGGTGAGGAACGCAGGTTCTGGGGCCAGATCTAATGTGGGATCTGGGCTCTGCTCATTCCGAGCTGCATGAATCTAAGCAAACAAAGTGTCTGTTTTTTGTGGTGGTTGTGCCTCGGTTTCCCCCATTTGCCACAGGAGCCCACTGGGCACTCACTTCGGTGAAAAGGAAGTGAGACCACGTGAGAAGACCCCCACCCACTTCGTGGTCTACAATAAGCACAGAGCACAGGCCTGTCATTACCATGTACATTTACAAATGAGGAACCTGAGGCTCAGGTGCGTTCAGCCTCACTGTCAAACCCAAAGAGCTGATCAGCTGGGGACACAGTCACAGGCAGCCTGTGTCCTCCCGCCCCTCCCTCAGCCACCATAATGTACCCACTCACATCTGGAAAGACAGCAACAGAGCACACACGTCCAGAGCACCTGGTGGGTTTTCCTTTCTTAAACTGTAAGAGCTTATATTTATTGCATACCTTAGGCATCGGGATGGAGTTAGACTACAAAATGTGATTAAAAAAAATACAGTGAACATTTCAGTTTAGGATAAATGTATTATAGTAAAAGACACATTGCACGAATTCCCTTCCAAAGACTCCCCCTTGCTTCAATGCAGCTAGCCCACTACCCAGCGGCCGGGGAGGCCACCCTGACGGATGTCTTGGGTTGAGCTATTACGGTGGCCCTGATGGGCTGAAGTGACCCCAAATGTCCACCCTTCCTGGTAATCCTGACTTTGAGGAACAGCCAAAAGGTGTCACGGGGCCAGGTACAGTAAGCACTATGGATAACGACACACCGTAACGATTTTGACAGAAATTGCCATAAGCTTTAGATCAATGAGGCATGATAAAAAAAAATACAGCTAGAGTTTAAATTAAAAAAGTTAACATTCTCTGTGGTTTTCGATCAACGCTTTATAATGGAAAAATTCACTGTACGAAGCAAATCCGCTGAAATATATGCAGATTTTTAATAACCTTCTACCCCAAGAGAAGGCAGACATTCCTGAAGCAGGCTCACATTCAACCAGAGCTTAAATTTTCTTGTAAGCTTTCACAAGGGAGGTATGTTTGACACACAAAAACTTGTACACACTCAAGGTACACATTCTACTGAGCACGGAGCTGCATCTGAAAAGTTGCTTTACCCTAAAATACTTCCTGAAGTGCACACAAGACTACCTGTTTAAATTTTTCTTTAGCATGGATGAGTGGCTTGGCCGCGGCTACAGCATCTGTTTCTACCTCTGCAGACATGTGGTGGGGTGGGAAGCAGAACAAGGGTTGTAAACCTGGCTATGTAAGTGGAGACAGAAGCACCTGTTTGACGGCTCTGTCATTCAGAAAATCACAGGTACGTCATCAGGGTCTACATGGTTCTTAAACAACACATGAGGCAGAAAAGGATGCGGTGCTGAGGGGGTTGTAGTCTACAAAGCACAAAGAGGAAGTACAGGGGTCACGTCACCATGATGAGCTCCTTGCACATGAGGCTGGTGTGTCTCAACACTGAGTCCTTGACCGCATCCCCAGGTCACTGCCATGGGACAACATGTGAAAACCAAGTATGCATAACGCCTTCACACGGACTCTAAAACTTGTGGGGTGCCTCTGCAGGAATGATAGTGAAATCGTTAACTATATTCAAAAACAAAAATCATCTGAAGTGGTTCTCAACTAAATATACAGACCATAAAGTTCCAAGAATAAATATAAAATACAGAGTGACCCAGAGCAGTAAGGAGAAACTCAATACAAAGTCAAAGTAACTACTGATTCCTGTGAAGCACTGTATTTGGTCTTAGCTCTTTGGCAGCCAAGGCAGAAAGAGGATCATGTGTTATGTAACACAGGGATAGTTGTCCCCTGTGTGAGCCTGTGCGGTGAGACAATGGCACACCATACAGTCACAGATCTGGACTGAGGGCATTTATGAGGGATTATTATGCTTTTTCTATTTTAAGGCGCGCGCACACACACACACACACACACACACACACACACCCCTTCTGAAAAACCTGGGCAAAAACATTTGAAAAGGATCTACCAGTTCCCTTAACCTCCGTTCCCTAAGATAACCAACCTGATGACTTGGAGCTTTTTCTCTCACTCTCTTCCCATTAAAAAACACAGACAAAATCTCATACAGAGTGACAGCTTTCTATTTTTACAATTAAGGTTATATTTTAAGGAGTTTCCCAGGCTGTAACTCCTCATGCAATTCACGTTTAATTAATGTCTTTGTACTCCATGGGATGGAGGAACCGTTTCACACCGTGGCCCACTTCAACAGACCAAACACCTGCTAGGAACGCCTTGCACAGGATTGAGGTCCCACATTCCTGCCGACTTCCTTGAGACACCATTCCAGAGCTGAACTCCTGAGTCAAGGTCACCTGCCCCGTTTGAGACTCTTGGTCCCTATGAGAAGGTTACATCCCTGAACGTCTATGCCCCCAAGCGTGACAGTGTACTGACACCTCTCTGGACCCTTTCCTGGACCCTTACATTAGAAACTCTGTTAATTTCCTAGGGGAAATGACATCCTACTGCGATTTCAATTTGCATTTTGTTCAAGCAATGAGGCTGGACTTTTTCTCCCGTGTTGATTTGCCATTTGCATTTACTCTTTAGTGATTTGTGTCCTTTACCTGGCCATTTATTTTGAATCTTAATGTTTTTCTGACCAATTGGTATGAATTCTTGATGTATCAAGAATATTCCTCATTTCATTCACTCACGTTTGTTCCAAGCATTTCCCAGCTTGACAGCTGCCCACTAATTCTGTTCACGAGTGAGTACCATGGACAGAAATTTTAAAACGTTACAAAACCTATGGACTGCTACCTTCCTAGTGTCTTTCAACTCATTTGCATTAAGTGGTTCCAGCACACAGCTTACCAGAATATTCCTCTTGCAAGAAGTAACTAAAACAGAATGTCACAGAGACTTTCGTTTTTCCTTCCGTTCATTTTCTTCCAAACAGAATTTACAAATGAAACTGTAACCATCGTTCTACTTCTTAGAGCTTCAGTAGAGTGGCAAAACAAACCCCGTCTCACTGCAGCTTGGTTTTCTTAGGTATCTGTCACCCTGATGGAAAACTGACTGGCACAGCCTATGCTGCAAAGGTGGCACTGAGGGTCAAGGAAAAGGTGACTGCTGTGCGTCTGTGGCAGAAATCAAAACACGCAAGTGGAGGAGGCAGTGAGTTTAGGCGGAGTGCTCACTTGAGCCACCTTCCCGGTCACACTCCTTTAAAGAACTGAGTACACTGTTGGGCAACTCAAAGGGCATACTAGAAACTCAGGACGACTATTCCTGATGAGGAACTGGGAAATTTTTCTAACGTTTCCATCTTCTCTGTGATTCTTCTATTCTAATGCCACAGAGACCAAGAACCCCAACATCTGGTACCACTTATTTATTTATTCAACCCATGTGTATTGCCTCCTCACCTAGCTCAAGAAAACTCCATGAAATTACTCATGTTCTCATTTTTCCATTTTCTTTCTGTTTTCTCAAAAAATTGTCTAAAATAAAAATGTAACTACACACAAATCCAGGTCAGTTCTGGCAAAGTTCTCGTCCCAGGCCTAGAGTTCTAGATTTGACCTTTCTTGGTGACTCAGAACAAAGGCAAAAGGACTGAGCTCATTAGTTCAAGTACTGAAAGAGTAAGGCCATGTCCCAGCCAGCCACTCTAATAGCGAGAGAGTTCTCACTCCAAGATGGCAGAATAGCAGGACGGCAAGTGTCAAGTTCAGATGTTCCTCCCCATTTAAGCCTCTGTTGCCAACTGTAATGGTAATTATCCTATTTATGCTGACAACACTGCAGGCTCTTCAACAGAGACGTGTCAAAGAGAACAAAAATTATAAAATAACATCAACTGGCCAGTTACTTGGAGGTCGGTGGCTGAATCCAACCAGATTATGATCTGCCTGCTGTTTGTTGGTTGCTCCACACACGGGGAAGCACAGAGAACCCGGCTGTGAGGTCAGCCTGTTCTCTCCTTTCTTGCAAGACATTACACCAACGTGCCATCCAAAGAGAGTATCCCGCACCACGCTGGGAGAGATTCTGACAGGATTTCATCGGGACACTTTGTGCTTGGGGGTTGGCTCCGGCTCCACCTCCTTCTGTTCAATTTCACATTTCACCCACGAGGGAAGTTGAACACTCACGATCTTCGTTGTTTTCCTATCCCCGGCCCACAGGAAGGGTCCACATTTTCAGCTCTGCCTTGACACACTAGCCCAGCTTTTCTTCCTTTCTCTGGGTCACTCCCTCTGCCTGGATAATTTCATCAGGCTTGAAACAAAGATGTATTCGATGAATCTGAACAAAAAGGTCAGAAGATAAAACCATGGGTCCAAGGCATTAAATTCCTACAGTTACTGGAGCTTGAACTTTGCCTGAAGCTGTACTCAATCATATAGTCGTCGCAGGTCAGACTGCCAGACTGTTGTCTGAGGGAGGGTTAACCCCTGGGCACAGTCACCTTTAGAAACATAGTGAAGGGTTAATTCTCTCTTAAGGTCGCATTGTGAATTTCATGTATGACGACAGGCCCTGTCCTGAAATGAACACGAATCTCAGCAAATGCGTAAGAAACACAACTGGGCTCTCCTGGAAGCAGCAAGGGAAAGGCCGGTCCTCGTGCCGTGGCGAGAGAGCACGCTGGCTGGTGACGGGCTGTGGTGGAGGCTGCCCAAGTGGAAAACCAGGCTTCTGTTTCCCAAAGGCCCCACCCACAATTACCGCAGCAGACAGAAAGGTGGCCACAGCCTTGCAGGGCCAGCCTGCAGGCCACTCCTAAATGACGCCACTGTTCCCTATCTGCTCTCCTCAAGTCACTCCCATACCAATCATGTGTGGCTCAGTCGCATGTCAACACAAGGGTCCTCAAAGACCAATCACCAGGGTCTGCAGCACCTGGGAAACCCAGCTCACTTCTTGCTGCTGGTGTCACTGAGAGGTCCAGATCCTACAACTGGATCGGAGAATCACCGACCTGCTCGGCACCATCCAAGGCAAGGCCCAGACACTGGCTTTATTCTCCTGGCAACTATCAAGAGACTGCAGCGTTCTCAAGGGTTGCGTTAGAGAAACAGAGAGGTGTCTACGCACAGAGTCACTGTTCCTTTCTCTCAAAAAATAAATAAATAAATAAATAAATAAATCTCAGACTTTCTGTTGAGCCAGGACAGGTGGTCTTGTTTGGGATCCTGGGGCTGGGCAGATTTTCCACGGAAGGAAGGGGGCGAGAAGAAGCATCTAGAGGGAAGGATGTGCTCAGGCTCGTAGCACTCACACCTTCATGCTTCTGGGCCCAGCAGGCTCCAGCCACCCTTTGCCCTAAAGAAAAGAGAGTATGGTGCCAAGGAGGACAGGAGGGACCGGACCCAGGAACTGACACCTGCCCGATGGGGCCACATGTACTTTCCCGTCTTCTTGGGGACAGAGTGGCATGCTTCCTACAGTGCCACCATTTCATGATCTGATAGCACTCCCAGGATCCCTTGCAACGTTCTCTTTCTCTGGCACTGAGCAGAAACAGCAATCTCTGCTTCTCTACGGGCATCCTGAGACGAAGGGTACAATCACTTCCTTTCTTCCTACCTCTCATCCTTTTTGGTGGCCACAACCGCACAGTGGGTCGGTTTCTTCAAGGCCAGGGCTTAATGCCTTTGTGTCCAGGTAGGAGCTTGTTTCTTCTCCACCGGGAGCTGCCCTTCCTGTCTTTTCACAAGGACTTTCCCAGGCCTCTAATGAGGAGAGGGGTCACCTCCCCCGGCTCCTCGGAAGGCACCGCTTCGGTCACCGGCCTCCCTCCCACTCTTAGAACACGCACCCTGCTCCTCCGGCAGTTCCTGCTCCGGGCTTGACGGCTCACACAATGAAATTCACTTTAATTCTGGCATTCAAAAAAGTGCCAATATTTTTGGGATTAGAAATGCAATGCACAGAGCATTAAGTGTTTGGAAGATTCTACAAGAAAAAGGAAAAAAAAAATAACCATGATCTCATTACCAAAAGGCACTCAGGGTTAGCACTGTGGACCCCTCCGTTCCAGGATATAGCATAACTGCGCTAATGTCTATAGCTTCACATTTTTTAAAAAAGAAGCTAGTGACACTGACATATTCCTATGTCACGGAAGTTCTTCAACACCATGGCTTTAAATGATGCCGCAGGATTTCACAGCAGGAATCTACCATCATTACTGGTCAGTGTCCCGGCTTGTCACCGGGCGGCTCTCCCTCTCCAACTATTCCCATATAAGGAATCCGCCTCCGCCTACATCTAACGGTGCTGCCATCTTTCTGACTCTGTGGGCTCCACTCAGAGGTGCTCAGAGCCACTCCCAGTGGCTGTCTGAGCAGGCACAGAACATTCTCTTTGTTCTGAGGGTGCGTGTGCTGTGCAGGAGCCACCCCGGCTCCTCCCCGACCTGCCCAGCACGTCCTGCCCGAGCCTTCCGTGTCAACAACTGCACACATGCTGTTGCCTCTCTAGCCCACGGCGTGGGTCCCAATGCCCCGCAGCAGGGCGTCACTCTGTTGGATTCACACAGGCCCTTGTGGCGGGACCTGGCGCACCTCTGCCCAGAGAAAGTCCTCTCTCCCTTGGTCTTTGCGCCTGGTGCATCAGCCGCCTACTCAGAGGCATCCCTGGGTCTGCGCCTGAAACGCTGCAAGCCCCTCCCCATGCGTCACTCTTGATGGTCTCTAATGAGGTACGTGGTGCTGAGCTCTGAGAACGTCTGGCCCTCGGTGGCATCTCTTGGTTTTCTTTTCCTCTTGGTCAAAACCCATGTCTCTGTCTAACCTTTCTTTTTCTTTGGCCTAAAGCAGTGAAAGTATTCAGCAGGAGCTCAATAAATGCTCCCTGAATGAGGGGGGAAAATACATGAAGTCTGTGTGAGTCTGGTGATCACAGCAACATCCTTTCAACAGCTGATCTGTGAGGAAAACGAGGTTTATCTGTGTTACCATCTTGACGGGTTGGGTGCAAACAGCTCTGGGCCCCATGACCGATGGTGAGTGCTGGAGGGAGAGTACAGGAAGGATCCCAACGAGAGGTGAGAAGCAGTTTTTCTTTCCTAACAATCGTCTGGGGAAACCTCCCCTCCCCATGACAATGGCTTCCCAAGAGCACACCCGTGACGACCTCAGGACCTCTACAAGGCGCACCTCTCACAGAGCCATAGTACGTTCTCACAAGTATCTCCACCCTGTGGCCCAAGCCGATAGCTGTATGAGCCTTGGGCAAGCGAAAGGCACACTTAACCCACAGGAGGACTTTGGGGAAAAAAATCCCCTCGGGGAAATGCGCTTCCCTCCGTTTGCCACGCTGAAGGGTTGAACTGCACCCCCTAACCCCCAGCCCCCATGGGTGTCCTACGCTTAGGGAAAACCCACAACGCTTTGGCCTTTGTCTCCCAGCACTCTCTTCCCCAATGATAAAAGACAAAAACAGAGCCACCCAATTTGTCACAGGACACTATTGACCGGAACACTATTTTGAGCAAGAATCAAAAGTAGCCTTAAGAGAAAAATTAGGAAGATGATTCCGAGTCAGTCTCTTCTGAAAAGTAAAGCAATGCGCAGGCCCTAAACAACGGGCGTCCACAGAACTCTTAACGGCATGGAAACGACAAATGCCATGCTAGATCTGAGTGATAAAAATGACTGGGTTTTTTTTTCTTTAAACTTTCAGTGTTTTACAAGTTTTTCTCCAATAAGCATGCATTTCTTTTGCTATTGGACAAAAGTAAATATAAAAGTTTTTCTAATTTCTAAGTGACTTGTGCTCAGTATTCTGCTACCTTCAGAGACATCCAGAACCGGCTTACGCCTCTCTCCGTAGGGATGACTCTGCAATGGTAGATTTTTTTTTTTTTTTAACTACACGAAAGGACCGGTGTGACAGGCCTCCCCCACCAAAATAAGAAGTGTAAGGACTTGGCTTCTGTAGACACTACGTGCTAAACAGTCCCAGGTGGGCAGGGCGCAGAAACACGCCGTTGTCACTTCTATGGTCAAATGTGAAAGGCTCAGCATCGATGTGACAGAGAAAAGCAACGTGTACACACACTGCTACACAAGAGGGAAGGCCAGCCACACACACCCCAACCACTGCTGCTGTCGCCTCTTAGGCATTTTTCCTTTTCTCTTTCCATGCCTGAGATAAATCAGAAGTAGAAACTCCCGACTGGACACTCCGGTGGTTTATTCACTGCGCTCATGGCGCTTTCTGCGCGGCGTCTGTCCCACAGTCCTCTTCTAAAGCCCCACGACTTTGCTGTTATTTTCCCTGCCCTGCTTCTGACATGAAAGGCATCTCCACCTAGCCAGGTGGCCTCCCTGGGCGCCTGGAGCAGCTGCAGCGGCCTGCTCCTCCACAAACCCCGGAGGAGCATCGAAATGAGGACGCCGCACTGGATGCCAAGGCACTAAAAACAACAGATCCTCTCCATCTGAAGGGCATATCCAACTACCCACAATTCCCCATGACCGCTACTTCAGCTGATCACCACGTATGCACACATAGGAGCACACACGCGCGTACACACACGTATCCTCCTTTTTCTTTACTTTGGACTTCTCAGCCTGTTAGCACCGTCGCCCAAATATTCCCTGCAGCATGGCCAATGTCCTTACCCATGAACCCCGATAAGCATGGGTGCTGGCCCATGGGAGCCTCCACTGTCCCAGAATCAACAGATCCAATGCCCCCCACTTCTGGCTCGGTATCTGGAAGTAGCCCCACTGTCTGCAGTTGAGGGTGCAATCATCAGTCTCCCCTGGTTGGTAGAAACTTCCTGGTTCACATCACAGCCAAGATCGACAGCAGGCTGGGGCAGGTCATGGAGAGGACTGGGCGGGCCACACCCGTCCACTGCTTCCTCACACAGCCTTGGGCTATAACAGGTGTGACCAAAACATACCACGAGTTCTTAATTAAAAAAAAAAATTATCACAGTAAAAGCCCGTTGCCTTTAATCCCCGCAAAACCCGGCTCCATGCTTCCCCTGCACTGTTGCACTGTTCGTGCCACTCGCTCACGCGGCTCTAGAAGTTCTCATGCCTTCAGCTGTGCTGCCATGACTGCCGCCGCCATGTCCTGAATCAATGTGTGACCTTGAGTGTTCATGGTCATTTTGACTTGGGGAAGAGCCAGACATCACCCGGTGCTGAATCAGGTGAATTAGGCGGATGAGAACGCACCACATTTCCTAAGCCTGCCTTTCCACCAGGTGGTACCCAACAGTGGTGGTACCCAACCATGCCCTTTCTGTCCCCTACAGACACTTCCACAGGACCTCCAAAACTGCTGCAGGAACGGGTAAGAGCATGGGGACATATTTTGAGGAGGACTTGTAGCAACGTATCTTAGGCTGTAATTTCTTTGAACACCCACTCTGTATTTAGACCTGTGCAACTCGATGCCCTCTAACAGAGGTGGGAGACTTCTATAAAGCACAGGAGGGAAGACCATTAGCCTAAGCTGTGCCCTGGGACACATCCCAGTTGGGGTGGCCCAACAGGATGAGCTGCAGGCCCTGCTATGTCCCCAGGCTCTCCATCTAACCATTCCCCATGGTGTAACCTCTCCCACTACTTTGCCACATGCCTGTACCCCATCCTCACTCTGTATTGTAATGAACATGGCGGCCACCCCTGTCTTTCTCCCTCACAATATCAGGAAGAGGCAGGAATCACGGTCAGAGCAGACTGACGCAGACGGGTTCTCACCACACATCTGGGAACAGAACCAGGCTGAGCCTTGAGAGAAGACATTAGAGGAAAAGAAGAGATAAAAAGCTATAAAATTAAACTCCAGGTCCCTCAAATTCCAAATCAACGATGCTAATCCTTTATCCTCTATAATGTCACAATCGTCCTTGAATGTAAGTACACGGATACTTGTGGGATTTCCAAGACAATGAAATCTCCCAGATGGGGTATGATTTGGCACCAATCATTCAATATACCTTTCTCTCTCTCTCTCTGTCTATCTCTCTCTCTGTCTCTCTCTCTCTCTCTCTCTCTCTCTCTCTCTCTCTCTCTCTCTCACACACACACACACACACACACACAATTAGTACATATTTTAGAACACCACCCATTCAGCTGCAATGCTGAGTAGTTGGGTTCCCCCCCCCCCCATTCCTGAAGTCAGTTAAGCCTCTTCGTCTGAATTCCAATGGTTTTTGAAAGCAATCAACTAAGAAAGAAGAAAAGGCACACGACTTCAGCAGCAAGTACCGTGAGGCAATTCACAATCAGATTTCCAGAGGTTCCTGTTTGAAATTCCATTTTGCTGACGGAGTATTTATTAATACCATCCTTCAGCAGAGGAAACTGTTCACCGAGCAAACATGAATACATTTCCAAATCCATGAGTTAAAACCATTTTATTATTTTACACAAAGTTCCCTCTACAAAAAAGAAAATTTTTAAAAAATCACCTTCATTTCAGACTGCCCAGTGTCTGCGCAATCCCATTAGCTGAGGCAACTGCGCCTTGTGATAATTTTTCTTCACAGAAATAAAAATTCTTCATCTTCTTTTCTTAGGCTTGAGATTTGGTGTGAAACAGGACAGCAATAGTTCTGATGCCCAGTATCCTTACCAGGAACTAGGATGGATTTCAATGAAAATGTAGAGATATGTCTATATACTAATTTCCCAAGGTGAATATCATTGTCACATGCCACCAACATATACTAACATATCTGTAATCATAAAATACAGAATCACGAAAAACATGGAGAAGACACCGTGGAGGTGTGAACAGCAGAAATCACGCTCCGGCCATTGCCACCAAGGTCAAGTCGCTTGTCCCCCTCCTCTGTTCCAACGATGCTTCCACACACACAGTTGGGGTGTCAGTGGCATTAGAGTTATTTATTTATTCCCTGCCCCAAAATGAAAAGGAGTTTGAGGCCACCAGGATGCCGGTGACAGAAGGCTTGCCAGAATTTCATTCTCTCCATCGTGAATCTTCGTCCCTTAGCTCTAAGTTCTATTTTACTGAAGAAATGGGGAGAAGGGATTGGAAATGCACGTGCTGAGGCTGTGGCGTCAGGTGCCTGGCTTCCCCGAGAGGTGTCAGCGGGGTCCCAGGATTCCATCCCGTGCCAAGCCCCCACGTTGGCGAAGAGGCTAGGAGGGCGCCCTCCAGCGACATGTGATCAGAGGGGAAGAATGCACTGGCCTTTGGAACTGAGGGTGCAGGCAGTGGTGGAGAGGCAGTGAGAAGATACCATGAGGGGTCTTGAAAACGCCTTCGCTACTGCGAGGCTTGGGAGGGACCGAGGGGGCAAGGCCACGTTGCTGGGGTCCCAGGGGAGGAGATGTCACTCAAGTGGGGAAGGGCCAGCCTCTGCAGAGGAGCCCTGCCTGTCCTGGCCGCGGCAAGCTCCGCAATGGGCAGCCTGCAGAGCAAGGAATGACCTCAGACAAGGGACAGACCTCCTTTGGCTGGCCTCCTCAGTCCCATCAGCAATCACGCTGCTGGCTGGCTGGCACTGACGTTTGCACAGAACTGGCCTGAAACCCGCGTGCGAGCCATTGGCAGATGGATCTTATTAGCAGAGGCACAAGGCCGGAAGCTGATGGACGGGCAGGGAAAGAAGTGGGCAACGCTAGGACCCCCGAGGCTACAGATGACTTCTTTCTCGGTGGTGCCCGTCAAGCCTGGGCTTACCACGCACCATTACCCCATCCTCAGTGGCTCTCACTAACCCTTTACTTTTCCATTTTTAACTACATGAGCAAGTAGATAAGGAATTTTCCCCCTCGTGTTGTTATAACCTAAGCATTTCTACAACTGGAGAGATAACGCAGCCCAGTAATTCACGGTTTGATATAACTTCACAAAAACTGAGCTCCACCAGACACTATGGCCTGTTGTATCCCAGCACACCGACCCACACGTTTCTCTTAGAAAAAGAGGAACAACGCTGAGCTCCCCCCATCCCTCCACTGCGCCTTACTGGCGGGGCAGTGGTCCCTCTCTAACATCTCAAGTGCACTGAGGGGCACAGTCCAGACCCGGCTTTCTTGATATGTGAGCCTCCACGCAGGGTGTTAACTACTTTTACAGTGATTAAAATGCAAGAAAAGTAAAAATTTCGCTCTTCAGTCACGCTGACCACTTTTCGACAGCACATCAATCACCGTGTGTGGCTCCAATGACCACCACCCCGGACACCGCAGAGCTGGGCCCTCCCCACACTGCTGGCGCTCACTGTCGCCAATCCCCACACGTCCCGTTTCTGGGTCATCGAGGACCGCCCGGCTCCCCATCCGGGCTCCACCCCTCCCTTCCCCACATCACAACTGCAAATCACAGTAGCCGAATTCTCCCTGCTGATCTCTTCCGAAAGGACAGAAGCTAGAAAGATCTGAAAGGCTTTCATCTGTCAAAGGCGACGGCTTCTCTGATCGTTCCTTCTGTCCAGTAGGTTTTAAACATCCGGTTTGTCGTATTATTGCTCTCCTTGTCACCGGCAACACGTCCTTCCACGGCCGGCGCTCTCGACACAGCCCTGGGGCGTGGGCTGCCTCAGCCTCGCACTCGGGGACATGGCCTCACTCCCACGTGCGCTGGCTCCCCGGGGCCACAGCAAGACCCGCATTGGTTTCTCATCTCTCTGTCCTTCCGAGACCCTGGCGAGGTGGTTTCTGAAGTGAGCTGTGTGCTGTGGCGCCACAGCCCCAGTACCTGTGTCCCCAAGTCACTTACGCAGCAACGGGGAAAATGGCCACAGAGAGAAACGCCAGAGCCCACCTGCTCCCCTGAACTCGGCACCTCTCCTCCCTCACTTGTGTCCACTGAGATCATCAAGGAGTTGATTAGTTTGTGATCATTTCCCTCCAGGCTTTTGTGTAAGCTTGAGATTACAGCTTTAGAGCAGTAATTCTTTCTTTCCTCTTTCATAACATGACATTAAAAGGGGATTTCTGTCCTTCCTAGGGCTCGCGAATTGTCCCCATGCAGCGCCTGCCTGCGACTGGGCTCTCCCGGAGGCCGACACTGAGACAAGGATGCAGAGGCAGGTGCTACCTCGGGAGCTGAGCTACAGAGCCCAGGAGGACACAGGGGACGAGAGGATGACGTGGCAACGAATCAAAGGTGGGCTCTGAACCCACCGCCCGGAGCAGGACCAGGTGCTCATCCCACAGGCACGCCGGGCAGTGCTGTACAATTCCCTTGACAATCTCAGGAAAAGCAACTGAAAGCAAAACTGTGCTCTTCAGGCCTCTGCCAGCCTCCTTCCCAGAGATTCACAAAAACGTTTGATAAAATTCAAAGTTCATATCTGATTTTTTAAAAAGTTCAGCCAAGTAGGAATAAAAGGGAATTTCCTAACTTCATTAAGGGTGCCAGATAGTGAAAAGTTGAATCCCTTTCCCCAAATAAAGGGCAAGGAAAATCCATCTAACCTCCTTGCCTTTGAAGACTCTGGGAAAATTATAGGCGCTCTAGCCAGTGCAATAAGGCAAGAAAAAGGAAAGGCATTGAACTGGGAAGAAAAAGGGAAATTGTCTTTACCCGTAGATACGACTTTCTATGAAGAAAACCTAATGTAGGAAACAAGAAACTACTGAAAGAGACGTGAGCTTTTCAAGGCTGACAACACAAAGCACACAAAAATCAATTTTGTTTTTTAAGTGTTATCAGTGAGTAATCAAAATTTGAAATTAAAATAAAATACTGAAGCTGAAAAAGTATAAAAAACAATGTAGCATTGAGAGTGGAATAAATATGACAAAAATATGTGGCAGGATCTGCACACCGAAAAATAACAAGGTCCTGGCTGAGAAATTAAACACTTAACCAAATGAAGAGATACGCCATGTGCACGTTTTAGAGACTCGGCAAGGGTAAAATGTTCGTTCTCCCCAACTTGGTTTATATATTCAACCCAACCCCAATCAAAATCCCAATCAGCTTTTTCAGAAGAAGGGAAAAAATCATAGGGTCTTAAAGTTAAATTAAGCAATGAAGACTTATTAGTTAGGAGCTTTCCAAATACAATCAAAAACCAAAAGAAAATAATTTCCAATGTGAGAGTACAGAAATCTCCAACTCCTGAAATAAGGGGATAAAAGACGTAAGAGAAAGAAGTCAAGATAGAAGAAAACAGTATAGCATGCCTGTAATTCGTAAGAAAAAGTACATTCTTCTGTAGTTGTCTTTAACAAAATGGTGTTGGTACCTTTACAGGTGAATGTCTACTTCTTGTTAAAGGTTCACTTCCTGTGAAAGTCATCTCACCTCCTACTGTTATCCTGGGTCCTCAGAGAGCACGGCTTGGAAAGTAATGCTCCTTCAGATCCCCCCAAGACAGCATCAAGAACACGTGGCCCCTTCAATATCATGGCAGTTCCACATTACATTCTTTCTGGAAGCTTCCAAGTTACATAATAAATGCAAAGCATCTAGCTATTTTTGCCAGCCTCAAACTTGAGAATTGTACCTTATTCCCTTATCTTTTTAATTATCACTTAATAAAAAAGCATAATCTTTCCTTTTATAACCACTTTTACGTTTTGGAAAAGACTGTGGCCACAAGAATAAGAGATAAGGAAGAGCCAGTCCTTCTTTTGAAGACAACAACTGTATGCTGCTTAGTAAGTTTTTGCTTTTAGGATTCTGTTCTCCTTCAACGTTTGAAAGCAGTTCTAAAACCCTGGGCTCACGTCTTCTCTTCTTCCCAAATGCCGAGGGTTCCAACGAGTTCATGGTCCTGATTGCAGGGCTGGGCTTCAAAGGATTATTTCATACCTTTGGCAAGAACTGAACTGCTTAGGATGAAAACGAGTCATTTGTATTTCAAGGAGAGAACAGCATATGGCTTACAGAAGGAATTCTGCTAACGAAAGAAAGACAATGTGTGATCTCAGAGTTCTGAATCTATGCTACAAATATACAAGTTGTAGAATGAGGAAATAACTTGAAAAGTGGGTAGAAGGTCCTTAAACTGTGACTGAACAGAGCGACTCGATGGAGCTGAGCTGAAATGCACACAGAGGTACAAACCATCTGCCCAAGTGCCAAGTACAGGGGTGTGTGGTTCTTAAGTCCAGTATTTAGTGAGGAAAGTGACTGTTCTCTCCTTTAACCTCCAAGCCGGGTCGCTCCCGACATCCCACCCTACCCATGCTAACACATACCCTGCAGAGGAATTCAGTTCTGTGATGAGGATGAGCACCAAAGAGCAGCTGTGTGTAAGACTGCCGAGTGGAGGTGACAGGGTCTACGTGCATACCCGCCTTGACAAGTTTGTTCTTCTAGCGCTAATTACCAGGATTTGACATGATGGCATGTTTTTCAGACATTCTATGATCCAGGCAAACAAAAGTGTCAATGAAAATGACGCCCCATCAGCTTAAACCTTCCCAGGGGCCAGGGAAGCAATCAGATCTGTGCTGTGAGCAAAGTCTTAAAACGGGGGTGTTTACACAGATCATGTTTTATTCCAATCAAAGAGTCTGAAAAGCACATGGCAGTTATGATCATGTTAAGACCACTGGGTAACGCACTTGCTCTGTTCAAGATGGCAGTCACCAGAAACACACGTGGCCCTGGGGTACCCAAAGCATGGGTGGTGTGGGTTGAGAGGTGCCGTAAGTATAAAACACACAATGGAGTCTGAAGACTTAGTAGAAGAAGAGACTTTAAGTACCCCACCAATAACTGGTATTTTGGTTTCATGGTGAAATACTATTATTTTTATAATAAATTGGTGAAGCAAAATATATTATTCAAATCAATCTCATTTGTTTCTTCTAGTTCACGTAGCTCTAGTAAAAGTGAACATGCAGTGTCTTACGGTGAATCCATCAGTTAGTGCCTCTAGACTGCAAAGGTGAATGACCTCTGTGACCTTACTGTCTGGTCTACTTTAAAGTGCACAGATTTAAAAACCAGCAGCAAGAGCTCACGACTCTTTGCGCATCCATTCCCACAGCCATTAGCTGTCCAGTCCTCTAGGAGACTAGGATGTTGGCAATTTCTGCTTTCAGAGCCATAAATGGGCATCTTTTGGGAGTTCTGTGTGACTTCTGCAGAGACAACTGACGTCTTGTAACATTCAGAGTCATACCGTAGTTAAAATGCTCTCATTAAAAACAAACTAACAAACAAAACCTTGGTAGTTAAAAAGGAGAACACTTGTGCCGAGTTAACAGCTGGAAACGGAATCCCCCAAAGCATCTGTCTCGGTCATTTTTTCATTGCTGGGACATGACACCTGACACCCACAAAGTAAGAGAGAAAATGTTTATTTCAGGTCACAGTTTTAGGAGGTCTCGATACGTTCATGAGCATTTGACGATGGGGGGGAAGGCTCTGGCAGAGTGCAGCTGTGCGCAGCACGGCAAGAAGAGAGACGGGGCCGGGGAGAAGCTGGGGCAAGAGTGCATCGCTCAGGCCACACCCTCAGTGATCCTCCCCTCCCAGCCAGGTGCCAACTGACAGCACGCGAAGCCCACAGGTAAGCCACAGCATCCACATGTATAAGGCTTTGGGGGGACAGTCAAGATCCAAACCCTAACATCATGCCCTAAGGCTCAGGCCGCCTACCCTCGCCCCATCCCAAGGTGCCCAACGAGCCCTGACCTTCTTCACTGCTCTGCAAACACATCTGCCTCTCAAGATTCCATGATTCTTCATGTGATGTTCCTTCCCGGTATGTGCCGATTCCTTTTCTCTGACAGCAAATTTCATCCTCCCATTTTCAAACCTAACTCTGATACCTTTCTCTTTGCAAAGTCATCCCATGCTGGCCCTGTCGTCCTCTGACATTTTTAGCGTTTAATTACTAAAGCACCCTTAGGTTTCGTTGCAATTATTTAATTCTCCCTTTCTCTGCTCAGAGACACAGGGACCATCTGGTATAACTCATAAACCTCTACCTGCCTCCAGCACTGTCAGGTCAACAAAATCTATGTGTTGATGTGTCTGTGTACGGGTGCACACACCGTCCTGTGTGCACACTTGATTGTGCACATAGTAATGAAAAAAAAACCCTATAATCCTAATAGAGTAACACCACCAAATGTTAAAACTGGTCCACTTCCACCTGTTCAGTAGGTGTGTCATGGGTGGTTTTTTAAGAAGCTGCATTAATACGTATATGACATCTATACCATCTTAGTCGCCTTTGAGTGTGTGCAGCAATGCTAACCTCAGGCACACTGCTATGCAACTTATTTGCACGATTTTTCATGTCTCAAAACCCACGCTGCAGACCCATCGAACAGTAAACCACCACCATCGCTCTCTTGAGCCTCTGACAACCAGCACTCTACTTTCTGTGGATTTCAGGTATCACATACAGGGAAGTCACACTGCACTTGTCTTCTCATGGCCAGCTTAGCCACATGTGTAGCCTGTATCAGAATCTGCTTCCTTTTCTAAGGGAAGAGTACTCCATTGCATGCTGGCACCACATCTTGCCCACCATTCGTCTGCCTCTCCATTTCAGCTCCCATGAATAACGCTGCAAGGGGGGCAGCTGTACAGACACCCATTTGGGTCCTCGCTTTCAATCCGAGTAGACACCTAGAGGCGGAACCCCAGGGTCATATCGCTGGTCTAGTCTTAATCTGTTAAGGAATCATAACAAAGTCTTTGACAGAGGCCGCCTCGTTTTACGCTCCCAGGTCCTCCATGGACTTCCCAACACTGGCTCTTTTCTGTTTCCTGATACAGGCGCTGCACTACCGGGCAGGAAGTGCTACCTCTCTGTGATTTTGATCTGCACTCTCCTGCTGACCAGTGAGGGCGGGCACCTTTATATGTGCTCCTTGGCGGTTTGCAAACTTCTCCGGAGAAATGTCTCTTCAGGTTCTCTGCCCATTGTAAAATGGGAATATTCTGGGCTGTGTTTTGGTTTTGAGTTGTAGGCATTCTTCATTTGTACTCCACGTATTAACTGCTCATCAAATATATAAATCACAAATAATTTCTCCCATTTCTTTTTCACTCTATTTCTAGTGTCCTTTGATTCATCTAAGTTTTTGGTTTGCATGCCCAATTTATTTTTACATTTTTGCCTTTGATTTTGGTGTCCTATCTGAGAAATGTCCCTAGCCCAATGCCGTAAGTTTTCCTCCTCTGCTTTCTCCTATGAATTCATTTTCCTGAGGACAGCCTCCAGATATGAGGTCCAGGTGAGCCCTCCAAAGGCCAGCTGGGTCCCATCCCACTGAGGCCAACTCCCTCCGGCTGGAGTGTACCGTGATTAGAGGTGGATCTCACACGAGAGGCCTCCACACAACTGAGGAAGCCGTTTATAGCCTGTACCCAGGGTCCTACCTACGGCTCTAACAAGCAATTCAGACTCCAGATTCTCCAGCCTTTGAACTCAGACCTGGACCACTGGCTCTCCAGGGAGCTTTTAGGCCTTTATCCTCAGACTGTGACTATCATTGTGGTCCTCCTGTTCCACAGCTCCCAGCTTCTTGGACTGAGCAGCTACTGGTTTCCTTGGCTCTCTAACCTAGAGAAGCCTCCACAGAGCTACTCAGCCTCTGACTGCCAGAGCCAATCGAGTAGATCCCATCTTACAGACAATCCATGCACGATTTTCCTCTGAAGAACCCTGACTAGTACCTCCCTGTGGCCTGGAGCCTGCGTGCAAGTGTGACCGGACACAAAAGGGACAGAAAACACATCTAGCGTACAACCTAAGGAGCTCAGGTGTCAGTTTTGGGGAAAAGAGAGGTCCCTTAAGTCAGCTCAACAGGAAAAGATGGGATTCCATACACTAGGTGAGTGTTGACAACACGACATCACAGGCACAACTGGGCACACGTACCCTGCAGGCTACTACAAGGTCTTAGTAGGGTAGAACTTCTCTCCGGTCAACACAGAGCAATACTCAGGCTGCAGGAGAAGGCCAGCCACTAACGTATGAACCCAGTGATAGTAAGAGCTCCTTGGTCACAGTAAAACAGAAAGAGATCCCTAGAGGTGCAATGGGTCAGCTTGCTGTCCCCTAAATGGATAAATGAGTCTGTCTGCTGGCCTACTAGAGCCCAGGGTAGGACAACCGTATTGGAAGGAACTCGGCAAGCTCGAACGCTTCCAACCTGGGCTCTCACCTTCAGCCTGACTGGAAGGGTGCTTTCCGGTTTGGATGAATGGGGAAGAGGGCCGTCAGGCAAGGACAGACACGGCAGCATGTAGGTAAGGGCTCCACGTATCTTAGTGAGGTACCCACTGCAAATCATCTCACAACAAGGTGATGCAGGGAAAAAGAAGTCTGTAGTCACGGAGCAGGAGAAGACGAACTTCAGACAGGGGCATTAACAAGGGTTCGGAAGAAAAGGAATATCTAAAACAACTCATAATTAAAAGGCATAACTTCCCATTAGTTAAAGATTTTACTGAATAAGTATCGCTGAGTTATATCTCAGACATTGTCCTCAACTGGAAATTCAGCAAAAAATAAAATAAATTTGTCCCTAGATCTGCCACCAAACTTACAGTGGAGGACACAGAAAAATCAACCAATAAATATCTGAGACAGATGGGAAGCGACACTAGCAGGAGGACAGAATGCAATTTCCAGGGCTCAACGTCTCATAGAAACATCAATTTGAACAATAACTCATGCAAAAAATACCTTCCCAAGAGCTTGGAATCTGTGAGAGACAACAGTGCCTCATGAGACACAGAAGTAGGAAGAGACACACTGAAGGGAGTTTATATTACATCACCCCTCGCCCACGCCAGGCAGGGTAGGGCAGGGGGCAGAGAGTGAACTGGCCCACTGACTTTGCCATGGATCCCAGTAGCAGACTGGCCCCCACAACCCCAGAGCAGCTCAGCAGCTCCAGACTTCAGAGGTACCTTAACAGCAGGATAGACCCACAGTCCTAGGCATCAGGCCCACACTGCAGCCTGCAGACCCAGCCTCCATGATGACCCAGTACAATACCAGCCTCTACAAAATAAGCCCCACGCCTATAACTACATATCTAGCCTCCAGACCTCTCCAGACTCCATGCTGTCCCCTAGGGTCTCAGGCACCAGGCTAGTATCTACTAATGCAGTGTCCACACCAGCTGCTGCAGATATAAACTCCAAGTCCACCGAGCTCCAAGCCAGTCCTTACAACTCAGGATCCAGGCTGGCAACCACGGCTGTGCAACACAGTAAGCCCTGCAGTCCTGTTCTGGAAGACTTTGATGCTGCACTGGCTCCTACAGACCCAGGCTCTAGGCCTGCCCTGGTCCAGTAAACGTCTCACCCAGCCCAAGACTCCAGGCGACATCAAAGACCTGACCTCCAGGGTGGCTCTGTGGATCCAGGAACCAAGCCTCCTGCTAGATCTGAAAGTCAGCAAGCAGCCAGCCTACCAAGGGGCCTTATCAGACTCCCTTCCCAGGATCTCTAAGACCCAGCTCTGACCCCTGCACAGCCCAGCCAGAGGGAACTGACCTCAGGGGGAGGGGACTTGGTTGGCCTTCGGAGGGCTGACCTAGACTTCAGGTCGGGCTGAGTCCACTTAAACAGTTACAAGATGAATGGTCTTCTCCACCAAGTCCAATATACAAAGAGGGACAGGAGCCTGCTTCTTCAATTGTGAGATGTTAACACGTAGCCACCAGGATCATGAATAATCAGAGAAATACGACACCACCAAAAGATCAAACTAAAGAGCCAAGAACCAACCCTAAAGAAACAGAAACGTCTGAAATGCTTGGCCAAAATAATTAAAAATAATGATCTTAAAGAGGTCCGGGAAACTACAAGACAACTAAACAAAATAAGGAAAGAATACACACAAAAAGTGTGAGTTCAACGAAGAGCTTACAGTAGTAGAAAAGGAACTGTATAGAAACTCTGAGTGTAAAGGATAAAATGACCAAACTGAGCATTTTCACAGGAGTCTTTAGTAGAAGACTTGATCAAACAAAAGAAAAAAGTCAATGAGCTTGACATGACTCAATCCAAGAACAACAACAACAAAATGAATAAAAACAATTTTAAAATCCTATAATACATATACGACACAAATCAGCAAACTAATATAGGCATTGTGTAAATTCCAGAAGAAGAAGAAAAAAGGCAGGTAAAAATTTTATTTAAAGACACAATGACAGAAAACTGTCAAAATCTGCGGAGAGAGAAACGCTTAGACCCACGGATTCCAAAGAACACTAGTAGGTTAAACACAGCGATCTTATCAAGACACATGGTAATTATTTTCTCAGAAATCAAAGCCAAAGGAGAATTTCTGACAGCAGCAAGAGAAAAGCAAATTGCCACATACAGGGGAGCCTCCACAAGACGACCAGCAATTTCTCAGCAGAAACTGGTCAGCCAGAAAAATGAGAGACGATGTATTTAAAGTATTTGAAGGAAAAAAGAACTTCCAACTACGACTCAGGAAACTTTTCCTTGAGAAATTAAGGAGGAATACGGGCTTTCCATCCAGACAAATAGAAGCTGTAGGAGTTCATTACCAGTAGAACTGCCATGTGAAATGCTAAAGGATTTTTTTTTCAGGATGAAACAAAAGGACACGGATAACATAAAAGCACAGGAAAATCATGTGGGGAATGGAAAGTTGTTATCAGACTAAAATAGCAACAAGAAGATGTTTTATGTAAACCTTAGGGTAACCACTAAAAAAACCTGGGTAGACACGCAAACGAGAAAGGAATGGAGGCACATCGCTACAAAGGCAGACGGGGAAACAGGGAGAAGCCTGGAACATCGCAACTATGAAGAAAATTAATAACACAGTGGCAGGAGCCTATCACCCATTAGTTTAAGTAGATGTGTTTCACATTCTCCTACCAAACAACACAGAATGGCTAAGCACGTCTTAAAAATCCAAGCATGGGAAACCCATTTTAGCTTGAAGGACACACATAGACCAAAAGCAGAAGGACAGAAATAGATACTCTGTGAGCCAAGGTGGCCATACTTGTATCACCTACAACACTCTTAAGTCAAAAGCTGTCCCAGATGAGAAAAGTAATAAATTACAAATGTATGTCCAGCAAACGCTGAAGCACTTAAATATATGCCAAGTATTAATGAAACTAGATGCAGAAATAGACAGATACAGTAATAATAGAAACGTTCACCATCTCACTTTCAACGATGGGTAGAAAGTCAGTAAAGAAGTATCAAACTTGAGCAACACTACAGACCAAGTGGATCTAACGGAGACACACAGGAAATCCCACTCGGGAGCGACAGTGTGCACAAGCTGCTTTGCACACACAGAATGCCTCATGATCAGCTCGTATGTTAGGCCACAAAACAAGTCTGAATAAATTCAAGAAGACAGAAATCAGATCAAGTATCTTTTCCAACCACAGTGAAACTAAAAATGCAAAGCATGGAAAAAAAAAAAACCCTGGAAAACACACAAATATGTGGAAATTAAACAACACACTTCTGAATAACCAATGGGTCAAAGAAGAAATCAAAGGGGAATCCAAATTTATCTTGAGATGAATGAAAACACAACATACCAAAGATTACAGCGGGCAGCAGAAGCTATGAAGGATGCTGACAATGACAGCTGCCTACCTAAGGAAAAGAAATATTCTAAAACAGCCCTGAAGAGAAAGCCAAAATACGTATGTTTTTAAAAAGAGGTGTTAGAAAAGAGGGAGAAGATGGGGTGAGGGGGAGGAAGGAAGGCAGGGAAGGAAGAGGAAGCCCAAGCAATTAACTTCTCTGCAGTACAAACAGGTTAAGAAACAGCCACATGTGCAAATAGCTAATGTCATCTTTCCATCACAGTGACAACAGCACCTGACATAAATCAACTGAATGAAGGGCACAAAACTAAAAAATAAATATAACAACCCAACTTCACACTTCAAGGAACCAGAAAAATAAGAATACATTAAAACTATATTGCCAGCAAAGGGGAAAGACATAATGACCTCATCAGAACTAAATTAAACAGAGACCAGAAGCGCAATAGATATGATCAATGAAACACAGCTGTTTTCTTAAAAGACAAAATTGATACATTTCACTTAGAGAAAAACAGGACAGAGACTCAAACAGAACTACCAATATGACAGGAGTCATTACCGCTGACACCACAAAACATTAAATACCCCACAGGGTTACTATCAGTAATTATACGCCACCAAACTAGGTAGCCAAGGAAAAAGGACGAATTCCTAGAAACACACAATCTATCAAGACTGGATCATGCACAAATAAAAAAACTCAACAGACCAATAATGCATAAGTAGATTCGATCAGCAATTAAAAGGCTCCCAAGCAAGAAAAATGCAGGGCCAAGTGGCTTCACAGCCGAGTTCTAGCAAGCATTCAAAGAATGAATACGGATCCTTAAACTCTTTCAAAAGCTATAAACAGAGAGAATATTTTCCAACTTTTTATTAGTTCAGTAATACCCTGATACCAAACTCAGATAAAGACAATACAAAGAAAGAAAACTAGAGTCCAACATCTCTGATGAGCTTAGCTGCAAAGTACTCACCACCACCACCCAAAACACTACGCACGGTGATGCACCTGTAATCCCAAAGTTCTGGGAAGCTCAGGCAGGAGCATCACGAGTTCAGGCCCAGCCTGGGCAACTTAGTGACTTAGCAAGACCCTGTTTCAAAATAAATCAAAAAGAGCTGGGAATGTACCTCAGTGCGAAGGCCCTAGATTCAATTCCCCGTACCCAAAAAATAAAAAATAAAAAAGCAAAAACCCTAGCTAACTGAACTTACCAAGACACCAAAAAGATTATACATCATGACCAAGTGGGTTTTATTCAAAATCGAATTGGATTAACATGCCAACAAAATACTATAATGCAACACAACAGCACAATGAACAATGATAAACTGTATGATCATTTTCCTAGACGTACAAAAATCATTTAACAACATTCAAACGTCTGCATAGTAAAAGTCCATCAAAAAATCAAGGATAGAAATAAATTTCCTCAACATAATAGTGTTGTAGAAAAGAAACCCACGGTGGCCATCATAGAGGAAAAACCCAACAATCTCCTGGGAGATTGGCTACAAGGCAACTTGCACTATTGCTGTTCAACGTAACAAAGTCCCAGCCAAGGAAAGCAGGCAATAAAAACAGATAGAAAGCGTCCAAATTGAAAAGGAAGAAATTAAACTGCCTCTGCTTACAGATTATATGACTTTGGCATTATATATAAAAACTCCTAAATCTTTTACCAAAATTTATTATAAATGAATTTATTTATAAATGAACTTACTCAATAAAGTGGCAGTAAATATAACTAACATAATAAAGTAACTAACATACAGACATCAGTATTGTATGTATCAACAGACAATCCAGAAAAAAAATCAAGGAAATGATCTGCTTACACTACCTACGGTCACATTTAGGAATGCGTCTAGCTGAGAAGGGGAAAGGCCCACTTGGGCCCAAAGGCACTGATGGGAGATCTCGAACAGACACAAACAGGAGCATATATCCTGTGTCCTCAGAGCTGGCCTGGCTGTAACGTTCGTGCTTGCCAAAGGAGTGCAAGATTCGATGGAACTCCTCACCAGGCCCAGACACGCCAGAGGCTGAGATGGAAGACCACAAGGCACAGGCCGGCCGGGTCAACTCAGTCACGGCCTGCATCAGGATAGAGCAGAAAGGGCCAGGGACGGAGGCTGGCGGCAGAGCGCCGGCCTAGCAGGTGTGAGGCCCAGGACTCAATCCCAGGGGCACCCCGGGAGGGGGTGGGGAGGAGGAAGGGGGATGATGGGACATCACCTTCCACCTATCAGCGTGGCTGTCATCACACAGAAGACAGGTACGGGGTGGTGAGACGCCGTGAGTGGGAAATCCTCATCTATTCCGGCAGGGAACAGAAACCACAGTCGCGAAGCTATTATAAAAAACAATCTGGAGCGTCTCCAAAAAAAAAAAAGTAAAACTATCACTGCCACTCCATTTGATTCTCAAAACCCAGCGCATGAGGCGGGCCGTGGGAGGAAGGCAGGCCCAGCGAGGATGAGGACGGGCTGGGGCACCACCTCCAGCGCCCACAGGGCCTCTGGGGTCGCCAGCAGGGGCGGGCAGCAGGCAGGAAGCGCCCTGGTCCCTAAGACATTCGCATGTGACTCCCCTGGAAACCTCCCCACGTCGCCAGGTCCAAGCGGGTGTCGGACCGGACAGGTCCACCCGAAACGGTTCCCCTCCAGGCTTCCCAGGGAGGGAGAAGCGGCTGCGGGCGATGTCACGCAAATACCCCAAATGTCGCCTTCAGATAGCCCCGGATCAAAACAGGCAAGCTGGCCTCGCGAGGCTCAGACGTAGGAAGGCGGAGCCGCAACACACACGTGAGCTACCATGTGGGGGGACAGGCGCACGGCTGCGTCATCGCAGCCCTCCTCACTCCTGCTACACCTAAACGCTGCCCGATTCCTCTCCCTCAAGTACAAGGTGAACGAGATTCCAGGCTCACAGTGAAGGGGACTGCGCGGTGGCACACCCGGAACAGCCGCGCGCGCGTCCGGAGGGGCAGCGCGGTGCCGCGCGCGGCCGGCCAGGTGGGCGGCCAGGTGCCCAGGTGCGGCTGCCCAGGCGGGAGGGGAGCTGGCGGCTTCGGCCCATGCGCTTCGGGATGGGGCCGGGCTCCCTCGGGGCAGCTCCCCTCTCCTCTATTCAGACAGAAGCCCCTGCCAGACAAGAGCGGAAAATACACTTGGGCAGGGCGGCGCTGGAGACACAGGGCAGGGCGCGGGCGCGGCGGAGCTCCCAGCACCCATCGCTCCGGGCGGAGGCACTCGGCCCTGCTCCCTGGTGCGCCGGGGCCAAGCCGAGGGCGGGACGCGGGGCAGACCCGGGCTGGCACTTGCCAGTCAGGACGCAGCGGGGTGGGAGAGGCCGGAGGGCCTGCAGACACGGGAACCAGGGACGCCCGGCACCCCGCCTCCGGACGCGCAGCCATCCCGTGTCCCAAACGCGTACTGGTAGAGGATCGGCGTGGGAAAATGCAATCGACGCGCAGGTTGAACATCAAGGAGCGGAGGACACGCGGTCTCACGGCCAGCACCCGAGCCCGCGATGGCCCCGTCCGGGGAGGCCGAGGCGGGAGGACTGCAGGCTCCAGCCGGGTCTGCGCAACTCAGCAAGGCCCTGCCCCAGGTAAAGGAGAAAAGCGGACAGCCACACAGCACAGTGCCGCGCGGGGCTGCTCGGAGCCCCGAGCCTCGCCCCTCGCGGCTCCGCGTCCCGCCCACGCGGAGGAAGCGGCCCTGCTCCGTCGCTCAGTCGTCACGGCCCCTCCGCCCACCCCGGGGCTGCTGACATGCCCGGCGCCCAGCTGGGATGCGGGGGCGGACGCCGACCAGGGCGCCCGGCAGCACCCACGCACCCGGGCCGCCGCGGAAGTGCAGGTTGCTGTTAATCCTGAGAATCGTCAGGAAGGACACGCAACGGGCCAGGATGCCCTGTAGACCTGTCGCCGAGGGCCCCGGACCCGGACGGGACGGATGCGGCCCTACCCGGTGCCCCGGCAGAGGAGGGAAAGCTGACAGCTGACGCCGACCTCGTGTCCCCTTCCACTCTGCGCCCCTCTTCCACCTGAAAGAGGCCCCCGCTGCCAGCAGAGAGCCCCACTCATTCTGAGAGTGCCTCCAGCCACAGGGCCTTCGCACTTGCTGGTACACCCTCCCAGGCATGGGCACGGGTCCCTCCCTCGTCCAGATCTTGGCTTGACAGCATCTCGGCCTTCCGTGCGGCCTCAGCACCTCCCTTAGCCCCTCCTCCTGCTCTACTGTTCTTCTCTGCTCTGTACATTTGATCCATTTCTGGAAGGACCGTTTACTAATTATTTTTCACCTGAAGACAGCCTGTGAGCCAACCTCCAGCTCCCTAAAGACGAGCTATGAGCACCGGACGGATGGGTGGGTGAAGGCACAGAGAAGGGACCCGGGGACACAATAAATTCTCTGCAAATGTCTCACACAGGGACAGGAAGAAATCCCACTTGCTCTCAATCCCCCCAACTCCACCACCGAAGCCCTGAGGGAAACAATCAGATCACTGCGTGTGCTGATGCACTCACGGCCAGTCCTCGGGGAGGCGGGGAGGCCTGCACATGGCAGACGCCAGGACACGTGGGCGCCCCTGACTTCGAGCTGGTGTGGGCAGCGGAGATGTCCAAGTGGGGGCCATCAAGTAACCTCACCGGCACATGTGAGAACACCCCCACTCCAACTCACCACCCATCTGGCCGGCCTCGGGCTCACCAAGCCCCTCACACCTACAGAACTCAAAAATGGTCCTGCTGCCGCTGGTGGGACTAAATATCAGGCTCACTAAATTCACAGCCACAACACGGGGGGCACGGACCTTTCCGCCCCATTCCCAACCAGGCTGGCCCACCCCACCAGGACAGAGCTCCAGGAAGGCAGGGACACGCGGGGCGCTTACGGGCAGAGCTGCTAGACAGAGCTGGACTTGGAGGAGGCTCTGAGCCTAAGCAACCAACTAAACCAGTGACCGCCCAGCCAGAGGCCCAGGCGGGAGAGCCGGCCAGTAACACGCAGACCCTGCAGGCTACACTCCGGCTACTCATGGCTCAGACTCTTGGCTGCACAGTCATTTGTCATTTCCAATAACCATTCCTCACCTGCTCACAGCCACTGAATCCGGGGTCAGAAAGAACAACCGAAAAGGAAACTGAGGCACGGCTTGAAGCTTTTTACGTCCCCAACGAGGTGAAATCTTGAGGCCTGTACTTAGTTTTCTGCGTTTTTCTTTTCTTTAAACAGGAAAGCAAGATTCTACCTGTTAAAACTGTAGGTGATACTCAGCACACCGAGCTCTTTTCATTAAAAACACGATCGATCCCCCTTCCCCAAGACCTACCTCTTTAATTCTGGTAACTATCGAATGAGAACACAAAGCAATGCAGAAAATAACTACTTGCAGAACGGAAAAGACTGAGCTTCGGACCCGCGTGCTCATTACCAAATCCTCCAGGGACTTCCTGCCTGGGCCTGAGCATTAATCTTGGGTGGAAAGTCAAGGAGAGGAGGAGGCTTACACCTTATTAAAGAAAGTAACAAAGTAGTGTCTTCAGCTAAACACTCACTTAGCCCCAAAGTCAAACCTGAATTTTTACGTTGGTTCAACTCATCCAACCGAACCAGCGTTGCCCGCCATGTTTATCAAGCCTAACCTGATCATAATTTCCTTCTGTCAAATCACTCGGCTTACATTTGTTTTCCATGCAGGGGACAGTTTGCAGCCAACAGCTTGGGTTTTAAAACAGAAGTACCGCTTTGGCCACTACTGCTTCCAGGTCTGAATTATTTTTCCTCTCCTAACAACCGTGACCCAGAAAGCTTCGTTTCAAACGCTATATAGGCCAAGCTGTGCTTCACTGCGGGCCCAAGGCAGCACATGTGCTCAGCAAACTCCACGGGAGGAAGTGCTAATCCCAATCGTGCCCACGCTCTGCCCCTGCACCTGGATTCAGAGTTCTTTCCTGGGTGCCGGGCTCCACCTAACCCTTCACCCTTCCAGGTCTGAATTGAGAGTTCCAAAAGCAAGTGATTCTCTAGCCTGAGGGCTGGCAAACATTTCCTGCAGAGACAAACGGTAAATCCCCTGTACTGCTGGCCCAGTGAGTCTCTACAGCACAGGATCAGCTGCCATGGTGACGTGAATGTGGCCACAGAGACACAGAAATGAACAGGTCTGGCCGTGCCCAAATAAAATTTTACACACAAAAATGTGAGCGCAGATTTGGCCCAAGAGACCACTGTCACTCTTGATATTTTTCTTTTTCTTTTTCTTTTTTTTTCCCCCAAGGGAAGATGTTTCTGGACAGCTCTGTGCACAGGGAGAAGTTGGACCACCAGCAAGGGGTACATCTCTACACCTCTGGGATAAAATATCCAGGGTTCAACATCCACGTGAGGGCAAAGCCCTAGAAGGCCATCTGACATTTCTTTTGCTGACGGATATTTACATGCAAGAGACAAAATGATTTTAAATGGATGCTGGATACAATTTGAAAAATGTTTACGTCCAGGTCACCTTCAACCCAAAAAACGGAAGAGAACACCCCGGCACTCTACAAAGCTGCCTTTGCCAGCACAGGTCTGCCTTCTATAACCAGAGCTGAGTTCACCAAACAGAATCCTGCAGACCGGACGTGGGGGCCTGTATGCGCAATGCCACCTGTGCTACCGTGCGGCTTTAGCACCCACGCTGTGACCGTTAATCACGGGAGCCAACTTGAGTAAGACACACATCACTGGCTAGCAAGGAACAGGGTGGGCTGTGGCCATGGATGAACAGTGGGCAGGCCAGCAAACTGGGCCACCCCGAGCCAGGGGACAAAACCCAACAGGGAAGAAGCAAGTGCTGCCACCCTGGAAGCACTCCATCCTCACCATCTTCCAGTACAGACACCCGCTTGTGACTTTCCAGTGACCTCCCAGGCCTCTGACCTGGTGCCTTATCCCTGATTCCTACGGTTCTGCACCTTTCAGTGTCTGAGCAGAAACTGGGCCCTCCAGCTGTGCAGAGTGCAGGCGCCATTGTGAGCTTTCCTGATTACTACCTCACAGCTACTGCAGACTCTTCTGCCTCTGATCCTGCACGCTGACCTAATACCTTGCATATTTTTTCCATTGATCCACTCCTCTCAAGAACCCTTTCTAACACACACGCCATCCTACTGCGGTGCTGTTGTCCACTACTTGAACAGACCATGACTTGTCCCTTAACCTGCATGACAGGGGCACGTGGCCTCTGAACCCTAAAACAGGAAGAGAAGAAATGAGTCCGGAAGTACCTTAGCTGGAAAGGACACAATCCAATGTTATCCTCGCCACACGCAAGTTCCCACGTGGATCAGAGGAGCCTCCCACCCCATCCGCACTCAGCCAAGTGACCACCCACCCTGGCTCAGTGGAGAGTGGGGAAAATGCACACACTGCCACTAATAAATAACCCCCGCCTCCCTAGCATCCCAAGTAGGCCAGCCTGGCAGGGTCTCGAGAAACCCTGAATGTGTCTCTCCCCAAGCTTTTCAACCGCCACATGACGGACAGACCATGGCACTTCCTGTGCGGACACTGGGCTGCAGGGCTGGACTGCATAATTAACACCCATGGTTATTTTCCAATGCTTGCACCTGGCACTCTTAATTTAATTATCTCTCCGCTTCTACAATTCACTGCACACTGGTGACGGCTCCACCTGGCCATCCTTGCCCCGAATCTCCACTCGCCTGCAGGACTTTTCATCCAGAAATAATTAGGAACACAGGGTCCTCTGTCTCGTGGCCAACTCAGCCGTGACCGCTCCTGGACCAGGAGAGAAGTTTTATCTCAAACAAATGGAGTCAGCTTGCAGCAGTGTTAAAGGAACAGGGTCGACATCCAAGCATTTTGGCTGTGCTCAAAGCTACCAAAAAAGGGGGGAGGCAGTGACCTTTCAGCAAATTTGGAACGCTCCGGTTCTGGGTGTATCCTTTCCCCTTGGCTCACTTGGGGCAGAGAGAACAATAAGACATTGGAATCAGCCTCCCAGCAGAGCTAGAACAAGAGCCAGCCACAAACATCCATGCTGAGGTCCCAGGGAGGCCAAGGGGAAAGGCGAGCTGGAGACAGGGGAAACTCTGGGGTCTTGTTCCCTATGGACGCTTCAAGCAGTCCCCCCAGCCACCCTGTGTCACTCCTTACACCCAAACTAGAGGCAGGTGGCAACCCTAAACACAGACACCCCTTCCCCCGTTTGTCACTTCACTTTTTGGTTTCTCGTTGAATACGGCACCCACTTCCTAAAATGTAATCCCCAAAGAAGCAGTCCCATTAATCACAAATGAAATTACTAGCAAACAAATAAAGTGACGGGAAACACCAGCTGAGGCTAGCGAGTGCACGGCACAAAGCATCCCTCGGCCTTGTCTACCTCCATCTAATGTGTGTGAGCACACACAGCCACACAGCACACGTCTGCACACACGTGCTAAGGATGTGCACACTTGCACACTCACATACTCATGTGCACACCTCACAAATGCTTGCACCAGGTTAGAACAACTGGACTTGGACAACCAGTTTTAACCAAGAAAGTTGGGCGGTCTCCACATCTCTTTGATTCAGTCTTTTTCCAGACACACCGAGGGTAGGGATTCTGGAGTCAGCTTCATTTAAGAAGCCCGTTCTTGCTTGCTTGGCAAATTCTAGTTGGCCTATGTGAAGCGGTAAAAAATCTTTATTCTGAAGCAATGTTGAGATGCTCTTCTCCGTGTCTCTGGCTCCCAAGGGCATCCCGAGGGGCTGCAGAGTTCCCCTGCATGCCTGTCTAGTTGCTCCCCTCACGACCCCGTTGTCAGAGGCACAGCCCAGGCCACAGAGGACCAGGGCAGCCCAGCTTCCCAGTCTGACAGATGGCTTCATTTCCAGGCCTCAGTGCCGAGGTGGCCACAACGCATTTCCCGCGATTTACCACATCTGTCACAGAGTCTGATCAGGTGCCTCCTCCCCTTACACGCCATAAGGAGTGCGCAGAATAAAGGCAGTAACTGTGTGAACTCCCGGACCTATGTGGGCCCAATCTGTCTTCCTGGGCCAGAGGCTCTGACACCGGAGATTTCCCCTGGGTCTCTGGCCACCCCATCTGTCCCGCAGCCAAATCCTCTATGTGGATAAAGCACGTGGTGTGGACCTGGAGGTCAGAGGGCAGCACCAGACAGCAGGCACAGCTAGTTCCCAGCCTCGGGACTCAGCCGGCTTCCTGAAGAGCTTGGTGAGCCCTTCCACCTGGAAGGAAAAGTCAAACTCCGTGTCCAAGACACTGGGCTTAGATTGGGCCCTCTCAGGTGCAGACTTTAGTACACATGGTTAATTTAGGAAGTACAGGAGGGTCAGGAAAGAAACCCAGTGAAGTATTGTCCTCACATCACCTACCACAGTGGAAACAGGCTTAATCCCCCTGGGAAAGAGGAAAAGCACACAGACCACATATGCTTCAGCGTTACCCCGCAGAAAGGGTGAGGGAGAGGGGACACTTACACACTGTCTCCCGTCTGTTACCGAACAGGCCACCCTATGAAGCAACCATTCCCCACAAGGCTTCTGGTCTACCGCAAGGAAGAGATACACACCAGGTGGCAGACCAAAGAACGAGAGTGCCTGGTGGCATGAGGGGAGGAATGCCACGTCCAGGTGCTGCCCAGACACACCTCCAGCTCCCCCAATCAACCTAAGCTCCCACCCAGCATACAGCTCCACCACATGCTCGCGGCGGGACTGACTGTGGAAGAGGCTGTGAACTCCAAAGCTACCGGGCTCTGGAAGCTCTCTAACTGGCCCAAGCTATCAGGATGGCCAGGAGTCAACCAGGGGCCCAAGCTCTAAGACAGAGGAGAAAACAGCTGGCCTCGTACCTCTGTGTCTCACAAAGGGGGAAGAGGGGGAGCAGGCTCACTGTACAATCACGATCCCTCCTGACCCAGCAGGAGGTAGGCAGGTCACTCGGCCTGATTTTCCTGGGCAGAAATCCAGCCTCCTTCATCAGTGTCCCAGCTGGGGAAAACACACGTCACTGCAACAAAGTTATGGTCACTCACGCATGACCACACAGGATAGCCAACCGAGCGGCAGGAGGACCTACCCTGCTTTCGGTCAACCCTGGCAGGGTGACATTTGAGTCATGCCATGGGGTCAGATAAGCAGAGAAACTGGGGCGTTTCCCAGGTTGTGAAGCGAATGTAAACCTAGCAAGCAGGCTGACACCCGCTGCTTTGCCTGAGATGACAGGGTGAGCTCTGCGCTGCCCCAGCCCAATGCCCCTACTTATCAGGGCCTCAAGGAGAGACTCTGGCACCCCACCCTAAGAAACAAGGCTGTGAAAAGCTAGCATCACTGGCCAGGTGACAAGGACGAGGGCCAGGAATCCGCTCCATCCAACTGTTCAACTCATCAAAGGAGAACCCCCAAAAGCTGTGACTAACCCTAGTGGGATCTGCGGGGGTCTGCAGCTAAACACCCACTCCCTCCCACCCTGCTGTACACACTTTGCACACTTTCATCTCTCTTGGATTTAGAACAGGGCACTGTCTTCACAGACACTTCCAAATCTAGAAGCCCACCCACTCCAGAAATAATACCCACCCGGTGCTCATGCTCATCCTCGGCCTCACCCCTCCCCTCACTTCTAGCCCTCTGGATAACGCCTCCTTAGCCTGGGATTCAGGGACTGGGGATCTGCAGGGTACAGTTTTCTAGTACTGCACAACATCTAAGTCTGAATTCTAGCCACTATACTCATATGGTCAATGGACTTGGGACCCTTCAAGAAGTAAAAGCCACCAAACCAAGGAGTTTAGAACCAGCCTGGACTAGAGTGAGACCCTGTCTCAAGAAGAAAAAAAAAATTAGGAGCACTACCCTAGACAAAAACATCACAGGAAAAGGCATGGAGTTGGGAAGCTCTGCACTAGAGAAGATTCGGGTGGCAAGGGGCTGTTCACATCGCCAAAATACAGAGAAAGAGGATGACTTCTCCATCGTCCCACCAGGTGTCCCCAGTCAGAGGCTGGGAGTCAGCTTATACCACCATGGAATTCTGCATGCATTTTCTTTATGATGGCTGTCTTTAAAATCTAAACGCATTTCATATGGACTGCGTAACGTGTCCACGGGTTTCTTGAGCAAAGAAGTACTGTCCACCTTTAAACCCTGCAGTAAAAGTGACACTCCAGATGGTCTGAGTGTGTGGCGTTATGCCCCCACTGAGCAAGGGCAGGCAAGATGCACACAGGGTCTGGGAAGCTCTCAGGGTGCTGGGGAGAGGCAGGGCCACACGCCGGGGCTCCGGGCTGCGGCAGGCCCAGGCCAGGCCCTCCGCCAGAGCCGCTGGCTGCTGTCCTGGTTCTCCTCACCTTTGCACTTGGGCTTTGGAAGACTTTGCCCGAGACTCTTGCTCTTCCAGTGGCACAACAAAGCCCAGAAGCTTGAACTAACTCTCCACGGTCATGTGGGGGCACTGGGCATGAGGATAATGACCCAGAGGTCCTGTCGAGTCCTATATTAAGACCAAGAAGCAGAAGCCATCTTTTTTGGGTACCATTTCTCTGTTTCACTGACACCATAGGCCAATGGGGCACCCTGTTCCTCTTAGACTACCAGGCCCCATCCAATTTTTTTCAACCAAGGGGAAGACGAGCTGAGCTGGCTCAGGGTGCTGCCTTTGCAGAGGAGGGGACTGTGGGGCTCACACTGCCCAGCAGGGCAAGGAAAGCGTCAGAATTTTCCTTTGAGGCTTGCCAAGGGAGAAAGGAGGTTGTATAAGTCAGATTCTCTCTGAGGAACTAATCACCAGTAACAAACCAAAACCAGACCCGGAAGCATCCTTGTGAGAATAAGAAGGGGGGCTGGGGCAGGTTGCCAACCTGCAGGGGCCGAGCCAAGCCACTGCCAGGATCTCCATGAATAGCCAGGGCCAGAAGAACTCGCCAAGCGACAAGCCTGGCCTCTCCTCTCTGCTCTCCTCCCTCCACTTCCCCTCTCTCCACCTCCCCATCTCTGTGCAATCCATCTCCCTTGTGGTCCCATCCAGCCTCAGGCCACCACAGGAAATGGTGAATCAGAAGAACTTTCCATAGACAGGTCCAAATATTTGCCCTCTGATGCCATCTGATTAAATCTGCAATTCTGGCCAACGCACAGAGAGACGTAACTGCTGGTTCCTCCTGTTCCTCCCTTCACTTGGAGATGCCGGGCAGGTGGAGCGGAAGCCCGGGCTGGCTCCCCTTCCTGGCTTCGTCCAGGGAATCCTCCTTCCTGTTCGTCATCTCCATACCCAAGGAGCCCACTGGGCTTACACAACGCAATCCCAGTTTTCCCACTGTGATAACACTTGATTCTTTGTTAAGCGGACAAGACACTTTTCCAGGGCATTGTCTGTCTGGTTGTTTATTCATGTTTTCTGTACTGTTTTCCAATTTTTATAAAACGCAATGGACACTCGGCCTCTGTCCCAAGACAGCACTAACGAGGCAGGCCAGGGCCCTTTCCCTCTGGGAGTACTTTGTCCCTGAGCTCTGCTGTTTGCTCCTGCCCCGCCCCCCAGAGGCCCACATGGCTGAGGCCCCTCCCGCCCCTCTCCCTGCCTCGCCAAGCTGAACTCGCCTGCCTCCATTCCCGCCCCCCTCCGCCCCTGCACCTCTTTCTCCCAGGCAGAGGAGCGTCCCAGGCAACATCAGCAGATGAGCTTGAGGGATCTCTGCATCTAGTCAGGGGCTTCCATCCTAAGATGTGGGACGCCAACTGGGTCTGGGGTCCCACTCCACAAAGGCAGGGAAACGTACCAGTAGGAAGCAGGAGTGGTCAAAGGTGCTCACCTGTGCGGAGCAGGGGCTAGGGCATCTTCCTGAGGGGCCTGCCGCAAACCGGCTGATGGATGGGAAGGCGGATCACTACTAGCACGTCCCTGGGAGACGGCCGCCTCTCAGGAGCTGACTACACAGTGCCCCGCTCCCTTCCAATCTGAGCCCACCCAGCCGCTGCTTCTCAGGGCAGTGCGTATCCAGCCCGAGGACAGAGTCACGGTCCAGTCCACCACATTGTAACTGCCCAGCACATGCCCTTCCAGTGCTTGCGAGCTCCCAAAACTGTCATCCCTCAGACCAACAGTGCCCAAAATTAACACCCCATGCCCACCTGCAGAAGCCCTCACCCCAAGCAACAATAAATGAAACCTGGCATACGCAAACCCTTGCTCCTTTCCCATTCCATGGGTGGGAAACGCTGAGGTGCATGTCTACACTGTCACTAGCATCCTGCGGCAGGACAAGCCTCAGTCTGGCTGTCCCCGAAGCTTCCTCCTCTTCCCTAGATCACCGCTATATAGATGACCTACATGCGACTCCTCGCTCAAGCTCTGCTTCTGAAAAATCCCACATTAGGACAGGCACGGGCCCTGGAAAAGAGAATAGAAAACCCATACTCTAGTGAGGTGGCATCTCTGAGCCTGTTTAATCATCTGCAAGCAGGGTCAAAATACTTCCCTACTGACTCACACACGTGCTGAAAGATGGGAACTAGCACCTTCACCTACCGGGCTGCCAAGAGCCCGTGCTGGCCCCACATGACGGCTGCTTCTTTCCTGAGCAACTTGAGCCACAGTGCAGGGGGACGATGCCTCGAGCAACCCTGGCCTGATCCTTAGTCCTTGGTTTCAGAGACCTGACAACTGTCCCTCCTGACCCTCTTGCTGACCTGGGCAGGTCTGGAAGAACATTTTTACCCTGTCTGATCTGCAGGCAAAGGGATTTCAGCAGCGTAAAGATTCCTGGCGCAGGACAGTGATTTTAAAAAGCAACAGTTAAACGCCCCAATCTTGGCAAAACAAGGCTAGGATCCCTTCAGAGGAATACTCAATCAACACGCTGTCTGGCTCTTTCCACACCACAGAATCACGGTGCCATCTTGCCATTCTCCAAGTGACCTGTTCCATGGCAAGAGTATTTCTCAAGGTGAAAGAAAGTTTCCACGGAAGTCATGAGTGGAAAGTTCCAACCTGGGGTTACCTTCTCTTCCTCCGAGGAGACACAAACGCCTCTCCTGTCTGCCAGATCTCAAAGATGAAATGTATAATAAAGTTAGCGATATCAGCCATCAAACAACTAACACATATTATGTTCCATCTGTTGCTAAATGCTATGAAGAAAATAATCTATGACCAGAAAATAGAAAATTACAGTGGGCTCAGACCAGAAACTACCTTGGAATTTCAAAGAAGTCACTGTGTAAAGATTTACATGCACTGGAATAATTTTTACACAATGAGCAATTTAGAAATTATTTTTAAGTATTTAACTTCTTCCTGATTTAATTTTCACTGAAGCATAATCTGCCTGTGGGAAAATGCATAGGTCTTCAGCGTATGGTCCAGTGAGTTTTGACAACCCATAAAGCTATGGAGCCTCTTTACGACCCAAGCAGGTTCTCTGTGCCCCGTCCGGCCAACTGGCAGACGTCCCTCCACACCTCAGCCTCTCGGTGTGTTGCCTGAGAACAGTGGCACCCTCTATACATAACAACGACAAGAGAGAAATGGCCAAGGTCAATATCGCTATTTGTCATACAGGGGACTGAACCAGAGCTTCTGCACTAAGCTATATCCTCAGCCCCTTCTTATATTTTATTTGGAGACAGGGTCTTGCTAATTCACTAATCTGCCCAGCTGCCCAGGCTGATCTTGAACTTGTAATGCTTCTGCCAGGCTTCCCAGAGAGCCGGGACGATGGGCATGCACCACCACACCTGGCTCGTGAGTTCTTTCTTTCTTTTTTTTTTTTTTTTTTTGGAAAAGAAAAATAATTATGGTCCAGGATTCCACCAGGAGCCCCAAGGTGCACTCCACTGTCCCCTTACCTCTAATTCCAGGCAGTGTCTCAGTCTTTATCTGTCTTTAAAGGTCTTTAATGTAGTGTGTGTGTGTGTGTGTGTGTGTGTGTGTGTGTGTGTGTGTGTATAGATAATTGCTCCCAGAGCCACAATGAACAAAGTAACATGAAATAAAACCAAGCACCAAAACCCCAATGCAACCAAGACATGTGTTACACACAGGCTATATGAGGCAGCCGCTGGCCTAAAATGGCATATTGGTTAATGATGAGGTTTTTTTTTTTAATAAACAGGAGCAAATTCTAAAGCAACAACATAAAGTATAGCATGGCAAATAGGTAATCCAATTACATACTCATTTATCATTATTAAGTACTACACAGGGTATATAAGTGTACGTTGTACTCTTATGGGAATGGCACTATAGCAGCTTCGTTTACACCGGCACCCCCAAACACATGAATCATGCATTATACAGTACGACAGTGTCATGACGTGATGTCACTGGACGACAGAACTGTTCAGCTCCATGGTGACCTCACGGCACCACAACCAAACGCTCATTTGCCTTTGACTGAACTGTCATTACACGGCTGCTGTCCTTTGAATCTGGAATGTTTCCTAGAAGGCAGTATGTTAAAAGCTAGGTCTCCGATGGTCTAGCAAGAGGTAGTGGCACCTTTAGGAGATGGGGCCTAGGGGACGATCTGTAGGCCCATGGGGATGTGACCCTGGCAGAGACTGGCATCCTAGGCTCTTCTTTTGTTTCCTAGCTACACACCTACCACAGACCTAAAAACAGTGGATCTCCCCAACCACAGACCGGAACCTCTGATACTATGAGCCAAGCCAAACCTGTTCATCGTGTTGGCAACTCACCACAAGGATTTCGATACAGTAGCTGGAAGGTAATTAAGGTAGCAGTACAAGGCCATATCATGGTAATGGTTACCAAGCGGAACTTTTCCAAATTTCATCACTTCTCCTACTCACAGGCGTTTTCCCATTCCGTGCATTTATTCACTCATTTTTTCGTGTGGACTCCAGGTCTCACTTTCCTCCATGGATTATAAGCTGCCACTGTCTTTACTCCTCTTGATGTTGACAGTGCCTCTGACTGGGCCACCGTTCCTCACAGCTAGCACCTGCCGCTTCAGTACGCCAGGATTTGAAATTCCTCCTGGGCGCTCAAGAGCCCAGGCTCAGTTTTGGTTTCAGGACAGACTGAAACTTTTCTGCAAGGCTTGCCTTTAAACAGAGCATCACTCGGTCCACTGCCAGGAGCCGGGGCCGCTGGTTGGCATGGCTACTTGTCCCGGGAAGAAAGCTGAAGCCAAGGGGCCTGGGCTGCACAGCAAGTACCCCGGAAGGAAGGGCAAAGCCTGGGCCTTGGCTGCACAGTGGCCACCGCTGGAGGTGCCAGGCAACAGGCCAGCACAGGGCACACAGCAGGCCTCAAAGCCAGAGCCGCCCGGAGGGCCTGTGAGGGATCTGGAGGCACCCAGTCAAGCACATGTGCCAAGGAGGACTGGGACAGGAAGCCTACACCAAGGCAAGTGAGACAGCAAGGACAGAGGACACACGAAAGCATGCTGGATTCCCGGGGAAATCTTCTAACCCAGATTTGCTGCCACTAACCCTGCCTGCCCCATGTTCACAGTCATCATCAGGGACTAGACTGTTCTCGGGAAAGACACCAGCTACGACGTTCTCAGGTCAGAAGGAACCAACAGCCCTCTAGAATCAGTATGTCCCACTGACGGCCACCAAGCTGAACGCGTACACAGGCACACCCAAATGGGCACAGAATTCACAATCTGAAAGCAACCTTACTGCCATTCATTCCACGAGCGTATATATTACAGTGCGGCTCCACAGCACCCTGTTCTGTGGTCACACACGATGCTTCTTCAAATCTCACGGTGGGAATGGGAGCCTGTCACTCAGTGGACACCCAGCGATGGCCACAGGTCATCACTCCTAAGGAACGTTCTGAAACCAGAATTAGCCTTCCTAGGCAACAGGCCAGTGCTCCACCTCCACGGGGTCCTGGGCCAGGCTACGGGTGCCCCTCAGCCTTTGTCCACGGTGTTTCAAAAGGCCCCTCCCCCCTCATCAAACCATCAAATCATTTCTGAATCTGGCCAAGAAGGGCAATGTCAATTGGCTGTCATTCCTGTCATCGTGAGGTGGGGCTCCCCAGGATGGTAAGACTAGAAGCAGGTGTGGAGTTGGGGGAGGAGTCACAGTTAAACCGAGAGTCTGGGCATTTAGAAAACCGTCTATGCCTCCATTACCTAGGCAAGGACAGCCCAGCGACACATGCCGAGTTTTCTGCCACTTGCCCACAGTGGCCAAAGTGGTAAAAGAAGGAGGCAGGATTTCCCCTCAGCCTCATGCTTTCAAGCCAAGCCCATGTGTAAATAAAAAAGGCTCAGTTTTACCTCAGTGAAAATTTCAAGCCTCAGTGATCTCCACTGCTTTGCAAAACAATTGCCTTTTCTTTTCTCGGCTTCACAATTTATAACTGGAAAAAAATTTCCCTTGGGGAGCCAATGTGCTCCTTGAGACCACTGTCCAGAGGAATTTCCAAGTGGCCAAGCGATGACAGGGCCTTGTTCAGCCACCTCTACCTCCCTCCCTCCAGCTGTGAGCCACACAACATGGCGGCTACTAGCTACCCACGGCCGTTTAACCTTAAATGTAAATCTCATCAGCTAAATTCAAACTTTAATCCACTAGTCACACATGTCAACTGTGCCACAGATGCAGTGGCAGGTGGCCATCATACCAAACGCTGCAGAGAACATATGTGTCACTGCGGGAAGGTCTATCGCAATGAGCGCATCTACTTTAAAGAAGAAAGAACACAGCCACTTCCCAGAAAATCATGTCCATCGAAGTCCACGATGAGCAGTGGGAGGCAGCTCGTGGCCAGCTGGGTGGGGGTGGGCATAGGACACCACGTGGCCCTCATCTTTCTTCTACTGATCAGCTACCTTCCAAAGATACTCCGTCCCTCACTTCCCACAAAGTGAAACCTTCCTCCCAACAGGGAGTCCAGCTGCTAGTTGCTTGACTCTTCATAATTAAATGTAAACCTGATTCTACCAAAGATCTCTGTGGGCCCAGAGAGCCCCACTTATTGTGCTGAGGGTTTCATGAGGAGACAAGCATGATTTGGGGAGGCCCCTCCGGCGGGTGATGAATGACTACCACAGTTTGGGGAACACAAAAAAGAAATCCTAGGATAAGTTCCAGTTATTACAGATAGATAAGGAAGGGGAGGGGGCGGGATTAGGAGGAGTCCAGAACGTACAAATGTATTTTTTTTTAAACCCACTAAATGGAGAAATTAAAGACAAAGAAACCCTCTAGTGGTTTCCCTTTAGGATGAAAGCAATTTGCTTTGGAGGTCATTACCAGCTTACCTAGGCCAGGGGTGGGCAGTATTTAAAGGTCGTTTTTTAAAACAGTCACTGTCACTTTTACTTCCGGAAGGCTGGGACAACTTTTAGAAACAATCAGATAAAGATGAACTCACTCAAGGCATGAATATTCATGAGCGGCCTGGATGTCTGCTTTGCCTTTAAAGGAATTAATCTTCTTCACCATTGAAAATGGGGCTCTTGGCAATTGAGAGGGGAGACAGGACCCACCCCGCCCCAACTGCCACCACCAAAAAGAAAAGGCCTCGTCAGATTGTATTATAACAGCCCAAAGGAGTGAGAAAAGAGTGTGGAGTAAGCTAATCACGAGGGGTGGGCAGGTGGAGAGGTGGGATTCCAGTCCCAGGGAAGTCCCGGCCAAACCCAGAAGAGGTTCGCAAAGGCAGAGTTATTTTTAAGACTTGTAAAGTTTGAATTGGCTTAAATATAGTCCCTGCCTGGAGGCAAGGAGAAAAAAAAACAGATAATAAATAATACCTGGACCCACATGTCAGGGAAAAGTCAGAAAGAATGAAAAAAAAATCTTCATTTCCCCAGGGCAATGTTCTGAAGCAGAGAAGACGGACCCTTTGCTATTGCAGGTGCCGACGGTGGAGCCTCAGAGGGACTGGGGGAGGCGAGGCTGAGGGCGGTGGGTAGGGGTGGTGGGGCTGGGGGCAGCAGGGTTGGGGTGGTTGGGCTGGGGGAGGCCTCTGTCCTCCTCCCCACAGATAAGAGTCACTAACAATAGCCTTGGAAACGCACTATAGACATTTTCTATTATAAGTGTGGACAAAAGTATAATTAGAAAAATGTTACCATTTTTATTGATCTATAACATAATTTAATAACTGTGCTTTTCTGTATAGCAATTTTTAAAAAGTCCCTCATGCCCCAGCCCAGGCAGATCACTGAGGCAAATATTCCTAAATGCCTTCCCCTGCAGAGACCTCAGTACGGCCAACAGAAGAGACATCCCGCCCAGGGAACGCACCTGCCACCTGTGTGTTTTCTGCCATAGCTGCTGTGGGTCCCCTGCAGCTGGGATCTGGACCTCAGGGTGCTGAACTGGCTTGTGAGGTCTCAGGTTACGGGGCAAAGGACCCGAGTTCCTGACTTGCTGGGCCTGGACAGGGCCTGAGAACGTGTATTTCCCACCACCTCCCAGGGGAGGTCCCCAGGCAGCTCCTTGAGAAACATGGCCCTGCTCACTCCTGGCACCTGCAGGAAGCCAAGCTGAAAGGATCAGCAGGGATGTCACTGGACAGCATCCCAAGGGGTTCCTCCAGTTGGAAATGGGAAACCTTGACTCACCCCACCCACAGGGCAGGTTGCAGATTCCTTAACTTCCGTCACTGAAAATGAGTCTTCAGGACACACCATTAAAGGACATAAAAGACATATGAGAAGATTTTAAATGAGCACTCAGGAGCTGGGGGCATAGCTTGGAGGTTAAAAATAACAATCAAACCCACGCACAAGGCCCTAGGTCCAATGCCCACTGTTACATTAAGATACGCAGCTGTAATTCCAATCTTTGGGAGGCTGAGGCAGGAGGACTGCTATGAGTTTGAGGCCAGCCTAGACTACACAGTAAGCTCAGAAATAGCCTGGATTGTACAGTGAGACCCTGCCAAGAAAGAAGAAAGAATGAAAGGAAGGAAGAAGGAAGGAAGAAGGAAGGAAGGAAGGAAGGAAGGAAGGAAGGAAGGAAGGAAGGAAGAAGGAAGAAGGAAGGAGGGAGGGAGGGAGAGAAGGAAGGAAGGAAGAAGGAAGGAAGGAAAAAGAAAAGAACAGAAAAGAAAGGCAAGAACACATTCAGCAGAGCAGGGGCACTCAAGAGACAGAACTGCACTGGGGCCTGGGGGTTTCTATGTGCGCTTGGGGTGTCCTCACGACGGGCAATGTGGAATGTGCAGTCCTAGAGCCAGCCCTGCCCCACACACCTGGCAGCCGTGGTAGGATGTAAGCCCCTTCCGTGCCTGTGAAGCTGAGACGCTGTCCCCCTCAGAGTGGCACTCTTGAAGATGAGGCCAGCAAGAGAAAGTGCCACACCGGAAAAGGCCTGGGGACTGGGGGCGGAGGGGCTACTGACAGGGTTATTGTCTTGAAGACCCTTAGGAATCCTGAGTTTCCTGGAAGAATGAAAGAATGAATAACCTCTGCATCCTCAACCTGCAGTTTCTCTTAAAGGTGGAGTTTTGAAATTACGTTTTTCTTGTCTCCTCTCCACCTCACTTCCTTTATTCTCTCCACCACAGGGAGACAGCCTCAGAGGGCTCCACGTTTGTCTCAGGTGGCAAGCACAAGGCATCTTGGGAAAGTACCTGTTGGCGCTCGACCTGGCTGTAGGGCCCCGTGGCTTCCTTCTCAGTGTGCACCACGCACAGATGCGGTCCTGGGAGCCACACATGGTCCACAAGGAGGCTGTGAGATGATGCCTTAGGTGACCTGGAGGTTAAGCTTTGTCCTTTCTTCCACTGGTCTCTTCTGGTCTTCCATACCTCCATCCCTGGAGCCATTGGCTTGGTAGGTTCTTGGCCCTGCAGGTGACAGCAGCACCCAAAGAACATCTGTGTCTGGGTGGGTTTCCCGGTCAATCCTGGAGATGCTGGGGCGGCATGTGGTGCACCTGTTAGCGGCTCCCAAGGAACCTTGCACCCTGCGTGGACACCAGGCCACGCTGCTGAAGCTACAGCCATTCCCCACAGGTGCTGGATCCCAGTTGTTGGGGAGCCAGATCCTTGCTGGCTAGAGACAAAGTCCTTGTTGTACCTGCAGCGCCCCCAGAAGCACTGACCGGACCCTCCCTAGCGACAGGCCACCACTCACCCTCAAGCCCACCGCCCAACCCCGGATGCTCTGGCTCCTCACCTGCCTCATTACTGCAAAGCAAACAGCATCTCTGCAACTGGACCCCACAGTCCCTCTCAAGTTGCGAACTGACCCTCGAGTTGTTTTCACTCTCCAGGAACTATTTTTCCTGGCATACATGTAACACAACAAAAAAATCCTTTGCTTTTTTTTTTAACATCCAACATAAAATAAGCAATTGTTAAGGCTCCAAAGAGTCTGTTGTAATTCTCCAGCACGCTCTAAAAACAGCCAGTCACGTGAGGGAGGGCGCTCCTTGGCCTCAGCCGCTCTCGGGGCTGGTCTGAGCGTGCTGTTCCCTCCACACCACTGTCAGGTCACCAAGTGTTACTCAGGGGCATCCCCCACCAGCCACACGCTGGGAACCCTCTGGAACTGACTGGGCACATGATGAACTAACACTATTCTCAAGTGGACACTTTCATTTTCTTTCTTTATGCTGCAAATATGGCTGGTGGCCAATTCTGCATGATGGATGTAAAAAGATGCACAAACTTTCATTAAAACCTCAATGTCTAACACAAAAAGTTACACCAATGTGACCAGGCGAACACCCGCCTCTAGGAAATCACATGGCCATGTTCACGTCCCTTTCACAGACGTGTCACGTGACTGTGGCTCAGGCTGCTGTCCCCTGGAGCTGCCCTGGGCGGGGATGCTTTGCTCTGTCTCCTCATCCAGTTTGTCTACTCCTCACACATCCTCACACACAGGCCCTATTCTAGGGGCTGTGAACTTCCACTTGTCACAGAAAAGCCCTGAGCTCACATGGTCACACACCCATCAGTCAAACTAGAAGTTCAGATGACCCTGGCTCAAAAACCCTTCCTCTAAAATGCTGAAATGACACAAGCAGAAATGCCCAGGGAATGGTGAGGTCCTGTGAAAGGGAAGATGGTGTGTCCGTCAGCTGCCGAGAAACGCTAATTGAAAGGGCACCTGAGGCTTGCCAGGATAGGAGCGTTTTCACTCACATGGGATTTTCCAGGTAACTAAAACTTACCTCTAATTAAGAATCAACTATTTTTTTTAACGCCGAGATTTTTAATGGAAAATTTCCAAAAGTAATTATGTGCTTCCCTTGCTGTCTTAAGTACACATGGACTAGAATTTAAGATTTCTAAAAATAACCCAGGAATTAATGAGTATCAAGTACAAAATGAGGTACACCTGAGGAATGTGCCCAGCGTCGGTGGCGTGGTCAGGCGGCCCTAGATGGTACAACTTGTGGCCTTTTCTAGCCTTTTTTTTTTTTTTTTTGCAATTTATAAGGTAAATTTCCACATACAGAGAAAAAAAAATATTACCCATCTCCTTGATTCTACCACGACATTGTAAAAATACTCATTTTATAGCATGCTTATACAACTGTACATTTATGAATTTACCTTTCAGAAATCCATTTAAAAGTATATGGCAGGCATCGGCACACTCCTCCCTAAATACACACGTACCATGTGGGTATCTGCTTACGGCACAGAGTACAATTAGAAGACACACAATAGAAGGCATGAATCGGAAGTGACCATTCACTGAGTTTTGACAAATGACCACAGTAGCCACCCCAAAGCTCTATCAAGATGTAGATGATTAATAAGCCCTAGAAAGTTGCCCAGATCTCCCGCTAGCAGACCCCGCTCTTGCTCCCTGGAAAGCCTCTTTCAGTGGTCACCGTCACACCGTGAGCCTGAGTGGCTTGGCCCATCCTGAGTCTTCAGCTGCTCTCTTACCCGCGCTCCAGAACAGTAGGAGATGTTCAGGAGACACAAGCAGGATATCCTGTGCCCCCAGGTAGTAAAGGACGGGACTGGTGAGACACAGCATAAACCACAAAGGAAAAGAAATAACACACTTGCCTATACGAAAGTTCAAACTTTCTGTGTATCAAAAACGGTCATCTGAAACTAAAATGACAAGTCAGGTACAAGATATAACATAAAATATTCAGAATATAGAAAGTTCTCTTACAGTTAATTTTTTAAAATCTAATAGACCAAGCACACAAATGAGCAGTCCACAGGAGAGACCATCCAACGTCCAATAAATATGTAAACCGAGGCTGACGGTGGGGCAGGTGCACCTGTTTCCTTGGCTACCGAAATAATGACCACAAAATGGGTGCCTCAAACCCAAAAGAGAAGTGTCAGTAGAAACACATCCCTTCAGAGCACGAATGGATGGTCTGTTCCCTCCCTTGTGCATGTGCAACTAGCTGCCTGTGTTCCGACATTCCTTGGCTCGTGGCCGCACCCCACTCCAGCCTCTGCGTCACTGCCCTCCCTCTGTGAGTGCCTGATCTCCCTCTGCTCTGCCGGAAGAACATTCAGGGCCCAGCCACAGAATCTAGGACAATCTCTTCATGTTAAAATCTTTGATCCCATTTGAAAAGTGCTTTACCAGAGATGAAGTAATATTTATCAAATAAAATTAATGTATGTGGCAACACTTGCAGAGTCCTGGGATTAGAGCCGGATATGCTTATACAGTAAGTGGGTTATTTATTTTACAATCCCCAATAAGCAGGAGGATGCAAATTAAAGGCACACCAAGACACCATGTCACCCCCTTGGACTGCAAACATTAGGAATCCTGACACAGCCGAAATCTGATGGCAATGCACACCTCCTACGCGGTGAAGCATAATTCAGTTGGTGTCAACGTGCCGTAGAGCAGTTCAGTAGAATCTGTACAAACCATCAAGATAGAAAGAACTTGTTAACCCAGTCATCTCACTGCTAGGGAAATTCCCCTGGCGCTGGAAACGGCTCACGGAGCATCGTCACACCGAACAACCAGAAGCCACCCAAATGTCCACCCACAGAACAGCCAACCTAACCACACTATTGTCACATAGCAAGATACCAGGCAGCACTGGAAACCAATGAGCCGGAGCCCCACCCACTGGCACTGATATGCCCCGCCCACTGACACTGATGAGCCCCACTGGCCCTGCCCAGGGAAAAATGCGTGTGGCGCACACAGTGCCCAGTCACGGCCATCAGGTTGGAAACACACAGCTGAGACTCACACACATCCCGGTGGCAACAGCGTGAAGGTCCATCCGGGTATCACAAGCACCCCATTCTAAATGGCGTGGCCCCAGAAGGCTGAGGCTGGGGCCAGGGGGCAACTGCCAGACATGAAAAGTCCACAGGGCATTTCAAAACATCTGCAAGTACTTCACATGTGAGGGCGCTGGAGAGAACGTGGATATCATTATGCTGCTCCTTGTTCATTTTTGTATCTAAAATATTTTGTTGTAATGTTTTTAAATTTCGGAGGCGACGGGTGCGGCTGGTGGGGAGGAAAGCAACAACTCGTGGCGGGAGGACTCTGGGCTCAACCCCAGGATCTAACCTGGAGTCTGCAGACCCTCAAGGTGGCTCTGAATAAAATCCAGCGGGGCCGGGGATGGGGCAATTGTAAAGTAGGCTAGATATCGGACACAGCTCCTGAGGATCTTCTGTCCAACACGTGGACGTCCCTTCCACGTGAACGCAGGCCATGGGGAACACAGCATCAACAGCCGCCACGACTCTGTCACCAATATTCCTCAGGTGTTTACAGCGTCACAGACATCCACAAACAGCATTTACACTTGCCAACAATTCAAGCTGACAGCAGGCCCAACCCGAACTTGCTGCAAAATATGCTAATAAAGAAGCTTACAGATTACCTACCACAGGATGTTTGTTCCTTATACCGACAGGTGTATTTCAGGACAACTTAAAATACATTTTTTTGTCCTGTGTATTCAGTCTTGTTTATTTAAAACAATCGGTCACCGGATCACTGCAGTGTTCCAAACACCTGGAAAAGGAGAGAGGCCTGCAGCACCCATGGTGCTGGGTCAGTGGCCAGTGGGCATCCTTGTTCTCCCTGCAGCTGCTGGCCGCAAGGTCCACAGACAGGACCCAACGTGGGCTCCCGGAAGAAAAGAGGTAGCACGCGTTCATCTCAGCGGGCAGAGAACACCGTGTGCAGTAATGAAAGCAAGCTCTTTCCGGAAGCACCATCGCCCTACTCACCTCCCCTCAGGCTCATTTCACCAGCTCCCAGTCAAGGGCTCTCTCAGTGTGTGCTCAAAACTCAGGCACAAAGTCACCACAAGAACTGGACAGGTGGGCGACATCTCCGAGGATCCTCAGAGCAAAAGCGGACACGGAAGTGAACGACGCCTGAGCTTGCCCCTCAGTGACGAGCTGTGTGGGGCTGCCGCCTGCCTGCAGTCATCACGACGTCCCGAGTTCCCGGCCCGAGGTGTGACCAACCCGCCTTGGATGCATCACCAGGGTCACCAGATGCCATGACAGGAAAGAGAACACGCCTGTTTCCAGCCAACAGGAACAGCCTCAGCCTCACCCACACCTAGAGTAAGTGCCACTTAGAGGCGGTGGCTTGAAAATAGCTGCCCACCTCCAAGGGAGGGTTTCTGTCCGTGCTGCTGCCCCCAGGGACCTATACAAAGAATGGGACCAAGGAAGCAGGATGCTGGCAGGAAGGTGGCACCAGCAGGCCCCTGCGTGTTTTTTCACAGTATCAAGAAGTCTGACATTTTAGAGAAAAATGAAAGCACCCATTTATATTCGTTAAGAAATCATCTGCACTATTTTCAGAATCATCATGAGTTACGTGCATAATACAAATATTTCTTTTATGAGAAAATAAACCAAAATACCAAGAAACAAGTGGCTTACTTGGTCACTCCTTCCTTCTTTCCCTTCCACCCTTCCACGCGCTGGAGATCAACCCACAGCCTCCCCCGTGCTAGGCAAACGCTCCACCACTGACATATGCCCCACCTGCCGGCCCCATGCCTTGTTCTAAAAAACGCTAATAACTGCTGGACAATCCACTCTAATGGGGCACAACTTAGGCAAACTATAGCCATGTAAAGTGAGTAATTTCACCTATCTAGAAATTTCCTTTTGCCGCTTGGTAATCCACTTTCTCATCCGGCCTGCGGTGCTGGGGTGCAGTGTCAACTTGACTGGCTTCCAGAGATGGCCCGGGGTAGGTGGGGCTCTCTCCTAGGTGGCTTGAGTGGGTCCTGGAGATGTGACCTGGGGGTTTATCTGTCTCTCAGGCTCCTTCCTCTTCCGCTGCTCCTCTGCTCGGCTTTCTGGCCTCTGTGAATCCGGCACCTCTCCCCGCCGCACTCTACCACCATGACGCACCCGCATGGGGGCAGCCCATCACAGACTGACTGATCCTGAGCTGGAGTGAACCCCTCTTCCTTCGAGTTGCGGGTGCCAGGTTCTGTGGGCAGCAATGAGCAAGCCAGCCGATGCGACCTGACTTCTGCTCCTCTGCTTAGCTTGTAATTCACATAATCTCATACAAACAGAATCCCACAGCGTGCCTTCTGTGCCTGTCCTCTCTCCCTCAGCATCCTGTGCCTGAGGTCTTCGTGTTCGACTCACTCCTGTACCTGCTGAGTAGTACTGCTCTGCGTGGAAGTATCCTATGGTTCACACACTTACTGTACTTGGCTGTGGACATCTGAGATTTTCCAGTTTGGGGCTCTTAAGAATAAAACAGATAGGTATATACTCACACGCCCATCTTTTATTTAATTTAGCTTATCTCAGGATCTTGCTATACTGCCCATGCTCGTCTTCAGCTCCTGGGCAACTTTCCTAGCTCAGCCCCCTGAGTAACTGGGACTACAAGTTCATGCCACCACCCCTGGCTCGTGTCCTTATCTCTTTGTAACCATATTGTTTTCATGACCCTTGGGCTAATGCCTAGAACGGATGGAACACAGTCAGTGCATGCTGTGCCTTTTAAGAAACTCTAAACGGGTTTTCAGAGTGGCTCCCCCATTACGATTCCATCACTGACCCTTCAGAGTTTCAGCTGCCCTGTGCCTCTGCCAACACTCAGCGTTGTCTGAAGCTGAGACACTGCGACGACGAGCTTGCAAGAGTCTCACACGGTAATGCTGATGCTAATTTCCCAGCGACCGATGGTCTCCCCCAGCTCGTGTCAGGTCGTGTGTTTTTCTTGGTCGGGTTAATGTCATGAACTATCCTGCACAGGGGACGCACTCGCTCTTTCTCTCAGTTCTTCATCTTGTTTGTGTCCAAAGAGCTTTTAAGACGCAAACGTTCTACGCACAAGATCCTTGTCTGGACAGCCCTTGCACCGGCGGCACCGTGTGTGACACATGCTAAGTATCTGATCAGAGTCTGCTGAACGAAATGAGCAGGCAAATTGCAATTAACTCTAGGAGGACGCAATCTAATAATGTTCTGGGGACCCACGGACGACAGCTAAGCCGAAGGTTTCTCAGGGCTGAAGGGCCCAGGGCTGCTAATTTTTAAAAATTGGTATGATTAAACTGTCTCTCTGTTCATGTCAGACCCCCCCGCTCCTGCCTGCAGATGACCTACCTTCCAAAATGCTGAGCTGAGTCTACTGTGGCTTATTTAGGAAGCTGACAACATGGTTTATTTTGACTGTTAAATCCACACTGCGTAAATAAAAGCACACGGGCTTGCGTGAGGGCCTGAGGGACTTTAACCAACGAGTGGACAGGAGTTTCCTACGCCACGTCTCTTCCCCACCAAGGGCTGGGAGCTGAACACTGAAACAGTGGTCCTGGGCCAGGAAGCAATGCAGCAGCGGAGCTCAACATAGGCAGGGCCTCAGACAGAGGAACCAAGAATAGACTCTGCATACAAACTCTGACTCCTGCCGCTTCCTCCTCAGACCTCAGGAAGCTCACAAGGACCACGGAGGCTCAGAACACTCATTTGAAAATAGAGGGAAGAGGATGAGAATTAGCTCCATGGCAGAGCATTTGTCTAGCCTGAAGAAGACTGTTTTTGATCCCTTACGCCACAAAAAAGGGGAAAATCACCACATCTTCACAGGTTAACAATTAAATGAGAAGATGGACGCAGAGGGTTGTGTGGACGACACCTACTCACCGTACCAGCTGCCTTTGCCCTGGGGAAGGTCTAACTGCTGCCACTGGTGCTAACCCAGGATTTGATTAGTGGCTAGTAACATCAAATCCCCAGATGCTGGAGTTAAAACCCAGACTCTCCCTGCAGAAATGCTCATCAGCAGAGCCCCCTGAATGGTTGTGCCCTTCGCCCCACCCCCAAGGGCACTCCCTGCCTAATCAACATAAATACAGAACCAAAGGCCCTTTGCTCAAGTACGTTGGTTCTAAGTATGCTGTAAGCTACAGCACTAATTCTGCCTGCAAAGAGATGAGACAACATCTGAGCCTGCCCTGCCTGACACAGTACTGGCCTTTTGGGCCCCTTTCCTGTCCTCCTCTGCTTCCGCCCCCACTTTGCAGGTCTCTCCTGGGAGCTCTTCCTCACAAAGGGCAGGCTCTGTGTTTAGGAATCTCATCCGTGACACCTGACACTTGCAGGTCACCATTTTCTTCTCAGTGCATTAAAGACACAAAGGAAAATGTTGTGAAGCCATGGCCTCTGACCAGTGGCTCTGGTGGGGACAGAGGAAACCAAGCAGTCACACAAAGGTCCCTCCGTGATGCCTTGGGACACGGTACAGAAAAGCATTGCGCAGAACCAAACCCCACCCTGCGTGCTCATGGTACAAAGACACAGGCTGGCATTCACCTCAAGGAAGTTTAAGAGAGGCTGTAATTGGCAATGTGCTCGCACCCTTCTTGTCACACATATGAGGGCTGATGAGAAACTTAGTCTCTCGCGACAGGTCACACGGAAAGCACTGAAGACCTTTGCCACGCTGAGTCTCAAGCCAGGTCATGAAGATAAGAGGTCAAGAGCACACGGCGAAGGAGGGAGCGAGGGAGGGAAGGTCACAGAGAACGGAGGTCTTATTCCATCCTACATTCTGATTTGACAGAGAGCAGATGATCCCCACATGGCAGCCAGGATGCTGTTTAGCCACAATGCGGAGAGGAGACAGAGGAACTACCAAGCCTCCACTTTGGAAAAAAGGCAGGAGGGACAAATGATCCCCACCTTTTCAAGAAGCTTGAAAGGCTGAAAGGGTACAGGTGACAGGAACAGCAGTGGGAGAGGCTGTGTTGCCAAGGCCAGGCTTCTGGGTACGACTGGAATGAGGTGTGTATGTGGGTAGACTTCTCTCTTCATTCTTCTCTCTCACTCCTCAGGGACCCCACACAGGCCAGAGCTGGACTTGGGCTGTTGGGGACAATCAGAAAGACCTCCCCACGTCAAAGCAGTCAAGAAGGGCAGTACCCACGGTCAAGGAGCTCTGGGGGCCGGACATGCCAACAGCGAGTAGCCTTAACCTTGGGACCATAATATGGAGTATGGTCAGTCAGACAACGAAAGTTAAGTATCACATGGTTTCTCTTACATCCAAAACCCAGAGTATAGAGTAAAAGGAAAGACGGTAGGGGAGGAGAGGGGAGGAAAAGCTTTTCGAAGAGGGGAAAAAGGGATTACAAGAAGGGGAAGGGAAAGAGGCAAAGATACGGACAAGGTTTAAAGAGACCAAAAATGGTCAATTCACCAAAATAAAAGTAACTATTGTGTATCACAAACACACACTAATAAGTCCATAGAAGAGACCAAGGTCAAGACTCCTATCCGTAGGAGCCAATTCGGACAGAAATCAATCTGTGAAAGTAATTTTGCAAGGTAAGTGAGCTCTTCCACCAAATTCTATTTTAATCAAATGTTCTTCTTTTTTTTTTTTTACCAACTACAGAAGAAAATAAAATTTCACATTAAAAAATATTTCCCACTTTTCATTAATAAACGCCCCAGTTATGAATTCATTCCTAATAAACAGCCGAGCAGGCTACTCTCAGTAATTCCTGGATTAAGGTAAAGCTATTGCGGCCAGCAACTTCTCGGCACGGTTCTTCCAGAACTCGAAGCGACCTCCAATTGGGCCCAAGCACTCAGGGCCTGTTCCTCACCCTGTGGGGCCTCTAGCTGAACAAAGCTTTTATAAGGATTAGTCTTATGACATGAATGGAGCCGTCATTCCAGGTAAGGGCTTAAGGACATATGCCGCATAGGTGGCAAATTATGTAGACAAAATGCCAACTGGAGCAAATCAAAGGGTGAAAAAAGCAAAGAAGCCAACACGTTAGAAATGAAGAATACGTGTGTGTGTGTGTGTCAGCTACCTCTTCCTCACTGGGACAAAGAACCAACAGCCAAACATAAAAGAGGAGGTTTGTTTTGGTTCACGATTCTCAGAGGGTTTACTTCACGGCTGGCTGGCTCTGAGGCAGAAGGGGCATGGTGCAGGACAGCTGCTCACACCATGGTGGCCAGGGAGGGAGGAGGGAGGAGGAGCGGGGGACAAAAAGTCCTTCTTCTGGGCCACACCCCTAATGCCCACCTCCTCTAATCACGCCCTACCTTGATACCTAAGAGACTTCGGGGAACGTTTTAGATCTAAACCGCAATACTCTGATGATCCAGCCATATGACGTTGGGGTCCTCAGATGCAGGAGGACACTAGGAGCAAGGAAGGAGGACAAGGAAGCGGAAGCCAACAAAGGGCAAGTTATCAAGTCAGAGGTGGCAGTGGGCAGCTGACGGTCATGGACACTGCGGAACGGCCTCTCTGCCTCCCCACCTGACCTGGTCACAGTCCCCCCTATGGTGCAATGTGCTTCTCATGTACTTCCTCCTCAAAGCAGGCCTCCGTGATCTCCAAGAAGGCTTCCACGATCTCCCAACCACAGCCGACGCCTCCCAGGGAAGCCCCCGCTGTTGGACCTCAGAGCCTCCCACCAAGGGAGTACTGACCCACTGACCGTCATCAGTCTAAGGTGAGGGCTGTCCCTCATGGGGATAGCGGTGTCCATGATCCTGGAACTTCTGGTCTGCTTTGTGGGGCGGCAGAGAAGCCATCTCCAGTGTTGCAGAATGTCCCAACACCTCAGGCAAAGACACTGAGCCTCAGGCACTGGGAGGCGTGGGCAATACTTAAGTAATAAGGCTGGAGAGGTATGAGCTGGGCGAGGAACCGTGTCTAATGCACAGTCCCTTAGCAGGGGACACACCACCAGTGTGGTCACAAGTTGGTCAAAGACACAGAGTCAAACACACAGAGATAGTGGGTTGGTGTGAGAAGGGAGTGGTGACACGTGGCAGAGATTCTGCAGGCTCAGCTCTGGTTTGATTCTATGATGGCTTGGGAAAGAACTTCTTGGAGAAGTGACTTTGGAAACTGCTTTTTAATAAGAGGTCGTCCACCATTCATCGAATATGTACGGCTTAGCCAACTGTGAACACACAACACGCAGATGAAAGCAACAGGGCACTTGTCCTTTGAGGAGCACACGCCCCAGAAGCAGCGAAGCTGGCCCATGTGGCCAGTGAAGCAGCTGCACCGTGCACGGTATGGGAGTGACAGGTACACCAGAGGGTGCAGGAGTCCGTGGCCGGAGTGGGCTCTGGCTGGGAGATCACGGAGGACTTTTCTGAGGATGTGGCACATGAGAAGCACATCGTACCATAGAGGGGACAGTAACCAGGTCAGGTAGGGAGGATGGGCGACCACTCCACAAGTGGACAGGTGAGAGAACTGGCTTCCTCCACGACCATGTTGCTCATGCAATCAGGCCACGTGTGGGCCCCCTGAGCTCCTACCCACGTCTTGGGCTGTGGAGGTGACAAGGTTCCAGGTGAGAGCTTGAGTACGGAGCAGAGCAGCAGATCTGCCTGTGAAGAGCCAAAGATTCAGCCTCAGGCTGGAATCAAACTATCCATCTACTGAGGCATTTACGGCCCGGTGACCAGAAGTGGGGGTGGCCACGCTGAGGGCAGGAGAGAGCCGCAGGCAGGAGATTAGAAACAGAAAAGAGCCATCCCAGGAGGAGAGACAGAGATTCTCTATCTGTCCCATACTCTGCAATGATGACAACACACCCCGTGGTCCAATACAGTGACTGCCCACCTCCAGTGACCATGTGACTGCTCCATATGCCACATACGGGAAAGCCCATCCGAGAGGCCAAAATGAGAAGTGTGGAAACTTCCAACCATCTGTAGGTTCCCGGCCCACCTTGAAGAAAGCAAAGCGTCCTCTGGAGGCCCATCTGAAGTGGGATGCTTTGGCCACCCAGAAAGAATGCTCAAGTGCCACAAGGCAAAATTCAAGCCCCATGTTGGGAGCCCTTGGGTGTGAGCACAGCCTTACCAGACACCCTAGGGAAAGCAAGGTCAATTAGCACCTTGTTGTGCCCTGCCAGAGGAGGCCTCTGTCATCGGGTTGGCAGTCACGCCACAGGACACAGCCAAGGATGGCGCAACTCTTGATTGAATCAAAGCCCAGTGTTGTGCTGAGCCCAAGAGGGTATGGGAGTGGGGCAGACGAGGGCAGGGACTAGCGCTGTGCTGTCCAACTATGCTGCAGACATCATGTCCCTCACCTTAACATCCCTGCCAGGTAGGTATCACTCTACACATGCAAAATCAGAACTTAGTTCTGATATCTCAAGCCCACTGTACGCCAGAGACTGGCTGAGATAAGACCCAAACCCATGGACTTCCATTAGATCAGTGGTCCCCAAAGTTTTTGACACTAGAACCAGTTCAGATGAAGATCATTCTTGCAAGGACCAGGGGAACGAGGATCTGCCTCTTGCCAGATCATCAGCAGCACTAGAACCTAACTGCAGGGCACTGACATGAGGTGGAGCTTTGTTCTTCTGTCCCCAAGGCCTGGCACTTCCCAGTCCACAGATGTGTACTGGACTGCCATCCAAGGGTGGGGGATCCTTGCACTGGACCATGCATAACCCCAACCACAGTACTATTTTTATTTCTTTCTCTTTTTTTGTGGTACTGGGGATCAAGCCCAGGGCTTTCATAGTGAGATACTTCTATGTGGCTTTGAGACAGGGTCTCACTAAGCCGCCCAGGTTGGGCTAAGGTTTGTGGTCCTCCTGCCTAAATACTCTATGAGCTAGGATAACTTCCTGAAATGCATGAAGGAAATGACCAGAGTGCCGGGATCACAGTCTGGTGCCACTGGACTGGTTAGAATTTTGAGCTCTATAATAGCATCCTTTCACATTTCACACTGGACTCTTTTGACGAATAACACCAAGACTCTGTTATGATTTAGTTGTTTATTTTCTTCCTGTATTACTAGACTATTTTTTCAAAGTGATTTTAGGTTCATAGAAAAGCTGAACAGAACTCACAGTATTCCCAAATGTCCCCTCATCCCTCTTACCATGATGGAATACATTTGTAACCAATGATTCACCAATATTGATATGGTATCATCAGCAAAGGCCTACAGTATACAGCTTGGTGCCAATACTCTGTAGGCTTTGACCAGCACATAATGTCACATACCCACCATGCTAGTATCATATGAAATACTTTTTCTAGTCATTCGACTGGAATTGCCACCTTCCAGTGAGCTACCAAAATGGCAAACACACAGGGGAAGAAAGAAACCCTATCCATGCTTTCCAGGGATGCGAGTTGTTCCTCTGGTCATGTACATGTAAGTGTAAAAAGAGAGTGATACTGTAGACATCAAGGGAATGTTCAAAAAGGAATGCCACACAAGTGTCACCATGGCCAAACTGGAAGAGCCTACCGTGCCACCCAGCACGCTGCTGGCCCTGCTGTAGACAAGCATGTCAACGGCAAGATTTTGGCCAACAGAATTAATGTATGTACTGATCATATTACTTAATTATGAGCCAGGACAACTTCCTGAAATGCATGAAGGAAAATGACCAGAAAAAGAAGGAACCCACAGAGAAGGGTGTGTGGGTTCAGCTGAGCACCACCTTGCCCGGGCCAGAGAGCCGCTGCGTGAGAACCCACGGGAAGGAGCCCGGGCTGCTGGAACCTGCTAAACCCAGGATGTGTCTCTGTGGTTTGGCACCTCAGCAGTTAAAACGCTCTCAGCCTGGGGTCAAGTACCTAGTCTTGCTTAACACTGTTTTTAAAGCCTCTGAATTATAAAAGACGTTCTTAACTGAGGAAGAATGTGGTGCCCTGGACCCAGAGGTTTTTACTGTGCTCAGCTGGCTTTGTCATGGTTTTTACTGTTCAGGGTCAGTATTTTTCTTGCTAAAAGATGTGAAGTGGTAACATACCTAAGGATTCTAAAGTTGCCTTTGAAGCTTCCTATTTAAAAGCAAGCTGTTTAAGGTATAAAATAAAATAAGATGCTTCCTCTGCTGACTCCTTCTGCATCCCGAGGCTGCTGCCGTTTATATCCTTTTCTTGTCTTATCACACTGGCCAGGACTTCTGCTAGGATATTACACAGGAGTGGTGGAGGTACTCTCCTCACCCTCGTCCTGAGCGCAGGGAGACTGTATCTGCTTTCTCACCACTCCTTTCACTGCTCAGAGCTCCAGCTGATAGGCAGTGGTGGGTGCTCCACCACCTTTCCTGGGCACCTGCTCCTCCCTGCCTGAGGACTTCTCTGCCCATACAACGCGCTCTGCCCACTATATGGGTAACACCAGAATGCTGGAGAACTGATTCCCACAGAAATGACCCTGGGCAGATGGCGGACAGGAGCTCGTGGACAAGTGGCACCCTGCATTCTCCTTCCCGCCAAAAACAAAAAAATACTGTTGTGTGCAAGTCATCAGGGATCCTTAGTGGGTTGAGGCCCTGTTGCTCACAGATGTCCTTAGCTGACTTCCTCTTGCCTGTCCCTTCCTAGTCCCAGACTCAGAATAGACCATGACCCAGCAAATGCTATTCTATTTCTCAAGCCTTTCTGCATTTTTGAACTCCTATAGATCTACCAAAACCTATGTCATGGTACTTCTTCAGTGGAGCCACACCCGTCAGGCAGAACAACTATTTCCTTTAAAAGCTTCAACAGACACAAGAATGAAAACAAAAAATACTTCCACTGACATCAGAAACAGATTAACACTTTGCATGTGTATTTCCACATTGTACTAAAACAGCAATCATAAATACATTCTCCAAATGTCACTCAATACTCAACAGCCCAATTTTATAATGACTGCCCAATAGTCCAACGTACGATACTTATAACTGAATATGATCGTAAACATCTGATCTATCTAAAGATTAACATGGCCGACAGAGCAGAAATTTGCCATGACAAGTACCCAGGGCCAAATGTTGGAACGCTGGCAGAGCACAGGTCCCGTGGCTCGGTCCCAGATTCCCACAGCGCCTGGGCAGATGTAAAGGCTGATTCATTAATGGACTTGCTCTGGCCTGTGGCCCAGTCATCTTTGTCACTGCCAATATTTTCTGACTTGGATTTTGAGCTCTAGGAGAACAGAAAGCTAATCAGCTTAACTCACTGTATAGGGCATTACTTTATGAAATTACTTAAGGGCTGGCAAAAGAAAATCAGACGTACAAACAGAAATCGGTACTGAACTGTTCCTGCAGGTACAAATCAAAGCTGGAGCTCACGTTAGGTTTCCATACCAACCCCACGCAGACTAACATTTCAACCACAACACCCGGTATTTTATAAAACTGTACAGTGGATTTGACACTTGGCATCTCTTATGGCTTGGACCTAGCATGTCCCCCAAAAGTCTCATGTGTTCAGAGGCAGGGCTGATCATGAGGGGGCTTATGCTCCTTAGTGGATTCATCCACCGACAAGTCAACAGTTGAATGTGCTAGTAAGAGTCCGGTCCTGGTTAGAGAAGGGTCACAGGGGGTGTGGCCCAAAAAGGTATAAGGGTGCGTTCTTATCCCTGGCTCCTTCCTTTTTTCTTTCTTTCCTCCTCCTCCTCCTTGGTCTTCTCCTCCTCCTTCTCCACCTGCTCTCTTCCCCTTCTCCCTCTCTCTTCGACTTCCTGACTGCCAAGGACTGAGCAGTGTTTCTCTACCATGCCTGCTTCTGCCTTCGAGCCAGTCAACCACGGATCAAATCCCTGGAAAATCATGAGTTAAAATAAAGTTCTCATCCTTTAAGCTGCAAGTGTCATTATTTTGTCCCAGTGATTGAAGAGTCACTAAAATACCATCTTGTCTATTCTTCTAAGATCCTCCAATGCAAACAGTATCAAAGATGAGAACACAGAGGCCAGGGAGCCCCATGGGTCCACCCGATGCAGTCAAGGGGCAGCACTGCGACTGCCTGTCTCCAAGCCCAGTGGTTGGGCTCACTGTCACATCACGCTCTCTCTCTTTGAGGTCCCCCTTCCACACAGAACAATGCAGCACTCAAGCACACAGGCTCTCTGGTAGGAGCGGGATGGATGCATAATTAAGAGAACCCCAGAACGATGAGCCACCTCTCCAAGAAGCCATGTCCCTTACTTCCCACAACACCCCACACGGGAACTCGGCTGTGTGTGAAGCGGGATGTGTTCTTGCTTATGATGGACCTGGTCCTCTAGTACTAGCACAGGGCCTGGCTCCGTGTGTTACCACGTCATAGAAAGAACACGATGCAGGGACAGATCACTCAGAGAGACATGACGAGGGCATACCCATTAACACTGGGCACCTTCAACTGCGGACCTCCTTGCATGGGGACTGGACATATGACTGTACATTTCACGAGCTTCCATGTACTCAGCTGTACAATGAACGGCCTCACGTGTTCACGCATGGGTGAGTTCACAACTGACTGTGCTGTTAGAGGGGCCTGGTCAGGGGAGTAGGACCCGGGTGTGTTTTTGTCCCTGGGTCCTCGTCTCTACTTCCTGGTTGCCATAGGAAAGCGGCCCCCCGCATCCTAGGGTTCACCCACCATGACATTCTCGCCGTGAAATCAGCCGACCATAGACTGAATCCCCTTACAACACGGGCCAGGTCGAGCTTCTCCTCTTGTAAGTGCCGGGCACCCTGTCCAGCAGCAGAGAACCTAGCGAGGGTCACGAGGTCTACCTTCTTCGGATACTATCATTTTTGTTACAGACAGAAAATCTAGATGGCAATGTAAGAGACAGAAATCTGAAACCCAGGGATCTCAGTTGCTGAGTGATCCCTGTGCTTCCTGGGGAGACCTGGAGGTCCCTGGTCTCCACGCTATGTCCCTGCTCCTCCCCTGCACGGCTGTGGGGGTAGTCCAGTGAGAGAGAGTCCAATGTCATTCAATACTCAACAGCCCAATTTTATAATGACTGCCCAATAGTCCAACGTACGATACTTATAACTGAATATGATCGTAAACATCTGATCTATCTAAAGATTAACATGGCCGACAGAGCAGAAATTTGTCATGACAAGTACTCAGGGCCAAATGTTGGAACGCTGGCAGAGCACAGGTCCCGTGAAGCAGACGGCACATCCCTGCCCTTTACCAAGATGCCCCCATCTGCATGGATTTGCTAGTGCTGCAGTCATGGCACTGCAGATGAGTGGCTGTCCTCGCTGTCCACAGTTCTGGGGCAGACGTACAAGACCAATGCTCCTTCTGGGGGCTGCGAGACTGCCCTGTGCACCCCTATAGCTTCCTGGGGGATCTGCGACCAATCTCTGGTCTCCTTTGGCTTAGAGGCACCTCACCCAAACAGCTGTCTTCACCTCCACAGGGCACTCTCCCTGGGTGCCTGCAAATGCCCCATTTTTACAAGACGCCCTGCCATGCGGGGCGCCTCTGACCCTGATGACCTTGTCTGAGTTATCTGTCTCCTAACAAAGCTGCCTTTTTTCTGAGGTGGAGTTAGGACGCCAGTGGTTCTTCCTTGGGGAACACATATCACCCCAAAACGCCATTCTGAAGTGAGAGATCTGAGCCCACTCCAGGAAGTCCCCGTGACGGAAGACAGGCTGCTAGCCACCTACGAGGGAGGAAGACTCGGTTGAGAGGTCGCCTCATCCAAACCCTCCTGCTCCACAAGCCCCGGGGAAGGGAGCCCTTGGGACACTACGCGGAACTGACTGTTTCCTCCTGCAGCTCCTCCACCCACAGCGCCGTTGGCTAAGCTGGTTTACAGGTGCCTGGTACAGTGCCCTTCCCTCAGCTGCCTCCCAGTGCCTCGGATCCCGCTGCAGCCTGCTGAAGCTTGTCTGCAGCGCAGCTCTGGCCTCCACCCGCAGGGCGGTTTCTGGGCCTGGGCCCCCAGGCTTGGCAAGTCCCGCAGTCCTGGGTTGAGAACACAGCTCTACCCAACAGGTAGGTCAGGGCGGGTCTCTACACACGGCGTGGGAAGCGGGGTGTAATGCGACTCTGGGAACCGTTTGGCCACGTCTGTTTCTCCTAGTGTGGGCATACTCTAGGCTTAGTTTTCCTAGCCTCCTCCTTTGACTTTTCCTAGTAAAACAGGAAACATCAGGGTTTCTGAACAGCTGAAGAAGTGACATGATGCTCTGTTCTCTTATAAACCATCACCCCGACTCGGTGACTGCATAGAGATAAAGGTGGGCACAACTTCCCCGTCCTGTGCGTCATGCTACACACCCACTTCTGCGGAACCCGCAACAGACGCCGAATGGAGAGAAAGAAAATAAACTGAACCGATACCTGGAGACAAAACAAAGTGCCCTCTGGCTGAAACGCGGCCCTCACGGTAGGAATGAGGACTGAACTCAATTATCTGAGCCGTCGCCACAGCCTGGCGGAACCCCCCGGGAATACCAGAGCGGGGCTCCGTCATGAAGCTCTGGCAACATTCAAATTAATTACAAACAGAGTTGGTTTGTTGGGAGCTATGTGTCCGAGAACGCCTTTCCACAATTCAGCAAGCTTACAGCTCTTTTGAAGCTTGGCAATTGTCCCTTGTGCCGAGGAGAAGCTATCCCCTTCAAAACATGGAAAGTCCCTGTGTGAATCAAAAAGACATCTCCATAGCAACCGGAGATGTTTCCACTCATGCTGGGCCTTCCAGACCTGGCCTTACAAAGGCAGGAGAGAAGCCTTTGAAGAGCCAGGGCCGGGCACGAATGTCCGCCTTCATCGTGCTGAGGGCTCAGTGCAGGGCTCTGGCCACCACGACAGTGAGGACAGGAGCTATTACTGCAGGTAGGTACGTTCATCCCTGCCAGGAAGGGCGGAGCATCGAGGTCCAGGCTCGGACAGTCAAGGGCATTACTCCTCTTGCAGTACCGATGGGAACCAGAGGTCTCTCAAGGTCAGCATCTAGCCCAAGGTCAACTGCAGGTGCAGGAACCTGGTTCCGTTTGACTCCACAACCCAAACTCCTTCATGCTTCTCAACAGTGGGATGAACCCAAGGAGACTGTGAGACCCAGCCAGCAGGTCAGCCAGGCGGGCTGGGCCTCAGAACCCAGAGTGCTCTGTCCAGTGGGGACCTGGTGACAAGATGCAGGCGTGGCCACAGGGTCCCCCTCCAGATTTCTCTGCTCCTCCCTTCACGCCGCAGTGTCTTCCCTGGAGCCCAGGCTGTCCCAGTAACGTGATTTGGCCATGACATCAGCTGAAGTGTTGCTGTGCCAATTCGCAGCCTCCATGCCGAAAGGGCCTGCACATACCTAATCCCTGCTCTGCTCTGTACATACCTCTCAGCCAGCTGCTGGGCATGAGAGACAAAACTCAGGCATTGCCGGGCAACCTGTAGATGTGAGGCCACCCAGGTCTCGCCATTCAGCAGACGGTGCGCGGACCAGCTCACCTGAAGCCGTCCCAGATCAGCAGCCACAGCAAGTGTATACCGTCCAGAGCAACAACATCATTTTTAGGATAATTTGTTACACAGCTATGGCTAACTCATACAATGGGGTTCCCAAGGCTTGAACAAGGAGCTTTTCTGCAAGACACCCAGCACATATGCGGCTGTTAGGACAAGAGGTCATTCTCTTGATGCGTGGTTTATTTAGCCCAACGCTCTGCTCGAAAAGCTGCCATCTGAGATTTCCCACATGCGTGAGGTACTGGGATAAGCACCATCGTCCTGTTTTCTTATCTCATCCTCGCAGTCACATTATCACAGTTCTCTGTAGGGTAGGGATTTAATGTTTACGTTGGGTCTTTCCTCCCAAGGGGCATATGTCATATCACAGGTCAGCAGTGCTGAAGAAGAGAAAAGAGGGTGCAAGGGACGGAGGAGTGGCAGGTCCACAACGGGAATGGAAGGCCAACTTATCCCAAACTCACACACATAAGGAGTCTGTCTTTGTCTGTGATGAATTAATTACACTGTCTGGCTTTCACAGTTCCCACGGTAGCCACACAACAAGTTCGTCTGCTCACTGCCAACAGGATGTTTCGTGAGTGATAGGCTTGGCCAGGCTCCCCCAGGCCCGGAGAGGACAGCACAGGCTCATCTAATGTTGCTCCCTGTGTCAACAGGAGAGAGAGACTGTCTCCCCGCACAAAAGTCAAAAGAACAGTCTAGGTCAGGGTGAGAAAGTGTATTTGCTAATGGGCCGGATGGTAAATAGCTTAGGCTTTGTAGGCCATGCAGTCTTGAATGCACTGTTCCACCACAAAATCAGTCATGGACACACACCCATGATTGGGTGCGGTTGTGCCCCATAAAACTTCATTTGCAAGAACAGGCATCGTTTCCCAGCCCTGGCCCAAGGGACAGAGCCAGGGAGAAGTACTGTCATGTTGGTGCCCTCACCCCCTGGAGTCAGGAAACAACAGCCCATATTACAGCACCTAACACATACACGATATCTGCCTCACCCACTGTTTTCCACAAAGTGACAGAGGTGACTAATTGCTTCTTACAGAACAGACTCATCGCGATTAAGTTGCAGTCTGTGACAGGAATGCAGCGTTAAGAAAGCCCCAGAGGCTCTATCTTGGGTCCCCGAGAAAAAGCACTGTCGTGGTGATTTTCTTATCGCTGGGACGCTATACCTGATACCCACAACGGTAGAGAGGAAAGGTTCATTTTAGTTCATAGTTTCAGGAAGTCTCAGTCCATTCACGGGCGGTTGGCTGTGGCGGAAGGACCTGGCAAAGGCCCAGATGCAAAGGAGACGTTTACAGGACTGCAACAGGAGGCCGAGACAGCAAGGACAGACCCGCCACGATCTGTCCCGTCCAGGTCACACCCCAGGGACCCACCCCTTCTGACCAGGCCCCACCTCTCAACAGCACAGAAAACAAACGAATTAACCCCATGATCAAATCCCTTTCGAAGCACATGAGGCTTTGGGGGGACATTCCAAACAACAACAAGCACCGTGACGGATTAGCAACGTCCGTCTCAGTCAAGGAAAGGGAAATATACGGTGCGAGGGAAGTCAGCTGAACCACACATTTGTCACCTAAATTTGGCAGCGGTGCTGCTTGTTTTCAATAAATACTAACAGGAGACAAAGGCAGGCTCCTCTTCAAAGCATACGAGTGAACGAGTGAACGACCTCCCAGAGGCCCCGAGCCCACCAATCTCACTTTCCTCTCTAATCATGCCCCTCCCACGGACACTCCCAGGAATGGGCAGCAAAGAGAACAAGCCATTTAGGGATTCCTGTGCTGCAAGGTCTACCTGAGTAGCCGTTCCCTAGGCATGGCCAACACCTGGACCCTCAAACGGACACACTTCCTTGTACCGGCAAGACTCCTGCAGGTCCTCCTCTCAGTGTGCTAAGCAGAGGCAGGAAGGCAGAGCCCTCTTACGTGGTCGCTAAGCCACCTCTGGCTTGGCAAGCAGGACATCCACCCAGCTGAGAGCCAAGAGACAGAGATGTAAGTGCCGAGGACGTGAAAACGCGACCTGAGAAGCCACTCTCTCCCCTCTAGTTCTCATACAACACTGGACATGGTAACACAGCCAGAGAGTCATCCACGTGGCCCAGTCAGATCTGCACTGGCCGACAGAGGCGCTAACCATGCGTGGCCACTTACGGTAAACCTAAGTTACAGTAAGATTTTGATTCCCCCGTCATATGTGCCCTACCCGCACAGACAGGGAAAATGCCCAATTGTCACAGCCTGACAGTGTGGATGCAGACGGAGGTGGCAGACACTGTCTTGCCCTGCACACGCCCTAGGCTCTGTACCGCCACCTCGGCGAGGCAGTGTGCCACCGCCGCTCCAACTCACCACCTGCGCACTTGGTTTCTGGCTAAGGGAGGGGGCACACTCGGCCCATACGTGGCGCCAACAAACACCCCTGGGGCAGTTCCAAAAAGGACAGATGGGACTCGGCTGGGATCCCATGTGCCCTGACTTTTGCATGACCAAGGCATGTTCCACCACAGCTCCCTGCACTGCCCAGAAACTGCTGTTAGCCCCGTCAACCACAGCAGTCGCCCCTCGCTCACCGCCCTCCCTTCCTTGGGCTAACTCTGGTTACTTCTGGACGAAGCTGGCTAAGACTTAGCTCTCTTTTAGGTCTGAAAGCCCAGCACTCTGGGAGGCTGAAGCAGGAGGACAGCAAGCTCAAGCCAGCCTGAACAACTCAGTGAGACCCTGTCTCAAAAATACAAAACTAATAAAAGAGGGGTGCCGCTGGGAACGTAGCCCAGTGTGAAGGGCCTGGGCTCCATCCCCCGCACCATGAGGAAAAAAAAAAAAAAGACAGTAACTGTATCAGTAGTCCCCTAAATCCTAAGACAGTCACATTTTTCTCATCACAGAACTGGGTGTTGGAAAACTAGCTAATTTCACAGGTGCACAATAAGATACACGATCAGTATAAATGAGATCTCCAAAAAAAACCTCTTATTTTTCACTGTGTGTACATATGCTGGATGTACTCCTATCTGGCTTATAAAACTTTTATTATTTTTTACTACCTTGATATTTCTCTCCTTTATGATTCACTTAATCACCAAACCTACTCTGAAAGCATTTCAGTTATTTTCCAGAAATCAGACGCCTCTCCGGTGCCTTCGGGCCCAAACGGACACCACTGAAGGGTGTGTCCCTGGCTCTGAAGGTCGCTCCCCCAGTCGAGCTCTGGGGTCTTTTCTGCCAGTTGACAAGTTGCTACACTAGTCCGTGACCATGACCACGCATGTTGTAGTTCGTGGGTGTCTTTTAATTTTTGATGGCTTCCTGGTCAAACCCATCTGCCTATTTCTCTTCTACCTAACCCGTTCTATCTGATTTTTCAGGGTATCGTGAGGTTAGGTAACACTGCTATTGTGGTTTGGATCTGGAATGTCCCCCAAAAGCCTCATGTATTTGAAGGTTATAGATTGTCAATGGACCCATGTGCTCTTGGGAGACTGCGGCCTAGTCTGGAGAGGTGGATTACAAGCGTGTAGTGGGGGCTTACCACACCTCCCACACCTGGGTCCAGGAGGGGCTGGTCACTGGGAGGAGACCTGGAAGGACACATAAGCTGCGCCCTGCCTTCCTTGGGGGAGGAGGAGGAGGCTCAGCTTTCCCTGACTCGGCTTCCTGTGTGTGATGTCGTGAGAAGCTGCCTCCATCTCCGCCCCTGCCGTGTACTTCCATGGCTGCCGGCCGCCCCTGAATGGACTGTGACCTCATGAAACTGTGAGCTAAAACAAACCTTTCCTCCCCTAAACGTGTGGATGTCAGGTACTGAGTCACAGGAAAGGGAAAGTAACTGAGACACCAGCTCTTCTATTATCTTCTTTCCACACAGCTGGTGACAGGCAGGATGATCTCACACCTGCCCCTGCTCAGGGACTGGCGGCTCCATCTGCAAAACAATGCCACGGGGGCTGGATGACAATTTGCCTCTGCCAAGGACCACAAAGTACAAGGTGGGAGCTCCAATGCTGTCACCCTCTTCCTTTCCATTTTTTAAAAATGACCGTGCTCGGTCACATTTGCCCATATAAACTGCCGAACAGAACTAGCAAGGCTGGACTCCGCTGCAGCTTTTTGTTTGGCTCCATAAGATACAAATTCCCACGTAAAAATGTGCTTTTTAAAAACTCTGTCTCTCCTTCCTTCTCTGGTTCTCTGTGGTGAAACAACATCCTCCTCTTCCCACGCAGCTCTTTGTGACAGACCAAGTCCTGCCCCTTCTCCTGACCCCTACCCCCATTCCAGATCTGCTCCACAGATCCTCCTAGGGTGTCAGGGGACCCTGGTGGTGCTGGAGGGAGGCATCTGATCAGGTCAACACCAACACAGGGGGGATAAAAGGACATCTCTCTGCAAAACCCCCACAGTTCTGCAGCACTCACAGCTGATACACTGTCTCCAGGGACACACACTGCTCCACTGTGTATCCTACCCCTTACACACACACACACTGCTGCCCCCTCTCCCCTCTTTGAAGAATCACTCTAAGCTTGGGAACATAATTCCCTGGTCCCCACAGTTTCCGGCAGCATGGGGCCTCCACAAGATCTAGCCACTAGTCCCATCTGTCCACTGAAGAAGTCCTTCTCACACTAGGGGGAAGTAACACTAGAAGGTCGATTAGAGTGCCTTCCCTAAATCGTCTTAACTACCTAGACTCCACAACTCCACCATCTGGAAGGGGTGGCTGGTGACACAGCACAGAAGCACAGGCGGGAACAATAAGCCACCACGTTACGATTTAGACCTGAAATGCCCCCCCAGGCTCGTGCTTTCGGAAGGTCACTGGATCACAGGGGCACTGTGCTCCCATCGGGTGCATCCACGGATGAGCTCATAGCAGAATGTGTTGCCAGGAGGCGGGTCTGGCTGGAGGTGGGTCGCTGAGGATGTGACCTGGAGGCCTGTGCTCTTGTCCCCTGCTCCTTTTCCTGCTCTGCTTTTCAGTCACCATGCAGTGAACTGATTTCTTGGCCATCTAGTTCTACCACGCCATTCTGCCTTTGAGCAAGTCAACCGTGGACTGAGCCCCCTGAAAACCAAAACCCAAATTAACCCTCTTCCCCTTGGGGTGGCAGATGCCTCAGGCACTTTGCCTCAGTGATGGAAAAGTGAACAACACAAGGCAAGACCACCACAGACTTCATTTTCTGAAAACTATTCCATGGGACCAATGCCCCTTCTCTTATTGATACGTGAGGGGCTCCGGCGATTCCCCAGTGCCTCCCCGGGTCATGGGTGGTTTTCTGCTCTCAAACCAGGTCTCTTTGGTCACCTTCTGGGTTTCTATTTATTCTTCCCCAACATTCTGGCCTGAAAGTAGCTCAACAGAAAGAAAAAGAAGAAAGAAAGAAAAACAACACAAAAAGTCAGCTGGAGAGATGCATTTTTGTCATTCTTGGCATGTGTCAAAGTAACGTTGGAAAAAGAAATCTGGTCAAATTTTAGAGTTGCTGAGAGGCATTGACTGACTGCACTCTAGATACGTTTGGGCATTTAAAAAATAATAATGAAGGAGAGGTGGTGTGTTGGCATCATCATGACGCCAGAGAGGTCAGGAAGAGGAGGCAGGTTGGGGAAGAGACCCAGAGGGAGGTGCACTCCCCGTATCTGGAGGAAGGTGAGGACTTTGTCCTCTGGTCGTGGCAGTGATGTTTTGTTTTTTTTTTTTTTCAGCTCCACGGTCCCTTCTGATTCTTCTCTTCTTAATAACCAGACTGGTCTCTGGAAATGTGGACTCAGCATTACTTCCAACCTTCCACCGGCTCCCTCCCCGACTCAGAATGAAATCTGAGCTGGACAAGACCTAGATGGTCCAACTTCACCCAGGCTTCCAGCTCACCTCCCCCAGCACTGCTGTGACCTCTCGGTCCTGACTCTTGCTTTTGCAGGGACTGGTCCTCAGCCTGCAGCAGTCTTTCCTCCTAGTTGAAACAGGACCGGCTCCCCCTCCCCACAGCCTGAGTCCGATGCCTCCGCCCGCGGACCCCATCCCCACCTCTTCCCTCGCACTCACTACACTCTGTTGTGTGGTCTGCGTTTGTCCCGTTATTACATCATCTTCCCACAGTAGCTGGATATGAAGATGGGCCTGGCACGGTCTAGTCCTCCACAAACCCCAGAGGTGCGTGTGAATCAACCAATCGGTGAGTGAGCCACGGGGCTTTTTAGAAAATTCTTCTTGGAAGTCAATTCCAAACTTACAGCAAAACTGAAGTAATGATACAGGCAGGATAACATCTTAAAATTAAAGGTTATTATTTTCCAGACTCGGAAAAGAAAAGCAGTTTGGAGGTGCTCCACCCCCTCCCTTCCTTTGGAAGCAAAGGCTTATCAGACATATAGATATGCAGATGCCTGCCAGGGAAAGAGGTAAGCAGCTTCTTTTCACAGGAAGACTCTCCCTGAGGCTCCCATGACATCTACAGGTGGTGAGAAGGACGAGGGGAAGGTGGGAAGGGCAGCAGAAGCCATCCAGCCAAACAGTAAACCTGCAGCCAACCAGAGACTGGAAATTTTACTTTTCAGCCTTATTACTGTAATTCCCCTCCCCTCAGGCACAGCTCATAAAAGTCTCACATTCACAGGGACAAGGCCTGAGAGAAGGCAATTTGAGAGACCTGATTCCACTACCTCCCCGAAGGCTAGCTTGGAATAACCCTTTTTCCTCCCTTTACCTCAATGTGTGGCCTCTTGACTTGGGTCAGTGACAAACAGATGAACTGGTCTGGATCTGGCCGATATCAGCAATAGTACATGGAAGTCCTTCACCCAGTCTCATCAATGTTTATCAATATGTATCCATATGCATTTATCAGTATCCACTGCTTATCCACCTCCGTGAATTCTAATTCTCTATCCAATTGCTGTTTCTGAGCTGTTCTGGAGTGCTTGTGAGCTTGGTTCCCTTCCTCCTCAATTAGTTTCATATTCATATCCTAGTAAGAATATTCTTTTATAAAAATCACAGCACATTCATTGATTTTTATATTGATAAAATTCTTTTACCTCATCTACCATCCGTATTCAAATTTTGTCAATTCACCCAATAATGTTCGTTAAAATCCGGTCAACAGCTGGCATTCAGCTGTTCTTCTCCCTGGTCCCCCCCGCCCCCTGGCGCAGTGCCCTAGTCTTTCTCTGTCTTGCATAACACGGGCACTGTTAAAGGACACAATCCCTTGTTTCTGACTGACGCTCCTCATCAGGGGTTCACCTGTGCCTTCTCCCTGTAACACACTGGCTGAGGAGCCACAGCCAGAACTCCACACAGGAGAAGGTGGCTCCTCCACTCCTAGAGCACCTCTTAAAGACCAAGCACTCTTATTTGTGGCACTGACTTTGATCAAGGTAATTCCTGCCAAGGTTCTCTTGGATTTCTCAACTGTAAAATCACTCATTTATCTCTTGCTACTTATAGGGAACCTATAGGGGACCGCTTTAAGACCATACAAGAATCGTCCTTTTCGACAAAACCTTCCCCGTCATCCTGCACGCTTCCATGACTTTAATGTGCTTGAATCTCACTGTAAGGGCTGAGAAACTGAGATCCCAGCACCTCCCTCACATCTCACCATCAGGACCGTCTTCTCCTGGAAGCAAGACTCTCCCTTCTCTCCCACTTACTTCTCTTCATATTTATGTAGTTATTATAAATATGAAATCATAGATTCTTTATTTTTCAAAGTTATTCTTCATTCCTATCCTTAAATGTTTTGGTGCTCAAATCTTCCCAGGGTTAGCCACTGGGAGTTCTTTCAAGCTGGTTCCTATGTAAAAGCAGATGACTTCTTAGAGAAAAAAAAAAGTTGTTCTCTTAAGGCTCTGGGCAGTTGGAGGCCATCTGATTGGCCAAGTCACAGCTCTGCCATGATCCTGACTTCCTCTTCTGGGACAAACAATAGAGCAAGTTGGTTCACCCACAAAAACTGAAAGACCTGGCTCAGCACAGCCCTCCCCACGGAAGCCTTTGGCCAAAGAGATACCACCTAGTACTCTGTTCCTGCAAACATCTAAGACAACTCCTTGCTAAGGCATAACTATGCCCCAGGAGACACTGTGAGGGTCCAAGAACCGATCCGTACGGGGTGTGGTATCAAATGACCTACAATGTGTGCTAAGAAGCCCTTTTAATTAAAGTCTTGTTTGGAGAGTCCCAATGATTAAGGCATTGATTCAACCAGCTCAAGAAATATCCAGTGACACGACAGGCCTCAAAGATGAAACAAGCAAGATTTTACAAATGTTGGATCACGGGGACTCCCCACATACTTCCAAGGTCAACTGACCTTGAAATTGCTTAAGGAAGAGGATCACACTCACGGTGTATTACTCAGACCCAAAGAAGCAAAGAGCAAACTTGGCACCGATGAACATGTCTTTTGCCACAAACTACTCAGATAGGAAAGAATTGTTTCTGGGGCAAAAAAATCCAGAAGAAGGGACACAAAAGGTTCCCAAAAAATGATTCCGCACACATCCCACTGGCCTGTAAGCTAAGCAGCAAATGTGACAACAGACATAGAGAAAAACTTTCAGAGCTATGCAACAGAATACCCCAGGGACCCAGGTGACGTCACGGACTCACACACTGAGCCTTGGCAAATGGTCTGTGTGTGCCCAGTGGACAGTGAAGCTGAAACTGGAACTCGGGGACAACTTATTGTGCCTTTCCCACAGGGAGGAGGCCCGTGTAGAGCTACTGATGGGAAGGAAGGCACACTGTAGAATGAAGAAGTGGAATAAAAGATTAAGATCAGTTAATTAAAAAGAAAGAAAAGAGACTCTGTGAAGTCCAGAAATTCAAGGGACCAAAGACCATTCTATTATCGTGGAGACATGTTGGTTTTTTCCTAACAAACAGAAGACCTTCCTCCTACTTTCCCTACGAACTACTATGTAATTTCTCTTCAGCCTCTTGTAGTGGAACTTCTGACAGGGGTGACCCATCTGATCTGTCTTTAAATCCTCTGCTCTGTCCTCTTACCGGCCATTCCCATCAGGAGTCGCTTCCATCTGCACTAAGATTGTCCGTGCCCATGCCACAGTGGCCCTGGAGTCACCTTTGTGTTGGCGGTCTGCTCTGGGCAGCTTGCCCCCTGTAAATATGAGCCTCTTCTCCTGCTCCCTTCAGGAACTTGGCTCGGTCCTTGGTCTCCCTCTGTTCGTACTCATTTCCACCGTTGGCCTCTACGGTCCTAAATGACCTGGCACCTCCACCTCATGGCTACAAACACAAGCCTCCTTGTGCCCCAGCCTCAACCCCGGCTGACCTCCTAGGGCTGCTTCTCACTCTAATTTCCTTCTCGACTTGGACCTCTGGGATGCAGCTCAAAAATTTGTATTTCCAAAAGAGCACCTGTCCTCTCTTCTCAGTGCTTCCTGTTCTAGCCCTGTTCCCGCTCCTGCCCATGCTCGGGTCAAGAATCCTGGTCCTCTGTTGACCTCTCACCCACGACCCCCCTTCCAGGATGCGGCCGTGGTTTTCAAATGACATGTAGACTCAGACACCTCCTTGTACACTCCCTCACTAACACCCCTTCATAAGCCACAACCATTTGCACAGTCTCCTAAATTTCCCCTTGCCTCTGCCCCAACATTCTGGCTGGTCCTGTACAAACTTAAGGCTGGTCATGTTACTTCTTAGAGTAAGAGGTGACTCTCCATACCACAGTGAAGGTAAGAGACTGCCACTGGCTTCTACGGCCCTAGGCGACCTGGGTCTCCCACTGCCTCCCTTCCAACCCTCTGTTCTCCCATCCAGTGCCCCCAGCACTGACCCGCGTTCCCTCCGAGGGCACACCAATTCTCCTCCTCCCACCTCAGGGCTTTACGGTGCCTGGTGCTCTTCCTGCATTACCTCCAGGAGTTGGCTCTGTCCTCCCATGGCATCGCTCAGACGTCACCTGCCCAGTGACGTGCCTTGGTTTAACACGGAAAGCCCACTCACCCCTCCCACCTCCACCTCCCTTGCTCGTGAGGCTTTTCCGTGATATCTGGCCTTTCCCAGCGTCCCTCGTATTCACTTTGGCAAGGTTACAATCTAGCGTCTGCCTTCACCCAACCCAACCCGACCAGAGGCTCCACAGGGGCCGGCACTCTGTTCCTGCCGCCACGGCTACTGTCCCTGGTCTTAAGTCCCGGCACACAAAATGGGTGGTACATGGTAGAGGCCAAATAAAGGTATATCAGGTGAATGAGTATGTTTCTCCATGAGTTGTGGTTTGGATCTGGCGTGTCCCCCAGACATTCATGTACCTACGGATACTGTGGACTGTGGGGGGTGGGGCCCAGCTGCAAGGGAGAAGCTCAAGGTGTCGCCCGCCTCACCTAGCACCCGGCAGTCAGAGCTGAGCGAGCTCATAAATCTCCTTTCCACTGTATAAAACATAACAGTCAAATGATCCAAGATGGGGAGGCTAGATATTAATGAGGTACTCAAAATAAAAGCAAAGAAACACACATTCACCACAATACAATAAGGAAACGGTCAACCTCTAGGAAGGGGACGGGCCATGTCGCTTTCCTGGTGCAGAGTTCTGCTCTAATGCACCTCTAAGCAGTGCCGACTGACTGACAGGATTTCTTTTCTTTGCCTTTCCAAAGAATGTATTTCTATGAAACACTAGGAGCAAGCTTTGCTCTGTATAACAAAAGGAAAACCATGCTGGACATTATCCCTTCGACCCCCCACTCCCCACTGCAGGCCCCACTGGCCCCTGCCCTGGCTCTGTGTACCTATGGCTGAGCCTGGCTCCCGGGCCTCTGGCTTTCAGGTGAAAGGCAATAGATGAAAGAGTTGGGAAAGACAGCAACCAGGATCCCACGCCCAGATCCCCATTTCCACAGCTCACAGCGCTGGGCCCCACTGTCTGCAGCCCTGAAAGCCACGCATGCTCCAGGTCTCCTCTTGATCTCCTCATCCTGCCCCTCTGGGCAAAGAGCACCCCATCACCTTTTCTGAGCACCCACTATGCTACTTCCCAGACCCTGGCTGAAGGAGAATTCGTGAACCAAAGGGGACCCCCCCAAACACACACACGCACGCACGCACGCAGGGGAACTACCTCCCTGAACCCCTGGCCACTGTCTCCTCTCAAGGACCTTCAGGAGAGGTGGGCAGGGTGCTGCAGACACCACCACCCCCTTGAGGAGAGGCCTGGAGCCTTCCTTCAGCAGCAGCACACAGGCTGAGGTCTGGATTCCTTCTCTTTATGGGGTGACCCCAGTCTGACCTAAAGGCCCCCTGAAGTATTTCAGGAATGCAAATGCCTGAGTAAGCAGAGATGGTGCCATCTCCAACACAGGCAGGGAGGCTGCCTCTGCTCACCGCCCGGCTGCCCGGCCTGGAAGCTGCGCCTCTTGGACATCCACTGCAGGTATCACGGGGAATTAATTCACTTCACGGGAGTTTAAGACACTTCCCAGGATGGCATGTGACATCACAGTAATCTAAGTTCAACTCTTTAGAAGAAAAGAGAGAGAGAACCAACTCTCCCCACTTCCGGCACATAACTGGTGGTGTGTTCTGTGGACACAGGCGCAGAGCAGCAAGATGACTTTCTCTGATTCTGGAGGTGGGCAAAGGTGACAAAACCATCACAATGGGGTGTCAGAGAGGGAGGCGGACAGCCTTGCATGGCTACAGAGCACAGTGAACCCCGAGGCTGCACCCCAATATCCCAATATGTGGGACTGTGACATCTCTGGGTGTCTCAGAATTTGTGCATGCGTGTGTATCTGTGTGTAAATCTGGGGACTGAACCCAGGGCCTTCACACCGAGCTACATCCCCAGTTCATTTATATATATATATGAGAGACAACATCTTTTTAAGTCACGAAGTTGCCCAAGCTAGGCTCAAATGTGCAGTCCTCCTGCCTCAGCCTCCCAGAGTGCTGAGTCAAAGAGTCATTTTCGTAAAAGCAGAATTTTCCATTCATCAATTAGTGCAGCAAAAACAACTCCTGGTAAAAACCAAATGTTCATACCTGAGGCAGAATAGTATTTCTGTGGCCCCATCTCCCTGCAGGTAAGAAAAATATGAAAGCTAAAAATGGTTTCAAATTGATGTGGGTGGACGTGGGGCACTGAAAAGCACAGCATTCTGGCTAATTTCTCCTGCTCTAATGAAGGGGAAAGACAGAAAAGCTGCCCTCTGACATCCATTTATAACTCCTCATCCACCACGGCAGACAGCCGGAGATCTCAGATAGCTAAAAGAAGAGGAATTATTTAATGTCTTCAGGTGAACATTTTTCATTCTGAAGTGTTTCAAGGCGAGGTCACTATGGCCACCAAAACAGCTTCAGAATCACGCCCAGTGTCTCCTGAGCTCTTACCCCTCACCAAGCCCTATGCCAGGAGCTCTGTGTGTGTCACCTCACTGCCATCCCAAGAACCTTGCCAGGCAAGGGCTTTTCTTACCTACAACAATCCAGTGAGCGAATTCTTAATTTAAGAAACTGTTTTTGAAACGTCGCTGATGGTATTGACAAAGGCAACATCAGTTCCACGCTGTGCAGAGCTAGCCAAGGTTTTTTGTTTTTTTGTTTTTTTGTCTTTTTTTTTTCCTTGAACCAAGAAGGGAAAAGAAAAACTTTCCAGCTAAGGCTAATTCCTCCGCCATCTTGGCAAGTGAGACACTAGCTCTTCACTTCCCTTGAGAGTAACTGTGGTTCCCAGCACCTCTCTGACGGAAGTTTCCATAAAATGTGTACATGGTAGCCAGAACCCCCGTGTCCCCAGGTCTCAGCTTCCCCCACCTTAACCTGGTGAGCTCGCGGGATGTGAGACCAGAGACCGAAGGGCCGATGGTGCGCGGAAGTAGCCAGGGCCAGGGACTCCTGGGGCCCCACCGTCTGCGAGTACAGTGCTGTTCCTACTTAGTTCCACAGGGTCTGATTCCATTGGCTTTGGAGGTCCTCCTAACTTAAAAAACACCTTAACTAGAAAAGACAAGACACTATGACAAAAGCCATACCCCGAAGTGAGAACTTTGGGTCCTAAGAACATTCTAGAACACTTCCAGGCTGGCGCTTAGGTGCCACAGAGCTGCTTGTCATTTAACCCCAGTTAGCACATTTGTAGTTAAACTTGCTCCCAGTCATTCTGCTTATTCTAAAACTCTCTTCTCAACTCTTTGAAAGCTTAAAGAATAAAGAAGATTGTATTTCTGCTCAAAAGAAAAATTTCTCACCTCAAGATGGATTTCCTTCTGCCCCAATATCTTTTCATCTCACCGTCTTCTGTCCGCTGTGGCTGACAAGGACAGCTAATCCCAGGCAGCCCAGGAAGGGCTTAACCACAGCCCGTAGGTTTGTTACGTTTGAGGAGCTGTGGCTGCAGGGCCTGGCCTGGCACACGGACGGCATGCCCAAGGAGTAGCCCAGTGGACATAAAGGAACACTGGGTTTGCTAAATTAACGCTCGGTTGTCACAAGAAAAATGGCTCTTCTCTGACCCGATTTCACAGAGCAGGTAGCTGCTGAAATTTAGAGAAATCCTCGGACTGTGAAAGCCAAAAATGCTCCAGCAGGGGAAAATCAAGGTGGCATGATGCTACAGAGAGGCTGTTAGGCGCTTGTCAGCTTGAACTAGCTCTCAGAAAGGACCAAGGAAGACGCAAGAGTCCACTGTGGCCCTAACAAGGGCAAAGGGTCTTTTTCAAAGAGCAAAGCCAGCAAATGTGGACGTGACTTAACAAGAAACGATTCTGGAAACCGTGATGTCATCAGGGATGTACCAAGAGTGGTCCACAGACAGGGACCCAAACGTGGCTGGTGACGAGAGGAGTCACACCAGGCCGAGCCGCAGCTCCATGCAGGAACGTGGCCAACACACGAAACCGAGGGCCAAAGCAGATGAACAGAAGACATGCTGGCTACATGGCTCATGAGGGGACACACTGGAAAAGACACCACAAAGTGTGTGCAGAACATGTACCAAGGGCACTCAACCAGTTCAGGGAGAGACAGCGAGACACGGCCGGTGCCTGGCGTTCTGCACACCACCAAGGCCAGACTCGCCGAGGGACTCACAGTGAGAAGACACGAACGCGGGAAAGTCTTTCTAAAATGCAGCCAAATGCCGTTTGGAAGCCTCGCCAGATTCAAGATTTAACAAATAAAACTGTTAAAGACTTTCAGGAATGATGGGAAGCAGTGGGAGTGCGGGTGTATGAGGCATGTTACTGACATCAGTTGTTCACGAGAAAACGGAACCATGTTTATGTAACATACTGGAAGCTGTTCCTTAACATACACATGTGATTATTCTAAACACACTTAAATGTAACAAATGCTTTCCAGACCTAGGGAATCAGATAATCTTAAGATGATCTGTAGTGATTTCTAAATGAACTCACAGCCTAGAGGTAGAAACAGCTTTTAATTTTCCAAGATTTTCCAAGACTGAAGTCATGAGCTTCTTCAAATCTGTTTTGTTCCCCTTCACCTATTTTTAGCATCGTCACCAACTCCCTCATTCCCTCCTGTGCCCTGTGCCTCCTTAACGCCCAGCACGGCGCTCAGCACATGCCGGGCTCCGTGCCTTGGCAACATCCCCCCACTAAACCGGGGACAATGTTTTTACTCATCCATGATTTGGGACCTTATCTGACAAAAGACCCATTTATAGAATCTGACGTTTTAGAGGTTTTTTTTTTCATTTCTTATTTGTGATAACAGTTTTATGTCTACAGGTGGGAAGGTGGTGCCTTTGTTCCTAGCATACTGTGTTGGATAGTTAAGTCCAAAGGGACAGCACATCTATCTACTTTCAAATGACTTTGCTCCCCAACCAAGAAAACTACATATCCAATGTGCACGAGAACAGACAGGCATCTATATACACATATATTATACACATGTATATAAAGTACACATAATATATGTACATTGTCACACACACGTATATACAACACATCACAGAGATCAAGTGAAAGTGGTAAAAACCTGTGTAGGACATTGGCCCAGGCCAGAAACGTACAGTATCAAAAAGGCCAGCCACTCACGGCACAATGGCCATAGCAGGGGTCAAGTAAGGGACCACAGCAGCCCCAGGAAAAGGAACTGAGGTTTAACTCCCTGAGCGCCAAAGCAGCCACTCCACCACGATCCCTGAATGAGGTGAGTAACCCTTTGGATTCTACTCAGGTGTCCCTCACAGTAATTCCATCACTCGACATTCATGACGTTCATATATGACCACATTCCAACAGACACAAAAGCAACATGAGCCACATCTGAGAGGCAAAGCCAGGTATGCCTGTGCCCAGCAGAAACAGGCACAGCCTGGCTGCCATTTGGACACAGGGTCATGGCTCCTTCAGCTCAGCGTACAGTGAGGTACCCTCCACTTCAGACGTGGCCAAGACTTAAGCAAACACCACTACAGGTAAACAGGCATAGAGACACAGCTCTTCCCACCTGGATGGACAGGACAGAGGCCAGGCCAGAAGAAGGATCTTGGGAGTCTATGAGAAACGGGAGCCCTGGTCACCTCCTCCAGAGTAGGGTGGGTCTGTTGATCGTCAGACATATGTTACCCACGACCCCATGGTCAACTGGACACAGGTAGACTGGTATATGCAGTGTTGATATATCTGTTGCCAACTGCTCAGATATCAAGCTATTCTGCATCTGCCTTCCAAATAACCCCAGCACCCCCTCCGTTCTCCCCTCTGCCCTCCTTGTCACCACCTCCCCGTGACTCACAGAGCACAGGAGACAAGATCTCGCAACTCTAGGCAGCTCCCACGTGTCCACACTAGAGCTGTGCTTTGCTGAATGTTGTAAGCGGCACTCTGACCCGACTCCTGCTCTAGCAGGGGAGGGCGGCTACTCTGCCTGCCCACGTCCCTGAAGCTCTCACTGAGCCATACCAGGTAGGAGGTGCCGGGGAAGCACGTCCGAAAGTAGCCACCAAGGAAGGACAAGAGCATGGGTGCACCATCGGTACTCCGGGAGTGGTTAAGCCACAAGGAGCCCAGGAGGCAGGGATCCAGCCACCCCAACTCTGAGCCACACCCAAATTTCCAGGGCAAGGCCTGTGAACAGCGAGCAGCCCGAGGCGCTGGTTTATTTATAAGGCAGTTCTGCTAAAAAGTGCTTACCTGAGGCATACTTTTAAAACAATGAACACACACACACAGGTATGCACACATGCACTTTTACAGAGCAAAGGCTAAAGCTTACTCTGATCCTACTGTGTTCTCCTCGTGAGCTCACAGGGTGGCAGAACACACGGCACGGGCCACACGTCCACTGTCCTGCATGAGCTGAGCTGAGCCCCGCAAACTCGCCGTACCACCCGGGGCAGGTGGAGGCAAGGTGTGCAGCACGCACATGCACAGGATGAAGAGAGCGGGCGCCCTGGCACCCTGGCACCCGGCTCCGGGGGCCCTACATCCCCCGACCGGATCCCTCTCCAGCTGCCCTCTGAGGCCAGGAAAACGCTGGGAAGAGAGAAAGAACCGTACTGTGTGCAAGGTGCTATTTCAAAAGGAGAAAGAAACCCCACAGAGCCTGAGGCAGCCATTCTGCATGGAGCAGAGAGAAGACTCCTCTCTTGCAGGCCAGCAGCCCTTACCCCGGAAGTGGCCCGGAAGGGCGGTCTGGGACCCTGTCAGCCTTTCTCCCGGGCCTGAAGAGCAACCCTAATCCAGGCACGGTGGCGCAGGCCTGTGATCCCAGCACCTTTGGAGGCTAAGGCAGGAGGATCACAAGTTCGAGCCCAGCCGAGCCAACGTAGCAGCTTAGGAAACCCTGTCCCAAAAGAAAACATGAAAAGGGTCACGGGCGCAGCTGTGTGTGAAAACTTTGAGTTCAGTTCTCAGTAGTACCGAAAGAAAGAAAAAAACAAAACCAAGCACCCTGCTTCTTACGCTGCGTCTCCCCCACTGCAGCCCAGCGGCCTGGGTACACAGCACGTATGCCCTCCCCACCCGCCCTCCCACCTGCGCGAGGAACCGGGACAAGACAGCTGAGAGCCACCAAACCCAGAGGCACTGGCGGCACCTCTACTCTGGATTTCAGACCCGCAGCTACTCTCCAGAAGCAGGTATGCAAGGACCTGGCCGCGCACCTGTGGAAAGGACGCGGCTTCCGGCGGGGAGGGCACCACAGCGCTCCAGGGGCGCAAGTGCCCGGTGTCCCCAGGCCCTGGCCTTCCTCCAGTCATCCCTCTCATCACAGCTAATCCCTTCTCCCCCCACCTACCACCCTTGCCCACCTGCAAAAATGGCGCAAGTCAGTGTCTCAGTATCAGACGCCATTCACAAGCACAGCGGCGAAAAGAGGGTGTCCCAAACGTTCGCTAGTTTTCCTTCTACGTGGAGATGTTGGGGACTCCCTGAATGTAGCATTTGCATAACCGCTTCTCATACCATTGGTTTTACTTCAAATATTATGACAAATGAACCCTGAGCAAGAAGGTTTTATACTGTATTTTGCAGTTTCAGTATTTGTAGACATATGGCAGCCCTTGTGAGGTGACGCCCTGGGTGCTGGTCACTCTTGGAAGGTGAACAGGGAAGAGGAGCTCCACATGAACTCTATGACCCCCGTCATCTCCCTGACCCCAGCCGGGAGGAAGAGGCCTGGGGCCAGGAGTCTGAGGGATCCGCCCCCAGCAGACAAGCCACTTACGGCAGAACCACGATCCCAGGGTTTCGGCATAAATCTCATCTCCTTGCACAACATCCCTCTTTTGGAATGGAAAATCCCACAAAGAATCTCTTCCCCGAGTAGCGATATGGTCCTATGACTGTCGTGCACTGGACTCCCACACACCCACCCCAGGTCCACAGCAGCCAGCTGCACGCAATCTCCTCTGATCCCAGGTTCCCAGTGAGGTGGAAATAGGGGGAAATCGGCCTATCCTGTGTGGATGGAAAACCAGGTGTGAGCTGGAAGAAAAGTGGTTGTCAGGTAGCAACACAAAGGATCCTTTCTTTGCCAAAGCAACATAAGCACAACCAATGACCTCCCGGCACTGGACGGAATGAGGGCACACTGGACACTGGTGACAGGACAGCCGGGCGCCGGTTCAGTGACCACATGAGGGGAGCCAATTTCTCTCTCAGCACTGGCATAGGACGTGCGGCCCTCACCCGAGCGTCAGGACAGGTAGCTTATGGTCTCAGATGACAGGGCAGCACTTGTCATTCGAAGCACTATAGACACTGCATGTAAACTTCACACCTGACATGTCAGGCCTCTGGCCCTGTCGGTGACCCATGTACACACACGGGCTGGGCCAGGCCTGGGAGGCCACAAGGTGTGTTAGGACAAGCCTTTGCTGACCCTCCTCCCGGCAGCTGTGGGGGACACGCAGCACGGGCGGGGAAGGTGGTCCAGGCTGCCGCAGAGCCGAGAACTTTCCACGTAGTTCCTTTCGACCTGCAGCTCCAGCCTGAGCACAAACACAGATATGTCGGGGGCACCAGAAAAGAGGCTTAGGTTAGAATCAGGTGACAGCCGCACTTTAAAGCCAACCTTCCTAAGAAAAATAAAATATCCTGGCCTGTAGAAGGACGCCTCACTGAAGTCTGGGCTCGGCACCAGAGACAAACCTGGAGACAGAATTTCCAAGGTAAAAGCTTTCGTTCCCCGTCAGGAGTGGCAGGTTGGGGTGTGCGTGTGGTACTAGGAACGAGGCTCAGGGTCGGTACGTACTCAAGTCTATTATTTTATTTTTGGTTTTGAGACAGTCTTGCTAACTCACAAAGTTACCCGGGCTAATCTTCAACTTGCAATCCCCACACCATAGCCTCCCGGCGTGCCCTGCGCCACTGAGTCTGGCTAACACCAGGTTGCATAAGCTTAATAAGCAACCGGGTGACCAGTCTATGAGTCACACCAGGGAATGCTTACGAGGTGAGCGCCTCTTCTTACACCCCAGCACCTCAACTCCCACCATCCGGCCCAACACGTGGCATCGCCCCAGCCTCCATCCCCCTCTGAAAAGCATCACTCCTGGTGGGGGGCGTGAGTGAGCACAAGCTCCCAATGCCTAGAGGGATGAGCTCACTGTGGCGACTGTCCTGGGAAAGGCTTCAAAGGGCAGAGGGAAGATTCCGGCACACTGTTCCTGGCCACCACACCCCAGAGAAGCTCCTCCCAAAGCCCAGCTGTTATGCGTCCACCTGGAGACGGCAGCCACAGTCCACGTCACGTCTCACCGTCCGGGCTTCCCCCAGTACCTGCCTCGCCAAGCCAGCTGAGAGAAAGAAGGCGGAGGAGAGGTGAGCTCAGGCCTTGTGGTGGCAACGGGCCACTGGTCCAGTCCAGGGCTGGGTTCCCGACAGGCCGAGGCTCCTGGGTCCTGTTCTGGGCCACCTGGGTGTGGAGCCTGGAGCAAAGAGGTGAGAAACCAGCGACCTACCTGCTATTCTACAAGGGCTGGACCTCTCCCAACCCCGGGTGGAGGGGCAGCACTATCACACCCTCTGGTTCACCATCTTCCTTTCACAGAAAGACAGGAGCAACCAGAACATCAAGAGAAGCCAGGCCGAGAGGCGCAGGTCCGTCACCCCAGCACTGCAGGAGGCTGAGGCAGGAGCACCCCACCGTTGAGCCTATCTGGGTAGACACTGTGTCAATATAAAAGATAACTGACCTGGAGGTGCAGCTTAGTGTGAAGGCTCTGGGCCCCATTTTCAATACTAAAAGTAAATAAAATAAAATAAGCAAAGAAGTCAAGACAGGAAGAAACAGATGAGCTTAGCAGAGGGACATGGCGAGAGGGCTCACCAGTGTGGCTGCCAGTGCAGAAAACAGGGACCCTGCCCGAGAGTGACCGGCACAGCCAGAGCGCTCACCTGGCCAGGCCAGCCGGCAGCTGCCAGGCAGAGCGCTGAGCCCCGGAGCAAGGGCACAGGCTCACAGCAGCTCCTCTGTTCCATTCACAGGCTAACAGAAAGCACACCACCCCACGAGGCCCTTCTTCAGCACAAGGGGCGCTCCCAGGAGAGACACCCCACTTGTCAGCAGAGAGGTCAGGATGAAAGGTGTGGAGAAACAAAACAAAATCAAAACCAAGAAAAATTTTGAAAACATACACAAGAAAATACGTCAGGGGCAGCCAGGTAACAAGGAGCCAGATTTGTGGGCCAGGTGGCACACTGCTCCGGGAGGCTGAGGCAGGAGCTCGGCAAGCCAGTTCAAGCCCAGTGATTTAGTGAGACCCTGTCTCAAAATCAAAAATTAAAATGGGCTGGGGAATAAAGCTCAGAGGAAAGGCCCTGGGCTTGAGCCCCAGTCCCACAAAAACAGACCTCAAAGATGTTGGCTCTACACACATATGTACCTGTGAGTGACCAGAGGGTTCACAAGGCACCCATTCTCTCTGTCTACCTGTTTAAAATGGCTTCCTCCCATGTCCGATACAGTTGGAGAGGCAAAGCCTAAGTGAAGAAGGGTTTTAATTTTTACTCTACATAATTCAGGAACATGTGGATTTTCCAGGACAAGTATCTATTCTCAAGTGACTCCTATAACTTAAAAAAAAATATCAAAGATAAATATAAAAGTGGCACATATATAAGCTGTTCTAGGTTCCCGTGTTGTTCTGGGAGCTGGGCATAGCATCCTGGACTCTGCTCCACTATCCTGCCCACACTCTGGGTGGCCTGGTGACTACACCTGCCACACTCAGCATACTTTTCTCATCCAAGAGAACCACGGCCTTCACTAGGGGCACAAGGAGCCTGGGTCTTCCACCCAACAGAACTCCACTTCCACGACTATGGGACAGCCATCGCTGGCCACAAATACCAACAGCATGTGAGCCAGCGGACACCATGCCTTGCTTGTCACACGGAAACTTCCAGCCCAAGCGTCCCCATGCTCAGACACTCACTTCAACTCAAGACTAAGGGGGCACGTGAGCAGGACAGGCGTGTACAACGCGCTCGTCACCCCTGACAGTTGGGAGAGAGAGAGCACCAGGAAAAGCCGAGTCCTGACACCTCAGACGATGTGGGACTCAGCCGGCCAAGTCTGCCCATGGCGAGCCCGGAGTCCACAGCCCTGGGCCCTTCCCCCTGGAGCTGAAGTTCCCCTGCCTTCTTCACTTATCTGAGCTTGAGTGAGCAACCAGAACTGCGACCCCGAAGGCCCCAAACTGGCCTTCTCGATGGAAGGACGCAGGGAGGGAGGGAAGGCGGAAAGGAAGGGTGGCTTCGCAGAGGGAGAGAACAGAGGCTTGCCCCCCCAGGGACCTGCAGGATTGCAAAGGAGCCTGGCTTAGAACAAGCAAGAAGGCACCATCCCAGGCTGGACATGCTGGCTGTCTTTGGAGCTCACCTCGGCCCTGCCTCCGGAAGGGCCAGCCGCAGGCGAGAAAAGGCGGCACGAGCAAAGGGGAGCGTCCACCCCTCCAGGCCAAGGGCCGCAGGGGGACGCAACTGCGGGCAGCAGCAGCCAGCTCTCCCTCCCCGCGCGCTACCCCAGCCATCGCAACCACGACCACGGCCAGCCCAGCCAGGCCGCACAGGCTGCAGACCTCGCGAGGGGCCATTACGGTGCACTGTCCCTAGGTGGCCACAGGTCCCCTCTGGAATGAAACTGACCACCGAGAGAACTGGCTGACAAGAGAAGGTTCTCCTCAAACACTCGCCCCAAACCCGCAGCCCTTCTACACAGCCTGGAGAATTTTTACTCCGTGCGCTGTATTTAACAAGGGAAGAAAGTTAATATTTGCTGAACATACAGTAGCCAGTGCTTCTCAAAGTCAGCTGTGGGAATGAGTGAGTGTGTGTGTGTGTGTGTGTGTGTGTGTGTGTGTGTGTGTGTGTGTGTTTGCATGCACAGTACAGGGGTGGGAGCCCAGGGCCTTCATACTGAGCTACATCCCCAGCCCTTGCGCAAGCTTACTTAGAAGCAGGATCTCACTAAGTCACTAAGTTACCCAGGCTGGCCTTGAACTTGCCATCCTCCTGTCTCAGCCTCCCGGAATTGTGGGATGAAAGACATGTGCCACCACACTCGATGGACCTGAAGACTTTGGGAATTTACATCCAGCTTCAGTGGGTCCAGAACAGAGCCAGAACAGCCCACGCCGAGCCCCTGCCAGGACAGTAAACCCCAGGCCAGGAAGCAGCCTCTGTCCTTGGGCCACCCGCTGAACAGCAAGTGCCTAGAATACAACAAAATCATGCTGGACAGGGCAGCATGAAAACACAAAACTGAACACTGGGGGTGACAGGAGATCACGCGCCTCAGCAAGGTGGCCGGGAGGGGTACCAGCTCTTCTGAAAGCACACAGGCCAAGGCCTACCCCTCCCCCCTCCCTGAGGCACCCCAGTGCCCAGCCTGGCTCTGCTCAAAATACTCTACTGGGAAGGATTAGGACCCAGGAACCACAGTGAGTGTGGCGAGCTGCCATCTGGCCTTGTCTGAGGACCCAGAATTGTCCCAGGGGCACATGGGACATGCTGCAGAGACAGGAAACGCGCTGTCCTGGGAGAAAGAGGGTCCCGCGCCACCACATCCTGACCCTACGCTGGCTGGCACACATCTAAAGAGGGCCTAGGAAGCCCCACCTACAACCAGTCTTCCTTGGTAGAGAAGGGCCCAGGGCCCTGCGTCACGCACTTCTCACACCGCGGCAGACCTCCAGCCTCCACAAAACCCAGGGCCCCGGCTGCCTGGCGCTGGTAGCGGGTTCTCTGGACCAATAAGGAGAGAAACAGGAGGTCATCGCTCTCCAGAATCTAGGGACCAAAAGAACTACTTCAGGGGCTCTGAATAAGCAGATTCTGACTTGGAGGTCTAAGGGGGCTGGGGCCCTGGAGCCTGCATCCCCAACGTGCTCCAGGGAAGGCTGACGTAGCTGCGCGGGTCCCTGGGCCTCACTCGTAGCAAGGGGCTGGGGAATGTGCTGGCCGCCTCACGAGACCCTTGGCCTGCATCCGGCCACTCACCGTCCCAGCCGTGCTATCAGGCCAAGCGCAGACCCCGCAGCTGACAGATGAGAAAGCCAAGTTCGGGGAATCAGGGAACTCGACCGGTTCCGACGCTGTAAAACCTGAGCCCTTAGGGCTCCCTCTGTGACACCAGCTACCAGGAAGGACACATCTCCGTCACATCACTGGGCCACAACACTCGACACACACGACTTAGGGGAGCAAAGGTCTATTTCAGCTCACAGTTTCAGGAGATGTCACTCCGCTCACACACAGCTGGCGGTGGTGGGGGGCACGGCAGAGGCCGGCAGGGAGAAGCTGCTCACAGCAAGGCACGGCAGGAAGGTGGGGGAGCCCAGGGTGGGGCCAGCAAGGGAGGTCTGTCCATCCAGCCCACGCTCCCGTGTGCTGCCCCATCAGGGGACCTTCCAGAGCAAACCACGGAAGGGCAGAAGTCCAGAGGGCACAGATGGATCGGAGGCAGAGCTAGGAAGTCGCAGAGGGGACAGCAGGCTCCACAGCAAAGAGGGCCGGGCCAGAGGAGACGATGGTGGGAATACCACACGACCCTCAACACAGGCACACCTGGCCTTACCGCAGGAAAGTCAAGCACATGCCGCAGGGCTATGACTCAGAAGGCGGGAACAGGCAGACTCTGTTTTAGAAAGATACCAGTTCAGGGCCTCCCACTTTTTTTTAACAACCTGGCATCTGAAGAGATATTTAATTTCATTCATTCAGCCACATTCAACAAACATGTTTTGAGCTCTTAGGTGGGCAAGGAGCTGCAGGGTCGGCAACAGCCAGTTAGGTGAAAACGATTTCCCCAGGAAGCCAGAGAAGTGAGGTGCCTGCAACCTGACGCAGCGTCCTTAACAATGGCACAGAGCCTCTGCTGTGACCTGCTCGGGACTTCTCCGTCCCAAGTTGCAAATAAACAGCAGATTTCACGCACTTTCATCAAGAACCATTCAACGAGGATCTGCTGGCGTCATCAGGCACGCAAGGATCTGCTGGCGTCATCAGGCACGCAATCTCCGCTCTAAGCCCTTGGCCCAATGCACCGCAAGGGGACAGGTGAACTGCTGGGATGTACTGGGGTACTGAGCAACGTAAGGGCTACAGGAACTGTGATCCTGTGACTGCCACCACTGCGCAGGGACAGGCGGCACCAAGTGTGGACACATAGGACAATGGGATGACTTGCGACCAGGCAGGCTGGACACAGACAGCGTGAGATTTTACCACGATGCTCTGAATAGCACGTGATGCAGACAGAACCTGAGGAATGTTTCGTTCTGGAATTTGCCATCTGGTACTGTTGGATTCTGACTGATCTCTGCAGGTAACTAAAGCCACACACTGAAATCACTCAAAAAGGGAGCTACTGCATTTCTGTGCTGAGTTAGCTCAGGTAAACCAGCAACGGCTTGGTCACCACTGATAGATGGCTGGTTCCCGGGCCCCTGGGTCTCCGGGTACACATTTCTAGGGCCTTCTTTGGCTGCCCTGAAAGACATGGCTCAGAGGCCCACAACCTGGGTTTGAAGGTAGCTGTAAGTACATGGACAGTTTCACTGAAAAGCACAATTTGCTACAGTTTACACCCACTGAAAAGGCATTTTCCCAGTGGGTTCTGCAGAATCCCAGAATTCCAAGGAGTTAATAGAAATGCTCAGAAAACAGTTCTGTTACCCAGCTGGTTTGGGGAACAGAGACTCAAAGAGACTCACAGAGGCAGGCTAGCCCGTCTCAGAGCGAGGCTGCTGGCCTCACCTTCCGAAGCACAGCGGGCTAGGAAGGCTCCTCCCTATTTCACCTTCCAAGCCGCTGTTACACGAAGCCCATATTTGGGGTACACCACGCTGCATCTACCTCCCGGCTAGTGTAATTCTCCGCAAGCGGGAGCCCTCGAAGGGCAGCCAGAGCCAGTATGTCTCCATAAATCTGTGCTCTCTTCTCCCCAGTGATCCCTCACTCTAACGCAGAGGCTGGGCTCATGCGCCTTACTGCACAGACAGTCACTAGGCTGTTCATTACTCATGTAACAATCGGCCTCTGGAGCTGGCTATGCTGAGATGTTGTCTAGGCACCGGGAGAGAGCAGGGTGCACACACACGCACGTGCAGGCACACACATGCACACGCCTGCACCCTCCCCCCCTCACCAAATACCAGCCCTCAGCGGGCTTCCAGCCTGCACATTCCTATGAAAAGGGCTTTACAAACAAGATGCCCATTCTCTTAAATGCTGCCTTTCCTCACGGATGCAACCTCTCTACCACGGAAGACAGAGTTTATGACTCCTCTTGAAAAAAATAAGACCATTAGTTGCAGGGCTCGCGAGTCCTTCAGATCATCTCATTCACCCATGCGTTTCACCCACACAAAGAGCCTGACGTAGAGCAGGCGCCCGCTGAGCAAGCATCACGCAGCCTGGTACTATCAAATATGAGACTCAGCTCCAACTGCATCTGACTCACTCTTCATCGTAACCCGGTGACGGAGCCTGCATCTTCACTTTGAGATAAGAGGATAAATGTTTCCATCTCAATGGTTAACGGAAAGGCTATAGCCTAAATCCAGTCTACAGAAACCCAGATCGAGGCCACTGAGATACCAAATGCCTCTTAAATTCCTCTCCGTGATTTTAACCAGAACTTCCACCACGTCCCAGCCAAACCCTCACAGGGTGGAGAAGAGCCCAAGCCTGGAGTGGGTGTGGAGACCTTGTGTCCACAGAGACTCAGGCCTCCCTCAGGAGGACGGTCCGGGAAGGCCACCAGGAAACGTGGTTCCACTAAGTGGTTCAAGCGCCTTGCTTACAAATCGACCAGCTTCTCCAGGCACAGGGAACGATGCAGAGACATCCAGAGAAGGGAGAGGCTGGAGGCCATAAATGGTACCGTGGCTTGGATCTGGAGCGTCTCGCAAGAGCCGGGTGCTGAAGGTTTCACCTGCAAGCCTGGGGCGCTCTGGGAGGTGGCACGACCTTCAAGAGGTTAGGCCTAGCAGAAGCAAGTTTGGTCATGGGGGATGTGACCTTGACGAGGGCAATGGGACGCAGCTGCCACCTGTAGACCCCCTTCCTCTGGCTCATCCTTCCTGCCATGCGGGCCACCTCATCTCAGGCCCCAACGCAACGGGACTGACTGATCATATGCTGAAATCTCAGAAATTGTCAGCTAAGACAGACTTCCTTCCTTAAAGGTGGGCAGCCTCAGGTACGTTGTCACAGGAACCACAAGCTGACTGACACAAATGGCTTTCAGTATTACGGAAAACAAAACATCTTCCCATGTTTCCTCATGAAAGAAGTGACGCAAAGGACATGCTCACAGAAAGTAGAACACGAGGGGCTGAGCAAGAGAAATCCAAGGACGCAAAATACATCACTGCACAGAAAAAGGGGGGGGGGCATATAACAGCCACCAACTCTATGGGGGCCCTGGACCATCTTCCCCAGGGACACGACAGCACAGGGCAACGCAGGTCCTCCGTGGAGAACTGCTAAGCCCCTGCGCAGGCCCTGTGTGAGCAAATACTCTAAGCAGCCACAGGAGGAGCTCGATTTAGAAACACGTGTCGCTCTACGTTCCAAGAGGAAGAAACACATCAGGACTTACACCTCAGACAGGCCCAAAATACCCTGGCCCAGGTGTTCAAAGCACTGACTACTGAGGCACTCAGGCACCAAGGACACCCAAGAGTAACCTCGTCACCACTGACGCCCGCTCTCTCACAAGCCATTCCTCTCCCAAAACACTCTTTCCTCTGTTTTTGTTGGTAATCAGTATTTTTTCATACATTTTCTTCCCCTTATAAAAATTTGCTATTGGCTATGTGCGCAAATGTGTGCATGCGTTAGTGAAGACTGATCCCCAGGGCCTTTGCACCAAGCTATGTCTCCAGGCCTTTTGTGGGTTTTCTCCTTTTTTTGTAATTTTCTTACTTATTCATTTGTAGCACTGGGGATTGAACCCAAGACCATCTCACTGGCTATATCCCCAGCCTTATTAATTTTTTTTTTTAATTTAAGACAGGGTCTTGATAGCTAGGTAGGCTGCCCAGGCTGGGCTTGATATTTCAATCCCTCGGTCTCAGCCTTCCAGAGCACTGGGAACACAGGTGTGCACCACCATGTTGGCTACCACTGGCATTCAAGTGAGGAGTTTTCAAATTAATTTTCCTTGAGAAGTAAGGAAGTAGGTGGCTCAGGAAGAGCTTCACTGTGTTCCTAATTGGCCGACCGCTCGACGTAGCCTGGGTGTGTGGGGTCACCAGGGCAGCCGGTTGGACAGAAGTAGAGGGAAGACAGTGGCAGGCGGGCAGAAATTGGTGCCTCTGCTGTGCCCATACTGTCAGGAAAGGTGAAAAGTCGAAACAGCCTGCATCACCCCCACCCCAGAAGCGGAGAATGAAATCACCAGATGCCCGAGGGCAGCCCCACTGCCACCCAGCACATGCGGCACTCGCCCTTTGTACTACCGAATACTTGCCGCCCTGGAAGGATCACAATCACCACACGCCACAGGTGTAACAGGTACCGGCAGAAGGATCCTCTCACGATCCTCTGAGAGATAAGTAGGAGGCCCAGGGCCGACAGAGTCAGAGTGCCTATGATGGCAGTGACAGTGCAGAAGCCAGCCAAAGTATGCTTAGGAAATGAGACGAAAGGTCTTGGATGTGTCCCCACAAGGTAGGTGCCCAAGACTCACTCCTTCTTGTGAAGGTGCCAATGATATCTGCTTTGAGATATTCTTTTTTAAAGGTAGCATCTATGCTGTTGCCCAGGTTGGCTTTGAACTCTCAATTCTACTGCCACAGCCCCCAAAATATAGGAGTATAGGCGTCCAGACATGCGCCACCATGCTTAATGTCATCTTCTTAGAAAGATGAGGAAACTGAAACTCACTCTGGAAGTTACACAAATCATGTCCAGACCCCTCGGTGCAAAGTAGCAAAGCCAGGTGGCTCAAAGGCCTGCACTCCACATGGGCCTTGACGGGGGGAAGGAAGTCCTGGTTGTCACAGAAGCTAGACCGGCTCTGGATCAGTCTGTGAAACTTGGTGAATGTCGTTTCACAGCCCTGCATCCTATGGAGAAAGGAAAAAGGACAGGATCAGGCCTACTGCGGCAAACAGGTTCGCAGCCCTGCTCGGAGGGACGTTATATCCAGCCGGAACAAAATGAGGAAAGAGATACTAAACTCCAAGCAGCAGGAGTCCCATCTCCTGGGGATCGGGAGCTCTGGAGTGTCTGAGCCAGGAGACACTGTCGCCCACGGCCTCCTGCTGCCTTTGAAAGATGCCCTGAAGTCCTAGGTATGGTTTGGATCTGGAATGTTCCCCCAAACCCTCACAGATCAGGATGTTGCGGGTTTTCTATAGATCTCATGTGCTGCTCCCTAACAGCCTGGTCAGAGGGGCAGGTCACTGAGGGCATACAGGGCCCCTGAGGGTGCGGCAGGTGGGGTCTGATGGATCCCTGAGGGTGTGGGGGATCTGTGAGGCGGGACCACTGAGGTGTGGCCAGGAAGGATACACTGCCCTGAGCATCTCCCCAGCTGCCGCTGCTTCCTCTCATGATACCACGACAACCGCTCACCAAAGACCCTTCTGCCCCGGCAGCTGGCAAGAGTGGACTGAAACCTCCTAAAACTGTGGGCTAAAATAAGCCTTTCCTTCCTCGGGTCGTGGGTGCTCAGTATCACGTCCCAGCAGGGAGAGCATCTACGACCACACAGAAATGCTATCTTGCTACCCCGATGTCCTGCCACTCGTTTGCACTCCAGCCAGAGGGGATTTTCCTAGTCTGTTGCTCAGGAAGCCATAGGCGAGCAGCTGGCAGCCGCCGGCTGGGAGACCTGATGCCAAAGCCGTCCACACCCAACAGAGAGGACAAGACCCAGCATCTGGGGAAGCTGCTTGCCATGTTCAAGTCCTTCATCCCCGAGAAACACGGTACAGGGAGGGGACAACCTCCTTTGGCCCAAAACATTTCCACTCCCCTCTAAACGGGGCCATTCTCTTTCCCACAGTGTTGAGATGACGGAACTGTCCCGTTTCCTTGAACCCATCTCCTTTCCCAAAGGGAGACAAATGCCAAAAAGTGACAAGGGTCACTGGCCCAACACGGAAAATAACGGACAACCTACAAAAACGGTGGCGACTCAGGTAAGACAGAGCTTGCCTGTTGGCTCTAACTTCCCTTGCTTCAAAAATACGGGTGAGGACTCCATTTGCCACCCACAGTGGGGCACAGAAAACAGCCCACATACGGCTCCGGAAGTAAACAGCAAGCCATACAAAGGAACACTACTATCAAAATGAATCAGCACACACAGACATCTCAAAACACACACGGGTGGAGAAAGAGTGTGGAATGTCAATACAGACAAAAATCGAAAACACACCAGAAATGATTTATCACAAACACGTACACAAGGAAAACACATTGAACGGAACCCAGAAAGCCCCAGCCGAGGAGGAAGATTGCTTCTAGGGACAGAGATGTAAAAAGGAACGCAGAAAGAATGTGCGAGTTCATCTGCAGCGTTCTGCTTTGGACGAACGGAGAAAAATGGTTAGAAGCAAACGCAGACTGAACATCCCTAATCCGAAAACCCAAAAAGTGAAACTTTTCAGTGTCCACAGGATGTCCGCAGTAGGACCTCCCATACCTGACCTCCGAGGGGCCAAAACTCATAAATGTTGTTGCATGTACAAAATTCTTTAAAATATCGTGTTAACACTGCTTTCAGGATCTGCATACAAGATGCATATGAAACAGATATCCATGTAATGTTTAGACTGGGGCTCAGCCCAGAGACTTCTCACTGTGGATATGCAAACACACTAAACTCCAAAACAAAGTCTAAGATCTGACACACTTCCGGCTAGAGCCTATCAGATAAGGGGGTACTCAACGTACACGAAAATGCCCACAAGCATTAATCTTCATAGGAAGTTAGTTTACTCTATATCCCTTATCATTTCCTGCCTTTTCATTTCAAAATAAAATGTGAAAAAGAAAACATCACCCACCACAGAGAAGTGAGAAGGATTCAATTAATCTGTCATTCACTCAACAAAGATTTGACATCAGCAAACATTTGAGAGGCCGTCACCATGTTCCAGGCAGCACAGACACCCTGGGGATACGACAACGAGCCAAACAGCCCTGATCCGGCCCACGCAGGGATCGTCACCTGCTGGGCATGCCCAGCACACGGGCAGATCACGCATCCAGTGATGACGGTACCTGAAGTGCCGCTGAAGGAGAGGCCAGCTTTGGGGAGGAGAGAGGAGGGCTGGGAAGGCGCCTTTAGCCACAGGCACTGACTCCAGCACTGTCCCGCCCTTGCCAGGTGCTCACGGAATGCCTGACTCACCTCAGGGCGTGTCACCCGACGTAAGGAAGCACTCCAGGGGGAGCCTGGGCCAGGCCTGGCTCCCACCGGGCACCTGCCACGTGCCCTGCTCCTTCACGCTGCCCCAGCACCTGCCGATTTAAGGCTAGGATCCAGGACGCCGAGTTGGCATCTGGGATCTCACAGTGGAACCCGGGCTGCGTCGACCCCAACTTCCTCACCTGTTGTTCAGCCGGCAAAGCGGAAGGCTGACTGTGGAGCGCTACAAACATGAACTCCTGGCCCGGGAGGCTAGCCAAGACAGTGACGGCAACTGGGGTCTTCCCACCACGTCACAGACGGGGCAGCTCAACAGCTAGAGAGGGAGACCTGCACCTGGAAGGACCTGAGAGGCGGCCTCCAAGGTGCGCAGTGTGGGCCCTGACGAAGCTGCACGTGACCGCCCTGCGAGTGACTGAATGACAAATGACACTGCTTCCTCGCGAGGGGACCGACTTTAATAACCCAGTTGCCCCAGGAGTAAAAGGCCTCCAAAAGGAAGTGGGGTGTGCGCGCCCCGTCACCGGGGGAATTCAGGGACGTGTCAAAAGGCACAGGATGTCCAGGCGCTGCGTGGGCTGCGGGGTCGCATCCACACTCGCCCCGCACAGCAACAGCATCTCTCTCCCCAAAGCCAGCGCGGAAACAGCAGAGAAAGGTAGAAAAGGAGGAGAGAAAAGACCCCTGCCCCGCCTCACTCGGGGGCCCTCGCTTCCGCAGGAATGCGCCCTGTCTTGGAGGGAACCCTAGAGACAGTGCCCTGCACCTTGCAGCTGGCCCCTTTCACAGCGCCACACTGCCCGGCGGGGGTCACAACCGAAGGCAAGTCCAGCGTGCAGTGCTGCCCAGCGGCCTAGAGCACCGCTCAGCGAGGGCTGTTGCCTCCAGCTGCTGCCTCCGCTGCCATCCCATCTGCAGGGACAGAGGTGGCAGCAGCTCACAGGTACAAGCCAAGGGGCCCTCAGTCCCCAAGCTGGGGAGATGAAGCAGCTGGAAGCCTCACACGCACCCCTAGGACACAAACCGCGGCCCGGAGCCGGCGCCTCTGCGTGGCACAGAGCTCCCTCTTTATCGTCTTCTCACTGCAAACTTCCCGGGCCACGCACCAGAGGACCTAGTACTGGCTTCAGAGGTTCCTCAGCTATGTGACAATGAGCACACACGTGTCCCAGTCCCAACGTCTAAAGGAAAACCTGTCCCAAGCCGGCATCACAAACACCAGCCGTCACTTCTGCCAGTGCCTCTCATGGTTCTGTAGGAAGCTGGGCCCATTTAGGCGGCTCTCATTCAGAGTCCATCAAAGGGTGGCCAGGGCTAGGGCCACTCAGCAGGTGTGCTCGTTCATGTGCTCAACTGCGGGGCTGGTGCTTGGCGAGGTCCTCACTGGGGCTGCTGACTGGAGCACATATACCTAAGTTTCCAACACCTGGGTGTCCCCTCCCCCCAACATGGTGGCAGGGACCCAAGAGCAAGCTTCCAGGGAGAGAACCGGAAAGATGTCATGCTGCCTGAGGTGACCCGGCTTTGGAAGGCACGAAACTTCTGCCACACAAAATATGGTCCCTCCTCTAGAACCTCTATTCACCCATTCCCAGGAACCAGCATGTCCCATCCCAGCACGGAAATGTCCTCCTGCTAGGGGAGTTTGGGAATGGGAACTCCCACCATGCTGTGTGTATTCCACAGTTTGGGGACCCCCCCCCCAAAATAGGAAAACAGAAGACTCGAAGACCAGGGCTACACAGTTCTATATTTTACACATATCTGCTTCCTTCGGAAGATGGTTTAATAGGAAATATAAACCACGTTTCACACCAAGCAGAGCTCAGAGAAGGATTAAACAGTTGCCTGAAGCTAGGGGTCCCTTTGTTTTTAACTCTCGAGTCAGACAAGCCAGCATACACCCCTAAAATCACACACATGCCGGAGACCACAGGACAGGACACGCCGGCTTCAATACCACATTTCCCAACTTCCAGCCAGGGCCAAAGGGAGTCTTCACTCTGAGTGACACAGTTCCGGGCCCAGGCCCCAGCAACACTTCTAGAAATAACTTGCACTTTTATGGATTGTAAACTAAAAGATCCGCCCTGGCAATGGGACCCTTGGGAACGAAGACTGGTTTCTTGCAGAAAGAGCTGAGGCATGATTTTCTTACTGTTTTTCTTTTTCCAGTGTTGTCATGCTTTGAGCTTCCCTGGGGTCCCCAAAAGTTGAACGCGCGGACAGAGTTGCCAACAATGCAAGGAAGGCAGGCATATCCCTTATTTTCAGAAAAGCCCTCCTCAGAATCCCGAGCAGGGACAGCCTGGGAGAGCCGTGGGCACCTGTGTAATACACATCACAAGCCGTGAAAGGTCACGGGGGTGTCTGAGTACCTGCATTTGGCAAGCCAAACACACCCATGTGCAGCAGGAGGGGCAGGGAAAGAAGCCTGGGATGAGCTTCCCAACCTCTCAGCAAAGCGTCAGCCACAGCTGCAGGTGTCCCACTAACCTGGAGTTCTCTGGGACACACTGGTGCAACTTCCAACCACCAGCACCTGTTCTCCTTGACCTACATGTTCCCTCTGGTCACTGGCATGTGGGGCAGGCTGGCTGCGCCAGGCTGTGACAGCCCATGGAGCAGTCCTCAGCTGGGGTGCGATCAATTATAAGGTAAAAGTGTAAAAAGACTGCCGTAGTAGTAAAGGACACCACGTCACGAATCCAACACTCCTCTCACATGAGACACGCTTAGCTGTCATGCGTACTTCAGTGGGGGTGATCAAGAGTGTGGTGAACGCTCCTGGTGAGCTCCATCCAAGAGAAAATAAGGCTTGGAGAAACGTAGCAGTGAGTCTCGCCCACTCATTCGCCGGAGCTGGCACCGTGAAAATTCTGGCTCTTCCCCAAAGTCAAAATGACCATGAAAGGTCAATGCTTTGAGGCTACTCAGGACACAGAAGCAGCCGTGACGGTACAGGCTAGAGGACGTCCAGAACTCTTCCAGAAGACGGCAAGGACGATGGGGTACGTGTACTCACGGTGCGGGGAAGGAGCACTGAAACAAAACCTGTGGCTCTCCAGGATGGATAAATGAATATTCATATGACTCTAGGAGCCCTGCATGAACAAGAGGCCTGCAGCACACGGGTGTGGTGTGTCTTAGGTCTGGCGGGCACTCTCTTTTTGGCTGTTTGTAGGAAAGGCTGGACAGAGCGTGTCTCCCAGGAATCCAGGTGTGCAGACATGACTGAAGGCTGATTACACACCCGAAAAAGGCAAGGGAGGCAGCCCAGGCTTGGGACGAGAAGGGACGAAGTATCCTGGTCATGGCTCTAGGGCTGGCCTACCTTGGGCCCTGGAGACGCCTCTCCATCAGAGACCTCATCTCTGAATTAAACTGCAAAAAGAGGTTCTCTGTGGAACATGACATTTTCAGAGTGGCTGCTCCAGAAACAGTTTGAAGAGAAGGGGTCCAAGCAAGAACTGAACCCTCAGAGATTGACATTCTGACATTCTGGTACCCAGCCAGGAGGAAAATGTAGCCATCACTGTCAAAATCAAGGGCTCGACTGGGGCCAGGAAGTAGCTTCCCTGGAGGACGGGCCACACAGAGTTCCTAGCCACCCCATCCAGACCCACAATTTGAGAGGCAGTTTGGTGCTCTGGCTGGCACTGGAGATGCTTGGGTACAACTGGGTGCTCACAACAGTGTGGCTGGATTTTTAGGGGATGGAAATTCAAACCAGATCCTCAACACACGGACAAACAAATGCTGAATGTTTTCAAGTGTGTGCTGGGGGGAGGGATACTGAGGGGAGAGTACTTGAGTCACAGCCCAGAGATCCCCCCACCCTCACCCCAGAGATCACAGTGGGAATATTTAATATGGCCCTCGCACTCTGAAGGGTCTACACAGCAGAGAGGAACTTGGGAACGTCATTCCTGCCTTAACCTCCCCTCCAGACCATGTGAAGCTCTGGTCCCAAGGCCTAGATCAGGCGCCACAGTGAACATTTCTGTGAAGGGCCACAGAGTAGCATTCCAAGCTCTGCAGGCCCCGTGGTCTTTGTGGCAAAAATGCAACCCTGCCTTCTAGATAAGAGCAGCAAAAGACAACACAAAAGCAGACACGGGACGCTGAGCCCCAGTAAACCTTCACATACAAAACCAGTCAGCTGTCCTGGTTAGCCAGGCTCTGTTTACCTGGATTTACGTCGAAGAAGAAGGCCCTGGAAGTCCCCAGGAGCAGCACCCCCCACACTGCTTTTCATACATGTGACTCCGAATTTTCAGCCTCGAGCTCAACTTGCCTTGGTCGAGTTCTGTCCATCAACTGGGCGCCGTCACGCAGCCATGCTTCGCCTTGAGGTGTTTGCTTCAAGGGCCAAGCCGTTCCAGTCAGCTAATGAACACGAAAGGCTTCGAAGAGCCTCACGTACTCAGCAGTTTGACCCACAAATGTGCATCTACAGGCTGAGCGTTTCAGCCTTTACCTGTGTTTCTGGAAGAATCCAGGCACCCCACACCAGACTGTGGTGCCTGGGATGCTTAAAGAAAAGAGCTTAAATAAATAAATCAACAGTGTTAAAGGGAAGTCAGAGCTGGAGAGAATGAACAGGGTCTCTGGCCCTTTCCTCCCATAGACTCTGAAATGCTTCGTCGGAAGACGCTGACAACTCCCTACTGTCTACGCCAGCACAGTGGCTCCCGGGGCACACAACCTTGTCAGTCAGAAACCTCTGAGTTAACACCTCCACCTGTCGTCTCTGCGCAGTACAACCTGTAAGAAGGTGGCATTGTCGCTGAACTACCATAAAAAGCCTGGTCATCCTTAAAATGGTCCGGATAACGCCACCACGTCTAGCGTGCTGCGGAGTGCCAAAGTCCCCACAAACGACCCTCATCCATCTGCCCTCTCCTGTACTTCTGGTAACAAAGATAAACTAGGTACAAATTATTAAGTACACACAACGATTGAGGATCGAGCTACTTTACAAAGCCAACTTTGCCTACTGGTGACTACAGGTCTGTAAAGAACCCATCTCAATCTGGATTTTACACAAAGTAGACACGGAGTTCCAAGGGTTTACAAATCTCCCTGACATTCCACAGGTTGGCAGTGATGGCACTGGGACTCAGGACTCGCTCCACAACTCACTCCTTCTACACGACTGCCAGCGATGTCATCCACACAAAAACATCCATGATTTCTCCTAAGATTCTTGTACTTCCGGGGAAAAGAAAGAATTTTCAAATGGGCACAATGGGGACAACTGCGACCTCTCTTATGAACATCAAGCTGTGCTACTCTGATAAAAATTGAGACGATTAAGCCAAAAGCTAAATCCAGGTTTAGAAGACATAAATTTTAATTATGATTTTTCTATAATGGTAGTAATTGCCTTTCATAATAAGACAAGCATGCAGAAATTGTGGGAAATGCGTGAGCCTTTATTTAAGAAAGTTTAGGGAGGTCAACATAGTAGAAACTAGCTAGCTATTCACTAAGCGTCTGTTAATGTACATATCCCAGCGTCCCGTGCAGCTAGACGTTGTCATGTGATGGTGCTCTGGCCAATGGAATGAGGGCAGAAGTGAGCAGGTAGCCCATAATACCCTACATACGCACAATCCTCTCAATGCAATGAAACACAGAGCCACAGCAGCCAAGTTTGGCAATGGGAAACCCCAAAAATGGAAAGACTGGAGTTCACGGACCATTTTTTTTGCAACAGGACTAACCACAGACCAGAATTATACATGAGGAAGAGAGAAACTGGCCTCACCGGAAACCACCACATCTGTTACAGCAGCTCCTATTACCCTATCTAACTAACACAGTAAAAAGTTTGATACAAATTAAAAAGCAGATCACATTAGTTTTTCATTCGTTCCACTTAAGAATGTCAACAGCTATTATTTGAATCATTAAGAAAATTAAGAGCTGCAGAGAGAAGTTAGTGAAAGTTACGTGGGCTAGCAAAATAACGTGTGGAATTTAAGACTCACATTATTTTAAGATTTTAAGAATCAAATCTAATAATAACCACCCTAAGGTGATTGCGACTTGTCATTTCTAGGATTTTTAGATATGTCTGGCAAGAAAATCACAAAAAATAATTTCACCTTTTTTTAATTCTTGTAATACAGCTCCTAGAAAATCTAAAATTTTAACACATTCATCATTTACCTAGTTTTTATTGAGCAGTGTTACTCCAGACGATGCAACATCAGGTTTTCTATTCAATTATTCATACATACTGAGCATTTACTGTGTGGGAGTTGGGTAACCCCATTTTGCTTCTGATGAGTCTGTGACCTTGGAAAAATGATTTTTCCTCCTGGATTTTTTTTTCTCATTCTTCAACATCAATTGTTCCCTCCTGGATTTGGACCTTTTTCATGGGAATAAATTAGAAAGTTGTATTTTTCCTGGTTTATACATTGGTCACGCCCAGCACTGTGGAAAACCAGCGGATCCCAACATTATAGCTGAAGCCACACTTGGGTTTTTGCCTTCCCCGTGGGCTGTACTCTGAGTGGATTTGCCTCACTTGCCCACCTATGCCTCCGTATGTTTTCACAGGCCATAATGAACCACGCTGTGCCTGTCTCTCAGGGCCCTCTAGCTTCCCCCGTCTGTGGAGTTCATGTTTCGCTCTGAGACTGTATGGCTTCCGGCCATTCCCATAATCACCTGCTCGGTGAACACTCTTCTCCCTTTACAGACAGCACCCTGCCGTCCTCACCTTGATGCTGGAACAGAATCCCTGCTGTCTTCCTCCCCTTCCAAGCCCTTTGACCCAACAAGGCCAGGCAGGCACAGTACGGTGACCCTCTATCCAGAGAGACTGATGAAGGTTTCATAGTGAAACCCACACCAGCATTTTAAACAGCTCCTTCCAAAGTTTATGTGAAAGAGGCACTCTGAGGAGAGGCTTTATTTCCTTAAAATATCAAAGTAATGGAAACAAAAAGACAATAGATCTTCCTGGAGACACACTACATGGTGTATAAATAAAATTCTGCCAAGTGTACACGAAAATATTACAAAGAATTCATTTCTGCAGCAGCTGCCCACCACCCTCAATATTACATTTAGCTAACCTAATTTTCCGAGGATCAAATTTATTCGAAGTTAAATTTCTCTTAATAGGTCATCTGAGTAAACAATTTCAAGCGTTATTTGCCAAAGAAACAATATGTTTCCAGGCCTCAGATGAAATCGGCAGTGTCGGGCTAAGAAAACAACCTTAAAAATTCACAGAGAACTGAACGACTGCAGATAGAATAAGGGTCGGGGGGGAGGGGAGGCGGGGAGCCTGGAGGTCAGTCTTTTTTGTGCAGTTCTGGGGAGAGAAAAAAGTCACAAGTTTTTTGGGGGGCAAAGGAATAATGCCAACTTCAAAAATAGCCCAAAATGCCTAAAACTTTATATACCCGAAGTAGAAGTTATTGTAGAGAGAGTGTGGCCCTAATATAGAGACACCACCACAGCTAGCAGCATGTACCGTCCTGCTCCCCTGTCCTCTGGGCTTCCCTGAGCCACAAACTAGGTGCTCTGGACTTTGGGCTTTCAGGGATGGGAAGAGGGAGGGGGAAGGAGCAGAGAGAGGCCTTGAGGTGTGGCACAGTCTTCGGAAACACAGAGCAGTTATTAAGGGACCAAGATGGTGCCTTGGAATATAATTTTATGCCTCTCTATTTGTGAAATGTCTCAGAACTATTACATTTATGCAATGGAAGGAATAAAGTAGCTGAATGTCTGTTTCATAGCTGAGGACACGGATGTCAGAGAAGCCAACCAGCCCCCATCCCAACAGGAAGTACAGCCATACAGAGGTAACTCCATCTCCATCTCCATCAATAGCCTTCCTCTCACAGCACCCAGAGCCAGTAGTCTGGAGAACACAGCATGGGAACCTGTGATGTACCAAGCAGCAACTGAACGAACTTTACAAGCAATTAACTCCTGCTGTCACCTCGACATCATGACTCACGTGGCCATGGTACACACCGACACCTCAAAAACTCAAGCTCCTGGGTAAATGAACCCCTTCCCAACACAGAGAAACCGTTAGCCATGGTCTCTATTAAGGAGCTGCTGGCATTGACACCACCACAAACAGGAAGGGGGCCCAGAAACCAGGGGGCTCCTTCCGGCCCCTCAGTGAAGATTTGTAAGCACACATACTGCACGCGACCAGCACAGATGCACTCAGGACCTCTTAAGACAAGCTGGGCGATGTCCAGTGAATGGACCCACCACGGACTCACTCAAGCTCAGTCTTCCCACCCGGCATCAGCCAGAGGTAGAAGAACACAGAAGCGCCCACACCCACAGCGTCACTGACCATGCGTAGAGTTACCCACGGTGGCAGTCATCTGTGGCCTGAAACAATGTTCAGGAAATGCTAAATGGAAAATTCCAGAAGTTCTTCATAACTCTTATTATGGTATATATTGTTATGATCGTTCTATTTTACCATTGTCCATCTCTCACTGTGCCTAGGTAATAAGTTATACTCTATCAGAGGTAGATACATGTAAGAAGAAACAGTGTGTATAATGAGTTCCATGCCATCTGTGGCTTCCCATGTCATCGTGGGGCTTGAGACGCATCTCCTAGGACAGGGGCCTACTGAACTATTGAAGCCGTAATACTAAGTCAGAGCCCTCCAACCGCTCTGCCTCTCAGCCTTTTTCATAAATGTCTGGTCAGTCACAATTGAGAATCAGCTCTCTGGCAACATTCTGGAATGGCACCGAGGACACTGGGCCACACATCTGGGGCTATCTGGATTACACCGTCAGACACAAAAGATAAGGAGCCAGGGCCGGTTGTGGCCAAGTGGGTGAGGAGCTTGTCTATGTGAGGAGGAGGCAGTCAGGGTCACTGCCCAGCTGATGCTTGACCTGGGCCCCCTGAGGGTATGGTCTGGCCAGAAGCAGACAGGTCGTGTCTCCTTGTTCTCGCCAAGAGTGACTGGAAGGCGTGGCTCTGGAAATCTTACATTGTGAGCCCCCCCCCACCCCGATACGGAGATCCGTGTGCCCCCAGCAGAGAGCAGGAGGTGCATGAGTAATCTACTAGAGAGCCATCAAGTGCGGGCCACTGAGCCGGACATACGCTACAATTTCATTCCCAATTCTCACAGCAGCTGTGAAAGGTCAGAACAATTATCACTATTTCACAGAGACGCAGCCAGCCTAAGGGAACCCGAGGATGCCTCTCCAAGCCACAGCTTCTACGCTGAGATTCAACCCTGGAGAGCGGGACTCCAAGACCCAGGCCAGAGACGGGGCTCACAGACAGGAGACATGTACAAACACAGACGGATGATATCTGATGGTCCTTTCCAAGCTGACAAAAATGTCTTATGACCTGTAAGGTCCAGGATGGTAGCCACTAGCCATGTGTAGCTACTGGGTATTTGACAGGTAGCCAGTACAAATAACCTGAATTTGTAATTTATTTAGTTTGGATTCATCAGAATTTAAGTCATTGTGAATGAGGCAGCTGCAGCCCCGTCAGTCCAAGTAGGCTTCACGAAGGACATGGGTCTGACATTTAGGACCTGAACTCTTCCTGTTTCAAGTACGTTCATCTTCCCTACAACACTGAGTTCTGAGTCAAGGGCCTCTAACAAAGCCCCGTTCCTTCAGTCTGTAGATGAGAAAACCAAAAGCATCTACCCTGGTTCCATATTCTTTTCAGACATACTCTATGCTGCAGGAATGACAGGTCTCATCTCCCTCCTCTCCCTCCCCTCCGCAAGGCTTTCTTTCTCCCCCCCTTCCCATGCCTTCCATCAACTTGGACATTCTCTTGCTACCTGTAAAGCTGAGTCATTTCCTCTCTTGAAGTGACTTTCAAAGCACTTGCTTTTCCCATACCTGTCACTCTATGAAGGGCATTTCCCAGTATAGACAGCAACACTGCTCACAGAGACCACCTACCTCACCCACAACGCCAGCGGCGGGGACCAGAAACCCTCCCTGTCCTGCCAGCTCTGCACTTGGCTGGATCTACCAGGGGAAGTTGGTCACCACCTCATTTCTCACACCCTCTCCCCAAAGCAGAGGCGAAAACTGGGTCTCTAACGTGCATTTCCTATCTTCTTGGGCCATGAGTCCATAAGTTGAAGTTAAATGTTCAAAAGTTACAGACTACAAGATCAAATCAGCCATCAGGGTCCTTGGTACAAGAGCCTGCACTATCCCAGTCTTGTCCATCCAAGCAAGTCCTTGGTAATTCTGTTTCTTACACTATGCATGGCTCTGTCCCCTCAAGTGAGGCTCTCAGACCCTCTCTGGCCACTTTCTGGATAATGTAACAGCCACATACTTCACAGCTTTCAAGGATGTCCCCGGCGAATATTTAATAGCAGCACAGTAACCATCAAATTCTCCATCTTGAGGAGTATAGGTTATATAGGATTTGGGGGTTCAAGAGCAATGCATTTTTTATTATTCCCAGCTGTGCTCAAAACCTGATTGTTAAGATTTTCAGCCTGGTGGGGAAGGGCACTTCTACCCACCTTCCCAAAATAGAACAGACACACAGCTTCCTAAACATCTTCTGTACTCCAAGGCTCTGGCTCTGAGGACACAATGAAGACGGCTTACATGCATCAACAATGACTGGTCTCTGGAGAGAGACAGGTCTGTGGAGTGGGGCCGACATGCCAGCGAACTCCTAGGCCCACGAAGGGGCACATATGGAGTGCACGTGCACACCAGGGCAGGAAGAAGAGCCAGAGAATGCGGAAGTCCTCGCCAGGGTGGTAAAGTACAGCCGGGCCCAATCTGTACTACAGCTGGTTTCTGTGCAGCTTATGAGCTAAGAAAGACTTCAAAATTTTTAAACTAAATTTTTAATATAAAAAAAAACTTTAAAAAAGACATTATAGACATTGTATATGGACTACAAAGCCTAGAATACTTACCAGCTGATCCTTTCTAGAATAAGCTTACTGAGCCCTGGTCTAAAGTAAGGGTGATTTGATCCACTAGAGCAATATCGGTCACTTCCCTGAGGACAGGTGAGCTGGGTTCCAGTGATTCCAACACTTCTCTTGCATCCCCTTTGAATTTATTTCAATTTTCAGTTGAATAACATCAGAGGTAAAATGGTCCATATATCTCTTTACCAGCTGGCAGAAAACATATCAAATATAACAACAGATAAAAACACACTCAAGTCTTCCAAGATCAATGTCATGAGTGAGAAGGGGGCCAAACTCTGTGCCTTCCCTGTGACAGAAACAAGGCTCCGCATTAAAAACCATCCAGAAAGGACTCCAGGGACCAAAACAAAGCAGGCCATTGAGACCCTGACCGCTTCCCTCCCTACGCCCGTGCACTTTCTCATTTGACACACAAGCCTGAGCGTCTGGTGTCTGCAGGCAATCAGGATTCCAACGACTCCCACTGACCTTCTCCTTAACTGCACTAGGAGAAAAACACAGAGGCTAAAACACCTTCATAGGCCCCTGGGCTCTCACCTTTGAGTACCTTAGAATCCTGCCCTAAACGTCCTTAATGTCTCTATGGATTCAAATTCAAAAGAAACATGGCAACTGGCCCTTCCTCAGCCATAACCAAAGCAAACAGCAGCCAATGCCCGACGCGCAGCCAGCACTGTTACCTGGTTCCGTGCAGTTCTTGCTGCTCCAGAATCCCACATCTTCGGAAGCCAAAGTGTCGTTCACCTGCATTAGCTTCCGCATCAGTGTCCACTTCCTGTCTTCCCCTATGAGGTCCATGAGGTCAAGCTCTGCAGAGAGAGAGAGAAAAACCACACGTCACTAACAGCAGAGCCTGGCCTTTGGCCCTGCCGGGTGCCCAGTGCCTACATCACCCCTGTTCATTCAGCCCTACACAGACCCCTGAGTCCTCCTGATCTCCACTGATAACAGGCTTGAGTGGGCTGACCTTGGGGTATATATTCCAACCTGAAACCTGCTAGGCATGGTTCCCCATAGTTGCCCATCATTGCCCACAGTGGGATCAAGCTCCAGTTGTCTACTGTGTTACTTTCTTGATAAAATATACTTGACTAATGGCTGTTCTGTCTCGGCCTCAATTCCCTACACCCAATGACATGCTGAGAAATGTATAACCACCAATTCCCTGGGAGAAAAAAACCTACATTTGTAGCCATTCCCATTTCCATGGTGTCAACATTTTTACCAGGGCCAAGTTCAAGGTACCAACATGATGGCATCAAAAATGAGGCTGGGAAAAGAGGCACCACCAGCCCAGCCATGTCAGTGTGAGCTGGCAGCAGGCAGCCAATGTCTACCCCCTTATCTATGTTTCCTTGACCCACCACCAAAATAAACCACCCCTCATGGAACATGGGCTTGGGATCTGCAGAACACACGTTCAAGAGCGAGTGTGTGGCAGTGCTCATCCAGTGACCTCGGCTGCTACTGGTTTACAGCTACTCCTGGAGGATTGTGGGGATGGAAGCACCACAGACGCGAGGGCACAGCCAAGGGGAACACAGAGGCCACTACACTGAGGGCATGCTGCACTGGAACGCCAGACAGGAAGTCTTCTGCCTGTGGGTAAAGGCACTGGAGGAGGAGAGGGCAGCATGGGGCTGGGGGTGTTGCTCAGGGATGACAGCGTCTGCCTAAGAAGTGTGAGATCCTGGGTTTGATTCCCCCGCACCGCACAGTAGCTGGGAATGATACCACATATCTGTAATCTCAGCACTCACAAGGCCGAAGCAAGAGGATTACTGTGAATTCTAAGCCAAGCTGGGCTACGTAGTGAGTTCAGGACAAGCCTAGACTACAGAGTGAGATGCAGTAAGACACAAATACTCCCTAAAAACACTCTCCCTCACTTCCCTTGAACACACTTATACCATCATTCCATTCCCGAAGCCGTCCTGGAGGTCCTCTTACGAATGTCTTTAATGGCACTGTTGAACCTACCTCAATTCCCAGAATTCATTCAAAACGTTCACCTTTCATGGTCATTTTGATTGTAGGAAAGAGCCAAAAGTTTCACGATGGCAGACCTGGAGACTCAGGTGGCAGAGGGACACACCGTGCGCTCCTAGGGGCCTGCCTCTCTGGTGCACTGTACCCAGCAGTGGCAGTCACTGCATTTTTGATCATACCTCATGAAGACATGAAAAAGACGTCCAGATCTGCTTCAGAAAGTGCCTTAGAAGATCTGTTACAATGTGTCTTTTACTATATTTTTTTGTTTACTTAAATATTCAACGTATTGTGCCATCCCAGCCAGAGGTCTGCATGTCTCCTGTGTGAATGGGGACACCCGCCATATAAATATCTGTGTGAACGACTCATGGGACAAAACCAAAGGGGAAAACTTGGGGCCAACCAGCATCCCTCTACAGCACGAGCAAAGAAACAGGACCCAACACGGGATCATGACAAGATGGGAACAAAGCAGGTGACACAGTGTCGTGGGAGGTTGGCAAAAAGAGAAGCCAGGACACGGGCACTAGAGTGGACCACTGTGGACGCAGCCAGGAAGACAAACGCAGAGACAGGGTGATCTGAGCTGGGCAGCAGAGGTCGCTGGGAGATGGAGGCAACCAGCAAAAATGTCCTCTCCCAGCAATTTGAGACTAAATAAAGAAGCGACATGAGGTCAAGTGACCTCTTGAATGTCTAGACAAGCTGTGGTCAGAAAATGGATCTAAATGTAAGACAAGGGCCAATCTGTGGCTCCAGTGGACTTCACAGAAGGCTATGGCACACACCCAGCCACACCACTGTGGTGGGACGAAATGTCCAGCAAGGAGCTAAAAGGCCACCTGACCCTCTTCTCTACTTCTGAGGGGATTCACTATTTCCCATGTGATGTCACCTTCATTACTGAATTCGATCCCCACAGTATCACTCAGCAGGAGAAGGAGGCACACCAACATCACCTCTCCCACACCTGCCAGTGCCAGCTCAGCACAGGTGCCCAGCAAGTACAAGTTGAAATCATCATTCCCACTTTACAGACTGAGTGAGACTCATGGAAGTTTTCGGAAATCCCAGTGCTCACGGGCATCACCAAAGCCAAAGGACACGCGTGGCATCAGCGGCTCAAGCTTGCAGACAGAGGTCCTCTTCAGTCAAGCGTAGCCCTGCTCCCTGACGGAAAGCTACCACAATATCTGCTTACAACTCATGCATATTGGCCAGAAGAGCCCCGCTCCTTTTCTTTCCAAAAGAGTGTGAAATACTAGAGACTACAGTAGCCAACTTTAAACTCCAAAATAACAAAAATCTATATGACGGCTACATATCACAGCTTTGTCAAAAATCACCATGACACGTCCAAGACGATAACTCAAAGTCAAACAAAGTATCTGTATAGCCTAGTTAACCTGAATGTTGATTCCTATGCTTAAGAAAGATGACAGATGAATTTAAAAATGTCAACGACTCATGAAGAAACAGTAAGGTCAGTGATCTCAAACGTCACCAGGAAGTCCTACGATGTGAACCTAACACCACGTTATCATGGATTACCTACAAGTGTGGGGAAAGGCATTTCCTGGGTCTCAGGCTAGGTTCCCCCAGAGGCAGCTCCTGGGCAGAAGTTGTGGGCACTGCTGGATCGTATGGGAGGTGACCCCAGGAAGAATCAGACACAGAACCGGGATATGAGACAGAGAAGGTGAGATTCAAGTCAGCTGCCAAAAACGACCAAGAAGCACTTCACCCCTCTGCAAAACTCCGGGAGCCAGTGTAGACATGCCTGTCAGCCACACCAAGAGGGAGGGGCCTGGGCCCTTTCTCCACCCAGTCCTGGTCCATGACTGGTTAGCAGCTATTCTCAGAGGGCATTCAATCTTCATCATTTCCAATCCACCACATGGGTTAGCAAGACGGGGCCTCGTGCCCAGCAACAACCAATGAGATGCAGATTCTGGAGGCTGTACCGTGCCCGTGTGCAGCAAGGAGGCCAGAACAAGGAAAGTGGGCAGCTTACCACAGCATGTACAGACCCACAGGGCATCGAACACGGATCAGGCTAAGGCTGGCAGACGGGGCGTTCTGTTGCTCTCATAATCGGGGTCAGGGAAAAGGACTTGCAGAGCCACCAGCCTAAGGTCTGAGGAGACCCCAAAGATCTGCAAAGAAGCACGACCATCCCTTCCGGTGACTTCCACAGTCCCTGCTTACGCCAAGTTGCCATGGTTCTGTAATTCTAAGAGAAAAGCTGATACCAACTAAGAGATGTAAAAGTAAAGCCAGCTATTGTAGCAGAAACTCAGAGGACTTTTTTTTTTAAAACATAATGATTCAATAGCTGCAAGAATTAGAGACTATTAAGACAGCACCTCTGGATTCCAAAACCTACAAGCTTTTATCTCAAAGAAAATACGCTTGATCACTGACCAATGATCTGATGACACAAACACCAGATTTGGGCAACTAAGGCGCACGCGAACACGGCCTTGCGCCCATCTCCTTCCCAGGGAAAGCCACGTTCGACAGCTCAGATCCTCTGTCCTCACTAAACTGGCATGCTGGGAAGGGGGAACTGGTTCTGAGGTCAATGCTGGGATAAACACATCAGAACGGGGGTGATGTGCCCAAGGCCTGAGCCACCCAAGGCAGCACACACTACATTAGCGGGTTGCGTGAGCATCTGTCACAGGCAAAGCCCTTTTCCTAAACACGGTTCACTATCCTACACGGAACCCTTGGCTCCATTTGGGCAAAAAAGGAAAGTAGCACACGGAGGTGAAGTAACTTGCCTAAGATCACGCTGACAGCAAGTGGCAGATTAGAAACGCGAACCCACATTAGTCTATTGACTCTGAGGGCCAAATTCTTGGCAGGTGCTTGGATGGGGTGGACATCATCCTGGTCACGTTGTGCACGTAACAGCGGGGAGATCCGTAATGCAGCCGTACCACAGGTTAGCTGTGAAGGCTGTCTCACGTGACTTGGGACCCCAGAAACCATGGGGAGTAGCGGTGAGGCCTAAGTGCTACCCTTGAAGGCGTCCTCCCCCCGACAAGAGAGCCCGCTTCCAGAGCCGAGCGGCTCCCACAGCCAGGACACAGGGATGCTCACTCGCATCTGGGCCTGAGAGAGGGCCGCACGGCAGGCGGGGAGGGACGAGGGGACAGGGCAGGGCCCACACCTGCTGCTCTCCTTCTCTCCCCTCCTCTCCTCCCAGGCTTCCTGGGCCCTCTCGGCTGCAGCAAGGAGGCCGCACCCCATGCCGCTGCGCTCGAGCAGTGTCAACACAAACACTTGGCCCGTCCACGCATTCCTGGCTCCTCGGCTGCCAGGCCCTGGAAGTCGCATGTTGGCCTAATTAGGCAGGAGAAGGGCTGGGGTGGGGGTGACGGGGGAGGCGGACGGCCTCACGTCACATGTCACCAGCCCAGCAGCCTGTGTGACTGTGGCTCCGAGAGGGGGGCACAGGCGTGGGCTGTGGAGATGGCGTGGGGCGCTGCGGGAGGGGAGCCTGGGTCTCAGGCCAGACTGCGCTGCATGCGCGGGGACCGGGAAGGGAGAGAGGCGGGAGCCAAGTTTCCATCACAGGCTGGGCTCACCCTCTCCTGTCCGCGGGCGCAGGCGCGCTCCCCCGTTTCCTCCCAGTCCCTCACTCTGTCTCCCTTTCTCCCTCCCACGATGGCCCACAGAAAGCCCTAGGATTTCTGCCACCACCCTGCGTTTCCCCGACAGCCCAGACCCACCATCTCCCCCCAGGACGACCCCCAATCTGTGTGCAGCTGTGTCCCACGGGACCCCGGACGACTCTCCCCGAACCTTAGCCCCCAGCCGTGGAGAGGCAGAGCTGCCTGCCTTCCGCTGAAAGATTAACTCCCTCCCTCACTGGGTGGGCGGCACGTGGGTGTGTGCCCCTCACCAGCAACCATGCCGCTAGCGTCCTCCCGCGTGCCCAGGCCCTTCCGGGCCGCCTCACTGTGTCCTCTCACGGATGCGGTGCTGGCCGCGCGCAGGAGGGGCAGGTAAAGCGGCTGAACTGTGACTCCAGGGCACATCCCGCCCCACATCCCGGGGTTACGCTTCCCGCGTGTCCCTGGGCTCCAGGAGTCCCGCAGGCTCCCTCTGAGAGCAAGGAGCCCCTCACAGTGGCATGGGGCACCACTCTGCTTCTGAGGACTGGGGCGCAGGAGTCACCATTCCCAAGCATGCAGAGAAATGTCACAGCCACTGCTCACTGATGGGGAAACTGAGGCAAGGAAGGCCTAACGCATCGCTTAAAAAGAGGTTGAGAAAACTCAGTTAAGGGCACAACAGACAAAGCCATGGGTGACAGCCACGGACTTGGGCCCTCGGTCGCTCGGCCCTCCTCACCCAGGCTATAAATATCCAGCCTGCGGTTTACACAGCTGCCTCCACTCCGCGCGGCGGGGGCTGCACCCGGGGTCAGAGGTCAGGTTTGCATAAGCCAGCGGCCAGCAGTGCCACTCTCCCAATGACCCCTTCCCACCCCGCCCCGCAGGTCCCAGGAGGGCCTGCCTGGCCTCTCACCCTCTGTGCGGTTCTGCTTCATGTATGTGTGCTTCACACGTGATTTTGTTGGGGGGAGGGAGAGCTGGGGATCGAGCCCAGAGCCTTCACGGGGAGCAACATTCCCAGACCAGTTTTATTATTTTTTTGATTTTGACACAGGCTCTCGCTAAACTGCTAAGGTGTAGCCAGGCTGGGCTCCAACCTGCAACCCTCCTGCCTCCCCAGCACGCTGTGGTGACAGGCCTGCGCCACCAGGCTCGGCAACCATCTTAGCTGGGCTCCCCTTCCCGGCCGTGTATGAGGCCCGTGCGCGAATTTCTAAGCCATGAACTTTCATCTGCATCAGTGCACAGACCTCAGAAAGGACCACCATGGTGGGCAGGCTGCGCGCCGAGGCAAGCCCTCCAAACCCACCCAGGAGGGCAGCGCTGCCGGACCCCAGCAACAGCCTCAGAGCTTCCAGGGAGAGAGAGGGAAGACCCAGAGACGGGCCCACCTGAACAGCCCCCTCTTATCTCCCTCACCCCCCCCCTCGCGCGCGCACACACACACACACACACACACACACACACACACACACACACACGTACCAAGCACATACCAAATACTGAGGTTCTTCTTGCTACACACTGAATGTGTGTATCCCCTTGACGTTCATACGCTGCCATCCGAACCCATCCGATGGTTTTAGGAGGCAGGGGGTCTTTGGGAGGTGACCAGGCCATGAGGCTGGTATACGACCATGGAAGCCCCCAAGGGGTCTAAGCCTTTCTAAAAAGGCACCCAGAAGCCATCTAGCTTTCCTTTCTACCACATGAGGTCACAATCAAAATTCAGCAATCCGCAACCCACAAGAGAACCTTCACCACCACGTGACCATGCTGGCTCCCGGACACAGACCTCCAGCATCCAGAGCCAGGAGAGACCAGCCACCAAGCCCACGGCATTCTGGGATAGCTGACAGAGCCACTTCTCAAACTATAACCTTCCTGTGTGCATGTGGTAGAAGGCCTTTGTTAAAATGCAGATTCTGCGTAACGTATCAATGATTTTGGTTGGGCTTGGGGATTCTAACACGACCCGGTGGTGCCAGGGCTACAGACCCAAGCACCACTCCGCCTGGTGGCACAATGGCTCATTTTGAAACAAAAATATGCATGCAGATCAGGTTAGAAACACTCAGTGCCAGTGTAAGACTCAACTGGGGTGCACTTCAGAAAGGAATCGGCAAAGACTTCTGACAGGGGGGTACTGGGCAGCCCAACGGGATACACGCATTGGAAGCAAATGGGCGGAGATGGAGTGAAGAGCAGGGTGCCCTGGCCAGTGATGCGGTCCACCACGCAGGGATGCTCTCTCTGCGTGCAGCACCTGTGCAGACCCACCTTCTGCCCTACCCAAAGCAGAAGCATGTTGGGTCTCAACAATTATGACACAGGACTTGAAGCAAATAGTAAAATGAAACTGTGTGCCCGCCGCACCTGACACAGGACAGCAGAATGATGGCATAATTATGAGGTGGCAGGGGGCACAGAGTGGCCAACACCCTCTCCCATTCCCATAATCCTGAATGACCCCAGGGCGGAAAGCCAATTTACCTCCACCTCTGTTGGTGTCTGGGAAATTGATCCCTGCCACAAAGACAGACTTCAAGACAAGTCTACAAGGGAAGGAGAAGCGGGAAAGAAAGACGGGGCATTTGGCAAACAGGGGCACCTTAATTTGATGGGCATCACGTGACCCTCTGATCTGAAACAGAGATCAGTTTTCAGAGGCTACTGATTACTATGCTTTGAATCTAAAATGTTCCCCTGCAGTCTCATATCTAGAGGTAGGGCCTGGTCGGAGGAGGCAGGTCACGGGAGCTGTGACCTGGAAGTCGTGGGTTCCTGTCTCCATACTCTCCTCACTCCCTCTGCTTCCCAGCTGCTATGCAGTGAGCAGCTTTCTTCTGCCATGCTGCTCCTGCCTTGGAGCCAGCTGGCCATGGAGTGAACCCACCGAAACCATGAAATCTCTTCTCCTTTAAGGTATAGGTCTCTGGCATTTTTTTCCCCAGCCACGGAAAGTCTGGCTAGTATGCCACTTCAAAAGCCGCTTCTTGAGTTTTTCTTTGACTCACGGCCCTGACGCCCTGATGTCTAACCTGACAAGAAACTTTGGAAAGTTAAACAGAGAAACATCCATTAGGTGACAGTTGCCTAAGCTTTTCTTCAAACGCGGCCCAAGAACATTCTCAATGTCAGAAGACTCCACATGCCACTGGGATCAACCCAGATCTGTGCTGTCCAAAGGAGCTCTCGACGGGCCTGTCATACACCTGATGGAAGCCACCATTTTAAATATAGCTTTGCAACTAGGAACCAAACTTGAAACTTTTACTTAATTTTAAATAAATGTAATTTAAATAGTCACATGTGGCTAGTGGCTGCAACAATGGCTGGCCTTAGAAGTAGGGTAGCACCTCAGTCCAAGGTCAAGGACCAAAGTATACCCCAATTTTGCCGTCACAGTATAAGAGCAAGAGAAGGCCAGTGCCCTTCAGGTAGAGGTGACCAAATAGTCTAATGAGACGACAAAGGACAGAAGGCTGGACTGGCACTCATTTTGGCTCCTTCTTCACCTGAGAAGACACAAGCCAGTGTTACTCCTCCAGAGAATGGAAAATAATCCCGGGGCCTCTCAGACACATGACCTTGCTCCATAGCACAGAAGCATCCCCCAGCCAAAATCTGACCCAAAAACAAGTCAAGCAACAGATCATCTGAGATCCACGTGGGACAGCAGGTGGCTTATGATAATGGGAATTCACTATTTGGGGCATTTGGTGACTTCCAACCCCAACTCAGTCACTAGCTTCAGGCTACTAAAGAAACAGAATCACTTTATCTCAAATACTGCATGTGAAACCGGAAAAGCACAACTGAACTGGCCTCTAAAGTCCCTTCAACTTGGATTTTAAGGGCCCACGATCTCAAGTCTAGAGGAAAGCCATCTTGCGAAGGCTGCTGGGGAACCAGCCTTTAGAACTGTGTCCTCTAGGGAGATGGGCTGTAAGATTTTTCTGAGAGCGGGAAGAAAATTTTAGACCCCTCATGTCTCTATCACATTTCATTCTAAAATACAGATAACACCTATTTATTTACTATTTAAAATATGACTTGGCAGCTGCCTCCACACCAAGTTCTTGAGCCAGCACAGCCCCTCAATGCATACACGAAAAGCACCTGCTGCCACGGCAGGGACCAGGCCCGAAGGAGGAGCCCTGGGTGGGCGATGTGAGGCTGTACCTCCTGGCTCACTTGCTTTGAAGCTGTACTGGGTAGCCAAGTGCACTCGCATGCATTTGCTAGACAGATTCACCAATATTATTTGAAATAGTAAATCTTCACAATATCTTGAAATGAGGCGAGGGCACGATCTTGAAATTTTTTTATACCACAGACACAAGCACTGATCATCTTCTAGCAACGAGATTTTTTAAACTGTTGACCTTAGAGATGAATTATGCATTTCCCTCTTCTACAGAGATAATTCCTGTAAGTGCACTAACCTTTTCTGGGAAGCCACGGCCAGCGGCTGAGTACGCGCCCAGCAGGCACCTTTACCAACCTCCATCTCCCCGACCCATGTGTCCTTCAGGGTGACTCCCTAACAACTCACGAACACGGGGCTGATCTCAGAAAGACCTATGTCCTATGGAAAGGGCATCTTGAAAACAATTGTCAAGAAACCGTGCTGCCCCTTCTACAACGATAAAAATCAATAAATATGAAAACATTTCTGTGTTCCACGTGAAAACTCACAAGCACAGTTATGTAACCTGATCAGAACAAGACAGGGAGTTTAAATGAGTTTTAAACCCATTTATTAAAAAACACGGAAATGAAACATCTGAAAAGTTGCAAGATCAACTAATGTAAACCAGTAAAGATGAGAAATATCTGCATAACTGGTCAATTAAATTGAAAAGTTAATATTGTGATTTAGTGGGTATATACGTATGCCCCTTTTCTACTGTTGGGCTCTGCGTCTCTCTGTGAACTGCCTACTTCTGATAGGACAGCCATTACACTTCAGTGTTACTGAATCTTACACTTTCAGGTAGATGTTTTTCAAACTACAGAACTAACATTTTCAAAAATAACTAGTGGACTCAATCGTATACTCAAGGAAAATGTACTCATAAGCAATAATATTCAAATTATAACATGTTAGCAAAATCTATTTTTTGTTCTGTGAAAAAATACTGTTCTTCACTGGCTCATTTTTATTTTCCTCTTCTTAAATTTATGCCCAATTATAGATCCCAGGTGTGATTAAAAAACATAGTGAATTTTTTGTTTTAAAAACACATCAAAGTGAGACACATGGCCATAGATCCCCCCTCAAGATCCGTCCCCTCACTGCAAACGCGGGCATCTCATAGTCCTTGCCACTCTCCGAGGCAGTTCTGGGTACCCTTTCCTGAGTGTCTGATCGCTCGGTCGTGGCCACCTCCATGTCCTGAACTGATTCACAACATTGATCTTTCATGGTCATTTTGAGTTTGGGGAAGAGCCATGGTGCACATCCGGTGACTAGGGTGTACGAGGACACACCTTTCCTTGGATGTCATTCCACTGAGTGGCACTCAGCAGCACTGGTCACTCTGCAAATAACCCTCAGGAAGGAGGACTCCCGGAACTGCATCGGAAAGTGGCAGCAGTGAAGGGATAAATGTGTTCGAGGTGAAAGTGAGCTTTGGGGGCATGGTGGTCACTGCCATGTGCCTCTTACTATAACCATTAACTTTAAATTAAACCTTCACTACAAATTTTGATCACACCTTGTAAAAATCTGGAGTGGATACAACCTGACTCCGGGTCGTTCTTTCCAAATATAAAAATTAAATAAATCCAAAATTAGGCTCCAGGCTCACACATGAAGCATGCATATATAGATAAATACTTATTCCTCAGAGAAGCCTGAAGACTAGGGCTGTGGGTGACTGCCCACCCCTCGCCTGCACTACACACCCACCCCAGGCTCTGCTGGTGGAGCCCCAGGACCCGGGGTTTTCGCACATCAAATACATCTGACCTCTGCACACAGCCCAATCTGAGAGCCTTCAAATCTCTGCAAAAGTCCTGTTTCTTCTTCCAAGCAAGTAGAATCTGACCATATCGCATCACCTGGCTCCTCCGAATCTGTGCTTGAGTGAACAATCCCATTTAGGCTGGAGCCCAGGTACAAAGCTGTGTGCATTTTCCCTGCGCTGCCCGTGTCCACGGCTGTCACGCCAAGGGCAGGAGCTGAGGGCCGTGCTTACGCAGGAACTCACTTTTTTTCTTTTCGGCCTTCCCCATGGTAACAGAGATTGAACACAGGGCCTTCACACGGAGCTACAACCCCAGGGCATCTTCTATTTTTATTTTGAGACAGGGTCTTACTAGTTTTCCAGGCTGGGCTTGAACCTGTGATTCTCCTGCCCCAGCTTCCCAGAGTTCCAAGGTGTGTGTGTCACTGGGCCCACCTCTTCTTAATTCCTGACAATGAGTAGACATATCAGGAGGCCGTCAGGCAGAGGGGACAGGGAGAGAATCTTCCCTGAGTCCTAACTGAACTGGGGTTCTTCGGCAACTGAGGCTCCAGGGAAGGGAGAAAGGGGAGCAGGATGGGAGGGAAGGCGACTCATGACAGAGAGGAAGAACCGGCACGTGCTCGTGGCGCAGAAGGCCCGTCTGCACAGATAGTGAGTGCACTGGCGGGATCTTCTGCTATAGGATCAGCCTCCTGACACTCACCCTCCTGGTCACTAGCACCAGCACAAAGAAGGGCACTCAACAAACCTCTGCTGAGAAATTAAAATGTTAACGATGCTGGGAATCTGAGGCCTGCACTACCCACCCCCTTACCATCCCTTCTCCCTTGAGTTCAATCAACCCTGAGTTGTCATTTTGGGAGCAACCTCCCACCCTATGCGGTCAACCTGTTCTGGGAGGAAGCTGTACCCTGCCACCCCCCAACGCCACTCCTCAGGCCTGCGCCCCAGGCCTGACGGCTGCCAGAGTGTTGCTTTCGCGTGTCCCTCCAAGGCCCATAGTTAGGATTAGTCCCCAGGCTGGTGGGTGGTGGTAGGGCGTTTAGGAGGTAGGGAATAGTGGAACACTCCAGGCCCCTGGGGGTGTATCCTGCAAACAGGAGTGCGGGACTTTGGTGTCTTTCTCCCCACCACCCACTGCCTTCCCACCCACATGAGGTCCAATGATCACACCAGCCTCGACGCTCATGCTACCTGACAGAACCTGAGTCTTCCAGTGTGTTAGGCACTCAGCATGGCTTTCTGGCTCTGAGAGCCTGAAGCGTCATACCTCCCAGTACACCTCTGTGTTCAGAAGATATACGCCGTGCTCTGGGACACATCCTATCTTGGTTCAAGCTTTGCCCTCCTCCCTCTGCCCCCTGGGGAGTCTTACTGCTGCACAATCTCCTCACCCATGTGAACTGCTCCAAAGTCTCCTCAGCATGCAGGATATTCAGAATGGCAGTAAACGCTCACCAGAAGGACCCTGCCCCCATCTCAAGGCCTGCCACCCCAACAGCCCAAGTCATAAACACGTGTGTAATGACGGGGCCCCCACACAGCCTCACCTTGTCCCCAAAAGGGACAGAAACAGACAGGGGGTACTCGGTTGCAGCTTGTGTCTGGAATGTCCCCCAAAAGCCTCACGTATTTGGAACGTGACTGGATCGGCGGGTTAACTGGAGCACGTGGATTAATGCATTGAGGATTTCCTGTGACTCGGGAGGTGAGGTCTCATTCAAGGGCTGGGTCATCAGAAGGCATGAATTGGAAGAGGGCGTCTTCCTCGCCAGCTCCACCCTCCACTCTCTTGCCAGGCGGTGAATAGCGTTCGTGCACATAAACCCTCCGCCATGTCCTTCTACCATTACCAGCCAACCACATGTGGACTGAGACCTCTGAACCTGAGCCAAAATAAGCCTCTCCTGTACGTCATGGGTATTAGGCTTTGTGTCCCCGCGGCAGGAAAGTGGAGAAGGCACCTTGTCCAACTCCATCCCTCTAAGCGGACAGCTTCCTGGGAGATGCTCAGTGAAGCCAGGACACAGCTATGAACAGTGGCTGATTTACAGGACAGCTCAAACTGCGTGCTAGGCTCATGAGGGGCTGCAGACATCGGAAGTGCTGAGGACCTGCTCTGCCTTCCACCGCCTGCTTTCGAGAACTCTCCGGTTCTGCTTCCAGTGAGAAACACATTCTAATCATGTCTCAAGTTGATCCATTCTCTGACCACAGGCTATCTTCCCTGATGACAAGCAGTAAGGGGTCAGAGAGGCATGTTGCCAGTGCCAGAGGGGTTTCCTAACATGGAGGCAGGAGAGCTGGCAGCCGAGTGTTACAGCACAGACGACACCTTCCTCAGTGACGGTCCCCCAGCCTCCACTATCTGTCTGTAGAACAGATGCTCTAGTGGCCTCAGAAAGGAGGCGCCCATCCTGGAAACACTCACGCGGGAGCTTTTGTCTCCAAAATGCCTGTGTGTTGGAGGCATCACATCCCAGCATCTCACTGTCTCTCTAGCTGCTCTACCAGAGCCCTGGGTAGAGGAATTATCTCATGAGAGGCCGCTGGAGGCTCCCCGCCACAGCAAAGTGGTCTCAGCAACCTGCTTCCTTCCAGAAGACCCAGGAAACAACCGGCTCAGAGGGGCAGCTCAGTCCACCTTGGGACAACACTGTGACTAGAAACACACCTGATGCCAAAATGGAATTTTGGAGGAGGGCTGACCCCTGTGCTGGTACGAAAATGAAAATCTTCTGGTAGAAATGGCTCATCCCCCGGTGAATATTCACCAGAATAAAACAGAATCTCGATATGGTTCACACCGTGTCCCACACGCTACTCGGATTCCGTCTGGAGGACGTCAGTCTTCCCTTGTCCTGGTCACGCCCTGTGTGTACTAGTCACCTTCCCACAACTGAGACAGAATGCCCCGCAACTCACAGGAGGCTAATTTTGGCTCACAGTTTCCACGGGCTCAACCCCTGGTTAGCTGGCTCGAAAGCAGAAGGGCATGGTGGGGAGAAGCTTCTCACGCCACGGCAGCAGGAAGCAGAGGGAGAAGGGAGCAGCTGGGACAAGAACACACCCTCCAGGTCGCCCCTCAGTGACTCTCCTCCAACGAGGCCCACCTCGTAACAGCATGTAGATGAATCTGCTGGCGAGGATGGTGCCCCGTGATCCAGCCACTTTCCAAAACCAGGAGAACTGCGGGGGACATCGTACACAAAAACTGCAACACTGCGAGCCCCGTGCCTACCTACGCTTCACTGTGGATCTCTGGAAAGTCTGGGCTTTGTGGAAAAGCTACCGGGAAACAAGTGCTCACTCTTAGCAGCCTCGCCAGGCCTGCACCCATTACTTTCCCTCTGTGTATCTAATTATCGCTTTAAAAGGCACCCAAAACCCAAAGATATCTGCTTTTGCCTTATTCCCTGAAAAATGGCTAAAAGTAACTTTTTAAAATCCCTTTTTTGTGGCTGAGGATGTAGCTCCGTGACTCAAGCACTTGCCTCATATGTACAAGACCCTGGGTTGGATTCCCCAGCATCACATACCAAGGAGCAGGGCGGTGCTCTCCCAGCGCTCCGGAAGCTGGGGCACTTCGAACACACTTATCTCATCATCCTTGCCACTTTCCAAGGCAGCTCTGAAGTCCTCTCTCCCGAGTGGCTTTAGCTGTCCTGCTGTGCTTGCCTCAATGTCCTGAATCGATTCAAAACGTTGACCCTTCATGATCATTTTGACGTTAAGAGCTCAAAGCCACATGATGCCGGATCGGGCGAATAAGGTGGATGAGGACACGCTGTGATAATTTTTACGAGCCCGTCTTCCCATTGGATGGCGCTCAGTGACAGTGTCCACTGCAATTTTGATCAACCTTGTAAAGACACTCAGGAAAGAGGACTTCCAGAGCTGCTTCAGAGAGTGGCAAAAAGGATGGGTGAGGATGTTCAAAGTGAGCGGGATCGTGGCAGCACGTCTTTTACTGTAGTAGCTTTGTAACAGAAATATTCACTATGTTTTTTATCAGACCTCATTAAAACTACTCCAAGGCTTCCAGCTGGACCATGAAAGACAGGGGCAATTTGGGCACACGTGGACCCTCTGTCTGCCAGGGCCTGGCAGCTCCCTTTCCTGGTCACTCGGCAGCAGTGGGCTCCAATTCAACTTTTCAGGTGGAGGACCATTGAGGAATCCCCGGTTTGGCTTCAAACTGCACCATTTCTAATAGCAACCCCCATGCATGATGACAGACAGCCCTGAATAGCCCACAGAGGCAGGAGGAAGAGGCAGGCTGCCTCTGGGCTCACCTTACGTGACTCTGTGAGTCCTTCCAGGATTTCTCCTTTTCTAAAAAGTCAATTTTTACAAATGGTGAAAAAAGAAAGACCCACATGACCTCTCTGGTTTTTTTTTCGCCCTCGTGTTGGGCTTTAGCCATGATGCTAGATGAGGCACCAGAGCCCCAACCTGAGGAGTGCTTTGTGGCAGGATCTAATTTTGGAGCCGGAAGGTCCTTTGAGAGGGTGCGTGACGGCGGTCCTACAGGAATATAACGCGAGCCCAGCATGCTATTCCAGATTTTCTAGCAGATGTATTGCAAAACCACACTGAGCAGGTGAAATTAATTTTCATAATATATCCCACTTGACCTAACAGATCCAAAATATTACCATTTCACGTAACAATTGCAAGAATTACTGATCAACTTCACTGATGTGTAGTTTATGTACCATAAAATTCACCCATATGAAAGTGTATATTAAATGGTTTTTAATATATTTACAGAGTTATGTAGCCTTTACCAACCCTAGTTTTACAATATTTTTACCATCACAGAAAACTGCTTTGTACCCATGAATCACCGCTCCCCACTACTCCCTGGCTGAGCCCCAGGCAACTTACCTAGTTCGTGAATCTATACATTCACACATTACTGGACCTGTCTTATAAATGGAATCACATAACACGTGGCCATTGGTGAATGGCTTATTTTACTTAGCAAAATGTTTTCAAGGTTCACCACAGTGCAGCCTGCACTGGCATGAGGCCTGATCAAAAATGTACAATGAATGCTTAAATTTTAAAAAAAAATTACTGAGTTAAAGCCATGCTGCCATCCATCTCCCTCAAAATCCTCCCCTCACTTTAACCACACGCACCTCACCATTCCTGCCACTTCTGAAGCAGCTCTGGAAGCCCTATCCCATGAGTTTCTTTAGCTGTGCTCTCGTGGCTGCCCCCGGGTCCTGAATCAATCCAAAATATTGACCTTCCGTGGCCATTTTGACTTACGAAAGAGCCAAAGTTTCACATTGCCAGATCCGGTTAGCAAGAGGGATGAGGACACGCATTCACGCTTCTATCAGCCTGCCTTTCCCGCGAGGTGGCGTGCAACAGCAAGGTTCACCACATTCTTCGTTACACTTTGCAAAGACCCAGAAGAAAGAGGACTTCCAGAAGTGCTTCCAAAAACAGGGGGATGATGGGATCAGTGTTCGAAGCAAGGTGCGGGGGTGTGTGTGGGGGAGGTTCACAGCAAGGTGTCTGGGAAATATAAACATTCACTGCAGACTCTGAACACAGCTGGTAGGCCGAATGCCATGCCGCTATGGCAATAAACAATCAGTAGCGAACTAACTTACATTCTCCTCTTGAACTAAGCCTTCAGCAGCCGCTGCACTTACGCTCGCTTCCAGGTGGCACATCTCCACGGGGCAGCTACATCCCCAGGACTCCACAGCAAACGCAGCTCATGGCTTCTACGTTAAACCAGGCCTAGTCTATCTGACATTGGGACAATCACTCATTCAAGGCCATGTGCCACTCAGTGACCATGCCCAAGCTTGAGCCTGGGCCCACCCCACCGCTTCACGCTTCCTCATCCCCCGCACTTTGGGGCACCTCAAGAGGACCAAGAGAAGAATCTACACAGCTAATGAGACACCCACAGACGCCCAGTTTTCTCCTCAACAAGTCTCACAACCCAGGTCAGCATCATTATATCTCCAACCAGGACACAGGCACAGGGAACAGTTAGAGAACCAAGCCAAAACCACCCTAAAGAAAGCGCCTCTCCATCCTGCAGACAGCTGGCTCCTAAGAGCAGCCGCCACGGACAGGCAGCAAAGGTTAAACTGGCAGGTCACTACACTATATGCCTGTGCAACTCAACTCTCCCAAGGTCTCTTTGCAGAAGGACCACACACACGTCTCTTGCTTGGTAGTCACGGACAGGAGATGCAGACACACCTGGGTGGGGAAGGCATGTGAATTATGACAGTCATGAACTTCCATCCCATGTAAACAATGCCCATCCAGTGAATCAAGGGCAATGACTACCTCTAGAAAAGGGCCGCAGCATCCCAGCTTCTGCAGGTAGTAAGGAACAGCTTAATAATAACTGCGAATACTTCTGTGGCAGTCAGAAGACATCGACTGTCTTCCAGGGGGTTTACACGCAGATTTAGTTCTCAAAACCTTGTAAGGGGGTAACACTATTACCAGCAGCAGCAGCAGCTGCATTTACAAAAAAAAAAAAAAGAGCCTATCGTGAGAAGCCAAGTCACTGTCTCAAAGCCACAGAGCTGGTTAGTGGCCCAACCAGGACTTGACCCCAGGAAGTCTGGCTGCGAGATCCAGGTGGCCAGCCTGGCAGGCTTTCCGGGAGGTGTCCCCAGCCCCCAGGATCCCAGATACTCTCTGACATCTTCTCCTCATGCCTGGTGGGACCCACATGCTCCCAGCTCCTACATGTGCTTTCCAGAATCCTGCCTTCCAGTTCCAGGGAACATTTGTGGCCACCCCAACTACAGGCATGAGTCAGACAAAAAAAAAAAAAACGCTTCCTGTGACTTGCGAGTGATTGTTACTTGTCACCACGCTTGTTGTACAAGCCACAGGGTCTGGATTTATTGAACTGGAAGAAAAACTGCCGAGTTTGCCACTGAGGAAAGACAGACTCCACGGTGCTCGGATCTGCTGCCTTTGTAGCCAAATCATGGGCCCCGACACACCGCCTGGTGAGCTGGACAGGTGGATTTGCCACAGGTAACCCATCTCTGCCACAGCCTAGGCTCCCCGAGGACTAAGGGTTGACCCAGGACGCACGGAAGGGCCACTGGAGCATCCAAGGTGACCACACAGAGGCCACCAGGCCGATGTCCCACTGGGAGTGGCTGGACACCACGCTGTAGAGACCATCACCATGCAGAAGCATGCTGGGTTGTGCTGGCTGGAGGCCACAATGCAGCCGGAGATACACTGATCATACACTGCTATACGAGTCCCCCAATTTCATATACAAAAGCCAAATTTCCCACCTGCCCTGGAGAAACACCACGTAGGCACTGAGGGCAGCATCTGCCACGTTCAAAAACGGAAGCTCCCTTTTTCTCCCGCAGTCCCCACCACTCCCTACTGCCTCTTATCAGCCATATGACATAGACAGGGCTTATGCCCACTGGAAGCCACAAGACGGGAGCAGTGTGGTAGCCATGGCCCACCAACAGCGGTTCCCTCCACTTACCCACACTGAGCCACACGGGGAGCTGCAGCCAGCCCTGCCCTCCTCACCTCTGACACCTTCTCTGCATTTGAGTCTTATTTTTGGTTTGGTTTTACAGTATGCAGGTCCATCACACTGAGGGTTTCAGTAAGTCACCAAGTTGCCGGGGCTGGGCTCGAATCTGCAATCCTGCCTCAGCTTCCCACAGCGCTGGGTTGCAAGCACTGTGGCCCGTGTTTCTTCACCCTACAGAGGCAGGTGCTGCTCCCCTCCCCCCTTCCCCACCTCTTCTGGAAGCCCCTGCAGGACCTCGCTAACCATCAGCTCCTGGGGCCTCCTCCTGCCAACCTGAGGTAAGCCCACTCTAGCATCGCCACAGGGGACTCAGCAAGACAAGAGGGCCCACTGTGACCACTCAGCTCCCTGATGTTCCAACCTGCGTCAAGACTTCAGAAGGCCACGGGAGGTGAACCCACATGGTTCCCACAGGCAAAGACATCACTGGATCAAAATTAAACCATCACGAAGCAAACAGAGAAGAAAGTGAGAGGCTACTTAAAGGGTGCCGGTCCTGACTGCCCAGAGTGCAGAGACCCCGAGGGGACAGTGCCAGTGTCAAAGGGATGCCTGGCAAAGGGCTCGTCAGCACGTGCCACCCACGTCTTCATCAGACCCTGGAGTCCACAACAATCACGTGCCTCTCCTGAGGTACAAAGGCTCAGAAAACAACCCAACCCTCGTGACCCAGAGGGGCAGGTCACTTCCATTTAACACTCCGCACCACTGGTTGAAATTTCCAGATCGTGCCCAGGACCCTCAGATCCCAAATACCCAGAAGATGGAAGCTTCCAGTCCGCCCTCTCCTCCACATGCCCCGAGGCCACCAGGGCCAATGCCTGCTGCCGTCTACAGTGGCACCGCTGGCTGCAGCCCATGGGCACAGGAGGGGCAGCACATTGCCTAATCCTGTGGGAAGCCCAGGCATCCAGGAACTGTTCCTCGTGTGGCCACATGACCTCGCTTCACTCCAGGAGGCCCAGCAGCATTGCATAATTATAGAAACAAAACGTACTCCCAGCCCCTGCCACAAGCCTAGTAGGCCAAGGGCCACTTCTTCCGTACGTGCCTTTGGGACGCAGCAAAGTAACCAACACAGTAACTACAGGGTGACCCTTCTCCCACAGTGGGGACTCCACCGGGCCATCCAAAGTTTATCAGGGGCTCCCCATAAAAAAGCTATAAGATAAATCCAAGGAGCTGTTATCTGCCTGTTTTTCACAGTCCAGTGAGTCAAAAATCACACACAAAGCTTGGCCTGGGGGAGCAGTCCTATAACCCAGCATGCTGGGAGGCTGAGGCAGGAGGATGACAAGCTCTCAAGTCCAGCCTGAACAACTCAGTGACTCAGAGAGAACCTGTCACAAAATCAAAAAAAAAGAAAAAAAAGAAAAAGAAAAGAAAAGAAAACCCAGCTACCGTGAAGGCACTGGATGGGATCTAAAGTACTACAAAAGGAAGAAAGAAAAAGCACATGGAAATGACTGTGTGCAGCGGGACAGCTGGAGGGAAACCTTCCCGAAAGTGCTCCTCCCTCTTCCAACGGAGGCATTTTTTTTAAGCTAAAGAGAAGCAGGAAGGGAAGACAGCGTTGAGTTATTCACTCATTGGAAAAGACAGAGCGGAGCCACTCCGTCAGTGAGCTGATTTCAACAGATGACAGCAGTGATTCAAGTCAGCTGTCCGGGCTAATTAGTGCCCGCTACCACAAGAGTATCGTTACCCTGTCACCACCACAGCGCTTTCTTCTTCCTCCAAGCTGTGGTGGCAAAGATTGCTGCTATGAGGAATCGCGGGACAATCCCACCAGCACCAAAACTGAGGGTCTCCTGGGTGCAAAGGGCATCGGACTCCCTCCTGCCTCCTTTCTACGGGGAAAAACTCCCACTTCCCGGTCAGTTGTGGGCACACGATGCTTCGAGCTTGACTCTGTGTCTGTACGGGTCACATCTGCTCTGGCTGACACGCCCCACAGTACCCAGTGCCCCCAAGATGGCTGTAAAAGATAACAAGGGGTTTATTAGGAGCTACACACAACGCTGTTGGCCACCCGTGACAGAATCAACCACGGCCACAAATTTCAGATCCACATCGCTGGGCTGCAGCCACCGAGGATGGCGTCCTGCCACAGGAAAGGTCATTCGGGGAGTGTGGGGTCCATGGCAGTGGGTGTCCAGAACACACACAATCTAGGTGACTTTCTAAAGTAAGGCAAAGGGACTCTGCTTAACTCTCCACTTACTACGGCGGAAATCACCACGCAGACCCAGTTAGAGGATACAGACACTAGAAAAGCCCCCTCTAGGGGTGTGGGTACCCGTGTCTTCCCGGGCAGGGCCCTGCCTCAGCTTCCCGTTCCTGGACCTACATGCACCCGCAGCTTCTCCCAAGGGCTACCTCTGGCATCTGTGCAACTAAGCACAGAACCAAGGGCCCTCAAAGCCCCGGTACCAGCCTCTGGCCTGTCAGAAACAGGGCCACAGAGGATGAGGGAAGTAGTGGGTGGCCACTCACAGGTACTGGACTTACAGCCACTTTCCGTCCCTTGAGTTACCACCTGAGCGCTGCCTGCGTCAGGGGGTGAGAGGGACAACCACCTCATGCTGAATGACAGTGTGCTAATAACACGGATGCAACGCGCTCGGATCACCGTGAAGCCACTCCCCCTCCCAATTTACAGAAAAGTCGTCTTCTCCAAAACTGGTCCCTGGCACCAAAAGGCTAGGGGCCGGGACAGAAGGCTGAGCTGGACCCCAGCGTCCTTGCCCCCACCCTGCTGCGCGGGGTCACTCTAGCTTGTCTGCTGGGTCCCAACCCCTGCAGGGCAGAGCCCACCACCTGCTGCCCTCCCTGACACAGAAGACGCGCCCACCCACCCGCCACCCTCCGTCTCCTCCATGCGTTTCTTCTGCTCGGCTCCCGGTCGCCTCCTCCTGGCACCCAAGGCCTTGCCTGCTTTGGGGAAACCCAAACCAAGACCTCAGCTGAGCAGACAGGAGTTAGAGGTGTGAGTTCCTGTCTTCGTTGGCTGTCTGGGGCCTGGTCCTTGGGAACACTGCTAGCTATCTCTGACTAACCCACATAGAGAAACAGTGAAGCCGGGCCTAGTGGTGCAGGCCCAGCATCCCAGCACTCCGGGAGGCCGAAGCAGGAGGATCACGAGCTCGGTCCCAGCAACTTAGTGAGACCCTGTCTCAAAATCAAAACAATAAACACGGGTGGAGGATGTGAGTGCGTGTGAGCGCCCTGAGTTCAGTGCCCAGCACCACAGAAGGAAAAGACTGACCATCACTGGTACCGCTGGCTTTCTGGCTCCATCTTCCCCAAGCGTCTCTCTGCTCATCTGGCCTTTCATTTATACTGAAAGGCGTCTTCTACTTTCTCTGTTGATCTTCTAGTCCGCGACCCACTCAACACGTGCACTGCCCACTGTGTGCCAGAGGCAGGGATCGCGAATAGGCTCTCCACTAGTGATGTCTGTAACGAGGGCAGGAATGTGGTGGCCTCTACAATGGCTTCTCTGTGGGAAAGGGGGAAGATCTGGTGGCACAGGCCTACCATTCCGCACTCTGGGAGGCTGAGGCAAGAACACTGCTAGTTTGAGCCCCGCCTGGGCACTATCGTGACTCCGAGAAACCTAGCCTCCAACAAAAAAGAGAAACAATTTAAATGCTGGGGATGCATGCAGCTCAGTGTGGTGGCCCAGGGTTCAATCCCCAGTACCAGAAAGAAAAATCTGGGACCAGACAAAACAAATGGTTAAAATCAAATTCTAACAACACATAACTGAGGTAAGATCCCTGGCACCCTCACCTCACTGGCGGGGCCTTAGCTCCGTCCCCAGTCCCTGCCCCGGCCCCTCTCTGGGGCCACCAGGTCTGTGGCTGCAGGCTCCTGGCTCATCCTGGCTCCAAGGAGGTTGGTGCCTTTCACACTGGGGGCCGCAGAGTACATTCCTAAGCATTTCGGATTTCTTAAGTAAGCATATCGTTTGTTAAAACTACCTAATGTATTTAATGAGGGAGAATTTCAAAAGGATTTTTTATGCAATTTTTTAAAGCACTTGAACCACCAGTCTCTCTTTCTGGCTACACTTCTCCCCTGGGTGAGGCAGATTTTCAGTGGAATCTAGCCCCCAGGCAAAGCCATCTAACTGCACACAAATTCTAACACATCCTGCAGAGTGCTGGAGCCACAACTCCCAGGTCCATGAACAGCCCCCCAGAAAGAAGATGCTAAGAGTGGGGACTGGCCCCATGGCACGTGCTTCAAATACTAACCAGGAGTGTGCAAGTCTGGGCCCTGCCCATTAGATGACAGCTCTGTTAAAAGAAAAAGGGACTGCTGCTTTCAGTGTGCAGGGCCCGCTTCCCAGGGCCTACCCCCAGGTGACACTGACAATGTGCACCCCAATATCCAGGCCAGCAGCTGAAAACGTGCACCCCAGCAGCCAGGACACAGCGGCTGACAGCGTGCACCCCAATAGCCAGGCCGGTGGATGACAGGGCACACCCCAGCAGCCAGGCCAGCGGGAAGCTGGGCAAGCAAGAAGCCACTGCAAGGCCCCATGCGAGCGGTATGAGTGGCGGTTTGGAAAGTATGCTGGAAAGCCGGCTGCCAAGAACCAAAAACGAGAGCAATCTCAGGCACACTGTTGCCAGCAAACATGCCAGCGCCTCGCTCCAGGCCCAGCCCGGGCTGGGTACCGGCACACGGCTGTCCAATGACTTCATGATGGCTGGCCCCTGTGCCTCGGCCCCGAGCATGTGGGGCTCCCATAAGGTAGCATTTGAGGAATGCAGAGAGGAGGGGCTTCCCTTTAGATCAACAAGGGGCAAGGTCAGACTCCCCGGGAAGGCACTTCTCCCCCCAGGCACCCATCTCCTGGGCACGCAGAGCACGGGCACTCCTAGCCTTGTATACTTCCGATAGGCACCAATAGGCTACAATATGTAAACAAAGCACTGGCCCAACAACACAGTTCAAGCTGTAGTAACACCGCACATAAATTCTAACAGCTAAAGGTTCACACTTACCCACTTACTCCACATCCACACACTGGCACCATGACCAGGGACCAATGCGTAAGCTATCGCCGAGCTATTCACACTGGGTTGCTCTACCAACAAGACAGGAAGTGGCAAAGTCGGGTTCCCACCCTGTGCCCCTGGGATTCACCCAGGTGACAATTCACAAAACGGGTAGTCGAAAGGAAAAAGTAGCCGATAAAACAAAGCAAAGAATTAAAAAGCATTACCACCGGAAGGAGGGCAGGGCGGGCACGCAGCGCAGGGCTGGGGAATGTGGGCACTTGGGCCGATACTGCAACTGCAGCAGGGAGAACTGTGAGATCAAACTCAGCCCCGCCGCTGAAGGCAGCAGCCAAGGGAGGGAGGACGCCAACCGGAGGGATTCTTGGAAGTATTTCATAATGCTGACCGCACAAAAGGTGGAGGAGAAAAGGATTGCGCCCACCGCCCAAAGTGTCAGAATAAAAAAAAAAAATGCTTGCTCCGTAGGGTACGCACGCTGTAAACTCCTTGGGATCCTTTTTATAAATAAAGAAGTAAAACATTTTGATTCTCAGTGTTTCTGTTATGATTTAGATCTGGACTGTCTGTCAAAAGCCTCCTGTTTGAGATGTGACTGAATCATGGCAGATACCCGCTGACTTCCTGTGCAGTTAGGAGATGGGGCTTGACCTGGAAGGGGCGGGATACTGGGATTTAACCTGGAAGTATATAAGCTAGCTCCGCCCCTCCTCGATCTTTCTCTGCTTTGTGTCTTGCTGTGCAAAGAACAGGGGCTTTTTTGTTTGTTTGTTTGTTTGTTTTGTTTTGTTTTTCCAGCAAGGCCTCTGCCATGGGCTTCCACTATTTTTGGCACACTCGTGAGTGGACTGAGGTCTCCAAAACTGTGAGCTAAAAAAAACTTCTCTCTTAATCTCTGAGTGTTGGGTATTCTGTCCCAGCAACAAAGAAGCGACCAAGATAACGTCTAAATTTTAAATCAAGTATGTGTCTTAGTTACTCATTCATTGCCGGGATAAAATACCCAACACCCACAACTTAAGGGAGGAAAGATTTACCTAGCTCCCAGTTTCAGAAGGTCTCACGCAGTCCATTCATAAGCAGCCAGCGGCAGTGGAAGCACAGGGCAGAGGCCGAGAGCCGCTCGCACACCGCAGACAGGAGCTGACTGAAACAGGACCAAGGTGGCGTCTGGAGACTCAGGCAGGGCTGGAGCCTTCCCAGGAAGCAGCCGCAGCAACGCTACCTATACTGATTCAAGCCACCGCCATCTGCCACCCACACCCAGGGTCAGCGCCCCTCCCTCGCTTCCTGGCCCACAAGTCAACAACACATACCTGAAAACTCTGCCCTGGGTACCACCCCCCATCCCAGCCAACCTCAACAAATTGACAGAATCTTTCCAGATCAAACCCCAACTACCTGCCCCTTCCAGCCGGGCCCCACCTCCAATAACACACAGTTCCACAGTGGTCCCACTACACCCACACACATGAGACTTGTGGGGGACCCTCCAGACCCAAACTGTAGCAGTATGGTAGCTCAACACTTACTATTTTCCATTTTACTACATATTTATATCCAATGCTAAGACAAGATTTAATGGTTTGACCAAAAAAAAAAAAAAAAAACCCCACCCCCAACATCCAACACCATCACAATCTCCCTGACAAGCCTAAGATGCCTCTGCATGGTTTCGGCCCATGTTTGGAATTCTGCACGCCCCACGAGAGGACTGACCAAACTGATGCTGCACGCACAGATCTCTCTCTCTCTCTCTCTTTTTTTTTTTTTTTTTTTTTTTTTTTTTTTTTTTTTTTTTTTTTTTTTTTTTTAATAAAAGGAGACGCTCACAGGAAGGCACACAGCAAAACTCTATTATGGGCTGGTTCTGACTTCTGGCTCAGTCAGCAAGTGAAATGCCAGCAATTTGGATCCATTTTTTTCCAGGCCCTCCTCCCCGCCCCCACGCCCAATTTCTGGAGCTGTCCATACTCTGGACTGGCAACCAAGACGCGAAGGCTAGCATCTAGTGTCGTTTTCTAAAGTTTTCTTTTTTGTTGTTGTTTATTAAATGATCCTTTGATGGAGGGTGTCTCTCCACCATCTGCAGGACAGGGGACGCCACCCACAGAACAGGAGCTCAGAGAGGAGGAGAGGAAGGGGAAATGGCAATTAAGTGCTGGCCCCAAATCACACCGTCAGGACACCAAGGCCCTCGGACACTGCTGTCCAGTAGAAATACAACATCTACAAAGGCAAGCCCATGGGGAACTTTAAACTGCTGTCCATATTTAGAATTTTTTCTAAGAGAAATATTATAACAATTTTAATTAAAGCCAATATATCAAAACTACAGGGTGTCCCAAAGGTGGTTCACACATACGAGAAATTAAATGTAACACAAAATGTTTTTGCTCGGGATTCATGTATCATGATTAACACTAGGAGAAAATTCACACGGGCGCTGAAGAGAACATACAGCATGTCCCAAACATTGCCACTCGTAGGAAAACCTAACACACTTTAGGGATGCCCGGTTTCAGCGCAACTTGGAATCAGTATCAGATAATTAGTAAAATATCCACCTTTTTATATCCAGGATGACGGGTATCTTGTGGCCCAACTCCCTTCCTCAGTGCAACGCTGACCTGGCGGGCTCCAAGTGCTGGCCACAGGAGCGCACAGGGCTGGGAAGCAGTCTGCTCCTGCCAGGAATGGAATTTCAGTGGCCATGAGCTTCATATTTTTAGCCACAAAATGATTCCCGCAGGATTATACCCTTCCCTTCTAAAGAGCGGTGTTCTGAGAAAGTCACAGATCACTAGAAAGGGCCAGAGACAGCCCAGCAATCCAACTCAGGTGTTTCTTTTCTCCTTCATTCTGTTTTAGTCAGAAACACAGTTAGCAAAGCAAAAGCGGCGGCAGGTCTTGTGGACGGTCTACAGAGCAGCTGGGCCCCTCGCTCAGAAGGCTGGCCCACCAGGCACAGTCACCCGCTGAGACCCCAGCCCTGCGCAGTGGCCCTGTCCTTCCACTGATAACTGACCAGCGTGGACACACAGAAAGGATTCCTGCAGAGCTGACTGAGCTTTTTTCTGGAAGAACTTTATTAATTTTCATCAGCTGCTTCTAGAGTCTTGTTTAGAAAAATCCTACTCGTAAAGACGTAATTCTTGTGTTGTTATCTGCAATTTTTCTTGACTTATTACACTGACTACAATCTCAGATAAGACATTAACTAGAAAAGATGATAATAATCACTTTTGCTTGTTCCTGATGTTAAAGGAATGTGGGAGGCTGGTACTGCAAGGTGAGCCCAGAGCCTCTGCACTGAGCTACATACATCCCCAGGCCTTTTTTAAATTTAAATTTAAATTTTTATTTGGAGCCAGAGTCTTGATAAGTCACTCAATGCCCAGGCTGGGCTCTCACTTGGGATACTCCTGGCCCAGCCTCCCAGAGTGCCACCAAAACCCCGCCAGGAAACAGTTTTTTAATGGTTAATTATCACATTGGATAAAGAGTCTCTATCATAAGCACACAGATGGGAGACAGGGAAAAAGAGAAATTTAAATATTTTTGGTATTTGCTACATCTCCTGAAATAAACAAGATTCTTTTTTATAACCTGTTCATGAGGTAAGTTACATTAATAAATCCAAACAGATTAAAAACTTTAAACTGAGAATCTTCGTATTACTTGGGAGTGTAATACTTCCAATTTCAGTATTATCCCTTTAAATTTTCAATTTCTTCTTTTGTTTTACTGCTAAACTTTTCTAGAAAAGTGTCAGTTTTATCTGAATTTCCCAACATGCGAGCAGCGTCACCCTTGTGGTCCTTGCTATGCCATATCTATAATTCCACTTTTCTTGCCTAATGTTGTCCATTTTTGCTGACCCAGATGATCAAGGAGCCTGTGTATTTTATTGGTCTCTCGAGAGAACCAGGTTTGGTCTTCACAATCCCACTGATTATAGCTCTGTTGTCTATTTCAGTGACTGTACACACACAAGCACACATACACACACACACACATATTTACATGCACATGTGCACACACATATACATATATACTCTATAATACATTTAAGCATAGTAACATGCGTGATTCCCTTCTAATTTCATTGGATTTTGTTCTTTCATTTGATTTCTTACACTGAATCATTAATTCACTTCGGTCCTCCTGAAGTATAAAAAGTGGCATTTCAGTCAACAAGCGGCTGCTCACAACGCTGGTCCTATGAGATCATAAGAAGATGGTATTATATAGAATAAGATTATAATGCAGCTGACAAGTCGCATCGTCTAGTGACACGCTGGCTGTGGAGAGGACACAGCACAAGGCCCCTCTCCTGGGGGACGCTGGTGCCAGTAAACCCGCCGTGTCACAGCTTTTAGAGGGGTACAAAGAAGCCTGTCGTGCTTGATAACAAGTCATTCCTGGTGAATGTGTTTGCTATGCTCCTCTCTTGTCATTATTTTAGGCTATATTTCTACCTATTAAGAAAAAGAGTTGCTGAGCCTAGTGGTGCAAGCCTGCAATCCCAGCACTCAGGGAGGCTGAGGCAGGAGGATCAAAAGTTCAAGTCCAGCCTGGGCCACGCAGTGACCCTTTTCAAAATAAAAAAAAAAAATTTAAAAATGAGCTGGGCATGAATCTCAATGTGAAGGCCCTGGGCTTGATTCCTGGTACCACGGCACCCACCCACCCACACACCCACAAACACACACGGTTAACAGCCTTGGGCAGCACCTCACAAGGTAACACTGACACAGGAGGCGACAGCACCATGCTCGTTCTTTCCCGATGACTTTCCCGGGGGACCAGATTCAGAGCAGAAGATCCCTGAAGATCCCGATCCCGTGTGCGCCCAGGCTTGTGTGTGTGTTTGTGTTAAAAAAAAAAAAAGTAAAAACAAATTAAAGTTTGTAAAAATAAAGATATAAAGTATTTTTGCACAACTGTACAATGTGTCTAGGTCTCAAAGTGTTACTACAGAAGCATCAAAAAGATTTTAAAAAGAAAATCTACATGAAACAATAGTTCCAGTAAGCCAAGGTTAACTTACTATAGAAGAAATAGAACGCTTTTTAGTGAGTTTAGCACGGCCTGCACAGACAGTGGTTACAAAGTCCACAGCTGCCCCTGGTTCCCACACCCGCGCCCACCACTCCCCGCCCCACCCAGAGGCCCCTGAGGTCCTGAAAGCCCAGGTGAAGTGCCCTGCACAGGCGTGCCCTTTGACCTTCTTTTATACCATCCATGAATCCCCTTCAAAATACCCCCCTCATTTTGAACACACTGATCCCATCATTCTCGCCTCTGCTGAAGCAGCTCTGGCACAAGCACCTTTGGTTGCGCCGTAACAGCTGCCTCAAGGCTCCGAACTGAGTCAAAATCTTGACCTGTCACGGCCATCTTGGCAGAGAGAACCGCACAGTGCCCAATCTGGTAGGCAAGCACCTCCGCCGTGCCTTCACGAGCCTGCCTTTCGGTTGGATGTAACTCACTGGAGCGCTGCTCACACCTGGCACAGGCCCTCGGGAAAGAGGGTTCCAGAACTGCTTCCGGAAGTGGCAAGGATGACCGCAGGTTTCGAGGGCAGGGAAAGATTCCGAGAGGGACTCGTGACAACCCATCCTCTACTCTAAGGCACATGGCATTAACAACATTCACCACAGACTTTGACACACCGTGTGTCCCTCCTATGCCCTCTTCGGACTCCCCCGCACCATGCTTTCTTAGAGGGTCTTGTCTGTCCCTCCTGATTAATTTGAGGTTCTTCCCGCCTGCTCAGGGGACACACCCCTCCCGGCACTTATCTCCAGCTGTGGCTAACCACTGACGGGCAAACAGCTAGTTCACGTCTGTCTGCTCAGGATTCTGTCCTTGCTGATCTCCAACAGCTGGGTCAATGTCTGACTCACCACGTCCACCCACGGGCACTCAAGGAACACTGGCCAGAGTCAGCTGATGCGCAAGGAGTGGTGATGACGCACTGATGAGGGACTACGCTATGACAGGGGAACAAAAGGAAAGGCCAAGCAGGAGGACATGGAGAGGAAAGGAGTGGCCGAGTTTGATAAACAGATATGATTAGACACTTACAAAAGGAGCGCACATCACAGGTGGACATTCTGAGTACGAATGTATGAATACTCAGGGATGGTCGTAAATGCTGACAGTGCATTTGGGGCTCAGAGACACCACAGTCACTTGGACCGAGGTGAGAGTGGAGTCCCTGAATGAGGACGCAAGGTGGAAAGGCCATGCAAGACAGAAGCGGAGCCTGGGGGGCAGAGGAAGCCAGGGGACGGCCTCAGAGATGAAATCTAGAGGCCACATGGTCACGGGAGGGCTTCCCAAGCACAGGTGGGTCTACAGCGAAGGACTATGGTGACTCAAGAAAGAAGATTTTCACAGCAACCAGAAGAGGTGACCCAAGTAGATACTGAGCGAATCCTCACGTCCTGCTGGTGATGGCTGTAACTGCACATCCTCCTAAAATAAATGTCAGAAGCGCGGAGGAGATACAAGCGCCTAGAAGCCAAGGCCTTCTAGAGTTGTGAAAAATGTCAGTTCAGGCCAAATCACTCTCAGCAATTAAAAAATAAGGCATGCAGAAATTCCCAGTTATTTCCCAGGAATTTAACCCCAGAACATTTTCCTCCAAGTGCGCTTTTCCTTCCTGTCCCTCTTCCTACCCACAAATCTGTGCCCTGTGGTGGTGTGGGAGCAGACTTCATTTCTGGTGCACAGACCCACTATTCTGGTATTATTATAGATTATCTATTTTATGAGACAGCAAGTATGTATCACTTACACATACAAATCATACATATGCATATATACATATATATCCTAAAATCATATTTTCTACTCAATGATACAGGTCCAGGGGAACCATATGAGGTGAGTTCACTAAATCTCTTCCAAAAAAACTCTTCAAGTTATTTGAAGTGTAAAAGCCCCATGTGATTATAACAGAAATAGACACACTGCAATTCAAAATGAAGAAAAAATCTTTTATTGTGACTTCTTATATATTTAAAAGGAGTAGAATGGTCCTTTTATAGTAAACTTAAGGCTTAAAATACTAAATTTTACTAAGTAGAGGACGGGGGAAATTCACGCTCCAACAGAGAAACCCCACCTTCTCTGCAACACGCGTTTCCAGATTGAGTCGAGCTCCCCACTGCCCGTGAGCTCCTCTAAGTTGACCATGATGTGAAATAATTACCTAGACACGTACGTTATGTGGGGCTGGTTTGACGGACTTCTCTCCCCTACCCTGGGAGGAGACAAGGCTGCTTCTGTCTGCACGTTTAATTCAGTGTTCTCAACCTACAAAGGTCTCTGTCCTCTGGATTGTCCTTTGACAAGGCTGCCACTCTAGCGCTGATCTACTGTGGGCGAGGCACAGTCCGGCTTCTCCGGAGATGAGCACTCAGCAAGGGTGAGAGGACTCGCCCAGGGAATCCAGAGATGGCTGACGAAGGATGAGGACTTTCCTGGACACTGTCATGCCGAAAAAACGCTCACTCCAGAGGCGAGAGGAGGAATGCGCAGTGGTTAGAGTGGCCGCCTAGCGAGCGCAAGGCCCTGAGTTCGACTCCCCTGTGCCTTATTAGCCAGGTGTGGTGGTGCACACTTGTTCCTAGCACCCAGGAGGCTGAGGAAGGTGGACGGCTGTGAGTTCAAGGCCAGCCTGGCTACGCAGTGAACTGAGGACCAGCCTGGACTACAGAGGTAAAAAATAAAACGCCCACGCCAATCCCAGCTGCTTCCTACAGTTTTGAGAAAACAGGGAAAAAACACTTCTTCCCATGGTCCAGACCTCTACTGCCCAAGCCCAATCTGTATGGGACATCTCAGACAGAGACAAGCAAACCGACCTTCCGCCGCACCCACTTGTGGACCCAACGGATGACTGAATGTGGCTGACACAACAGCCAAAACTGGGGTTTCCGTTCACTGCACGGCCCCCGAGACTGGCCCCAGGTGACGCCACCGGCCCCCTCCTGAGCTAGAACCCGATCCTCCCAGGCTCCCACAGGTCATTCACCACCCCCCCCCCAATGCCTCACCTCCTCTGCCTTGTCCAGGAAAATCTTTAAACTATTATTCTCCTAAGCCCGAGCCTCACTTCAGAGATGGGTGTCTACGGTGGGGATCAGATAGCATCCAGACACAGAGGCACGTCGAAGCCAGTCACTTTTTCCAGTGTCATATCACAGGGATAAATGGGTCAATCCCGGGGAGTCGCGGCCGCGGAGGCATTAAGTTCACTTACTATTCAGCATCTCCACAGGCCCTGCCCACTCGCTCTCAGCACCCTTTGCCAGAGGAACAAAGGACAGCCACTCTGCAGGAAAGTGACCCCAAGGGCCCGGGACACCACTCACCGCTCATCACAATGTGGACTAAGGTTGCTGGGCTGCAGAAACGTATTCAGACCCCCGGCCTGGAAGAAGCATCTCCAAAACTGACCGAGAAAGAGCAGGGATGAAAACTCTGACACCGGCAGAAATTACTCGTTCCCACTGGTCGGCCAGTACTGGCTCTGGGGACATGTCCTGGATACTCTGTAAGCCCTGGTCAGGGCTGGCAGGTCGAACCTGCCAGTTTGTCATAAAAGTTCTGACCCCTCATATGCAGGCTCCAGCCTCAGCTTCTGTCAGACGGAACTTCTCGTATAAACAGCCCCACTTCAACAATGGGGCCGTGTTGGAGGGCTTGCCCTACAAGGGCCTAGGTTCGAATCCCTAACACCACAAACAAATTAGCCAGGCGTGGTGGCATGCACCTGTAAATCTGGGTACTTGGGAGGCTGAAGCAGGCAGACTGCCCCGAGTTTGAGGCCAGCCTAGACTACACAGGGAGACCCTGCCAAAAAGGAAAGGGAAAAAAGAAAAAGGAATGCAACCAAGAAAGAGCGCAGGGACAGAAGAGAAGCCAAGCCATCAAGAGAAAAAGTCCCCAGCCGAAGGGCAGAGAGGGGGGACAGCTCAGAGCCCTGCTTCTGGGCACGGTTCTAATGGCACCGAGGAGCGCAGCCAGGCCTGCTGGATGTCCACACAGACTCTGGCGGCTCAGCGCACTCAGGCTGAGCACGAACAACAGGCTGGGTAAAAATGCCACCAAACTGGGCCCTGCGGCTCAGGCCTGTCATGCCAGCACTCTGGGAGGCTGAGGCAGGAAGACTACAAATCAAGCTCGACTCGGGCAACCTAGTGACTTAACGAGATCCTGTCTCAAAATCAAAATCAAAACATGGGGATGTAGTTCAGCCGTGGGCTCCATCCCCAGTGCCAAAAAATCCCATCAAAACATTAATCTTTGACAACACTCAAACAAGAACCCCTCCCCCGAGAGGGGCCCATGGTCTGCACGCCCTCACAGGGTGCTGCTCTGCGGTGGAGGGGCCTTGCCTTCCCACTTCTACTACACAGCTGGAGCACAGCTCAGACCATCCTCATGCCTGACCCACAGGCTGGTCCACAGGGCCTGTCCACAGGAGAGGACTGGACAGGAGACCTGCGGCAGGCCAGCCCACAGGGACATGAGACTCTCAGCTGCTGTCCCACAGACCCCTTCTGAGTCACAGTCTTGTCCCAAGACTCACCCACTACCTAAGGGGACAGGCTCATGAGCACACAGCACAGAGGTCTCTGCTCAAGGTCCACCAGCAAGAGGACAAGGGCTTGGTGGAGGCTCTAGCGGCAGAGGGATGCCCCGGCTGCACACGGCACGCCAAGGCAGGACGCGGGTCTGGGAGGTAACTGGGAGAGCACAGGAGGGACCAGAGGCAAGAGCACATGCCCCGGCAGGCCGCCAGGAACCTGCTCCCTCCAATCTGGCCTCACCTCCTACGAGCACGTGAAGTCAACACATGCGACCACCGACCCAATTATCCAATCACCTTCCAAACACACGAGGCTGTAGGCGGACCTTCCAGATCTACACCATTTGGTGGCCACGGTGGCCCTGACCACAAGGACAAGGCTGAAGAGAAGGCCCAGCAGCTGGGCCACAGAGGGGTGTGCAGCTCACAGCTGGCACCCAACAGACCCTTTGCCTGTCCAGCCACCAGCCCAGATGCTGTGAGCAGTGACCACCCGCTCCCTCCAGAGGAGCAGCCTCAGCTGGTACTTGGGGCATCTGGGGACTGCTGAGCAGCAGACGAGGGACTATAAAAGCTGGCCCCTGCTCCCAAAGTAGGACCACCTTTGTGACACCGAGGAGCAATGAATCTCTCAGTGGAATCCGCAAGACGAACAGAAGGGACATGGCCAGATTACCGTCCACCCTGCTCCCCTGCTCCCTCCCTCGGTCCATCTTCTGCCCAAGAGCCAGGCTCTCCCAGCCAGAGGCAGGGGACGCCTCCGCATAGGAGGCACGAGCCTCTCTCCACTTACTCCCTCGACAGGACCCCTGGCTGCCCTGAAGTGCACAGGGCTGGGTCCCCGGAGAAGCCTTATTGTACTATTGCCGTTTTCCCAGAAACCCAGGACTGAGAACCGCAGGAGGAGTCTGGTCTTACAGTGCAAATCACATTGCAGAGCCACCTGCCTGTCTGGTGACAGGCCAACTCGGCACTGAGGGGCTGCAGGGCTCTAGAACAGAACAGGGATCTCAGCGCCCCTCTGGCTACGTCCCACGGCTCCCAGGAAGGCCGCGAGCCTCTGCTTCTGGCCACAACCATGTCAACTCAGGGGGCCACCCCAGTTATTTCAGGGTGACCAGAGGCCCCACTGGTGGCTGTGTGGGTCTGTGAGGAATTCCCAGTGAGAGGAAGGGAGGGATGCTCTATGAACACAGCTCTACGGGACTGGAGGGGCCTAGTGTTTGGAAGACCCTGACAGAAGGGACATGAAAAGGCACCTTTCACCCGTGTTAAACCTGCAGGGGCTGAGCACAGCCAGAGCGAAGAGGGAGGAGATGCGTAAGTCCCGAAACGCACCAACGACCACGGTGCACTCCAGGGGCTGGCCTGAGAACCGAGCGGCAGGGGCTACTAGCCCTGGGCTTTGTAGAGATCAAGGACAGGTGGCCGTCCTGGCCGTCGCTGGTAACAGACCCCAGGCAAGCTGCCACACTGCCCTCTTGGCTCAGTTGAGAGTGTCACCCTCAGGTAGGTGGGAGCCCTTCTGGGTGGGGCAGTCCTTTGTGTCTAGAGCCCCCAGATAAGTGCCACAGCTGCCTACAGGACCAGGTCATGTCCCAGGGCCTCTCCGCCAATGCCTCCACGTTCTCTGCTTCCCTGGGGTGCAGCCCTTGAGGAAGAGGCCCTTGGAGTCTCTCAGTCCACCAGCCAGGAGCCAGGGCTCTACCAAGGTCCCTGCTCAGGGACCCACTAGGGAACACAGTTTCTGTGGGTGCAGCCTCCCCCTGCAGAGAATATCCCCTAAAGAGGCTGCGGCCCCTGCCACACTGTCCCTTGGAGGGCTGAGACGGCAGCCAGGTGAGAGGGGACAGAACAGAAGGGCTCGTGGAATTCGGCTCCTCCTCTTCATCTCCTGTGACCTCAGGCAGACCCTCAAACTTGAGACCCTGAGAACAGGGTGACAATAATGTGACCAGGTTGTTGAATTACCTGCAATGACCTACATCATCTAGGTGACGCCCTCGACTGCCACAGCTACTCTGGAGACGCCTGCCTGGCTCCTCGGCACCCCCACAGGTGACGAAGGCGAGGAAGAGGAGCAAACACCTTGGGGCGCGACAGCCAGACGTCGGCCTTCGGGGAGTGCTAGCTGTCCCAAGGAAACGTCCTGCTACCAGCACCCTGGCCCTCCCGTGAGCCCCAACTCGAAGAACCCCAGGGCAGAAAGAGGCTGGTGGCAGGATCCTCCACTGGAGGCAGCGGCGGCTGGGGAGACAACGGAGCTACAGCTACAGCTCTGCAGAAAACACCCGCTTGCCACTTGCGTCTCCCCCCCCCCCCCCAGGCTTGGCGCAGATGTCCCACATCTCCAGCGCTGCGGAGAGCGCAGACCGGCCGGTGGGCCGACAGCGTCATTCTGGAAAGACTCACTCTTTCCGTTCTTTTAAATACACTCTCCTGTGAGGAGCTCCCCAGAGTGGGGTCACACTTCTCCTGGACAGTTAACACTTTCTCCACGCAGGGATTCCCCTGTCTGCATCTCCGTCTCCGGAGTCAGTCCTCCCACACGCAAGGTGTGTGCGTGTATACATACAGAGCAGAGGGAAGAAAGAGGAAAAGTTGGTGGACGTGCCATAGGAATGTTCCCGATCGTCACGGCAGCTGCTGCTGTGTGGCCTCCGAAGGCCAGCCTCGGGCCACCTCCTTGTATACTGTAGGGCCCAAATTTCAACAAGGGCGGGACTGCGACACCAAGGGGCTGGCTACCCCAGGGGAGCGGCTTGCCCGCACAGCCCTTCCACCCAGCACATCCGACAGTGAATCCCAAACACGGCAATCCACTTGGTCTTAAAACCCCAGTAACACATCAAGTAGGTACATCTGCTGTGGGAGTTTGTTAGGAATTACCAAAGCAGAACACAGGCACTGCCTAGTAGTGCAGGCCTGTCACCTGAGCACGCTGGGAGGCTGAAGCAGGAGGATCTCAAGCTCCAGCCCAGCCTGGGCAACTTAGCAGCTTAGAGCAACCCTGTGCCAAAATCAAAAATAAAAATGGGCTGGACATGTAGCTCAGTGTAAAACAAGGCTGACCATCAACACCCTCCAAACTCCTGGATGAGGTGTCTCAGAAATGCATGCAGATACCACAGAGAGGCTCGGGCAGGGACATTCTGAGCAGCCTGACCCAGCACAGGAGGCCTGGGCTCCAAGGGCTCGGCGAGAAGCTCAGCCAACAGCAATGTTAATGAACCAGCTACAGCCACACGTCACACCGCACGCAGATCTCACAGATGTAACATTCTGCAAAGGGGAAGCGTCACAGATGACACTGAAACATCACGGGGAAATGAACATGTGTGTCCAGGACAGGGCACAGTGGGCACTCCCGGTGGCGTTTAGCGTGTCAGTTCTCATCAGCTTACATACTCATACTAGGAGCACACGCACACACACACACACACACACACGCAGCATGTGTATATCTGCGCATATATAAATTTCAAAAATGCTGTTAAGGAAAGTAACCAAATGAATCATGTTCTCTGCACAATGAAACCATCCCTGTCACTTCCTATTTGGGTTGAAAATAGAAAAGGCAGCAGGAAAATGTTACAGCCACTCAGGCTGTCGTAAAACCCACAGAAATTAAAATCAACGGAAGCAGGACCCAGGAGCGGGCTTCCGTCATGGGGCGAGGCGGAGGTCAGGGGGGAAGGGGCTAAATCAAGAGGCCCCACGAGAGCTGCACCCCTCTCCAGCCCGCCCTCTCTCTCTCCGGGGCCCACTCCCACCCACGTGGACTCGGCCGCACCGTGACCCTCTCGCCACCAGCTCATCACATCTGGGAGGTTCCATGAGACCGAGGGCACCTGCTGTCTGTCCCTTGGTGCCCGGGAGGGGCTGGCTTGGAAGTACTTGCTCACACAAAACCCTATGCACGATGGATGCCCAGGTCCCTACCCCAGTCACACACCTCACCTACAACCGCCCTCTCACACGCCTTCTCGTCTTTACGTTATTTTTAATTATCTAGTGCAATGCAATAAAGTATGAAGTTGTTGTTATAACACGGAGTTTAGGGAACAGTGACAAAAATTTTTTTCACGTTCAGTATGCACATATTTCTTTCCCTGAGTATTTCTGATCATGGATGGCTGGATCCACAGATGCAGATCCCACAGATCTGGAGGGAGCACTCACTCATAGAGGGAGAAAACTTGGAGGGTCAATTTTGTGCCCCAAATTCCTGACAGGCCTCGCGGCTTTCAGATGTTTGAGCCAGGATGACAGGAGAGGAACAAATGCTGGCCCCAAGAGCAGTTTCTGGCGGCCTACGGGGACCCCTCGCCAGGCCTTCTGGGAAGGTAATGCTCTGGAATCCCCGAGTGGGATGACTTCCAGATGGCCAAGAGATGAGGGCAGGCAAGGAGCAGATGGCACTGCCGGGTGGGCAAACCCAGCCTGGCCGCTCGCGGCTCCACCACCCCGGCCCGCGCCGCACTCTGGCGGGAAAGGAGAAGGCAGGGGCATGGGCAGCTCCTGAGACAAACCGTGGAGGGTCTCTCAGCTCATCCTCAGAAGGATCTTCAGGCAAAAGAGCTGCTGGGCTCCTAAGTTACCACATTCGGAGGCCCACGCTCACGGGATGTCACCATCTTTTCTTCTTACCAACACTTCAGGACAAGAACTGTATTATTCTTAGTACTTTTCCAATGCTGATTATCTGGAGGAGTCTGGAGCCGAGGCTGCTTTCCTAACTGTCCAAGAAGAAAGGAGAGACTCCACCAGCTCAACTTTTTTTAAAATATGACTTTAGACACCTGCAGGCATGGAGCTACGGCTTGTGGCTGGACTCCTGTAGCCACTGACTTTGTCAACTTGAGTGGCGTGGGAGCTGCCCAGGGGATTAATGCAGTACACTTCTGGGTATAGCTGGGGGGTCACGGAGGTGGGGCCATGGGGACCATACGAGGTCCCCAGCACCTTCCTCTCTCCGCATTCCTTGCTTGGCTTCCTGGCCGCCACGAACCAGGCAGCTCCGCTGCGCCACACCCTTCACCAGGACGCTCCTGCCTTAGAATCAGCTGGCCATGGACTGCATCTCCTAAAACTGTGAGTCAAAAGTAAACCTTGCCCCTTAAACTGCATACATTGGTAATACTGTTCTAGGAATAAAAAGTTCACCAGTGAATCCCCCAACACTGCTGGGGTCTTGATCTCCAGTGAGCGATTTGGGGAGACGGTGGGACATGTAAAAAGTGGGGATCTACTTGAGAGGGGCTAGGTCACTAGGGGTGTGGCATCTGAAGGCCTTGAAGAATCTCATGAGACTGGGCTGCTACAAAAAAAGCAAGAGTGGCCCCTCCCCATTCCCGTCTGCCTCACAATGAAGTCTCTCCCTATTTCACCCAGTTCTGCCAGAATGTCACGGAGCTAAGGGCCCTGACCAGAGCTGGCACTGTGCTGTTATTTGGACTTACGGCATCTAAAGCCGTGAGTACAACAAACTTCATTTCCTTTCAAAGTATCCAGCCTCAAGTAGTTCCTTAGAGCAACAGAAAACAGACAAGTATAGTTTCCGAGGGATACTCCTTCCCTCTTCCCACATACGTGTCCCCATCTGCCCACGGGTCTCTCACCACTACTACGGACCTTTTGAGGTGCTCTAGAAGCTCATTTTAAGCAATAACCTTGGAGGACAGAAGCATGCAATGAAACACGGACTGGCACGGCAAGTGTAAGGGAAGAAAGGAGACTCCGTGCCCCTGAGACAGCGGCTCCTTGCTTCCCCGAGCCATTCTGTGGTACTACTACGTTATCAGTTACTACAAACACCGACATCCGCCTCCCCAAGGCCACACCACTCCCCTCTACCACAGCTTACTTCTGGATTCCTGCTGCAGGAAAAGGAAGGATTCTTCTGCAGTACTCCATTCAGCAGGTACGATCCACATATAGAGAAAGTTTAATCTTAAAAAAAGTATTACAGTAAGAGACACACAGCCACGAATCCTCATCAAAATCCTTTCCTCACTTCAAACACACTGATCCCACTGCTCTGGCCACTTTCTGAAGCAGCTCTGGTGTCCTCTTCTGTGAGTGTCTGCCCAAGGCGTGACCAAAGCTGTGGTGAAAGTCACTGTCAAGCGCCACTTGAGGACAAGCAGCTCACTACAGCATGGCAGTGTGTCCTCATCCACCTGTTTCGCCAGACCTACAGCCATGTGACTCTGGACTCGTATGGCCACGAAGGGTCAACACGAGTCCACACAGGATACAGCGGCAGCCACAGCAGCCCAACTAAAGACATTTGTTGAGGAAAACTTCCAGAACTGCTTCAGAAAGCGGCAAGAATAAAGGCATAGGTACGTGTGGAGTGAGGGGGACACTGTGAGAGAGGCTTAAGGAAATATGTCTTTTCATACATTTTCCGTGATTCAAGTGCTAACTGTATTTTGTGATCACATCTTGTCTACCACCCACAAAACTGACTGCCAACACCCACGCTGGTCTGGATCCTAGACACAGGAACAGACTCTGTTCCTAGGCAAACTTCTCCAGGGCACGGGGTCCCCAAATATAACACGTACACTGTTAGGGGTGAGCAACCACGAGATAAAGCCAAAAATCCTGGGGGACTTTCATTTAAGGTCAATCAGGCAATGCTCTCTCACCTGCACATGGAAGTCCGCTGATTTCGTTCATGGAAGAGTTACTCAGAAAACTTCCCTGCTATGGACTGCAATAGAAGCACCTGAGACCCAGAGTTCTCCTTAAGGGACTTCAGTGGGAAAGGTAAGTAGCCGACCAGGTGACCCGCTGCTCAGAGTCACCCAGAAGAACTGTCCTTGCGCATACACACTAAGAGCTATGCGCAGGAATGTCCAACACCGGAAAGACAACAAAAACCACTCCAATGTCCAATGGGATGAGAGGGGCTAAAGCCCCAAAATACTCTCCATCCATCCTAAGGAACACGGCAGTGAGAAAAACAGAGGCCAGCGCAAGTATTTCTAATGGAGGGGACCAAATGCAGGAAGATAACTTCATAGGTGACGTCAAGGTTGGAGGGCACGGCAAGGCACCAAAGGTTAGCAGCGGGAGGGGCCTGCCTGCATCTCTAGGGAGGGAGCAGGGAGCAGGGGCTGCATCAGAGATCTGGAGCAGCCCAGGAGGGTGGGACTGTCAGCACAGAAGGGGTAACAGGACTGAAAAAGATGCCACCTGAAGCACAGGAGGAGAGTGAGCGGGTCACAGAGAGGTGACCTTTAGGCTCTACCTGTTGCCCCCAAAGCTGAAAGGCGAGGGAGCTGGGGAATGCGGCTCCCTGGCTGCAGAGCAGAGCAGGGAGGTGGGAGGGACACACAGGAGGCGCACAGGACATCCCGGGAAATGGTTCTGACATCGAAAGGAGGTGGCAGATCCGCCTCTCACACACGACACAGTGCGATGCCCGGAGTGCTGCCCTGTAGGCGCCAACAAGGGATCTAAACCAGGTCACGGCCACTTTTTACAGTCTGGCTTCTGCAAGATGTTGGAGACAGAGACAGGGGTGCCCGAAGGGAACACCGTCATCACCCGGGACGTGTCCAACTGTCGCAAGCAGGAAGTCATCCATGAATTACTTTCTACGTAACAATTTATTTTAAGGACTGAGTGGGAGATGGTGGTTGACGGGCACAGACTTGAAATTATGACATGAGTAAGTTCTGGGGCTCCAGGGAACAGCAAGACGACGGTTAGTAATACCGCACTGTGCACATACAATGTGAGCCCAGGGCATACTACTGCACCCTGCAACGCACACGAACGGCAACCACAGGTCACCATGAATACATCTGCGGCTGACAGAACACAATGTGTACATACACACACACCATTACAGCACATCCTGGATGGATTCAACTGTACTTGTTGACTGATCATTTTAAATTTAAGAAGTTAAAAGGTGAACGCACGAGCCAGTCGTGACGCACCCCAACCTTGCCTGAGGGGGCTAGCACCCTCTTCCATGTCACTTTTTAGTGGAACTCACGAAGCATCAGAGCCTTCTGTTTTCACATGTCCTTCTCCTCACTGGATTCTGGGGGGCCTCGAGGACAAGGACTTTGTCTCAGTTAGCTCCATAGGGTACCCACAAAATGGCTCCCCCCAAAAGGCAGCTTAACTACAAGGAATAATCAAAACTCTACCCTGTACATTTACATCTGAAACATTACAGTAAAAGACACACCGCCCTTAATCGCCCTCAGTCCTAGCCCTCACTCTGAGCCCACTCCTCATTCTGCCACTTTCTGAAGCAGCTCTGGAGTCCTCTTTCCGGGGTGTCTTCACAAGGGGTGACCAGAAATACAGAAATCGCTGCTGCCGAGTTACAACCACCGGAAAGGCAAGTTCATAAAAGCACAGCAGCACATCCCCATCCACCTAGTGACTACACCTGACTCCTCTACAGACTCAAAACCACCATGAGATGTCAACGTTATGAACAACTCAGGACATCACAGCCGCCACGCAATGCCACTAATGACACTCACAAGAGGATCCCAGACCTGCCTCACCAAGCACCAAGAACTGCAGGACAAACGTGGTCTAAGTCGGAGAAGGTGCCCTTGGTACCCTGGAAGGGTACACCCCAATGATCTAACCTCGTCCCACCAGGCCCTACCTCCTGAAGGCTCTGTTACCTCCCCAAGGTGCCACACGCTGGTGACACACATGCAACATGCAGCCTCCGGGGCACAGTCAACACCAAAACTCTTGACAGGTGTCCTGTGGGGCAGACCACGCTGGAGTAGCATCCACTCATGCACACAGGGCAGAGTCCCACACCTACTTCCAGCTGGGCTGCGGCGGCACTTTGCAAACTTCTCAATCCTACATGGTAGGAGGCCTCGCTAAGCTGGGTCTCCCTCTCTGGGACCCAGCAGGTTGGGGTGAGACCCAGGATTGTGCACTACTACCACCCTCCCAGGGGACGTCCAAGGGGATGCTGCTGCGGCATCCACTGCTAACCCCAGGATCTCGCTTTGCAAAACAATTTATGACCAGAAATTTACGACATGCAAAAGAAATCCATCGACCTGCGCAAGGTCAAAGGCTCTGTGAGACCAAAATCACGTTTGCAAGCGCAATTCTCATGAGCCAAAAGTGAATAATGATTCAGGGCTTGCTGGGGAGCAAAACCCTATTGTTCTGGCTGTAAATTAGCCTCCGAAGGAGGCAGACATCCACCCTCTGCCAGGAGGCTAGTGACTTAAAATTAATGATCAAACTGAAAAGGTTCAAGGTTACTAATCTAAAGACAGTCCTGCACAAAGGCTCCCATTTCATAGATGAAGAAACTGAGGACAAAAAGACCACCCAGGAGGCTCTGCCAAAGTGGGACCAGGAGCCCTGTTTCCAGACCCACTGTCCTCAACCCCTTCTGCCCTGGATAAAGCCTCCAACCTTATGAGCCAAGGCCACTATCCATGAACGTTCACACGGCAGGAGAGCATCAGGAAGTGCTACGGTCCTTTACGGCACAACAGCGCAGGAGCTCTCTGCACAACGTCAACGTGAAAGATCGCATTCCTGGTGTCTCCTGGTGTCACCTAAGATAAACCCGTCCTCTGTGCGGACACCGGGAATCTTCTCCCAGGGAAGAGCGTGCGAGGGAGGTGTCCTTCCTGTCTTCCCTTCCTCCTTCCCCCACCCCTCCGTCCTCTCCTCCTTCCCAGTGGATCTGAACATCAGAGGAGGGCAAACTCCAAGGAGAAAACGGCATCAGGGACACTTGCAGCACCCCAAAGCCCAGAGGAGCATCGCCACCCAAATGGACAAGACCTGTCCATTTATGGCTTCTTTGGCTCTGGGTTGAAAGATGATGTTCTTGCCATCTTAGGCAAAACAACCGTCCAGATCCGACTTAGAGGGGACATCCTTCTCCTGGCCCAGATATGTTTATTTTTAATGCTGTGAGCTCTGCTGGCTTGTGCAACCCCGAGAACCAGAGGAGATGCCCTCCCCCACGCCACGGTGCTCACTGCACTTGCAAAATCAAGTGCAGGGTTAAAAGCTGGTTATCAGAAGAGCAGTCTGCGTGTAGGAAAACCAAAGCAACTGTCCCAAAGAGAAGATAAGGAAAACGAAACGTCTGTTTAGAAAGGGAAGGGCACCATGGGGCACGCTGAGGCACAGCCTCAGCCCAGCACCCAGCACCCTTCTGACTCGCCTCTCCTGGAATCTCAGGGTCCTATCGTCCTGTGCTTTGCCCCCCACCCCAACTCGTGGCAGAAGTTCTGGGATCTCTGAGGCACCTGGAGCCATTTTTGGTGGAAGCACAGCCAAGAGGCTGAAGGGACAAAGTGGGGACACGTGGTGCCAGACGAAGCCTGCCCCCTAATAAAAGTTTAAGCCCAAATCCGAAAGCCATTCAAAACCCAGCAGACAGAACTCCGCACAAACATGCGGAAGGGGCCTAATTCCGCAGGTACCACCACGGGCTCGGCCAGCTAACAGCCCTCGGCTGGACCACTGTGAGCTCGGGGCAGGTACAGTGATTTGTAGTGGGTTCATGGGCAGAGGCGTCTAATGAACAGTAACAAAACATCTTCAATGACCTATGCTAAAAAACCAACAATAAATAATTCTGACCTATATATGCAATGGGGCACCAGCCAGCCTATGAAACAGAAATCATAATAAAAACCGCCACCTTTATTTTAAGGTATGTTGTCATAAAAATGCACCACAAAGCGCCCTACATATAAGTTGAACGATCTCGTGATGACTGCTTCCCTTATCACTTTTATACCTACGCAAAAAATATTTCTACGTGTGACCAAGCATAAGAAAGGTCACCGGAAGCGAGTATCTTGCTGGTAATGGATAGCACAATTTGAATGCAATTTCTTCTATTTCTGTTATTACTGCTACAGAATCAAAGGTACAATGATTGTTTCAAGTTTAAAAATATTACAGTAGAAGAAACACTGCTGCGAGTCCCCCCACGGTGGCCCCTTCGCTTCACACTCGCCCACCCCGCCATTCACGCCGCCTTCTGCCGCGGTTCTCGAAGTCCCTTTCCCCCTGAGAGTCTTTGCGAGCCATCATCCGGCCCACAGGGAGGGCTGCTGCCGAACACCGACCAACGGAGAGGCAAGGTTGGGCGCAACGTGAGGGGAGGTCTCCATCAGCCTTATCCAGCAGGTCTGGGGCCGGGGGGCCGCCAGCTCTTCCCCTTGAGGCAAAATGACTAGGAAAGGTAAAAATCTCCATCAGTTCAGGACGTCCAGGCAGCCATGACAGCACACCACAGATGCTCCGGAAACAGGACTTCCAGAGCTGCTTCTGAAAGGGGCAAGAATGGCGGGACAAGGGTGTTAGAAGCGAAGGGCAGCGTTCGGAGGGGATTCGTGGCAACGTATCCTGACTAATAATCATTGAGTCTAAATATTCGATCACATTTCTGATCCCACCGTGCGGTTTGTACGGACAGAAGCTCGTTGGCACGACGTCACCTGGGCAGACAGCAACCAGTAAGCAATGACGTATGGAGTTTCTGCTCCATCCTGGGCACCAGGCACACGCCACAAATGCACCAACTAGGCCCACTCCTGAGCGCTGGCTTTCAGGTCGGGGAGGGTGACAAGCAAGTAAGAAATCAATACAGAGTCACCGAACGATGCCACATAAATGCCAGTACAAAAGCCCCATGTGACCACACAGTGGTCGTCACTCCTTGCTGCGACTCAGATCATACAACACGGATACGCTGAGCCGAGCACGAGCTTCCTACTGCTGCTGTACTTAGTCACCACAAATGTAACGGCTTTCTATGGGCCCAAACCTGACAGCTGTGGAATGGGAATCCACACGTGGTCTCACTTGGCTAGACTCGCTGCCTCAGGGAGGCTGTGTTCCTCCCGCAGCTCCAGGGAAGGACCCAGGATCTCGCATGTTGCAGCCTGCAGAGGCTGACCCCTTCCCTGGCTCACGATCCCCTTCTATCTTCAAGCTAGAAATCGCATCACCCCAACCTCTGCTTAGGTCACTCCATCCCCTTCTCTCTCTTTTTCCTGACTTCTCTTTTGTACCCACAATTATTTTCATTAGTACATGTTTGTGATCCGTCATGACTGTGTTCATCCTGGTACATACACACCTCAAACTGCCACCTTCCGGCGTCCCATTCCCAGGTCCACCCCCCACCCCCCCATCTCCACAAGGTCTACTTCCCTGTTTCTTATCATCGTTCATTTTGCTCTTCAATGTATTTATATTTTGGGTTTCTCACACAATAGAAGCCACACAACACTTAATTGCCTACGCCTGGTTTCTTTCACTTAGAATTGTGGACTCAAGATGCATCCAATTTCCAAGAGATGGCTCAAACTCATCCTTCTTCGTGGCTGAGCAGTATTCCACTTTGTGCATAAATCATGTTTTCTTTATCCATTCATTGGTTTATGGGCACGTAGGCTACTTCCAGGATTTAGCTATTAGCAGTTGGGCTGTAACAACCAGGAGCATCAATGTGTCACCACGACATAACGTCTTTAACTCGGGAACATCCTGCTTCCCTCTTTCACTTATAAAAATCCTCATGACTGCACTGGATGACCTGGATCCTCCAGGATAATCTCTGCATCTCAAGGTCAGGTCAACCTCTTAACCCCACTGGCAACCTTAAATGCCCCTGAATTTCAACAAAGCAGAACAAAATCGCAGGTTTCGGGGATCAGGAGGAACATGAAGGAACATGACTGCATACCACGCTAGGGTAACCCTTCATCAACCCCCTAATAGAAGTGTTCCGTAACCTCTTGTTTTAGAGATATCTGGGATGGGGTAAACACTCCTTAAGAGTTTTTCACTCAGAAAATGTAAGTTCAAAACTACCATTGTCTACCTATGAGACTTTGGGCGAGTCCCTTTCAATCAAATAAGGAGACCAGTACCCGATGCACAGTTCTGCAGAGACAACTGTGTGAGGTGGATTTACGGAAAGAAGGGAGAAACTGAAATGTTCAAAAGCAAGTTAGTGAACATTAGATGAACTCAGTTGTTCCTGAATATCCCTGTCTGCAGTGCCATTTTGCCATTGCTAACACAAAAAACCCAACACCCGCAACTTACAGAAGGAGAGGTTTATCTGGCTCACAGTTTGGGCAGGCGCAGTCCATGGCTGCCGCATCAAGGCAGAAACTCCATACAGGAAGGGCCTGGTGGAGGAGAGCTGCTTACACCACGGAGGCCGGCAAGCTGAGAGGGAAGGGGAGGGCCCAGGGACAAGAAAGCACCCTCCCAGGTCACGACCTCAGTGACAGCTCTTCTAACCAGGCCTCACTTCTAAACACATGAGACTTTGGGGGAACATTTTAGATCTAAACCATAGTATTATTCACAAATTAAAATTTTTTTTCTCTGTAACTAAGTAAAATTTTGAAGCTAAAATGGGACCAGATACTCTGGGACACTGGCAATTAGCCAAAGGCACATGACTGAATCCTTCCCAAAAGAGATACATACAACGGTGCGGAGGGGCAATGAACCCCTAGAACGGAAAATGAGAGGTGCCAGGTGGGTCCGCACAGGCACCCGCTGCCCCGCAGGTGTGAACCCCCTCTTAGAGCAGGAGGCTTTTGCTGCTGACAGAAAATGTTTTAGGGGAACCTCTACCCTACCCATGCCTATGTCCATCCATTTGGAGACCCCGGTGCCTGGAACACAGCTCAACCGGCTAGAAGCTAGACAGACGGTGATGGGCTACCTTCCAGAGACCAGGAGAAGAGAGGCGGGATGGAGAGAACCAGCAGAGGGACACAAATCACGGTGGGAGGTTTTCACACATTGTCTGTGGATTTAAGAATAGGGCCAAGCCATCCACTGGTGGAAACTGTAACGACTAACGCTTCATCTGAATATTCACACGAACAGGCGGCAGCAGCAGGCACTCTCCCCTCAGGCGAGCTGAGAGACCCTCCAAACGCCAGCTGGGGGTCAGGTCACGAAGCAGAAGCAACGTCCATCTGGAGCCCGATGTGATGCGGCCAAGTGACAGTGACCAGGGCACACTGGAGGGACGAGATCGTTTGTTCATAGCTTTGTGAACGGCTCGGATTTCCTCGGTCAAAGTTGAAGAGCTCAAAAACAACTGACAGGGCTGTGTGTAGCTCAGCGGTTACAGCAGCGGCCTCCCAAGCACACGGCTCTGGGTTTGATTCCACAGCACCATACACGCTGGGCGTGGTGATGCACGCCTGTAATCCCAGCCCTCGGGAGGCTGAGGCAGGAGGACTGCTTAGTTCAAGGCCAGCCTACACAGTGAGCTCAAGACCAGCTTGGGTTACAGAGCAAAACTGTGTCTCAAAAAAAAACAAAGAAAGAAAGATTTTGAAAATTTGCTACAATCTGAGAAAAAAGACTTATTCTTCTAAGGGGAAGTTATTATAAGAAATAAAAGTAGGAGGGGAATGGGACAGTGGGCAAGCACAAGGCTCCGGGTTCCATCCCCCAGCACCACATAATGCTGGGTGTGGTGGTGCAACACCTGCAATGTCACCAATTGGGAGGCTGAGGCGGACTGCCAAATGCAAGGCCAGCCTGGGCTACACCGTGAGTTCAGGACCAGTTTGGGCTACAGAGCGAGATCCTGTCCCCCCAAAAAAGAAAATTTTAGGAAGCACCTATTAGAAATCCATCATGCATAAAAATGGGCTCTGAGAAAAGAAAAATCAATCCCTGGAGAGCAAGGCTGAGCCAGTCATCTGCGTTAGCCAACACGGTGGATGGGATAGGAAGTTGTTTACACAGGAGAACTGCAAATGGTGAACATAACCAGGGGATGAGGGGGAAGAGGCAGCACAGAGAAGAACCACTGGTCATAAATATCAAATCCCAGAGGAAAAATAACGCAGACTCTGTGGAAGGGAGACGCAAAGGCGAGTAGGTGGGAGAGAGGACAGAGACGACTGACCACGCAAATGCAAACAAGCCTCGTCCCAGGGCAACGACCGAAACTGACAGAAAGCTGCAACCAGAGGTCACGTTCTCCAAGGAAAAGAATCAGAACTTTAAAAAAAGACGCATTTAACAAAAACGCCTTGACAGCTTTAGCAACAAAAAGCAATCCCCCACCTGACCACGGGAAAAAAACGAAAGTGCAATTACGAGACCGTTTGTAAGATACCAGCAAGGACTGTGTGTCGTTCGGAAACTCAAAGCATGAGGCGGCGGCCTCCCCCAAAGTCAAACTCGTCCCTCATCGGAAAACAATAAAAACAAATAAACCACTTGATAAATATGACACGCTGGAAAATGAAGGAGTCATGAGAAGGTTTCAAAGAAATGCTAGACTTGGGACCTGTAGCTCAGAGAAGAGAGGACAAAGAAAAACTAATAAATACAACAGAAGAATCTTCAGCAATTAATAAATAGAATATAGTTAGGTTGGTCAGGAAAATAAAAGAAATCAAGTTAGCACTGAGGAAAAGGTTACACACTCACAATTAAAGAGCAAGTCAAAACGGACAGCAATACAGGATTCTGATCACTTTCAAAATCTTAACGAAACTGCTCCTTCTCAGGGAAACTGCACGGGAAGCACACAGAAAAGTATCAGCTGAAGCAGCTGAACTTTGTTTAAAACTGCTTTCAAAGAAGACTACGGGGGCGAGAGTACTGTGTGTGCCCATTCACATTCTCAAGTTACAGGTAATTCCAAGCCTCACAGGTATTCCAGAACAGACAGGAGCGTGGGAATCAATTCAGTTCTCAAAGTTAATATTATCCTGGCATCAAAAGCTGGCAAAGAAACTCTTAGAAACGTATCTCATGAGTATAAAAGGAAAACTTTCGTAGAATATGCCAACAAATTATATCCAACATTATATTAAATGGAAAAAAGGCTATGTAAATAGAGCAATTAGCCACAGCAACGGTGGCTGACCAGAAAAAAAAAAATAGCAGAAAACAGAAAGAAAAGGAGACGCCGGCACACAGAGGGAAATAGTGAACTTAACCAAGATCTAACAGCTGAGAAAAATCAGTATTAAGCCACAGCATAAATCTAAAAATTCCCCACTTAGCAAAATTTTATTGGAAAAATATAATGGAATTGGATGATATAACGAATTTATTTTTATTATTACTTCCATTATTTGAAACATTTAGGAATTCAGTATCAAGAAGAAATAGCACTCTAAACAAATATACTGGGAATAAGACAAGAGAAATGATAAATAACCGAATAACTTTCACAAATAAACCTAAGACAGAGATGGGAAGTCGGTACGAACCTTCCTAGATTTCTTTAAGGCTTTAATCAAAGGACAATGCACAACACCGTGAAATGCCATTTTCCCATGAACTATTTATAGATATACCCAACCTGGGGGGACTTCAGGAGAAAGGACAGTGTCTGAAGTTCACCTGGAAAGAGAAACAAGCAATAAAAACAAAAGAATTTATTTAAGAGCAAAAGGAAAGAGTCTTGACCTACAGATAATTAACACACTAATATATTACAGCAATTAATTAATGAGTAAGCAGAATAAAATAAATGTCACCCAGGCCACCACCAGTGCTGAGAGGACACGCCTCGAGTAGGTGACAGGGCAAACATGTGAGCGTGGGTCACCGGGGACGCGCTAAAGCGGACTGCTAGGTCTGTGGACCTCAACTTCACCTCATGCTAAAATCATTTCTAACCAAACAAAAAACGAGAGTTCGCTTTTTTAAAAATTAAGCTACAAATAAGAAGAAAAAGGTACAAAGGATCGTGGAGAGTAAATGTATGATTTTACTGCTGAGTCTAAGAATGAGTGAAAATACAGAGCAAAAGGTGTCACTGTCAACTAGATCTGTACTTTTTTAATAAAGATGCCATGAGGAATGTATTTGAAGATCCTACCCGTCATTATCAAACACACTGCTAGCCACATGATCACTTCTCAGGAAAATAAAAAGAAAGGAAGAAGGAAAATGGGGTCTGGACAGTAATAATTCTTTCTCCCAAGAAATAAAAAAATATGAGCGGCCAATAAATAGTTGAAAAAAATCAGCCTCACGATAAAGAAAGAAGGAAAATTATTGTAACGAGATAGTGCCTTTCTGAACGTAACTGACCTACACACGCGGAAAGGGCGGCATGGCGGGAGAAGACCACAGGCCCAAGATGCGCAAGGCCCAAGGTTCAATCCCCAGCTTTGTAAAATAATAATAATAATTATTATTATTATATTCACTTTCAGCAACAAAACACTGAACAGAGCACTCGCAAACAGGGCAGCTGGGACTTAGTTCAAATTCCCGAAAGGTGACAGAGCAGCAGATGTTGGCCTTCATGATGGACCCGCGCTCTGACACCAGAATCTCACTTCTAAGACGCCGCGGAAGCCACTGCCAGCAATCAGCAAAGACTTCCTCGTGAGACGCTCCTCACAAGCAGGGCTAGAAAACATCTCCACACCCAAACGCAGGGCTGCACAAAGGACACAATGAGACAGTGAAGTCCAGAGGATGTAAGATCCGACCGCCTGGGTTCAAACGCTACTTGGTCTGCAGAAACCGCGTGACCTTGAACACCCTACTTCCGTTCCTGCGTCTCAGTTTCCTCTGCATGTGAAACAGAGACAACAAGCGTACAGATTCACAGGGCATGAGGAGTCAAGTTTGCAGAAGTCAGGACCAGCGATGGGTGGGGATGGCACAGGCCTGTAAACCGAGCACTCCGGGAGGCTGAGGCAGGATCCCAACACTAAGCTCCGCTTGGGCAACTCAACGCCTCAGTGAGACCCTGCCTCAAAACAGAAGATAAAAACTGGGCTGGGGTGTAGCTCAGTGCTAAGGTCCCGCATTCAATCCCCAGTATCGAATTTTTTTTTAAAGTCAAGATAGGTAGAGCCCTTGGAAAGAGCCTTAGGAACGCTAAATATTCAATAAACGTGACTCACTGTAGTGCTAAGAGAAATACTGTGACCAACAGGTTCACATTACAATTGACTTTTTTAACCTCAGCGCCATACAGAAATGCCAGCGACAAGTGAAAAAGATCCACCACCTAGGAGTTTTTCCAGGAAACACAAGAGGCAGGAACTGTTCCTAATCATCTTAGGGGGCCAGCATCACCCTGAGAGCAAAACCACACAAAAATGACACAAGAAAAGAAAGCTGCATGCCAACACTGGGCGTGATCAGAGACACATAGGTGCCCAACAAACGGAACCACGTCAAAGCCGAGAATTACGATCAGGAGTGGCAGCTTCTTCTTCTCTGCAAAGTTGAATCTATACTCAAAACTCATTCCGTGTGGTCCACCATATTGTCTCAGAAAGAGGTATCACACGGGCACACCAGCTGATGCACGAAAACCATGCCACACACTTCAATGTTCCTCACTGATGAGAGCAAAAAAAAGAAAAGAAAAATTCTCTCAGCAACCTAAGATGTGCGTGAACTTGGGGGGCCATCTGCAGCAAACATGGATCCTGACAGCTTGCCCTGAGTCAAGGACAGGGAGCACAGGACCAGCCAAGGCCACCATCAGACTGAAGATCCCAGCCAGTGGCACAGGGTCGGGAGAAGAAAGTACAAACCAAACCTGGAGGTGAATGTTTATCTCACTTCCAGTCATAATTACCAAAACCAAACACAACCCAAATACTTTTTCAACAGGTAAATGAATAAATAAACTTGAGCATCCGTGCAGTGGCACAGTACTCAGGCAGAAGACGGGGGATGGACTATCGTCTCAGAAAGCAAACCTGGCAGCAAGGTACAAAGGGAAGGAGACACATCTCAGAAGGTGGCAGATTGTGTAGGTATCTGTCCACTGGACGAACTTGAGTCAAAACTCCAGTGGCAAACAGGAGATGGGTGGCAGGAATGAGAGGTGGCACAACTGCAAAGGGGGCACCAGAGGGACCTGGGGCCACACACCGGCCTGCATGCTGACTGTCAATCAACTTCAATGTATGCCGTTTTTAATTTAAAAATTAAATGGTTTTTAAGTTAAATTTTTAAGGACTAGGGAGACAGCTCAGTGGTAGATAGCAAGCAAGTGTGAGGCTCCAGGATTGATCCCAGCCCTGGAAAAAAAATAAATTCAAAGTAAGATCTAAGACAGTCTATAATATCAACTTCGACAGATAAAGGAAGAAACATACTGCAGCATTGGAAAGCACTGATGCTGACCTGAACTCATGCCTAGATTTGTTAAAGTAGGCACAGTCAGCTTACTGTCTGCATGCCATCCTGACACACTGGTGACTTCAACCATCCAGAAGGTCCCTGCCCTCACTCTTCAAATCCCAGATGATTAAGGACCTAGGATTCTCTTCCTTCTTTAGAACTAACATTCAGATCACAGCCCAGAATTGAAAGGGTAGAGATGACAGAAGTTGAACCTAGTAAGTTTAAAGACCCCTCAGAAGAAACATTATTGGCCACTCATTTCAAAATAGTCATTCTATGATTATACGAGGTGATGGCCCAGGTAGGACAGCCAGTGAGGCCCACTGCCTCCTGCAGCAAGGCCAAAGTGCCCTAGGGGCCATGTATGCACTCCAACAAATCTCTAATTTACTACAAGTAGCTGTTCCTGAAAAATCCCTAGTTTCCCCACGAGCTGATTACACTGACTATCAAAAAAATTCCCCAGAAACATTCCAGAACTTTAGAAAGGTGGCAGATTTGCAATCATTCCCACCAAGAAGAGATTCCCTATGTTAAATGTATTTTCCCACGTTGACTTTCTGCGGGTCCTCCTGGGGTGTGTACTGAGTCAGAGCTGTATCCACGCCAAATCAGATAGGAAAGCCCAGTGGACCCCAAGGGCCCATCTGGCTCCTACCCCCCTCCCAGAAGGCAGCGGTGATGAAACAGAGCCGGAAGCCACTCACCTGGGCTGGCCAGACAAATGCGTTACCTGAATAAACTATTTCTGATTCATTCTACAACAGGAAACAATTTTCCATCAGAAAACTGCCAACAGGCCACACATGGTCTTTACCTGGCATGTAGCTTGGGTGACAGTACCTGAGGGTGACGAGAAAATTCTCCAGTGTCCTAATTTCACCACTGTGGACTGGCCTGAGGCTTCTCTCCTCATCGACTCATAAGCAATCCTTGGCACACGGTGTGGTGCTTGGAGGGGTAAAACTGACCTTAATTCTTCAAGTTACAATTTTTAATTGACCTCCATTATCAGAGCAGATTACACGGGTAACTTAATCTGATTGTTCCTTTGCACTGGGGTGTGGGCTATGAAAGTGGCACAGTTTAGATCTAAAATGTCCCCCCAAAAGGCTCACACCTCCAGAAGGTGACAGGACCACGGGGCACTATGCCTACAGTGGATTCGGTCTTTCCATAGGTGACGGTGCTATCAGGAGGCGGGGTCTGCACCAAGGCAGATCACTGGGCCTGTGGCCTTCAAGGGTGTGTTTCTGTCCCCATTCCTACCTTTTCTGCTTCCCAGCTGCCACGGGTTGGCTGGGCTGCTGTCCCCCACCGTGACCTTCTGCCACGCTGTGTCTGCCGTGGGGCCAGCTGACCACGGGCTGACTGTGGCCGTGGGCTGAAGCCGGCCTCCCCCGCTGCAGGCTGTGGTGCCAGGCACTTTGTCCTAGTCACAGTGCAGTAACTAAGAGACAGTGCACGTGAGGGACGGAATCTTTGCCCAGTATCTTGACTGCAGTGGTAGACACACGAACTGACACAGATAACACAATCATACAGGACACAGTTCACACACAGAGTGTGTAAGCAGAATACAGAGACTCCAAGTGCGACGGGTGGCCTGCACCTGCGTCAGTGCTCCGTCTTGGTGAAGGTACTTCACCATCGCTCTTGAAAATGTTGCCACTGGGGGGAAAAGGGTATCTCTGTGCAACTCCTCCTGTGTTAACCTTCAACTCCCCCAAGGAAAACCTCAACTAAACCAAAAAAGGCAGAGTGAAGCCTACGGTTTCCTCCTGCCCCTGACACCAGTCCTCCAGGAGGCAGCAACTCTTACCAGTTTCCTGCATATGGTAAATTAAAAAAAAAAAAAAGGAAAGGAAAGAAAGACAAGAGGAAGGTAGGCAGGCTGACTTAAACACTGGGATGTCTCCCCACGTCCCCAATGAATCACGGAGTCCTCCTGTGCACGTGGGTGGGAAGGCTGAACGTCCCCAAGTCAAGGAAAGAGGCTTTGCTGAACACATCTCCCCCAGCACCCGCTTCCTCTCTCCCTGGCTCCCACGGCACACAGGTCTTTCCCTAGAAGACTGAGCAGTCTTTCTCTATGAAATCTGACCAACCCCTGATAAAAATGGAAAGCATTACTGCCCAATGAAACGGCCCCATCAGAGCCCCTCCCGGGACACAACCAAGACGACACTCCTGAGCTGTACCCATTTACCAAGCAACAGTCCTACCAAAGGATGAGTAGACAGAGGACAGCAGAGACGCCCTGGGGTCTAAAGAAAGCACTTAGGATGAAACACAGAACCAAACACAGAGACAGCCGCAACCTGGGGGCACGGTCTGCAGAGGGCAGAGAAAACATCAAAGACAGCCTACTGTGTACACGCTCTGAGCTAAAAGGGTCCACACTGGACCAGGGGGCAGAGCAGAAAACTACTAAAAATAACTTGCAGAGGAAAAAACAACGAGCCCTTAGATATTAAAAATATGACAACAACAACCACAAAAAGCTCAGTGTAAGAACAGGGAGACCTGGTTAAGAAAACCTAAAGAATAAGAGCGAAAGAATAAAGGAGAAAAAAAATGAAAGTTAGAAGGTGGATCCGGGAAGTCACACATGCAGATAACAGACGACGGGAAAGAAAGCAGCAAGAAGTGAGGAGGCAGGAAATCCCAACAGGAAGTTCTGGGACCCGACTTCCTTCCCGGTAAGCGGACTCGGGGAAGGAAATGGGTGAACCCAGACTCACACCCGCCACGCAGTCGTGGTACCGCTCAGGTTAGAAGACAACAGTCATTAGGGGCAAAGCAAGCAGCACGCAGGCTCCGAGAGGGACAGACGATTCCAAAAGCAATTAAGAGCTCAGACAGCACCGAGGCCTTCGAGGTACTGCTGGAAGGTGGAAGACACTGCCTGCGAGCCTCACGGGAAGCGTGTTCGAGCCTGATCCCCGGCCCCACTCAGCTAGATAACAGGCAGCTTGGCAGCAGGAGGGGCATGCTTTCAACAGGGCAGGCCTCAAGCCTTCCCCGTCCTGACCAGGGCAGGCGCTGGAATGCGTGAGCGTGGAAAACACACAGCACAACCACGGAGCAAGCCAAGACACACACACACACACACACACACATGCGCGCGCCTGTCACACCGCACTCTGGAAGCCTGAGGCAGGAGGAGACCAAGCTTGAGCCCAGGCCAGGGAACGTAATGACTTAGCCATATCCTGTCTCAAAATCAAAAATAAAAATAGCCTGAGGATGGAGCTCAGTGTGAAGGCCCTGGGCTTGATCCCCAATGTCACGAAAGAAAAAAACAGACACAGAGAGAGACAGAGCGTTTATGTGGCGGGGATAAGGTAGATACTGAACTGGAATCCACGCCAGCACCTTGCTGCGTGTGGGCACCGCGTGGTGAGCACTCCCAGCGCCCTGACCCGACGCTGCGGTGACACATGAGGTCTCGGGCAGGTGGGGCTCACACCTAAGTCAGGGTTAATATCCCCCTGGTGATTCTAAAAGAAAACAACGAAGGGTAATGCAGACACGCCGCAGAAGTGGTAAAGAAGGAAATCCTAAAACAGGCTCGCCGGGCCATTCCTAAGAAGCGGCCTCTGCTGTTAGGCTTCCAGGCTCTACCTGGTTTGGGCAGCTCCAAGAATAAGCCAGCGGGGGTTCCCGGGGCTCCCTCAGACGCCCCAGAAGCCAAAGTGCTATCACCAGCCCACTGCACCATCCACAGGTAGGTCCAGGCAGCAGCGTCCGACCCAACTGTCGGAAGTGGTTACCTGGCCATCTTCAGTCTTGCAGCTGTAGCCAACAGGGCTCCTTGTCTGCAGAGCACTGTGTCCTGGAGCCCCACCAGAAGGCTGCCGCGCCAGCCGGACCTGGAGCCCCACCAGAAGGCTGCTGCGCCCTCCAGACCCCACAGCCCGGGGAACCATTTGAGGCCAAAACCGGCAGCGCAGGGTTGATCTAACACCCACGCTGAGTCATGGGGGTGGGAGTTGTCGGGACTGCTGGGACCAGCTGCTGGGCTTCCTGGAGTTCCCACTGCTCCAGCAACTTCTCCTCCATCCCTGTGGCCTTTCTGAGTGGGTTTGGTGACAATCTCTCTCACCACCCCCCCCCCCAAGCAGTGGTAAATCTAACATGTGCATAACTAAAAGTACAAACGGAGAGAAATGAGGAAACAGAGGCAGACCACAAGGAGGCGGGGGGGGGCCCTCTGGGGATGTGGGGAGGGTGGGCACAGGAAGGGTGCCCCACATCCACGCCCGCTTCCCCAAGCTGAATGTCACTGTTACCTACCGCAAACATAGGCTAACAGAATAATCTGGGGAGAATTTAAAAAGAAATCAACCGAAGCAACAGCTTCACAGATGGGCCAGTGGCCTGAAGCTGAGGACCCCTCACAGTGTCCTGCTCCCCGCCTTTCCCGCAGCTCCTGGGGACCGATTCTCTGCCCCATCTGAAGGGAGAGCTGTTTTTCCTGCATCTTCACCAACTCCCGATTTCGTCTCATTTCCGGTTTTCCCCATCTTACACCAAGAAATGTTATTTCATTATTTTTACATTCGGGTTTCATTGCCGACGACGGAGGTTGAGACTTCCCCCCTGGTGTCTAAAGAGGCCACGTGCAGCTGCATTTCTGTAAACCGCCCGCCTGTCTATGTCCTGCTGGCTTTTCTCTCTCCCATCCGCCTTTGATTCTGCGTTCTCTGCCACAGCTGGTTCCTCTACCCACTGTCACCTCCCGCCACGCTGCGCTTTCTCCCCTGTCCCTCCCAGAAGTCCTCTTCTCCCAGGCTGCGAGGATGGACACTCCAGGATCTAGACGGGGCTTCCGCCCCAGTGGCCAGGGAAAAGCCCACCCTGGATTTAGTGAGTAAGTAAAGGAAGGTCCAACATTTAGGAACACAAGTTCGAGCGCAGCCCAGGCAACTTAGAGGACATCTGGGGTTCCACTGAAGAGACTTTAACAAAGGGACAGTTTACTATAGTGGGGACAGGGCCAAGGAAGCCAATAAGGGACCACGGGACAGGGATGCACCCATGATCAGCACCCACCAGGAGAAGGAATGGCGAGAGTGGGTGGAGCATCATGAGCTCAACCATTCTCCACACGTGGGAGGCTGGGGCAGGAGGACTGCCATGTGTTGCCTGGGAGTTCAGGACCAACCTGGACTACAAAGTGAGACACTATCTCACAGACAGATAGATAGATAGATAGACAGACAGATAGATAGATAGATGAAAACCTCCTCAACCCAAGACCTCAAACTCCAAAGTCCTTGAATCCTACAGGCTCACAGCCTGACTGAAACTATTACCAAAACAAATAAAAATAATTGCCAAGCCAGCTCTGCAGAAACAGAAGGCAGGAATAGGCCAGCTTATTCCCAGTTACCTTCCTGGCAGCACCAGCCAAGCAACTGGCAACTCCACCAACATTTTCTGAACACCCCATGCCTCAGTTTCCCCACCAGGAAAAGTCTGCATAGTTTTATCATCCCACCAGAATTTTTTTTTTTCTTATGCTCAAGGAAAAGGAATGCCCTTACAGAAAAAGAGGGTTGCCAAAATCTGGTCCTATCAGCCAACTTCCACCAGGCCTTGGGATTCTCAGCAAGAGTTGGTTTTGCAATTCCTTTGACTCTGCCAACCCTCCGGGGGAAAAAAATCTTCCCACAAGGATCCAAGGCTCACAAGTAGAGGAAATCTTTGAGAAAAATCTGGGTTGATGAGCAGCTAAGAAAAGCCAGGAGGGAAGAGACGCGTCTATATATGTTTGCGCCGAAAATAGAAAAAGTTGAAAAGCAAATGTGTTTCTAAAATACGGCTTCTAGAAGCCAACCTTCTGTTGCTCCTGTACTCCTCAGATGACTGGAAAAGGCAGGGTGATTCCCCGTCTCCTCTTCACAGCCTCCTCAGCCTAGATTGCAAAATTCAGGAGCACAGAGCTCTGACACTGGCAGGCACGGGTTCAAATCCCACCACACTCCACACTGCAGCTCAAGTTTGTTCCAGGACAGGTGGAGTGCAGGGAGGCCAGAATTACAAATTATAAGAACAAAGCTTGTGCCACCAAACAGACTCCCATACATGGCAGCGAGTTTTGTTTTGTTTATCATAAGCACTACAGATCAGAAATCCAAGAGCTAGACAGGCCTCTTGCACAGGACTCCAATCCCAGCACTCGGAGAGGCAGAGGCAGGAGGATTACAATTTCAAACCTAGGCTAATCAATTTAGCAACTTCAGGAAACCCTGTCTCAAAATAAAAAAGGCTTAGGGATACAGCTCAGTGTGAAGGCCCTGGGCTCCATCCTCAACACCACAAAAATAAATAAGTAATTAATTGATTTGCAACCCAAATCTCCTCTTCAACAATCACCTCTGGGACCCAGGCCAGACAAGAGGAGCAAAAATATTTTCCCAATTAGAAGACATTTCAAAAACAACATGTAAGCCAGGTGTGGTGGCACACACCTGTAATCCCAGCATTCGGGAAACCCAGAAGGAGGAGGATCACCATGAGTTCGAAGCCCTCATGGACTGTATAGTAAGTTCAGGACCAGCCTGGACTAAAGAACAAGACCCCACCTCAAAAATAAATACATAATAAATAACATGCGAATGTCTACATCCATGTTCGTACATGTGGTATGTTTTGTGCACTATGGATCACCTCAAAAAATGTCTGCAACCACCTCTAAGTGACAATCCTCTCAGACCCCAGGGTTTCCAAAGATGCCACAATCCCAGGCCGACACGGTTTTAGCAGGACCTATGCTTCCCCTTTGACAGTGACAGGGCTCTACCTCCCTAGGCTTTGAATGTGGGCTGATACGTGTCACTACCCTGACCAGGAAATGCACAGTAGAAGGGGCACCACATGGCCTGGAGGCCAGGACCCAACGCACCACGCTCTTCTGCCTTGTTCTCTGGGGACACTCGCTCTTGGAATCCAGCTGCCATGCTCTGAGGAAGAACGAAGCCACATGGAGAAGCCACATGGAGAGGCCACGTGTCGATCTGGGCCAACGGCCACGTCAACCCCAGGCGCGGGAGTGATGCTGCCTCAGATGATTCCAGATGCAGCTGTCAAGCTGCCCAGCCTTGCAACCTCTCCAACTGAGGTCCCCAACATGACGAAGCAGGGGAAAGCCACCCCACTGCACACACCCACCTCATACCCCCCCCCCCAAATGCCTGACCCAAAGTATCTACCAGCAAAACAAGATGTCAGACACACCACCAAGTTTTGGGGTGGCTGGTTCACAGCAACAGTAACTGGCACAGAAAACATTTCAAATATATATATAATATATATATATGAATGTGTATGTGTGTATATACATATTTGCATCTACATACACACGTGTGTGTGTATATTATTTTTCTCAGTCAATCTTCAGAGGCCCTTCTAGAGAGGATATCCGACATTACTTCTGAGTTAGAACCCACGGGCTTTTCCCTCACTACTCTTGGGAAAACGGTGGCCTGGTAGTTAAGATCAAAGAAAAACACTTGAAAGCCCTCAAAATATACAAAAAACACCCATTCTCATTGCAGAAATAAACCCTCATTAGCGAATCTAACACCTTATTTCAACCGGCTTTGAAACAGAGATCAAAAATGAGCTGTTCACCTGCACCAGCTCAGCAGGGCCCTGGGCTGGTCCTTCTCCCGGGCTGAAGGCTCACACATTGAGTGTTTGCACAGTAAACAGAGTCGGTGTCCGAGGCATAATTAGCACGTACCGGGATGCCTAAGGGCTGACCAGACGCCAGGCAGAATGACTGTGTCCGTGGTCGGCAGAAGTGAGAGTTTTCTGATTCCAGCACTAACCCTTCCCGGTCTCAGCTGCACTCTAAGCTGCGCCTTCTGTGCAGGAAAAGCCAGGACAGGCTCCTTCCCGTACCACGAGCGACCGAACGCGGCAATCTGTTCAGTCTTCAGCCCCAAACTTTTCAGTCTATAACCATGTCCACGTTTGGTGAGCAGCCAAAAAAAAGGGATCTCCGGTTGCATAGGCTTAGAAATGTTATACAATATTAGGCAACGTGACTGTCAGACATCTCTCTCTGGTTTGGTAGAAAGAACTGTCCTTATTAGGAAAATATAAAAAGGAGGGGAAGGCCAGTGTGTGTTAGGAATCAAGCGTCTGGGAAGTTGCCCTAATCACTGCACGGTTTTCAAGATGAATAAATAAAAATATTACCTTCGGGCATTCTGAACATAGTCCCGGAGGATTACATAAATACTCCAAAGCCACCCTTAGACAGTGGCACACACACCAAGGACCAGGGGTGGGAACAAGGAGCCGGGTTACTTCCCGCTGTGTGACTTCAAGCCGGCCACTCACCCTCCCTAAGCCACAGTGCCTGCGGATCACGGCTCAATTCCAAACTCCCTCTCCAGGACCCTTAAGCAGAGCAGTGCCCAAGTTTCCCAGGTAAGAGCTGCTATTTTAATGTTTCTGTATGGTGACTGTTTCCCAAGCAGGAATATCATTACTCAGAGATAACTAATCTGTTAAAAATTATCCTTGAGGGGAGACAGAGCCTGTGTCTGGCTGCCACACGCTGCTAGCAACCTGTGCTGATGTCATGGATACCCGACGGCAGACTTCATCACGCTGGTGCGCCCTGCCACGGTGGGTGGGTGGGCGTGGGCCGGCCAGTGTCCTCCCTTACACTACCCGCATCTGAGGTGCCGGCTGGGTCTTCCAAAACGGGACTTCGATGTGAGGCAGATGAGAAGCAAGTGGATAGGAACGGGAAGGGGAGGGACGGAAGAAAGGGACACACCACAGAGGTCAATCCGAGCCGGGACCCCTGCACAGAAATGTCACTGCCAAGGAAACAGCTTCAAACAGGAGCCCAGGGGCCGGGTCTGGAGTTCGCAGAAGGTCCGACGCCCCCTGGGAACCCCATGAGCTGTGGGGCCGGGGCCAGCAGCCACCTGGCATGTGCCTACTAACTGTTGGAACAGATTCTCCCTGCCAGAGAAAGGTCTTGCCCATCCTGGAAGTGATGGGAGGCCTGGGGCTCAGAGACCACCGTGCTGGAGAACCGGCCAGCCGGCTTGCCACAGACTCGGCACAGCCTTTGCCAAAGGGGCAGACCCGTCATCCGTCTTGGACAGCCCCGTGAGGGCGCCTCCGCTGGCAGCGGCTGTCGGCAGGACCGGGATGCCCCCAGAGAGGTCCCGCTGTCCCCAGCCAGGCTCGGCCCGGCCCGATGCTGCGGGATCCTCGGGGCTGCGGGGCCCACCAGGATCGGCTGGGTCCTCTCCCCAGGTGTGAGGAAGTCTGTGCAGAGGTCCGCTGAGACCCGCGCCGCCACCCGCGTCCACCGTAAGGCACCACGCCGGCCAGCCAAGGGAAATCCCTTTTTCCGATCGATGGCGCCGTAACCATGTGGCCATCGCAACACCCTCACCCTGCGCTCGCGACCCCCGTCCGAGCGGTGTCCGTCCTGACGCCGCAGCACACGCACCCACGTTCGCAGGGCTCTCTCCCCACAGACCCTGAGGGAAAACCACTCCCCCAGTCCTTTCAGCGCTGGGCTGCACAGCTGCGCCGGAGCCCCGACTGCCGCGGGCGCGCGAAACTGTCCCGCGCCGCACGGTCCTAGTTCCGCCCCGCAGGGCCCCGGGGCAACGCGGAGCCCAGGCTGCGCGGGCAGGGGCCGGTCGCGCACGGCGGCGGGAGCGCCGCGCGGCTTCGGAGGGCCAGCGGCTCCCTCGCCCGGCTGCCGGCTCACACTCTGTCCCCCCCGGGCCGAAGTTCGGCGCCGCTGCCGGCCGCGCTCCGCCACCGCCCGCGCCCGCGCACAGGTGGCCACCCGCACAGGTGCGCCGGGCTGCGCGGCTCGGGTGGGTCGCCCCGGCGCCGTCCCGACCCCGGCTCCCGGGAGCAGGCGGCCGGGCAGGCGGGGCTCCCGGGCGCCGACCCGGGCGTCCCCGCCGCGCCGGGCCCCGCGCCGCCGGCCGCGGCCACTCACCCTTGCGCTCCCGCAGGCTCGCGAGCGACCAGAGCAGCAGCGCCACCGAGGCCAGGAGGCAGAGCTGGCTCAGCAGAAGGTCCCTCCGGCGGCGGCGGCGGCGCGGGCGCGCGCGCTCCGCGTGGCCGGGCGGCGTGGCCGGCGGCCGCATGCTGGGGCCGCGGGGCCGCGGGCGGCGGGCGGCGGCGGCGGGCGGCCCTGCGTGCTCGCGGCGCTCCGGGGCGGCCGCCTCCGGCCCGGGCTGTCGTCGCTGCGCGCCCGCCTCCTCCCGGCCGCCGCTCCCGCGCGGCGCCGCCCCCCGCGCCCCCGCCGCCTCCGCCCCGCCGCCCGCCCGCGCCGCCGCCTCCCGGCGCGCGGGGTCCCTCTCCGCGGCGCGCGCCATGGCTCCCACGCTCCGCGCGCGGCCGGGGCGGGCCGCGGGGAGCGCGTGCGGGGCGCCTGCTGCACGGGCGGGCGGGGGCGCGCGGGGCGGCGCGCGCCCGAGGACAGGGGGCGGCTCCGGGGCGGGCCCCCCGCGGTGCCCCCGCGCCCGCGCGGAAGCGTTCCCGAAACTTTCCGCGAAGCCGAGGGTCTCTCGGCCCCCTCCCCCCACCCCGCGGCCCGAGGGGGCGCCGCCTCACAGCCCGCCGCCTTCCGGGGTTCCCCTCTGCCCCCTTGTGGGGATCCCCCTGCGCGCCGGACTCAGTCGGGCCTTCCCCTGGCGTTTGGCTCTGTCGGGGCGCCCTGGCTCCCCCCTCTGGCTCAGGCTTACACTTCGCGCCCTGGCGTGCTGGACAGGGCCCAGGGCTGTGGCTGAGGGCAGTGGCAGCTGGCACGGTGGCTGAGAGAGGTGGCCTGAGGGTCCCTGCCAACCTGGGAGGGCCTCGTCGGCCTGCCAACTCCGAGGCCGCGACCGTGGGACCCCAGCCCCTGCTCCCACTACCCCTCCTGCCCCCGCGGACTGCGCAGGCCGTGCCCTGGAGGCAGGCAGGCTCTGCAGAAGGTGCCCATTTGCAGAGGTCACCTCGTCACCCCATGTATCTTACTGGCCCTCCCGGCGCTCCCCTGACTCCCCTTGCCTCTGTACAGATGCCGGATGAGTAACAGCCCTTTTGGGGTGTCCTTGTGGTTGGGCTGAAACGGGAAAGATCTCCTGGAAACGGGAGATCCGTCAGATCGGTCAATCCAGCTGCAGGCTCTAGGGAGGGGCTGGAGGGACTGAGGCAGCCTCGGTGTGGGCTTCCCAAGTCCCCCGTCCAATCGCGTCCCCATGCATGGTGACCTGCTATTCTGCAGCCTCCCAGACAAGCCCTGGAGCACCTGGGGACAGCGGGAATAGAGAAGGGGCTGGGGAGTTGGTCATAGGTGTCTTCCCTTTCCTTCTCCTGCGCGGCACTTATGCCTGGGCTCAACACGGCGGCACTTATGCCTGGGCTCAACACGGCATCCTGACAGGGCGGAGAGCGCCTGGCTCAGGGGAAGACGCCCAGGCAGAAGGAACAGTGTGCTGTAGAGATGGGTGGGGTTATGGAGAGGGAGCTGGAAGAGAAGCGACACTACTGTGACCCACAGAAAGGTGTCTGAGTCGATGCTGGCTTTGGAAGACTTGCAGCAAAGCAAAGAGAAGTTTCCCCTTGCGGCCACCCACCATCCAGGAAGAAGGGCAGGGGCTTGGGTCCCCAGCTGTAGCTTCTGCAGGCTCCCCTCTCCCCTATGATGGCCCCTCTGTCTCACCCAGGCCTCCCCTCAGGCAAGGGGGTAAGCTGGCATGCGGGTCCCCAACAGCACTGAGAAGGGAGTAGCCTGGGGCTCCGGTCCCAAGGAGAGCACGCATTCCTGCCCTCTAGGCCCCGGAGGGTCCCAGGAGACTGAGTTTTGGGAGAGTGGGAGCCAGAATGTGGCCCGTGCTCAGGGTCTTCCGCTCTCAGGACCCTTGTCCCTCCCTGGTGGCCCTTGCATTTATTCTTGGATCTCTCTGCACTGTCTCCACATTCTGGGCCCTTGTGTGGCCCTGGGGATCGAGCCCAGGGCCCCAGGGCCGTCACACTGAGCTGCTTCCCCAGCCCCTTTTTAGTTTTGATATTTGAGACAAGATCTTGCTAAGTTACTAAATTATTCAGACTGGGCTCCAACTTGTGATCCTCCTGCCTCAGCCTCCCAGAATGCTGGGATAACAGGCTTTTGCCACCGGGCCCAGCTGAATCCACATTTTATGCAGATACTCTTAAGAAACCACTAGGCACTTGTATTTTATCTGGAGAACAAAAGTACCACGGCCTGGCCAGAGAGGCGACTACCCCAAAGGTGCGGGTCCTCCTGTGCACGGCGTCTGGGCCCTGGCTGGGCCCTGGCTGGGCCCCGGCTCACCGTGCGCCTCGGCAGTCACATCCTGCTAATGGCTCGGTTTCCAGCCCCTGCCAAGGCTCTGGGCCTGGTGTGGGCGAAGGAGCACTTCCTCTTTCTCACAGCTCTGCCTCCCTAACAGAGATAAAGAGGCCCCCCGGGGCCACACGGCTGACTCAGCCTGGTAAGATGCTCCCGCACCAGTGAGCCAGGCCTTATGCGTGCCAGGAGGAGGCGCAGCCCTGGGCTGTCCCTCCCTCCGTCACCCACTCTGCAGCCTGCCCGCACCACAGTGGGTGCCCAGCCCTGACAGCACTTTCCACAACCATGTCGCCGTAACACCAAACCCTGCCAGTGAGTAAAACAGAGAAGCTACCAATTTAGAGCAGGGAAGTGGGGAGGAGCACGGAGCCACAGAAGCCACTTGCCAAGCAAAGTCCGCTCTGTGGCCGCTCCGTGCAACAAGGAGACGTGAGCCAAGCCCAGGAGGACCATGGCTGTCCGGGAAACCGACGGGCACCACGTGACTGTTCTGGGGGGCGGGAAGGGGACCACAGGAGGGAGCCTCCAGTGGACCGGTCCTGGAACAGACCTCGGAGGCTGGCCCTCCTGTGTGGCCAGGGCGTCCATCCCTGGGTAGCCCCGAAGTGCCCTCACTGCCAAGGAAGGCCTGATTTGGTACCCCCTCTCCACCTTGGTCTGCGCCTGCACCACAAGGCCCCCAAAACTCTTCCCGGGGACACTTCCAGGCACAGCAGCAAGGTGAAGGGCACAGAGCAGCCAGTCCCCCCGCAGAGAGCCCACCCTGCCCCTCGTGAGCTCCTTGAGAGCATCTTGTATGTAAGCGGGGTGGGGAGCTGGGAAGCGGCATTATCTTTGGTGTTCAGGTTACCAGGTTACAGCCAGAGTTAAAACTGCCAGCTTATCTCTCATAACCATTCCTAATGTTTACTTTCCTTTTGCCCGGCTGTGAGCATTTGTCTGGTGGTTTTTAACTCACGGCATGGATGTGACAGTAATTTTTTCCTGGTGGACTGTTGCTGTGGTCACAGCTACCTTCCGCTAAGTAGATGTACTGAGTTAGAATACCCGTGACACGCAATGCAGACCGCTTGAGCACTCAGCTCGGCGACCGTGGGCTTGGACACACCCTACTCAACAAGCTCCACGACCCCCACGTCAGACAGTCATCCTCCCAGCGTGACTCCTCAGCCCATCCCCCGGCCCAGGCCGCACTGTGCCTGTCCTGTGCCTGGGCTCGGCCGTGACTCAGTGTCCACACCCAGGTGGTGGCCGGCCATCCTTCTGCCTGCGGTGCAGACTGGTGCGCTTTGTCCCCCGACTTGGCACCTCAGTTCCTTTCTAATCTAGCGGAAGCCAGAATAAGGAAGCCCCTGCACCTGGATCAGACGCTCATGACCTGCCACACTGGCTGGTGTCCTCCTCCGTGGCCTGCGTCTCAAACCGGTTTCCCCACCTCAGGAGAGGCCAAGGGTGACTGCAGGAAGTCGGGCGCACTGGCCATGGGCCAGGTCAGGCCAGGCACAAAGGAATTCCCAGGAAGCATGTGCAGGTTTGAGGCAGCTTCAATGCATTTCCTGTGCATTCCCTGAGCTCCTTTTTCTTAAAGAAGGGTAGAGAAGCAGGTGTCGTCAGGGAAGGTGCGCGCCAGCCCTTGGCAGTCATGGGCCATCCTCGGAACCCAGTGCTGGTGGGAGCGGAAGGCACCTACTGAGAGGCTGTCAGCAGGGTCCCGTCTATGCACATGGGACCAGAAGCCCTCTGAGGCTCGAGACCTGCAGCTCCTGAGAAGGAAGCAGATCTGCAGCTTCACGTGGACTGTCAGTCCTGGCCCACGTGGGGGGGGGGGGGGCAGCATCTGGGAAGGGAAGTTGGCTTGTTTTGGGTGCATCTCCGGAGCTTGTTCCTCCTGAGCACTATTTAGAAAAACAGTGATTCCTGCGGAAAGCAATTCAGAATCACGGAAGTAATCTGAAACTTTTAAATTCTCAGAGGACAAAATATTAAGTACTCACAAGTTGAGCAATTTGCTCATTCTGTTGGAATCACTCAAAGAGAAAATGCACAACGGGTCTAACGTTGTTTCATTTGTGTGTGTTGGGCAGGCAGGACAGGCGTGCAGCAGAGGGCCGGGGTCGGGGCTGGGGGAGATTCAGGGCGGGATCTTATTAAATTTTGTTAATATTAGGCTTAGGCAGATCTTTTCCTAAGCATTGAACCAAGGACCTTCAGGCTGAATCTTTTTAATACTCTGAGACAGCATTTCACCGAGTCTCCAGTTGCTGGGGCTGGGCTTGAACTTGTGATCCTCCTGCCTCAGCCTCCCAAAGTTCTGGGATGACAGGCCTGTATCATCATATCCGAGCTAAAGAATCCCATGATTTTGTTCTTTGGGTTTTTGTTGTTGTTGTTGTTGTTGTTGTTGTTTTTTAACCAAGAAAATAGGTCAGTAAAATATTTTCTCATTGTTAAATTTTAAAACCTCACCCTATGAGGCCATGATGTATATACCTTAGGTGAAAAGGGGCATTACAGTGTAAGTTGTATAGTCCTATTAGAATTTCTACAGAATCTTCTCTTTCTCTGTCCATACATGTATATGCATGACCCTGAGAGAGGGGGAAAGTTACTCAAATTAGGAATACTTCATTTTTTGTCCTCTGAGAATTAAAAATGGTTAGCAGTGATTACCTTTTAGGGTTCTAGGACACGTTGTAGGAAGTCATAAGAGGGGTTTCCACTTTAATACTCTACGACAGCTTTGAAATTTTATATTCTGCTTTTCAGGTTTTTTTTTAAATAACATGTAGCAGAATCTGTTCATGTGTAAGCAGTTAAGGCAAGCTAACTTGCTGGGCCTGGTGGCACAGGACTGCCACCCCAGCATTCTAGGAAGTTGACACAGGAGGATCACAGGTTCAAGTCCAGCCTGAGCAACTTAACAAGACCTTGTCTCATAGTCAAAAAAGATAAAAAATGTGCCGGGGAGGTAGCTGAGTGCAGAGACACTGGGCTCAACCTCCAAAAAGCAAAACAGAATGAAGAAAGGGCAGGCTGAGTCCAGCGAGAGGAGCCCACGTGGTCTGACCGGGTCGCCTCTCGGGCTTGCAGGCCTGTGGCTCGAGGTTCTCTGCCACCCCAAGTCTTCTCTCGGAGGCCCGTGGGATGGTGGGCCAGTGGGCCGCAGAGGCTGGCGGGGGTGGGGAGCCGGACTTGTCATCTGACTGCCCTTACGCCCAGCCAGCTGGAGCTGAGTGGGTCACAGCGCCATACGCATCTGGCCCATCAGGTGCCATGAGAGAGCTGGGGCTGGCAGAGGCTCCGCGTCCTGCCAGGCCGTCTCCTTCCCTTACCTCATTCCCCGGCCTGTGCCAAGACACCCGGGTCAACCGCACACTGCAATGAGGAAACGCTGTGGTGGGGCGGCCCCTGGTGGCCGTGGCAAACATCCTGCTGCGGGATTTCTGCGTGCCTACCAGGTGTGTCCCCACAGTCTTTTGCTTTTCTTTTCTGGCATCTTCAGACTGAGCTATATCCCTAGCCCACTTTTTTCATTGCAGTACTAAGAATTGAACCCAGGGTTTTATTACTGAAGTGCATCCCAGCCTCCCTTGCTCTTACTATATATATTTTTTTAAGACAAGGTCGTACTGAGTTGCCCAGGCTGGAAGGGAAGTTGCAGTCTGTCTGGGCCTCCCAGGGTCCTGGGGCTCCAGGCCTGCGCCCTCCCCGAGCCCCGCCTCCCCAAATCTCAGGGCTGAATCTGCTTTTCCTATCAGGCAGCATGAAGACAGAATCAGAGGACAGGCGAGTCCCATGCAGCACTTCTGTCCCCAGAGTTCCGCCTCACGTCATTATCCTCTCGCCACATTGTCTTTAGGTACGTAAGTATTTTATTTGTTTGAAATTACTGGTGCAGGCCAGTAATCCCAGCACTCTGGGAGGCTGAGGCAGGAGAATCGCCAACTTTGAACCCAACTTCAGCAATTCAGCAAGACCCTATCTCAAAATAAATAAAAACAAGGAAACAGGCTGGGGACGTATCTCAGCACAAAGGCCCTGGATTCCATGCTCAGTACCAGAAAATAATCGCTAATTAATCAAATGACACCCGGGCAGACAGGCGCCAGAGGGTCACTTCCTGTGAAGCCGCTGGCATCACCAGAGGGCGCATTAGAAACACACAACCCCGGGCTCACCTCCGGCCTTTGAGCAGAATCTACAAAACACCCCTCTGCCCATGGGAGGTGGAAAGGCGTGGATCAGCAAACAACCCCTCACGGAGTAGATGACTACAACCTTATAGCTTGATTCATTTTGTGTGGCGATAACACGGTGCCTGAGGCTGAATAACTTAAACATTGTGTGGCTCAGAGTTATGACCAAGGTCATGTCCCATGCCCAGCTGTACTGCCACAAGAGACTGAGGCATTTGGAGGGAGGGGCTCCTCTTCAACAATCTGACCCGGCAGGGCTAATCTAGGCCCACCCACAAGGGTGAGGGTGGAGCCACCAGGGTCCAATCAGCCCCCTACAGGAGGCTCTACCTTGTACAAGCTCCGCCACCTCAACACCATCCCACGGCGGCTTGTAGGGTGTGAACTGTGGGAACACGCCACAACCACATCCACACAACAGCAACAATGGCCAGTATTTATGGCCAGCCACACATGATAACAACTCAAGTTTACACCTACCACTTTATTTTCCCAACTTTCCACGTCTCAATGGAATTTAAACATCTCCTAACTACAGAAAGCCAACAAAACCAAATCCCCAGAGTTTAAAGTCTTCAACGGAACCTGCAAGCAGTAGACTCCAAAGTCCCCAAGGGGCAAAAATTCCTGCTGCCGCCTCAATGTGTCGCTGCAAGTCGCGAGGCGCCCCCTCCTACTCCACGCAGGCTTCGAAAGTTCCGAGTCAAATCCCACATCGACCGTGGGCTGTGTCAGCTCGACAACAGCATCAGAGCGTGCCGTGTCTGCAACGCAAAGCGGGGTATGACCTAAACCTTGACCAAGTGTCGTGAGAATTTAGCAATAAAGCCTCGCCTTGGCATAAGCCTTCGGAGCTGTCAGAGCCCCCACCCGCAAGCCCCGTGCACCGTGTTTCTCCTCCAGTACCACATCCAAAAAAATCAAGGTTTCGACTAACATGACAAGCGTATCAGAGGAAAGAAAAACAAGTTAGTCCTCTGAGATGCTGAAACTGCCTATAACTATTTCTGCCCAACTTTTTACTTTGAGCTAATTTCGTAGACTCATAATACACTGCAAAAATCATACAGAGAATTGCCTCTGGTCCTCATCCGTCCTCTCCGGATGGTGTCACCTTGAGTGTCCAGACATGAGACACTCAGAACTATGGGATTAACGTCAAGATGATGCTTATGAACTGAAGCACGCACCCAACTTAAATCTTATCATCTGGCAGCTGGGGGAGCAAACGAGTGGCAGGTGTCTGCCCGGCAGGCGTGGCGACCTAGGCTGCGCCCTCAGCAGCAGCAAAGAAAAGTCATTATATTTTTCTCCTAATATCCTTTTCCTGTTCCGGTATTCTCTCAAGGACCTCATTTAGTCAGGGTGTCTCCTTAGTTTCCACCGCTCTGCAACAATTCTTCAATCTTTCCTCTCTCTCCTGACTGTGACACTTGCTCTTTGGATCTGGAGGGTCCCCCAAAAGCCTCATATAGTTGGAAATAGTGGGACACCTATGGAACCACGTGCTGTTGAGAGGCAGAGCCTCGCTGGAAGGGGTGGGAACTTGGGGCTTCACCTGGAGGAATTGTGTCTGTTTATTAAGATTAAGAAATATCCACAGCAGAGTTTTCAGGTGTATGTCACTAATCTCTGAGCCAGAAGTGAAGGAGAGGCACCCAACCTGGGTCGGGGGGTCCAACTGGCAGTTTGCACTAAATACATGAAGGAAGGAAGACTATTGTGACAGCTTATTCCTGGGAAAGCCCTGGCCCTGCCTTAGTCTGCAGACATCAACTCCTGACACGGCTTGATGTCTGCCATGCCATGAACAGCTCTCCTGCTAGGCCTCTGCCATGTGTTCATACTACTGCCAGCTACCCATGCATGAACGGAGACCTCCCAAAACCATGAGCTAAAATCCACCTTTTCTCTCTTAGGTTGTGGATGTCAGGAATTCTGTCCCAGCAACGAGAAAGTAGCTAAGACAACACTGTTGAAGCGTACAGTTTGTTCCGTGGCCCTTAGTTTAGACCTGCCTGGTAGTTTCCCGCGAGGTTGTGCCTCTGGCTGGCCAGCAGTGCCCCATCCGCCTCAGGACCTCGCACCAAGGGGTCCGGGAGGCCAGCGCTGTGTCTTGTGGTGAGTGACTTCCACCTTGATCGCTTGCTGCTAGAAACAGCGGGCGGAGGTCTGCCGGCACTACCCTCATCTCGTTCTTCCCCAGGCTTTCACCCGGTGACGTTGGCATCTCTTGAGGTATCTTTGTGCAACAGAGATTCCTGCGGGTTTCAGCCATCTAGTAAACGTGACTTGCCGTTTTCTGGAAGGGGAGTGACTGTTAGAGGAGGCTTGTGCATGTGTGTGTGTGCGTGCGTGCATGTGTGTGTGTGTGAGAGAGAGATGGTTCTTTGAAAGATTCTTCTTCACAGGCTGGGAATTTAAAGGAGGGAAGTTGGGCTCAAACAATAAATTAAGAGGACTGGGAAGAGGAAGGCTGATGGCCTGTGCCTCCTGGAGATTTCCATGAAGCTTCCTGGGTTACTTCAGGGAAATGCCCGTGGAAGTGCAACACCCCACAACTTTCTTCTCTCCTAGCTTACCTCCTAGCCATAGATCTCAATCCCCCAGCCAGGGACTCCGGGATTCTAGCACCTGGAGGTGTGTCGTTAGAAGATCTAGGGTGCCGTTCAAACTGGAATGACCTCAGAACCATCTACATGCCAGATCTGGTGAGGACAGTGCACAAATCAAGCTGAGACAGGCTGTATTTTTAATTCTGAATCACCTACATTTGATTGGTATCAACACATTCCTCCGGCAGTCATGACTTTTGTCTTTGATTACTGGGAGTGTTTCTCATGAGTAAACCTTTGATCCGATCTGTTGAACATGAGGCTAGGAGGGGCTTACAATTTCAAAATGTCGTAATTAAAAAGTGCTTTGTTCTGCTCTTCATGTGTGCATCAGGCTCTCTGCATCTATGAGCTGACTCTGCCACCCCCTCCTGAGTGAGGACCCCTGGCCCCAGCATCACGGGAAGAGCTCTAGAAGCCAGGAGCTGCCTCTGGCTTTTCCACAGACCTTCAGAGCCAGCAGAACACTGCACCTCTCAGGTGCTTCTGACTTCCTCATTTGTTAAAACACCAGTTACTTTTCTCTGAGCTAAAAAGTGACCATATCATCATGGAGAGCGACACACAGCTATCAGGAAATTCCAGCTTCCAAAGAGGGAAAAGTGTCTGCCCCCATAGTGACCACAGTCACCAATCTTCTGATCGCTGTGAAGTCCTCCTAGAGCAGCCATCACATGGGACACGATGGTGAAGCTGTTCTGTCATGCTGCAAAATCTCACACGACGTGTCACTTGCTGCTCAAAGTTCTGGGCTCTTCTGCCGATGGTAGAGTGAAGCTGTCCGAAGCACCCTCCCTTCCTAACCTCAATGCAAACGCCAGGGAAACCCAACCAAAACCACTGGTTCAGATGCCAAAAATCCATCAGAGATTTCCATCAAGCTGTGGAGCACTTATTCAAGGGAGACAATAGCTGACAAGGAGTAAGAAGAATGAGGTCTGTGGCATTTTATCCTGCCCTGTCCCCACTCCCATTCCTGGCTCCGGCCCCGTGGTAGCCTTGACAACCAGGACCCACACTCCTGGCAGCCAAGCCGCCACGGGAAGGGGCGGTTGGGCTGTCATCACCGGGCATATCTGACGGCTCCCTGAAACACTCTTCTTTATTGAACCTGACTCAGAGCTCAGCCAATGCAAATAGCTTGTGGCCTGTGGAGATTTGTTGGAAATAATCAGCAACAATTGTTGAACATCATGCCTGAGGCAGCGAGTAACAGATGGAACAAACAGTAGGCTAAGCAAAGTTTGAAGGCAAAAATAAGAGAAAGAGTGTCTGTGGGGAGCTTTGAAAGCACCTACTCTTGTGGGAAGCTAGAACGTCTCACAGGGATGTGTGCAAGCCCAGGGCCTGCGTGTGCTCAGGAAGGACCAGAGGGTCCCACCTCCCACTGACTTGAGGCTCTTTGAAAACAGAAGAGCAGGGGGCAGGGACGTGACCGCTCTGGGCAGCCACAGCACCCATGTCCTGGGAGACACCACTTCAGCTCTGAAAAGGAAAGGAAGGAAAGTATAAAACTCCTCCGTAGAGGTAAATTCATAGTCAAATTCAAAGTCCTTATCTATCAAACAAACACAAATGTGAATGGATTAAACTCTCCAATCAAGACATGGAGCGACAGAATGAATGATAATAACAATAATAATAATAATAATAATAAATGCCACCTACAGGAAACATACTTTAGTCTTAAGGACAATGCACTGAAAGGGAAGGGGTGGAAGAAGAAATTTCTAGCAAACAGTAATCAAAAGAGAACAAGAGTGGCTGTACTTTTTTTTTAAGGAAAAAAACACCTCAAGTCAAGATTTCTATGATAGACAAAGAAGGACCTTATTTGATGATAAAGGGCTCAATTTAATAAGTAGCCATAATAACCACAAATCTGGAACAATTCTACATCACATCACATAAACATGTAAAGCAAATGTTATTAAACATGAAGGAAGAAACAGAAATACCATAAAATAGGAGGTCTCAATTGCTCACTTTCAAAAATCATTAGATCATCAAGACAGAAAATTAATAAGGAAGTATAATAAGGATTTTACACTGAATGAATCTAGCAGACATATATAGAACATCTCATCCAACCGTAGCTGAGGACAAGTTCTTTCTGAGCACTCATGGAATTTTCTCCAGCAGAGACCATATGTTAGGCCACAAAACAAGTCCAAACAAATTCAAGAAGATTGAAATCATGCCTCGTATTGTTCCCAATCACAACACCATGAAAGTAGAAATCAATGACAAAAGGAATCTTGGAAGATTTAAAAATATGTGGAAATTAAACAGCACACTTCTGAACAAAAAGAGGTCAAAAAAACCAAAAGGGAAAATTTTTTATATCTTGACATAAATGACGATTGAAACCCAACATATCAAAACCTATGAGATGCAGCAAAATCAGTTCCAAGAGGGAATTTTATAGTAATTAATACCTCCGTGCACAAAAAAGCTCTCAAATAAATAAAACTATGCATCAAAATGCCAGAAAAACAGCCATCTAAACTGTTTCCAGAAGGAAAGAAAGATTAGTACAATAATAAATGAAGTGGAGAATAGAGAAGAATTTCATTTTTCAAATAATAAATTTAATCAACAAACCTTTAGCGAAATAAACATAAAAAGATGATTCAAATATAAATAAGATCAGAAATGGAACATCTCAACTGACATTTCAAAAATAAAAAGAAGTCAGACATAGTGGTACAGGCCTGTAAGCACAGCACTCTCAGAGGCTGAGGTATGAGGATCACAATTTAAAGTCCAGCGTTGGCAGTTTAGTAACTTAACTAAACACACACACACATAATGAAATATAAAGGATCATAAGGAACTACTGTGAATAATTATATGCAAGTATATTCGATAACTTAGGGAAATGGATACATTTACAGAAAAATTATAAACTACCAAAATTGGATCAGGTACAAATTCAAAAGCTAAACAGACTAATAACAATAAAGAGAGTAAAGAAGTAATCATAAAGCACCTGACATGGAAAAGCCAAGACTGGAGCGATGGCTTTGCTCAAGATTTTCACCAAGTATTCAAAGACTTATTATCAGTATTTTTCAACCTCTTCCAAAAACCAGCAGCAGAAAGGATATTTCCAAGCATATTGTACAAGGCCAATATCAACCTGATACCTGAGCCAGAAAAAAAATACCCCAAAACAGAAAACTATGAGCCAATACTTCTCTCCTGATGAACACTGAAGCAAATATCCTCAATAAAACATTGGTGAACAGAATTCAACAGCACACTAGAAACATTATCCATCACAACCAAGAGTGGGATGTGTCCCTACTATACGAGGCGGGTCCATCCCATGGAATTTAATCAACGTGATATATCACACTCACAGAATGAGAGATTCAAACTACAGAATTATCTCAATTGACACAGTGAAAACGTTTTGACAAATCTGAGCTGCCTCCTCGAAAGAACTCTTAGCAGTTTAGGAATAGAAGTGAAGTCCTTCAACACATAGAAGACCGCTGATGAAAGTCCACAACTACATCACATCCAGCAGGAAAGAACTAAAGGCTTTTTCCAAAGGATCCAGTGCCAGGCAACAAAACCACAGGTGTCCTAGCAAGAGCAATCAGCAAGAAGCAGACGAGTTGCTAGAGTTTAGATCAAAACTAATCTCCAAAAAGGCTCAGGTGTTCAGAGGTGAGGCTTTAGATGGTGATTGGATCATGGCGGCACTGTAATCATCAGTGGATTCACCCATTGGTGAGTCCGTGCTTCTCAGAGGTGGGACCTGGATGGAATCACTGGGACCATGACCTAGAAGAATATATTCTTGTCCCCAGTTCCTGCTTTCTTTCTCTGCTTCCTGGTGGCCATTAGGTGAGCAGCTGTCCTCCCCCAAGCCCTTTCACCATGACCTTTCTGCTTTGGAGCCATCTGAAAACCAGGAACCAAAATAACCATCTCTTCCTTTAAGCTGTAGATGGTGGGCATTTTCGTCCCAATGACAGGAAAGTAACCAAAACAAAGAGGCATCTGAACTGGGAAGGAAGCAGCAAACCTAGGTCTACCATCTCACCATACCGAGCAAGAACCGGTTATCCGGACAGCCGACCACACTGAATAGGGAGTCATGGCCTTCTGTTCTGTCATCAGCAATAACTACATGTAATCTTTAATAAAACAAAGGGCTGAGGCTGCAGTTCGAGGTGAAGGGCCTACTCTCACTCCCTACTATCACAAAAGGTAAAAAAAAAATTAGTATTTAGGATTTTTGTTAATAAGTAGATTTTATCTGTTCTTGTCACAAAAAGCCACCGTATGAGGTAGAAGACACATTAATGTGATGTGCTCCAGCAACCATGCTGCTATTTATTTATATACCATGACACCACATTATGTACCTCACATAAACACAATGAAATTTATTTTTCAAAGAAAGAAACTACAAAAGGGAATCGTTCCAGCTGAAATAGAGAACACTCGGGTGTAACTCAAGTCTACAAGAAGAAATAAAGTGCACAGACAGCACATGCCTCCATTTCTAGCCTTGAGGAGGCTGAGGCAGGAGGATCACAAGTTCAAGCCTAGTCTAGGCAACTTAGTGACTTAGCAAGTCTATCTCAAACAAAAACTTCTTTTTAAGGGTTGGGGATGTATCTCTGTGAAAAGGCCCTGAGTTCAATCACTAGTTCAGGGGAGTTGGGGGAGGGAGGAGAGTACTGGTAAAGCTCACCAAGCGGGTAAATGTAAAAACACGAATGTGTTTCTTGTTTGAGACTTTGAAAGACAACCACATAAAGCTACGCTTACAAATATGTATCAGCGAGTGTTCAAGGTGTAAAGATGAAGTCCTATGATGGTAACAGCGTAAGGCATGGAGCGGGAACAGGGTTTGTCAGAGTGAAGTATGGTCAAACTAAACAAAACAAAACTTCTAAAACAATTAAAATGAATAACAAAATAATTAACACAATATTCCATGAAAATTCAACTTAACACAAAATAGAACAGCAATGGGAAAACAGAGGAATAAAAATGATGTAAAATTCATTTAAAAAATAGCAAAATGGTGAGGGTGGTCGCGCTTAGTCATGCAGTAACATTACATGGAAATACCAGGTATCAAAAAACATTTGCCAGTTCCCTGTACACGGAACTTAGTGCTTGTATAGCTGTCCTCGTGGCATTCGCTTTACTTCAGATATTATTTCCACAAGGATGGTGACTTCTGGGATACCCGACAGACCAAACACAAATTCCAAGACAGAGATTTGCACAACAGATAAGGACAAGCACGATTTAATCACACCCTACTCGTGAAGGCCACGCCTGGGACTGAAGGCAGAAAGACGCTGAGTAAAGGTGCCCTGTGAACAGAGAGCAGCGGCTACCACAGTCCCAGAGGAGATGGACTTCAGGGAAAGAGCGCGGCTCAAGACGACAGGAGTTTTGTAATGACCAGAGCTTCAATCCATCAAGAAAATACAATGCTTATTAATTTCAGAAAAATATAATGATTATAAGCATACATGTACCTAACAACTGAGCCCCAAAGTGCATGAAGCAAAAGAAAAAAACACACAACTGAATGAGGAATGGAGAAGTCAAAAATAAGAGAGCCTCTGTGCCCTTCTTTCAGTGAACGACGAGTGCATTCTGGGGGCACGGAAACGCTTTTGTTCACGCTGTAGTCGTGGATACCTGTCACTACGCGGTTATCAAAACCCACAGCATGCACAACACCAACAGTGACTCCTCATGTGAACGGGGGACTTTGTACTGGGATAATGACATGTCACTGTAGGGCCATCAGACAGAACAGAAGGGCTACCCAGCTTTTCAGAGCGGGGTGAAGAGGGGTGTGGGAGTCCTCTGCTCCTCCTGCTCAAGTTTGCTGTGATTTCTAGAAATGGTCTTTAAAAAAAAAAAAAAAAGGTCAGTTTGCTTAAAATCACATGGTAACAAGAAGAAAAAAAAACTAGCAAAAACAAACTTTAAAAAGAACAAAGCTGGAAAGTCCAAAACTTGCTAAGACTTACTAAAAAGCTCCAATCACCATACTGTGTGGTACCAACACAATGGCAGATGCTCAGATCAAGCCTATGTAACTCAGGTCCAGAAAGACACCCACACTTCTATGGTGAATTAAGTTTTGATAAAGGTCCTGGGAAAATTCACTAAGGATATTCAAGATTGCTTATTCAATGCATAGACATGGAATAATTGTATATCTACCCGAAAGGCAATGAACTCGGAGGCAAACGTCACAGCACATACAAAAAGTAATTCCAAATGAATCAGGGATCTGAATGTAAGTGCTTAAAGTGATAAAACACTTAGGAAAAAAAAGACATAAGAGTTTCTAACCTTGTATTTGTCAGCAATTTCTTAGATGTAACACCAAAAACACAAAAAAGGGATCAATTGGACTTTATCAAAATGCAAACGGATGTGCTGCAACAGGGACACTACAGAGAATGTGAGAACAGCCTACATCATGGGGGAAGAGAGTCGCAAGTCATGTGAGTAACCAAGGCCCAAGGTCCTCAATAAATGAAGAAAGCCACGGTAAAAGACAACCCCACCCCAAATGGGCCCATCTTTTGAAAAGCCATTTCTTCAAATAAAATATTTTCAATGCCAATAATCACAAATAAAGATGTTTCATATCAATTAGCAATTAGGAAAATGCAAACCAAGCCCACAATGCGATCTTGCGTATCCCCAAGAACAGATCAAGTCAAAACCAACATAAGAACCAGGGTTGGATGGAAGTGAGGAAACGGAAGCCCTCTTCTATCTGGGTGGTGATCAGGAGGCAGCTGACTTAACAGCTTGGCATGTTAGGCAGAGGGACACCATGCGACCCCGAAGTTTCATTTCTGGGTGTATAGAGAATCTTCCATGCAAGAGCCCGAGGTGCTCTTCACAGTTACCACGAAGGCAGCAACAACCCCAGTGTTCATGAGCCAATGAATAAGTTAAGTTCCTTCAGGTTATGCAGTAACCAGCAAAAAAGAGTGCCAATATTTACACACACTGCAGCACGACCCGCTTAGACCTCCCATGAGCGTCGGTCCCCCGTGAGCACACCTCCATCCCTGACCCCTAGCCTCTCCTCTACGACACGCTGCTGCAGGGGAGACGTGAGCAGCGAATCAGGGTGATCCCGCCTTCCCACAGTGGGACTGTCACCCCAGCTTGTGCCCCCCCACCTGAGCCCTCAGGTCCCCTGTTCTACTCAACCTCAGAAACAAGAGTGCCCCAGGGTGTGCTGGGCAAGGTGACTAAGGAGCCCACGCAGGAGCACGCCAGAGTGTCTTGAGTTGGACAGGTGCTCCTGAGCCCTGCACCTCTCAGGCCCTGGAGCTCAGGGCTCTGTGGATGCAATTAAATTAGCCCTGAGCTCTTTATTCCGTGTCATTCCCGGGTGGCACAGGAGAAAATCGCCACCCTCCGTAATACCCAATTCACAGCTTTCTCTGTTGGACCTATGATCTGTGTTGCAGGCTACAGAATAATTTTAGAAAGGTGTTTTTTAAACAAGACTAAACACAATAAAAAATACTCACCCTCGGTCCCCCTGGCTCCTGTGTGTACCTCTCAAACCTTCTTGGGGGCCGTGGCTCAGCCTGGCTGCCCTCCCCTGTGGTTCCCAAGAAGCAGACCCCCCCTCAGGGGGAGCCAGGCTCCACCACTCCAACTTCCCCCACACTGGCTTCTTGTACCCAGCATCGGACTGCCTTTTATCCAAGTCCATTTTTCCCCTAACTACAGTGTTTACAGCTAATTATCCAAGATTTGAAAGCAGAAGATGTGTAGATGAGTGGGCCAGGAGACCCGGGTTCAAATCCTGACTTCTGTCTTTAACAGGCATGTCACTTTGGTCAGGTCACTAACCCTCTCTTGGTCTTTGGTCTCTAGGCTGTGGTAAGCAGTCTGAGGAGGCAGGCAGAACTCTTCTCTTTCCCTCCCCACCCCCGGGGGAAACAGGGGCACTGAGATTGGGACTGTGTGGATGGCAGAGGACCATGTGTGGCTAAGGCACAGCAGATGATGTCTGACATCAAAAGGTCAAGTCAGCATTCGTCTAGTGACGCTGGGATGTGGGTAAAGCGGACCACGTGCCTGAGGCAGGGAGGGGAGGGCGGCCGGAACAGGCTAGGTGGAAAGCTCTCATTCGAAGGCTCAGTCTAGTGGGCCCTGGTGTGGGACGAGGGAAAAGCAACTCCCGCGTCCTCCATGCCCCACAGACTTCCCTGTGCTACTTTGCAAGGGCACTGACTTTGGACATCAAGGCATCAAAGTCCCTTTCTCAGTAACAGGACTGTCAAAAGACACCCCCAGGAAGTACTGAATGTGTATGTGAACGGGAAAGAGCAGGAAGGAGGAACTACCCAGGGAAAGGGCTGGTGTAGAGAAGGGATGGCACACGTGCACCCACAGCAAGAGGCCCGACACCCACTCCGTGACGGAGGCGGATCCACAGGAGTCGGTGGGAAGCCGTGCAATAACGCGGATGAAAGGATCGCCGCAAGACTCAGAGGGGTACGAGAATCTTGGGAAAGAAAGGCACCAACATGTCCTCACTCGTGAGGTTCTGGAAGAGGAAAGCATGAACAGTGCCAAGGCAAAGGAGAGAGGCCTGTCGGTGGCGTGGGCGCGGGGCTGGCCGCAAAGGGTTATCAAGATAGCTTTTAGCTTGATTTTTTTTGTGTTTGAGACAGCACCTCACTGTGTAGACCAGGCTGGCCTCCAACTTGCTGGCCTCCTGCCTCAGCTTCCCGAGGGCTGGGATTACAGTCGCACACGCTCGCCCAGCATAAAGAAACTTTCATGGAGATGCAAGTGCTCGTGACGCTGGTGGTTTGTGAACTACATGTGTATGTGTGTCAACCTCAAGACTCGCAGGTTCCACTGGGTTTAAATTAAGTCTAGATGCCTTAAAAGCCAAGAAGAAGGGAGCAGAGGCTGTTCCAGACCTGTCATCACTACTGGGTTCACTGTTGGTTTGACTGAAAAGTACAACATGCTCTGCGTTGAAGTCCAGGTCCCACGTACACGTGGAACTCTGCGCAGCCCAGGGTGCCCATGCCAGTGGGCAGCTGCTGGCGGTGAACACCCAGGCATGTGACCAGACCCACAGAGAAGGGCCAGGCACAGTGTAGCACTGACAATATCACCTGCTCAGGTTCTACCCCAGGGACAGCTGCCAACCCCAGCTCTTTGGGCCTCTAGCCAGCAGTGCTGCATGTCACCTGCCTTGTCCTCCCTGGCCTTGGGTCCTGCCCCCACCTACCAGCTAGCACATGGGTGCCTCAGCACGCTGCTCTGGGCCCCACCAGGTGTCCTTCTTGAATCCTCAAGAGCTAGCTTCCCTGTTTCCGCAGAACACTTAATCCCTGATGAACTGAACCTTATCTTAGTTTTCTTTCTTTCTTTCTTTCTTTCTTTCTTTCTTTTTTTTTTAGTAGTACTGGAGATTGAGTCCTGGGCCTTGACATTGAGCTATATCCCAAACCTTGCTTTTTTTATTTCAAGACAGGGTCTCTCCAAATTGCTAAGATGTACAAGCTGGGCTAGAATTTGTGATCCTCGGCCTCCACCTCCCAGAGTGCCAGTGGGCCTAGCTCCTAGCTTAGAACAGTTTCTATGTGAACATTAATTTACCCTAAGAACTGCCCCCTGGGGTGGGAAGAGGACCAAGCCACAGAACTCAAGTGTGCTGGCTCCCAGCCATCTCTTCTGCCTGGGCCGGCCTCTGACATGGCAAAATATACTGGGAACCTTTCACAACTCGTTCTAGCTGATCACAATATTCTAAAGGAATCAGTCAACCTCTTCTGGAGGAGAAAGTCCTGCCCTTTCTGGAATCTAGGATATTGAACGGTCCAGGAATCTGCAGAAGAATATTTACCACCAAGCCAGCAGCCAAAGAGAAGAGGTCCATCAAAGTCCACCACAGCAGGCCCAAGCTGGCAACTGCAGCGAATCGCGATCTTAGTTCCAATACCTGACACTCAACACATTAAGAGAAGAAAAGTTTATTGAGCTCACAGTCTCAGGAAGTCTCAGTTCATTGATGGGTGGCCTGCAATGGCAGAAGGACCTGGCATGGCGAGACAGGAAACAGAGAGAGAAGGGTGGAGGGAGTATACATCCCTCGGGGTCACAGTGATCCTCCCCTTCTGCCCAGGCTCTCGGCGCAGGAAATCAACGAATCAACCCATGTGGCTGAATCACCTTCCAAATACAAGGCTGTAGGAGCACACTGTAGATCCAAACCATGACAACTGATTTATAGAATCAGTGTCATTCACCTGCCAGCCAACATGGCTGCCAACCAGCCCTTCCCACAGGCACTTCATGGAAGGAGACGTGGAAGCTCCGTCCACTTCGTTGGATCACCCATGGGCCTCAACTTCTTTAACCATAAAACAGAAAGCCAGAGATTCTAGTCTGTTTCCCATAAAGCCTCTGAGGTCCCGAACTCTGTGGCTACCTGCATAGCACTGAGAAACAAACACTTGTGTGTCCTATTAGCAAACTGAGGTCACAGGTTTCCCAGAAGTTCCCTATTTTGGGGAAGATAAGTCCCAGCTGAGGCCTCAGAAAGAAAGGACAAATTATTAATAAATGACTTAGCCTGAGGAATTTCAAACACAGTATAAAACGCGTCGTGAGGGATTTTGCGGCCTTGTCAGACTGATGGAACTCTGCCTTGTACACACAACTTGAAAGCATCAGAAAAACAAGAACAGCTTGCCAAAGCTGTGAACATCTCTCAGTTCCGACATCACGAGTTGGCTGCACCTCCATCAATGTCAGCCCCGTAGTAGCTGATGTGGAAGCTTACACTTCAGCACTCGGGCTTGAGGTGTTCCCAGAGTTACCAGGGATGGGCACTCAGTACCCGGTATGTGACAGGGCCGCAGCACGCCCAGCCATAGGATTTTCACTTCCACTGGACCTAACTATATACAGACCTTCCCTGCCCTCTTACTGCTGCCATCTCAGTCCCACCAGAGCAGAACTGTAAGACGCGGGGGGCAGGGTACACAGTCTGAAGGGCAGATACCATGGCACTGGATGCTGGCGGCCCAAGTCCCTGAGAATCGTCACGCTTCTGTACGGCAGCCCAGTCTCTGCCTACCAAATGCAAGAGCTGGTGGGTTTTTGCCAAAGCAAAGGCCTTCTCTGTTTCCCCCAACAAGCTCTGCCCAGGCACATGGAGGCTGGTAGTACAGCAGGACTGTCCCCGTCCCAGAGCAGTTGGAAGCCAGTCGCAGATGATAGAGGTTGCAGAGAAGCCCTCAGCTCCATCATGGTTCTGGTGGAACCACTAAGATGAGGTCCACGCCTCCAAGATCCCAGCGCACAAAGCCCCAGGTGCCTCAGCAGGGTGCTCAACACACTCGGGCTCTTGGCTTCTTCTGCCCTCTGTTTCCCTGCTCTGGACGGTGTATCTAAGATCCCTACCCTGCCTCCTGGGGGACCGCAGCCCGAGAAACCCATCCACGCCATGCAACAGACAACCATGTATCAGTACCTTGGAGATGCAGGTGGAGACGCCAGTGTCTACGTGCACCCTTCCACACAGGACGTACGGGGTCCAGGGTAATAAATATGCACACTTAAGAAAAATCACAGCCTTGTATTACATTTTACTTTTTCTAATAACCTTTGTTTCTTATTACAAAAGTAATAGACATTTAGTGCAAAAAATTTTAGAAACTGTAGCTCAATACATTGCATACAATGTCACACCAAAATCAATTACCACCCAAGCTGGGCCACTGCTGATGTGGCAGTATCTTTCCAAAGAGGAGCAGATACATGTGCTTCTGCATGCGCGGAAACAGAACCACAAGGTGCGTGCTGCTTGGAACCCACTTTCTCCCCTTCGCGAGCTCTTCAGCGCCCTCCATAGCGGTGTGTCGCCCGAACCGCATTCTGCTGGTGGACTCTTGTGGCTTCTGGAAGGGACTTCCGACCACCAGCCCATAGGGGACAGCACTGGCCAGAGAGAGGCTGACCAGTGTCTCCCTCTCTAGCAACTCTGCCACCCGACTCTACTGCTCATGGGTGATATTTCACCCAGTCTACTGGGTTCCATGCAAACTCCTGGCCTGGTGACGCAGGCCTCCCTGCCGCCTCTCCCCTCCCCTCTCTCGTGTCCTCTTTCCTAACTCTGAGAGTTCAGTGCTCCTCAGGCACACAAACTTACACCTCGGTCTCTGGGTTGTTTGCTTGTTGGCCCGGGACCTACCTGATCATAATCCTATGTAGTCAGATCACCGATCACAAGATCTGTGTGTTATATAAAACTCACCCTGCTGTATAAATCATGGAGCTCATGAGGGAAATGGGGTAAGATGACAGCGCCCAAAGTGCTGTCGGTGGCACATGCAAAAAGTTGTTTTTTTCACTTTGGGAAGTTGAACCCAGAGTCTTTGCATGGAGCAACATTGCCCAGCCATGGCTGGTCTTGATAAGTCACTCAATTTGCCACAGAAAGCGGGGGGGGGGGGGGGGGGGGGGGGGGGGGGGGGGGCGGGGGGGGGCCTTTCCCCGGCCCCTTCCCTAGTACCCTGTCTCCTGCTTTCAAGAAATCTTTTTCCAGTTTCCACATATGAGAGAAAGCACACGACCTTATCTTTCCATGTCCGGTATTTCTGTCAAACATGATAACCTCCCATCCCATTTATTTTTCTGTAAATGACATGATTTCATTTTTCTTTACCGGCCGCTGTTTTATCAGCTCCCAAGGGAGATGGGAGGGGCAAGGAAAGCCCCAATTAAATCTGAAATGAGTGTGTCTACCTGCCACTGAGATAGGGTAGGGCCCCTCAGCCCACTGGGAGGAATCAGGGAACAAAACAATCGTTCAGTTACGACGTCGGACGGAAAGAACAGTGACGGGGTGACTGCGTTTGGCCCTGCGGTTCCTCTACGGGTCTCTTGAATCCCTCATCCACCTGGCATTGCGACCACCCAAAGGGCCTGCCCACTCCAGCGGAAGGACAGAGAGGGCTTCCAAGGGAGGAGGCGAGGAAGGCAGGCGTGCTAGAAACACATGCACCCCGCACAGAGGTAAGAGATGGGGTGGGAAGGATGGGCGGGATCTGTCTTGAGAGAGAGGAGAGACCCGCACAGAAGGCCCCGGGGACCGTTCCCACGGTGTGCCTCCAGTGCTACTTCTAGCTGGGCTCAGTTTCTCTGCCTTGGAAAGTCCTGAACACAACGTCTGTCATAATATGCTGCCTAAAATCGGCGATTAATCAGTGCTTGAGCGAGTTAGCCTGGCCAGTTCCTCTGGTCACTGGACTCTTACGAAGCCCCTAGACACACTGTCCCCAGCAAGTTGCCGACGGTCCGTGGGCCGACACTGAGTACCCAGTTCTCAAACCCCATGGTGTACAGAAGACGAGTTTCCAAATGCAGCTACCCCAGAGAGGAGTCTGAATGCTCTGCTGAGCTGGGTGTGGCCATGCTGGGGCCCACATGTCCCACCCAGGTGGCCCTTTCCTGTCTGAGATGGAGGCAGCCTCTCCCTTTCCGCGCCCTGAGGGCCCTTTGGAGCTTCACCTGCCTTGTGCTGTGGCAAGAGGCTGAGGAAGGGCTGGCACAGGAAGAGCTCTGGTTTTGAAGTCAGATGAAATCGAGCTCAGTCCCCACACACAGGCCACGCAGGTGACCTGGCACACACTGGCTCTGCGTTGTCCCGGGTCAGATGGATCCGAGTGCAGAACCCTGCTGTGAGCCACAGAGTGCTTCCAGGGCACCTCTTACATTGTCGCCACTGCAGTCCCCAACATCCTTGGCACCATGGCACAGGCTTCACAGAAGACAGTTTTCCCACGGACAGGGAAAGGTGTGCAGCACTAGCTGTGCCGCCTCAGCTTCACCCAGATGATCAGGCATGAGGCTCTCCTGGGAATCCACGACCTAGAGCCCTCCCACGCACCACTCACGGTGAGGCTCCCAACGCCGGGAGAATGTAGTGCTACCCCTATGGGACAAGAGGTGGAGCTCAGATGGCAGAGAGTGAGCGGAAGCGGCTGTAACCACAGATGCGGTTCCTAGGCTGGCCCGCCACTCCCCTCCTGTGAGACCCTGCTCCTAACAGCTCCAGGGTCCCTGTTTTCCATCACCAGATTCTCCTAGAGCACTGAGCCACTGACAGGATTCGAGACAAGCGAGAACGTGCCCAGACAGCTCCGAACCCAGTGCCCGCCAGCTCTGAGCCCCCTGGGTCCCTGGGATCCAGGGCTCTGTCACCAGTGCTCCTGACATCAGGACTGAACCATCCCAAAAGCTCAGTCTTCCTGGTGTCTGTTACGACTTGGATCTAAAACGTCCCCCAAAGTCTTCTGCATTGGGAAGGTGACTGGATCATGGGGTGCTGCACTCACCCATGGATTCCCCCATTAACAAGCGCACCACTGACCGTGGTGTTGGAAGGTGGGGTCTGGCTGGAGGCGGGTCACTGGGGGGTAATGTATTCTTGTCACGGGCTCCTCCCTTCCCTCTGCCTCCCGCTGCCACGGGACGGTTTCTGCCTGGGGACCAGCTGACCATGGCTGGAACCATGAGCCAAAACAAACCCGTCCTCCCCCACGTTGCGGGTCCTAGTTAGAGGAAAGAGGTTGAGGCAGCCTTTCAGAAAGAGCTGTGGTCTTGAGGCTGTTGGGGAGAAGACCCTCAGCCGCAGTGGACTCAGAGCTGAGGCCCAGGCTAAGCGATCACACGCCGCAGAGAGCAGAGCTGCCATGCCCAGGCGCACCAGGCACGGAGCAGGAAACGCCGGCCAGCCCTGACATGACGCGAAAGCTGTCCTTCTCTTGCCTTTCCCTGAGCAGTCTGAGATGGTTTGGGGCACCAGCTGGTGGCGCCTTGCTTATTAATCATGCCCAGTATGGCTGTCTGGGTGATGTGGCTGGTCATGGCACGGGAAGGCTCTGTGCCTGCTCCAGTCCCGCCTTCAACTGGAGTGTGGCTCAATGTGGGGACCGCCCTCAGGGTGAGGGATCTGGACGGAGTCAGCGGAGGTCTGGGTGGTCTCATCTGTGCTGCTCACACCACCAGAACTGCACTGTCCACTTCCTGTGCCCACCCCACAGGACCCAGAGAGGCCGGCCTGGGCTCAAGTCCTCCTCTGACCTCGGTCCTGTAATGACCACACCCTTCACTCAGAGCGAAAATATCCCCACTGCCATACATTTTTAATTTCTTCTTTGTGGATATCTTCTCTGTTGCCAGCACACTGCTCCACAGCCTCCTCTCAGCAGCCTCTTGTCTTCCTCAAAGGGAGCCGGCTGTGCCTTCTCTGTTGAGGCCACGGACCACATAGGCATGAGGAAAAGCTCTTCATTAACCCCGGCTGTGCCAAGCACACCCTGCAAGTGATGATTGACTGGATGTGACACTGGCTGTAGACCTTCGGCTCTAAAAATACCATTAGGCACCCCGTATGATTAGTGAATTCTCATTTATATCTGTGGCAGACATACAGACACATGGCCAGGTCCCACTGCGGAAGGACGCGTCCCCAGGTACGTGGGGTGAAACCTGCAGGTTGCCCTCTCCACCAGCTCTACCAAAATCCGCTTCAGCTGCAGAGAGCATCTTGATCTGGGGTGACGTCCCCGAGGGTAGCCCACAGGGGACACCGTGAGGTGAGGATATATATGTTAGGCCATTTTAGCAAGACATCGGTCAACTCCCAAGGCCTCCTTAGCTCCCAAACTCCCCCGGGCCACAAGTAGGTCTGCCTCGCGGTTTCTTCTCCTCGGTCCTAACCCTGCTTCTTCTGCTTCCCCGTACAGTCTTGCTCCCCACAAAAAGGCCTGATTCCCCCACTACCTCAGTGACTGTTTCCTCGGTAAAATCAAGCCTGCGGCATGTCTGCTGGGGAAGGAGAGCAGTGAAAACTGGTCCCCATCCTGTCCGTTCGTCAAGAGAAAACATTGCCAGGAAAACGCATGGGTGACAAGTAATGGGCAGCGGAGTTAGGAGCCAAGGGCCCTTGGTGGCTTCCTTTATCCCTCTCTAGAGGAGGGCCAGGGATAGTTGGGAAGGCTGGAATCCTCTGGGATGCCTCTTGCTTTCTTTCATAAAGCGCCACCTTCTGATCCTTCCCCACATGTAGCAGCGAGTGACTGCTGAGTGACAAACCACCCCAAACCCAGTCTTGGGTGAAGGTCTTCAGATCCACTGGATGCGGCTTCTATGCTTAGCTAGACTCTCTCGGGTGCCTGGACATCTTCCGTAGGTTGGGTAAGGTGCGTGGCTGGTCTTTGCTTTGTAGTCTCAATTTTTTGAGATCAGCTGACTGCTGGCTGGTCTGGCGCCATGTGGGGCACTGCCCCGTCATCCTGTGGAAGGCTTATCATCACAGCAGAAGCAGGTTCAGAAAAGAGTGGAAGGTTGCAAGCCTTCCTGAGTAACAAATCATCCCTTCTGCCATGTTTCCTCGGGCCAAGAAATTCATAAGGCCAGCTCACCATTAGGAGGGGGAAACAAATGACACGCCATCCCCAGAGAGGAGGGGCAGCAAAGTCCCAGCGAGTGGTAGATGGAGTACAGGGGATTGTAAAGGAAGGTAAGGTGATCTGTACACACCGCAAAGCGGGATGATACACAGTACTAAGGCATTTGTCAAACTCACAGAACGGATAATGCCAAGTTGACCCCAACGTGAGCTGGGGACTTTGAGCAATAATGACGCTTGGTGTCGCTGCCTTGATTATAAGAAAATCACCACTGTCCTGTGGGCTGGCGGTGGTGAGTGAGGCCATGTGTGCAGGGGGAGAGGGAACATGGGAATGTTCTACACTTTTCACTCACTTTGCTATGAAATTAAGACTACACCAAAAATAGCTGAAGACCCAACCCGCCAAAGCAAAACCAAAATTAGACATGAATATACAGACATCTTTGGGGGGGGGGGGCTACTGATGCAGGCAAGGGACCACAGATAGCAGATATAAACGTCCCTTCCTGGCTGTCCCCACTCCCTCGGCTTCCTCGGTCACACGGCGGAGGGTCTTGCAGGAGGAGTGCCCAGGTCACAATGACTCCGGCACTCTTGGCCTGGTTCTCTTTCCACTTCTCTCTCACAGCACATGCTACACACAGCAGTGCGCAGGAGGAGCCTCCCATCCGGTCCTGTGCCCAGCACACTGGAGGCGCAAGAACACCGCACCCGGAGCCTCTCCCACCACGCGTTCAGCCGCAGCAGAACCCAGATCTGAGCGTGCCTACATTAGTGTTGACATTTTTATGTCAAATTTAAGAAATTACTGCCAAGTCCAAAATCATAAAGGTTTATCCCTATACTTTCTTTTATGAATCTTTTCTTACTTTTATCTCTTAAATTTATGTCTTTGGCCCTTTTTGAGGGGCTAGAGGAATAGCTGAGCAGTTAAAGCGCTTGCCTAGCAATCACTAAGTCAAACACTAAGTACCCGCATTCGATTCCCCAGCACCACATAAGCTGGGCATGGTGGTGCACACCTGTAATCCCAGCACTGGGGGGCTGAGGCAGGAGGATTGCTGTGAGTCCAAGACAACCTGAGCTCCGTAGTGAGTTTAGGACCAGCCTGAGCTACAGAGCGACACTGTTTCAAACAAAACAAAACAAAACAAAACAAAACAAAGTATGGTGTGAGGCAGGCACACAGCTCCATTCTTTTGCATGTGGATATCCAAGTGCTCTAAACCATTTTTAACGTTTTCCCCCCCTAAAAATTGTTCAAAACCAGCTTATCACAGACACGCTAGGGTTTTCCTCTGGACTCACAATTCTACTCGGTGGATCAGACTTGTCATTTTGCCAGTACTGCACTGTTTTGCTTAGCTTTGCCGTAAGTTTTGACATCAGGAACTGAGAGTACTACACATTTCTTTTTCTGCTTCAAGATTGTTTCGGCTGTTCTGATTCTCTTCCCTGGCAAGTCCATAGAAATTTTAGGATCAGACTTTTCAATTTATCAAAACGCCTGTGGACATTCTGACAGGGATTGCATGGCATTTGTGGGTAGCTTTGGGGATTATCATCATTCCAATTTATGAATACAAATTTTATTTTCATTTATTTGCTTCTTTAATTTTTCAGCAATTAGTGCATAACCTTATGGTTAAATTTACCCCTGAGTATTTTACCTTTTGATGTCATTATGAGCGGAATTCGGTCATCCCTGGTACAGAGACACAACTGCGGGAAAGTCCACAGGGTCATCTGAGCATGGGGGAACTGGAGGACCGAGTGTGCGCTCGGCCCAAGAGGCTGGAAGCCACAGAACCACCGGGACTAAGGGTGCAGCACCAGGCACAGAATGAAGGCCGGGAAGCTGCCTGGAGACCCCTGATCAGAATCTGAGGTGGAGGCCAAAGAAAGGGAAATCTGAGGTACACAGTGACACACGCAGTTGACACAACTGCTCAAGCACTGTGGATCTCTTTCAATGCACGCCAGCTCTCTCCTCTCTGTTTTCAATCCAAGCTCCAAGCCTACCCGGTGGTGCCACCATAACCAGGGTAGTAGGTCTTTTCCCCTTTATTTGCTGGTGTACAGGGCAGTCAGTTTTGGAAACACCCCATAGGCACAACCAGAAGTGTGCCTTACTAACCCACTAGGCTTTGTTTAGTCCAGGCAAGTTGACATATCACACGAACCAGTCACTCCCTCCCTCGTGACTGCCTGTCAATGCAAGTTCAAAACCAAACATTTACCGAGCAAGATTTATAAATGGCAAGATGAAAATTCCATTGCTGGCCTTTGGGCACTTTGCATTCCTGTATATAAATTCTAGGAACAGATAAAGAAGACAGTACATAACGCCTGTAATAATCTGCCCCATCCAAAGGGCAAGAGAGAGTACTCAACCAATAATTTGCTTGATTAGTAGTGGTACAAATTAGTACCACCTTCTTGGGAAGCCATTTGGATAAAAGCACCCAAAAAGTTTTCATACATACTTGGAAGTGCGTGGTAACAAAGTAATTCTAAAAATGAAAATCGTATACTCAAAGGTACTTATTGGGGGATTATCTCTAACAGCCAGGCACTGAGGAGAACCTCAATGTTCCCAAACTGGGGAACATTTCACTAAATTATGATGCAGAAATGTTGCATGATAGATTATAGCAATTTAAAATGAATATTTTAACTATTCGCAGGAGCAATAAAATGCATACAATATAGTAATGGATCAGTTATATATTGCTGCATAATTTAACACACTACTACGCCAGAATGGATACCGCCCAAATAAATGATACAGAAAAGGAAGTTAAGCAGAATAGCATTCAAAACCCTGATTAAATAAAAATGTCTAATGCTATTTCATTTAGCATGTTAAAAACTCCATCAGGAACATACATTTATCTTTTATATTATTGTGCTATTTAATTCTCATTAATTTTAGCAGTATTTTTTTCAGAGCTATCTGTATGCCTGTGTATAATCTTCAAGCAAAATTAATTTTTGCCTCTTCGTCTTTAATGTTCCCCTTGGGTATTTTGTCTTAGAGCTTTGGGTAGTGATCACTTGAGCAACGTTGACCGTCAGAGGACATTCTTGCTATTCCAGAGTCTTGAACGCAGCACATTATACGTCGCAGTGGAAAGGAGATAAGCATGTGGCAGCAAATTCCAGTTAGCAAACGCTAAGTAGGCATTTGACAATATTCCACACTCATTCCTTGTAACAATTCTAAGCACAGCTGGAACTTCTGGGTACAAAAGGATTAAAAAAAAAGTCCCCAAACTACTATGCAACACCCTCCTTCCTATGCCACCAAAAACACATTCCAGTGGACAGGACAATGTTTATGCAGAATAATTTAATAACTTTAGTCCATGAATTATTGCATTAAGTTGAATATCCTTGCAATTCTCGTTTTATGCTTAAAGTTCATGTGTCGGTGGCATGTCTGTGGACTGGGAGCTTACCCCTGACTTTTGAAGATTTTATTCTGTAATATTTTCTAAGAGCTCCACAGTTTTGCATTTATGTTTAGAATGACGACGGACTTGGAGTTAATTTTTGTCATGGGAGTACTGTTTCGGTGGAGGTTCAGATGTTTTGCATATAAATTTCAAATTGTCACGTTTCGGGAAGGGCCCTCCCATCCCTCCACTGGCTTTCTTTTGCCTCTTTGCTAGAAATCAGCCAGCCGCATTTCTGTCTGTCTCTGGGCCTTTATTCCTTTCTACCCTAAGAATAACTGTAGCTTTCTTAAAAAATAAGTCAACACAGAGCAGGGTGGTAGCTCTGTATTTCTGAAAAAGAAAAAGATCACCTTGGCCACCCCACATCTCTTGTCTTTTCACTATCAATATTAGAACCAGCTTGACCGTATTTCTAAAACTCACTGAGGGATTACAATTTGCAGTGCTTACATTAAGTAAGATATGCATGTATTAAAAAGCATATTCATCTGGGAATGGAACCACCTACATTCCTGGAACAAACTCACCCTAGTCATGACATTTTAAGATAATGTTGGGCTCAACTTGCCAATGTTTATTTTATAACGTTTCCTTGTGTTTACATTGACATACAAGCTAACCTTGAGTGGTGGGTTTGTGTTTTGATTTTCGCCTTTTTTTTTTTTTTATGTTTTGTTTTCCCTCCACGACTAACCTGGCTTCGTTGAATGGCTGTGAAATGATGCCCACCTTTTTATGATCTGGAATCGTTTAACATGAAAATCATCCCTATTTTTCTACAGACTGAGTCTCCATCTGTCTAAAAAAATCTTTCTTTTTCCCTGACAGGTGATGGATGCTGCTGTGGCCTAGGATTTTTGGAATACTGTTCTCATTCAATCATCTTTAAATATTTGTGTGCAGTCTTCCCTCCAGTATTTCAGACAAGGCATCTGAAGCGTACCCACTCTTTTTCCATTGTAAGTAATCTGCCTTTTCTTTCTACAATCATGACATAATTTCTTTCCCATGATTAGAATTTAGAAATTTTATCAAGAAATGTAACTCAGGATCTATTCTTTTTTTTTTTTAATTAACGGTTAATTGTACTTGGGCTTTCTTGCCTTTAATTTGTAACCCAAAGGCCCGACGCCTTTTTCTACTGATCAATTTTCTTTTATAATTTCCTGAATATTTCTCCTCCTGTTCCCCCTCCCCTTCTGTCAAACTTTTCCCACTGACACTCGGACATGCGGGATCTGCTATTCTCTGTGTCCTTTTTCCCCCCGCTCCTCACACACTGCACGTCATTAATAAAACACGTCTTCCACTTGACCTTTCAAGATAGTAATTTGGCTCCTACCAAACAAGAGTCTCTTCTCAGTTAATCTATGGAGCTTGTAATTTCAGAAATAAATAGCCCGGTTCTAGAAAGCCTTTGGTTCCGTGTTAAACCCAGTGCCCTTTGTGAGTTCCCATTTGTTTGGCGGTGGCATTCACAGGCCTCTTGCGTTAGCTCTGCTCTGGTGAGTCGTGCGCTCTCCTCCTTGAGCTCAGCCTCCTTCCCTGGGCGGCCGACTCCCTTAATTTGCAGGTTCTCCTCATTGACCACACATGGAAAACTCTCTGGAGGGTTGAAAAGCCCCAATGGCTGGGACACAATGAAACCAATTACTGAAGAATTTCTGGCCCTATGACAAGAGAACTGATCGCCTTTACACCTGCCCTGGGTGACGGCAGCAGCTCAGCCAAGGCTTAGCTCTTTTTTCCCAGTGGGCGATACGCTCTCTTCTGAGGTGTGTTTTTCCTTAGAATTTGCACCCACCACAGTCTCAAGGTCGCCGTTGGCAGGTGGTGGGAGTAAATGCGGTTTTGCTTGTATGAGGTGGTGGTAGGGATCTAGCGGTGGTAGGGGTCTGGGCAGAACCACCCTGTCCCTAGGCCTCTAGGGTAAGTGACAACACTACCTGCCCGTAAGGACTGGTGAGAGCTCAGGTCAGCGTCCTCTGGGTCATCCCTGGGGTCAAACCCAAGGCCTTTACACTGAGCTGTCTCTCCATTCTCTTTTATTTTTTATGTCAAGGCCAGGTCTCACTAAGTCACTAAGTTTCCCAGGCTGAATTTGAACTTGCAATCCTCCCGCCTCAGCCTCCTTGGCAGGATAACCTGCTGGGGTAGTATGTGCATTACTTATCACACCCAACCTTTGAAGGTAGCACTACAGGGTCAATGAAACCAGACACAAGAGGGAGGTCTGTAAGGGCCCAGCAGCACAGGAAACAGGCAGGCAGGCCAGGGCTCTCACTCTGCAGAGACTGCTGGCAATGCCCTGGGAGTTGTACTATTCCAGGATGAGAGTTGGGAAGGCGAGTTATCAGCCATCACTACAGAACCCCCTGACATCCCACTGAAGAAATATGTCGTCACCATTTGGGGCTTAGAATCAGGTCACAAGAACAAAATGCCTACAGCCTCAAGGGGAGTCTATTAAAAATCTCCTGCATAGCCACACAGTGCAGCACATAGGGGCAGAAGGCCAGCTCGCAAGGCTGCAAACTGTGGGTCCATCGACACCCCAGTCTGCAGAAGACGCACTGCAGGGACAGAAAACAGCTGTGCAGTACAAGGAACCCAGAGTCAGGGCAGGATGAACCGCAAAGGGCGTTTGAGGGAGCTGGGTGGGATGGAATTCCCAGCGCCCGGAAGGTCCAAGGGGTCACCTCATTCGACACAGCTGTCAGAACACATGGACCTGTGCGTTCAAAGTGGAAGTGGTGAACTGTATTACATGCAGATTGTGCCTCAATAAGTTCTTGGAGAAAAAAAAAACGTAAGCATTCTCACCACTGCATGGAATTTCGCAAATGCTCCAGAGATCTGCGTCTCTCGGCATTTGCCCACTGGATTTGCTGCGCCGAGAAATTTTCCTTGAACATTTATGACTTGGGTTGAACGCCACCGCCTCCAGGAAGCCCTTCTTTTCCCTGCGGGCCTCTCCCCGGCGCTCAGTCCACAATAGCTAAACGATGGACGCGACGCAGATGCCCATCAAGAGATGAGCAACAAAGAAACTGGGTTCAGATGCACAGGAGAGTAGGACTCGGCCATAAAAAAGGATCCAACTGAGTCCATTTGTGGGAAAAGGAGGGGTTCTCCGGACCACAATCCTAGGTGAAATAAATCAGGCACAGCCCTTTAAATATTGCATGGCTTCTCTTACATGAGAAACTCAAAACCTAAATAATTTAAAGAGCCTAATAAAAGAGTGGTGCTAGGGAACCGGGAGGTGGGCGCTGTGGAGATGGGAGGGGCAGCCGGAAGGGGCAGTCAGGACGGCCAGGAAGCACTATGTGGATGTGCCAGCTCTCCAGGGTGAGGGGAATGATTATAAAAACAAAGTATAAAAACAGACTCCCGCAGCGCTTCCCTGACCCACCAGGGCTCCCCTGTGGTGTCGAGCTGCTCACCTGTGCGCATGTGCTCTGTGTTAGACAAGAGGATCCGGGGGCAGGGAGTTCGTCTTGTCATCACGCACCCCTATCACCAAGCCTCGTCCTCTAAGTATTGCTAATCGGTACCTTGGCAAAGGTGAGGCGGCCGCCATCCGGCACTTTGACCAACTCGCCAGGAACCTGCGTTCTCAGAAACCTTCCTGGAGGGTCTCTGTTCTGGTTTAGACCTATAACATCCCTGAACTTCCCATGTTCAGAGGTAGGGCCTGGTCAGGAGGGGCTGGTCGCTGGAGTGTGACCTAGAAGGGTGTACTCCTGTCCTGGCTCTGCCCTTCTCTCCTCTCTCTCTCTCTCTCTCTCTCTCTCTCTGTGTGTGTGTGTGTGTGTGTGTGTGTGTGTGTGTGTGTATCTCTCTCTCTCTCTCCCTCCCCCGCTCCCTCCCACTCTCCTTGGACTGAGCAGCCCTTTCTCTGCCAGACCTTTCCCCCATGGCCCTTTCAGCCTTTAATCCAGCCAACCCTGCACAGACCAAGACCTCTGAAACTGGGAGCCAAAATAAGCCTCTCCTCCCTTAAGTCATGGGTGTCACGTGTTCTGTCCCAGTGATCACAAAGTGACTAAGGCAACCCTAAAAAGTCAAGAGATGGCTTGGGAATTATGTGCAAAATCGCTGTCCTGGAGCACACGCCTGGCCGTGGAGCTCACAGACAGAGGGACCCGCTGTTCACCAGCCCGAGCGGTGGACACCTGGAGGGAGACATTTCAAGATGTCAGGAGTGAGTTTTCTGAAAACTCGTGGCCCACAGCAGTTCATCCATTTTTATCGGTGCAATCAACAAGAAAGAACACTTGCTCTGTTTGCTTCCTCTGCTGGGCAATATAATTTCAGAGACGGATGAAAACTCTTTTCAGCGCTAGAATCAATAGCTTCGATTCCGCTCGCTGCTGCCTCCCTCTCCTCAGGGGAGGCCTTGCCAGGGAAGAAGACGTATGGAAGTCGGTGAATCCTGGCAGTTCAGCTTTCAAAAAATATGCTCTCTTCTCATCAACTGTTCCATTTATTTTGAAGAATTTGAAGGCAGGAATATGGAACAAGAGAAATGATAGGTCTGAGGCGCTGGCTTTAAAAACTATTGCACCTGAACAAGTCAGGCTCAGCTGGCACCTTCCATTCCTGCCCTCCAAATCCAAGCAGGTGTCGTAGAAAAGCTCTCAGCATAGCTGGGCAGGGCCTGTTTCTCTTCATCTGCACAACGCCAAGGGATTCTCCTGGACCACGGACGGCCCACTCCATCAGGCGCCGGGGCCACACCTCCCTGGGTGACAAGCAGCCACTGAAAGTGAGAGCTCAGAGAAGGGCCCAGGCAACGCCAAAATACAACCGGCAGCCTGAGAAACTGACATGGCAGTTCACTGCCCCGTGACCCTGCCCGGGCAGCGAGTCCAGGCGAAGGCTCCGCTCACTCAGGGCCGGGATTATCAGCCAAGCCGAGGGTGGGATGGGTAGAAGAGCCTAGTGGGTTGGCAGAGCAGGCGGGGCTCCTGCAAGTCTACCCACACCGGAAGTCAGGGTTGCCATCGTCAGGTGGCCAACTGCCAGGTCCAGGAGAGTGGCTATGTCTGGGGGAAGGGTGGGGAAGGCTGTGAAGAGGGCTGGGGAAGGCTGTGAAGTCTGGTCAGGGTGCTAAGACTGGGGAGGTCACCGTGGCCCGGGGGGAAGGAGGCCCTAGCTACCTCTAAGCCAAGGTCATGCACAAAAGCCCAGATCTGGGCACAGAAACAGCGAAGTTCAGCACGGGAGCTGCAGCTCCAGCACCCACAGAAACGCCACCTCCCGGGGGAGCAGGAAACGCCTCTGTCTCTATTTGTCTCCGGTCTGGATTGATGCACTTGGCTGAGCAGCTGAGACTTCGTGTCATTTCAGCTTTTCTCTTCCTCTGCTCCTGGCTGTGTCTAAATTCTGGAAAGTCACAAAGGTTTTCAATTCTTCAACTTTTCTTTTCTGATCCTGGAGATTAAACACATGGCCGTCCCTCTGAGCTACACCTTTAATCCATTTTTATTGTTTTATTGGAGACGAGGTCTCACAAGTTGCTAAGTTACCCAGAATGGTTTCAGGTTTGCAGTTCTGCTGCCTCAGCCTCCCAAAGTGCTGGGATTACAGACCTGTACTACCTAGCCGGCTTCGGTTTTTTGTTTAAATGTTGTCTTTACCTTGACAGGACAGGTAAAGTGCTTCTTTTTAAAATAAATCTTTGTTACATTGCAAACGTGAGAGCCACTTCCCACCTCAGTTAAGGACAGCAAATTTGAAACATTCACCTTTTTGTAAAAGTGTAGGAGCTGGCGTTAAAGCACCTGCCTAGCAAGGTCGGGATCCTGTGATCAATTCCCCAGCACCACATACATGGAGTGTGGTAGCACATGCCTGTAATCCCAGCACTCAGGAGGCTGAGGCAGGAGGACTGCAAGGTCAGCCTGGGCTCCATAGGGAGTTCAGGACTGGCTTGGACTATACAGCAAGACTCTATTTAAAAAAAAAAAAAAAGTGTATAACTCAGCTTCAGATCCGACAAATATTTTGAGTACTTTACTGTGAGATAACATGAAAACCTTTATGCGAGGCAAAAAAAAAAAAAATTACAGGTCAGATTTTTTTCTACTGGGAAATATCATAAAAATGCTATTTGGCCTTAAGGTCTTCATTTGATAAATGTTTCAACATCATTAACAGCCTTTGGCGCACGTGTGTGCAAAGCAGTTGCCACAACTGTTTATCTGTGGACGACGCCTGTTGCACATCTGACTCGCCTGGTACCCTTACCCCCAAATTCCTTTTCTCATCTCATAAGACTTTGCATCTAAGAAAAGAAGTCCATTGTTGAGACTGCCTTTCCCTGCGCAGCCTCACTGTAGTGAACCCCCACAAGTCCGCGTGTCGTGGGCTCCATGATCGAAGCCAATCTGGCAAATCCCACAAGCTAAAATTTCTCAGAAACATTTGTGCTTGATGTGCTTGTGATATCTGAGTCCGTGTCCAGATCCTGTATCTTCACCGTGCGTCCCTGTGGCGCCCACTGACCGAGGGATGCCTTTCTGCATGCTGTATGGGGCCTGTGAGTCACTTCTATTGCTGAAGAAAGGTGAGTGCTATTTCAAAGCTAAGTGGGTTTTTGGCCAGAATATGTGATTTTTTTTAAAAAAAATCATAATGGATATTTCTTATTTGGGATGCTTTTCCAAAAGGGTCTTGTCACACATGATGGGCTCCTGTGGTCATGCTCCACAGAATGAAGCCCTATAGAAAATGAGTATTCCCGTCTCCCCCTAGGGATGTCTACTGGCTAGGACTGCTCTAGACACACAGGGAGAACTTAACTCCTCACACTCCGTGGATGACTAAAGTCATTAGGACTTAATTTCCTAGAATTCTAGTTGAGGGGATTTAAAAACCCATCACATCATGGAATGCCCATCCTTCCCTCAGTATCCCAGGGATATGACTGGCGTATGGACCCACTGGAGGAGACCTGTCCTTAGCCATACCCTTCTGCATGTTAACCAAGACTCTAAGATTCTTTTATGTTTTTATAAGATAAATGTAAATACAAGCTTCACTAATTACTTTAACACTTTCTTTTCATCCCCCCAAAGAAGTGCCCATCCTATCATCTGAGGGGTAGGGACATTATTACAAAATATCACTGTAGTTCACCTTTCCGAGTCACCATGCCAGTAAAACCTTCACACTGTGAACTGAGAAACTGTGGAAGGCGATGATAATGGGTTTAATTTACATAACAGTAAGAGTTTGGACACAATGGAATCCCAGGAGTCTGAGGTACATTGTTCTCTTGTGATGTGGCATTCTTCTAGCAGAATCTGACTGATTCTAAAGAGTGTGCCTCCAGTAGCTACAGGTCCTTCACCCAGGGTTACTGGGCAAAAGTCACCTGGAGCAGAACTGACCCCAACCTGGAGCCTACAGCCAAGCCCCGCGGATTCACCCACAGGTGCATGAGCAGAATCACTGTAAATGGGAAGCTTCTCCACGTAAACATTAACTCCAGCCTCGAGGACTCTTGCACTCTTATATGGTAAATTTCACACACACAAAAAAAGCCCTTAACCCAGAGATACTCAGATGCATCTCCTCCGAGCAGTTCTGCCCGCAATAACCCAGCCAGGCCACGGTTCCCACATACCTTGGAGAGAGGCATCCCTGTATGTCTACGGGTCAGTCCCCAGATTTAGCTGTTTTTCCTTTCATTCATGACTTTGAGGTGGCTGAAATGCATCAGTCAGGTTGGCTGGGGGACCACAGTCACTATAGACAGTGGGGAGATAAAGGGTTTCAGGGAGGAGATAGGACTTCCATGAAAGTGGCAGGCAGGGGACCAGACGGTCTGAGGCCTGCTGCCGAAAGGTGACCGAGGAAGTCCGTTTCAACTCAGCTGTCCGTGAGCACTCCCAGGGATGTCCACACAGCCCCATGGCTACCTGCCACTGTGCAAGCTCTGTCGTGTCTGACAAAGCCACTGGGTTGACAGCCTGACTGCCCAAGAGTTTATGGCCTCCACTTCCGGCTTCCCACTCATGCCCTTCTTGGCGGGTGAGATTTCTCGCAAGACGGCAGCGCTGGGAAACGCGCTCCAGGCCTCAGGTGAGGGTCCTGTAAGCATTGAGCAGGCGTCGGCCAAAGCAAGCATGTGCTTCAACATCTGTCAGGATTCTCTGCAATCACGCCACGTAACAAAGGGAACCATCTACCTCAGACCCCCGGGGTTCTATGTGTGTCTCCCCTGGTGCTGTTTTGTGATGTCACATAACGGCAGCTGTCCGCCTGGGACTTTGTGCCTGATCTTGTTCGATTCTTATGACGAGGTGGGAGGAGTGAGAGCCTTGCAGGTGTTCAGCCGCTAGGAGGCCCAGTCACCGGCGACCCCAAGCCCACGCCCCTCACCCACCCAGTGGGGTTCCCGTCTCACCACGTGGTGCTGTCACGGGCCCTGTGTCTGTCCCCTCAGAAGGTCCCCGGGTTCACCGAGCAAGAGCCCTTTTCTCTCACTCATCTTGGCTTCTCCAATTAACTAGAATTTTTGCATGCAAATATATAGCATGTGTCCATGGAGGGAATTTGTGAGTTTTTTTTTTTAATTAAATCACTTTAAGGAGAAGGCACTTGATGAACTAAACTCAACCAACAAGCCCCACTCTTCCACGCACACTTTGCAGCAGGACTTCTCGCCATGGGTGTCATGGGTGCTTCCCTGGGCCGCGTGTCTCTGGTCTGTCTCCTGGATTCCACGCAGGGCTCCGCTCCAACCAGATGGAAAGTCATCTTCCATGTGTTCGTCGGTTTATTTTGCAGATCGTCGCTCTGTCCGAATGCGTCTGGGGAGCTAAAGGCAGGAGAACATTCCTGTGGCCATCTATTCTCCAGTGGTGCGTGACTTCCCTGTGATCCAGCGGGATGTCTGCACTTAGGAGACGCGACTGTTAGCTTGGCTGCTGGAGTATGCTTTCGGCCTCCACCACATCCACTCTGTCTCTCCCAGCTTCTAAAAACACCTTCGTTCTCCCTCTCCTTTCAACTTGAGACGGACATTGAACACGAAGCATTTGGGCCTGGGAGACTGTCAGCAGAGACGCTGGAGAGAGCTTGATCCCAGGAAGAAACCAGAACATGGGCATACCCAGTGAACTGAGATGTTCTATACTGGCCTCTGGCTCCTGCTGCTCCCACACGTGGGCAGTGACTACCAAGACACTGCTACGAATCCCCACTGTTCCCAGAGTCCCATCAGCCAGTAAAATTGCACATGTTCTCCTGCTCTGTGGACTCTGGGCCCAGCCAAGCCACCAAAGCCTCATTAGCCTGGCCTGGCTCATCACCACAGCCTCTCACTGCCTACCGCCAGGACGCAATCAGGCAGTCTCCGTGGGTGTGAGCAGAGTCTGAAGGACAAGCCAGCCGAAATTACCGGCAGACAGCGGGACACCTGGAGTCGCGGCTGAGGTGGGGATGCTGCTCATTCACCTGCACGCACCCAACTTTTTATTTCATTACTGAACCAAACACAAGAGAATAGAAAAGCCCTTGGCTGGGAACCCAGGAGCAAACCCAAACAGGTCTCCACTAAGAGAGCAAAAAGAAACAAGAGCTCCCGATGAGGAGGCCAGAAAGGGGCCCAAGCAGATGTTGACACCCTCTGAACTCCTTTTCAGAAAGATTAGTCAATGGAGTGGAGTCACCTGACCCAAGGTGACCAGTCAGATTCGCTTTCCAGAGACCTTGGCTTCTATCGGCTTCCGTTGAATATTCAATATGGAAGCCATGGTCCAAAACCAGTGGCAACAGCGGACTTGTCAGACACGCAGATTCCCAGCCTCACCTGACACCCAGGGTATCAGAAACTCCAGTGGGGTCTGGAAACCTGAGTCATACATAGGCTCCAGGTGATCCTATGACCCTTACAGCGAAGGACCTCTGTCGGGGATGGCGGGAGCTCCCAGTGCAAGTATGGAGGGCACTCTCCGAGAACACGGCACACACCTGTGTACACTCCACTCGTGAGCATCCACAGGCTTGTCCTGGGCAGGAAGAGTCATGAAAGGCGCTATGAAGGACCTCTCCCTGGGTTCTCCTGCAGTGTTGAAGCTATAAAGATAGAGGAAGTCCTCCAACCAAAAAGATTTTATTTGGGAGTAATCAACAATTAGATTGTAATCCAAGACATGTGAAGACCGGGATGCCTGCCAATATGTCTGAAGAACAAGGGATACTGGAATTCTGTGAGGGAGGAGGGGGACGGAAAATTACACAAGCTGTTTCTGAGAGCGAGTCGACTGGCATTTGCCACAATGCATGATGGTTGGCAAACCCTGATTGGAGAGTGGGGGTAGCTTCATCAACAGCTGCTGGGTAAAGTTAGTTTTCCTTAGAATCGTAGCATGCCACTTGATTGGACTGGCCTAAGGGACAGTTTCTGAAACAATCCTTTGTGACTAGAACATTCCTCCCCCAGGCCTCCTGGCTCTATTTCAGACAAGTATGGCCAAAATATTTTCATTTCTGTGCTCAATTTTATGTGTGGTGTTTTCAGTCTTACCCCAGACCCTCTAAGAACTGTGAGGGCAACGTATGTCTTCACGCAGCCAGTGGCCCCCCTTTTTGCTTACATCACTAGCCCAGGTGGGCTCTGTGACTTGTGAGCCAACCATGTACACAATACTGGACAAGCTTATGGTGACCTGGTGCTCACCATCAGCTTTGAGCAACTAGAAGCAACTCTACAAAGCACCTCAGCGTCAGCCCCCACGGTACCCGGTGGGTTTCCACAGCTAGGAAGCAGATGTAACAAGAAGTGGAGTTGGTTAGCTGATGGAGAAAAGTCAATTTCTAATAGACTTGAGAAATTGTGGGTTATTCATAGTAACAAACTTACTTTCTACTTTTTCTTGCCAAGTTTGCCAGTGATCTGGGTTTATCTGAGTTCCTTCTGGGCTCCCATGCTACCTCAGACTTGCTGCCTTCTACCTACCCAGCCCAATGGCCCTTCTTCACCTGCTATAAAATGTGGGCTAAGCAGCCCCTACGCCCAGCTGAGCTGAGACAGTCAACAGCACCTCTGCCAACGGGCTGCCTGAAGCTCCACTCAGCCATCTTTCCTGAGCCATTCCTTCATTTTAAAAGTGACTTCTCCATGCCTCTTCCAAAATCCTACTTATATTTTTCTTCTTAAATTACTACAAACTAGTTTGTCATTTCGGAATGAACTGATACACTGTCTTTGCTTCTAGCCAACCTTGCCAGGGAGGGATAAGACAGATGGTGGAGCGGACCTTCCCTCTCCCAGCCCTCTTTAGGTTTCTCCCTCTGTTGACCCTGTGCGGCTCACCCCAGCGGAGGACAGGGCAGAGAGACGTACAACATGTGTCATGATGAATGCCGATTCCCAAGCACCAGGTGGCCTTGCTCACTGCCTTGGGTGTCCTAACACAGAACCTCAGACATGGTAAAGCCAAGATCTGCTCTGAGCTCTGGAATTTTTCAAAGGGACCTCTTTTGAGATTTAATCAAATTCCTCTTTTAAATTTGTTTTCATGGACTTTTCAACAGAAAAAAATGATTTTGTGTAGAAATGGATACATTCCCTGAGATGTGAGAGTCGGTCAGTCTTACAGAGCTGAATTAGGAGACACAAGTAGGAAGGAAGAGAACTTTGCCTCCCAGAAATCCTTTTCTCTATTGTCAGGGTCATAGTTGGACTGAGGAACATCTAAGATGTTGATTGTCAAAAGCTGGTAGACGGAGGGGTACCTGTCCACGGTGACACTGTCACTAGTTAAATTGCTTCAAGCTGCTCTAACAACCTGTAAACATGGTAGCTTACACACAGATATGTGTCATTCATGGCTCTGGAAACTGAAATTCTGAGATCAGGGCTTCAGCATGGGCAAGTTCAGGCAAGGGCCCCCTTTTCTGAGTTTGTAAATGACTATCTTCTCATTACAACTTCACATCCTTGTGTAGAAAAGAGAAACAGACCATAGGCACTCTTCAGTCTCTGCGAAGGGCACGAATCCATTCATGAAGACTCCACACTAGTGACCTAGTGCCCTCCCAAAGGTCTAATCTCTTAATCATGTCACCTTGGGGATTAAGGCTTCATCACATGCATTTTTGTAGAGTATTAACATTCAGTCCACAGCACTGATTAAAGGTAATGAGGGCACAAAGAGGACTGAACAAGTTGTGCATAAAAGAAAATGTATTCAATTTTTTAATAAAATAATAAGGATTTTAGACTTCCAGTCAAGATGGCAGCTGAGTAACAGAGCTATACAATGTCTCCTCATAGACTCACTTAAAAAGTTAAGATTTTTTCAACCCATCTAGGAGAGGAAGGAGCACCCCAACAACTGAAAGCAGGCCACAGGAAGATCAGAAATCCCAAAGACACTTCAGAAGCGGAGGAAAGCAGCAGCTCAGGAAGCGACCCCAGGCAGACTTAGCGTGGCCCTGACTTGCTGGCATCCACAGATCGGGGGAAGCCCATCTAGAGCCCTGCACCTCTGACAGAGGTCAGCTCGGATCCGGGAGAAGTGGGAACTGACAGCAGCTGGTAGCTCCAGCCTCCAACAATGATCCTGCTACGGGTAGTGCAAACTGAAAACACACTGCAACCTTCCCCTGTAAAAGGCCTCCCAGAACTTTAGACCAGAAGCACCACGGCAGCCGTAACAGGCAGTGACATAAGCAGGAGCCAGTTTTTTAAAAAAGAGAGAGTGTGAGACTGAACCGCTGAAGCCTGCTCAAAAGAGCACATCAGGGTTTTGGAGGGTCACTCTTAAACAGTGCCTAAGAAGAAACTGCCACAATAGACAGTTAGGGAGAACAGGGAAAGGCCGTCAGCTTCCCGAATGGCTTGGGTGTAGTGGAGCACCTCCCAGGTGGAGATCCCTGCCCTCAGGGGAGGGAAGCCAGGACAGGCAGGAGAGCTTTGCTGAGGGGGCTGAGGGCGACCATGACACCTCAGAGGCCACAGACTGTTAAGTCCTCCCTCACTGCATACTCCTGGCACAGAACTCTGCGGAATTCTGGCTCCCTCATACTTGTTCAAGGAAACCTCTCACCGGGCCTTCCCAGTGAAGCCCTTCAAACGAAGGAAACACAGGAAGAAGACAAAGCAACAGGACACCCACAGAAATGCCTGGGGCCCCAGAAACTAAAGTCATGGGCCCTGGAATTGTGGAACCTAAAAGGAAGAAAGTCAAAAAGCAAATAAACAAGTCAAACAGCCAGTTCAAGTAAGAGATTCTCAAAGATATGCAAGCAATCACCAGTGGGCGTAAAGAGGAACTTGCTAAATAAATAGAGGTCTTCATGGATACAAACCCAGCTAAACATACAAAAGCCGCAAATAAAAAGTTGGCTGAAGTAAATAAGGACATTCACAACACGAAGGAACATTTTGGTAAAGTGGAAAGTCTGAAAGTAAATGCACCTGAAATTCAGGATATGAAAAGTACATTTGAAAGCAGGGGAAGCCAACTCAAACACTGAGAGGAGAGAATTTCAGACCTGGAAGATAAGGCAAAGAAAACAAATGCGATAACTGGGCATAATTCCAAAATTAGAAACGAGCAAAGTAGCTGCATACAAACAGCTGATGGATGATTTAAAGAGAACAAATCTCAGAATTACGGGAGTGGGAGAAAGATCAGAAGGCAGCATTGAAGGAATAAAGAATTTATTCACTGAAATCATGCAAGAAAATTTCCCAAATCTATGAAAAAAATAATTTTCAAGTACAAGAAGCTTGTAGAGCACCAAATAACCTCAGCCAGCAATGAAACTCATCACAGCATATCACAATCAAGACCACAGAAATATAGAATAAAAAGAGAATATTAAAAGCAGCAAGAGAAAAACAAACATTATTCTACCAAGGTAAACTCTTTTGAACTACCACAGATTTCTTAATGCAAATTTTAAAGACCAGGAGAACCTGAAGCAAAATCCTGAAGCAAAATCTTTCAAGATTTAAAAGACAGCAAGTGTCAACCCAGGTTCTTGTATGCAGCAAAACTATCCCTGAAAATTGAAGAAGTAAAAATTTTCCATGACCCAGAATTTCTAAAGAAATCTGTGACAATTAGCCAAGCAGAAAATACTTGAAGGAATCTTTGAGACAGACAGAGAGACAAGCAGCATCGAAGAATACAGAGGAAAGCAAACATCTAAAGAGAAAGTGTAACAAAAAAATAGACATCAATCATTTGATTGGTAAAACATTAAAAAAGTACCAGCTTTCTCATAAAATCTGGGAAACTTCCCCCATAATTATTACTTTGTTAGTATATTAGTTTGTAAAACATAATTATATTCAACATGGGCAACTGGTATAAAATCTTAATCTGTGAAACTTTTTTGACATGTACGATGATATGTATAGATATTTAGCTGGGAGTAGAGTGGCAGAAGGCACTGATTTTGATATAGATATTATCAGCTCTAAAAACAGTAAGAATTGGTAAATAAGTGGTTCTTGGGGTCTTTTCCCTGATGCTGTCATTGAGTGATAAAGATTAAATAAAAATCACATACCTTGAGTCCACCGGCTAAGAATTCAGTCAGCTTTTAATTCAACTTGTGAATCTTGAATTTTACATCACAATTTCACCCTCTGTAACTAAATCTGTAATAATGATCTTGCTCATTTCTTCCTGGTTTTCTTTGGGGAGGAAAAAACTCTTTAAAATTCTGAAATAATTAACTATGCCATGATATCCACTGTTTTATGTGTGACATACTTTTGAGATATAGACTCAAGTTCATTTAATGTAGCAATTCATTTATTTGGTCTTTGATATAAGCTTAGCCTTAGAAATTTAACTGATGTAATGATAACGTGAATGTCTTTTGTCTAGCAGCACAACTGAAAATAGCCAAATCTTGGAAGAAGCCAATGTACCTGAGTACAGAGGACTGGATAAAGAGGTGGAATATATACACAACGGATTATTACTCTGCCATTAAGAAGAACACATTTGAGTCATTTTTAGGAAAATGGATGCACTTGAGATCGACATGCTCAGCAAAATGAATCAGAACTAGAAAGTTGAATATCACATGGCTTCTCTAATATGATAAAACCAGATCATAAAAATGTTAAGAGACACACAATAAAGAAGATGAACTTTGTAGAGAGAGAAAAGGAAAGAGAGATGATACGTTTAAACAAAGGAAGAAACAAAAAATAGGGTGACAGTGGGAGCTGGGGGGTTGGGAGGGAGAGGAAGGGATTGTAATTTTGACGCAATATATATGTGCACGAAACACTCAAGTTCAATGTAAACATTAGCCATTGCATTTATGCATATGTTAATAAGATAGGGGGAAAAGAAAAAAGTAATGATTAGGAAACTAATCTGAATGAAAAGTTAGAGAATTTTCAGCTTTCTCGAAATACCTACAATTTGATTTTAACCTACTGGGAGCATCAGTCACCCAAACCAGGATGCTTTGAGGAATGTTTGATAATGAGACTCTGCCAAGGAGCGCCCAGGGCTAGGACCAGCCATGGAGACACCTGGGGTTGGAAAGCAGGGGCTCTGTTAGTGCTCAGGGAGGGTCGGTTCCTAGAAGAGAGGAGGGAGTCCAGAGGGAAGAGCCACACCCCTTTTCCAGATACAACCATCTGTGGAAAAGCATCGCCACCCGCAGAGACCTTGCAGGGAGCCTCCTGCCTCCTCCTGCCAAGCTCGGGCAGAGCTGCTCTGAGGGTCACATGCAGACAAATCCAGAGGACGAGGGGGCCATCGCACGGGATCCAGGCAACCTAACCTTCATAACAGAGACGGCTGTGGACCTGTGGTACAGACACACGTCTGTGTGTCAGCCAGTTTCCTGCTGCTGGCGCACAATACCCAACTCCGAAACTTAAAGAAGAGGCTTAGTTCAGTTCATGCTTTCCAGAAAGCGCTGTCCGTGCTCAGCTGGCTCCAGAGGAGACGCCGCCTGAGGAAGACCCAGTCGGAGGAAGGCTGCTGAACGCAGGGACGGCAGAGAGCAGCGGGAGCGCACGCACCCTCCAGGCCCCTCTTCCAGGGCCGCCTTCCCCACCGGGCCCCCTCCGACCGGCAGTCAGCGCTGGCACTCACCTTTCCGGTGACTGGATGTTAGATCCAAGCCCTAACAGCTTGTACCCCAGCCGCCACCAAATCCGAGGCTGAACTCTTAACCTCCAGCACAGTATCAGGAGTCACTCGAACACATTAGGTCATGAGAGCGGAGCCATCCGGAATGAAGTCTGTCCCTGGGGAGGGGACCTCCCTAAACACTCTATCGGCCCTTTTCTGCCACGTGGGAACACACGAGAACGTGACATCCGTGCACCAGGCAGGGACCCTCACCAGACATCTGATCCACCAGCATCTCGATCTTGACCCTCAAAACTAAAAAAGTAACTGTTTCCTGTTTAACCTTCCAGCCATGGCATTGCCTGTGCCCGTGGATACAGCGGTGGGTCCGTGAGGCGCTAGTGCAGCCGAACCCCGGGGCGCCTACGGCTGTCCTGGTTTCTGCAAGTCACAGCCCAGCGTGGCGACGCTGGTGTGCACAGCCTATTGTTGCACTAGGTCACAGAGAAGATGAGCACACGCGATGGGATACGGCGCGCGACGTTCAGTGACAGGGAACCACTGTGTCACCATTTCTTTAATACCTTTTTTGGTGGTACTAAGGATTAATTTGTGGTACTGAGGCCTTCACACTGAGCTGTATTCCGGCCTTTGACGCTAAGTGTCACGAAGTCACTCAGCTACCCACTCTGAGCTCAAACTTGTGATCCTCCTGCCTCAGCCTCCCGGAGTGCTGGAATTATTGGTGTGTGCCACCACATCCAGTGTGTGTGTGTGTGTGTGTGTGTGTATACACATTTTGTGTTATTTTGTGGTAGATTTCTGATTATAAAAGTGTTGACTGTAAAACAGTATGCCTCATTCCACTGGTCACAGCCCGAAACAGCTCCTGCTCACTGCGTCTCTTGACGACATCAAGTGGCCCTGCGAGTGCCTGACCTGTCACTGAGGGCTGTGGAAGTGCACGCTGCCTTGTTCCTGGAACTCCGTCACCCAAGGAAGCACTTCTCAGAACAGACCCCGATCTTTAAGGAAAACGGGCCAGGGGTTTCAGTGGTCAGGTAGCCAGCCGCGGGCTTGCCCACTCTGAACCTCCTGTTACATGAGGATATGATGAAACGCCCTCATTTTAGGGGCTTTTATTTCCTTAATTACAATGTTTATCTATAGAAGAAACATCCCACCCCGCCCCTGGCCAAGCTCATACAGCTGTCTTCATTTGGAAGTTGCCCCGCTCTGTGCTAAGCTAACGGGCAGTGGGCAGCGACAAGATTTCTAGGAGGACAGGATGAAAAGGGAAGCTTCTGCCGGGTTCTGGGAAAGAATGTTCTTCCAGAAGAGAAAGGTTCCACCCCATGGGAAACGGCTCTGCAGACAGCTGCGTGAGGACTGGGGACACAGCCGGCCTCTTGGGATCTTAAGGACACAGAGAGTACCGGAGAGGGCAGCGTGGGGTTCTGAGACACCCGGGAGGGACCTGCACTTGGGGTTCCCATAAAAGCCACTTAGAACCCTTGGATCCGTCACCACCCCTTGGGCGTTCCCCTGCTAAAGACACTTGAAAAAGCTCAGGCTTAGTTCCGGGCCCTGGGGGAGGGGGGTCCAGGGAGCTGCTGGACTGCAGAGGGGCGCGGTTTGGTGCCCAGCGGAAGGGAGAGAAAGCACAGCATGTGTTGAGACGGGAAATGGCATGACCCAAACTTGCGCATCCCTCACCACTGTGTCTGGTCATGGGACGATACACAGCGTGGATGACCACTGAGGGGACGAGGACAGGACACGGCCTGCAGCACAGAGCGTCCCAAGCACCTCGGGATGCCTGGCAACTGCTGCCTCCCAGAGGCCGGCGGGGCCATCTTTGGAGAACGGAGGAGGGAGAAAGGCAGCACTTAAGTTTTGGTCACCTGCTGGTGAGAGGCGTCGGGAATTCTGTTTTGTCGCCGAGCTCCACAGTCCCACAGCGGACGCTGCTGTGGTTCCCCTCATCGCCCGACCGCTCATGTCTCCCTGAAGGGAGACGCTGACCTTTGCATTGCTTTGACTTCCATGTATGAGCCTAAAATTCTTGTCTGTCAATTTTAATTTAGTAGCTAGGCACCGAGACACACGCCTGTCATCCCAGCACTCTGGGGAGCCAAGGCAGGAGGATCACAGGTTTGAGCCCGGCATGGAGAGGACACTCAGAGGGGCTTCTGCGGAGGGGACCCTTCTGCAGAAGCCGGGAACCGACCCCTCGGAGGCCTGCACTGCCCCGAGACCCGGCGCGGACCTCTCAGCTGCGCTGACCGCGACAGCGTGAGAGACCTTTGTCACACTGCTAGAGTGCCGGAGCTCTGGGGAACGCAGGCTCCTACGCCCCAGAGTGTCTTCTTGGACAATAATGGACATCCTTTCCCAGACTAAAACGCACCAGCGGATTTCCAAGAAAAAGACAGAGCGTGGGATTTCATCAAGGCCATCCATGCTCCCCTCTCCTGCCTGGGTGCGGGAAGGACAAAGGGCCTGGCTTTTGCCCAGGTGCCCTGGGCAGGAGATCTCCTCACGCCGCCAGAGTTCCGGCCCCGCCAGCTGCTCAGTCCAGGGGCCGCTGCCCTGGGAGCCGTCACGCGGCTCGGGCAGAGAGCATCCCCACGGGGCTCCCGCACGGTGTCCGTTTTCTCATCTTGTTTGTTAACCTCTAAGCACTGTCGCTCTGAAATGCACAGAAAATCCAGACTCTTTCTCTCTCTTGAGTGGGTTGAAGCGATTCACATCTGCCGTCTACAATGGGGAGGACCCAAGCTTGCCAGCAGGGCCTAGCTGGCGACCGTTCACTGAGTACTTCCCCAGGAAATGGTGCCACAGGGTGCCTCAGGGTGGTCAGCAGGAGCTCCGAAGGTCAGAGACAGGTAACAGGGCGCTAGTCAGCTGAGGATCATGGCACACACCTGTAATCCCAACACTCTGGGAGGCTGAGGCCGGAGGATCCCAAGTTCCAGACCATCCTGGACAACTCAGCAACTTAACGAGATCTTGTCTTAAAATTAAAAAGAAAACAGCTGGGGATTCAATCTCCAGTGGAGGGGGAGAAATAATACTGTGGTGATCTGTAGGTGCGGACTTGGAAGCAAGGTAGTGCCTAAACTTCCCACGGAATTGCTCACACGAGTGAGCGCTTCATTGTGATATCCTAAGTATATTGGGAAAGGCAGAAGTAACACACATAATCGAAGGCTGCTTATTTCCAAGTGCTAGTTCATTCCCACATCCTGGCCCCAGGAGAGACGGGTTCTGCCGGGAGCCCCGAGCCAGGCCGCTGCGCCGCTGGCCGAGCAGGAGAAAGGGGAACAGGAACGTTTCAGTAAAACCTCCAGTTCAACTCTGCAGACAGAAATGTGTTTTTCTGTCGGTAATCATGTCAAATTTTTAGAGGAAGTGAGAGACATGTGGAGAGTGTAGACAGAAAAAATTCACTATGATTGCTAAAGAATTTCTCCCAGAAAGCCATTTCCAGTAGAAAGTGGTGTTCTGGGGTCAGGTTGAGACAAGGAAAATGAGCTATCCCGTCGGCGGCGATAAAAATCAACCTCTCGGAGAACAAGGAAGAATCCCATTTAGTTGGGGCTTCTCAGGACAGTGTCCAGGAAACACAAACTTCAGGCCATCTCAAGAACACGCTTCAGGGGGGATCATGAGTGACAGCTGTCTTTGGTCAACAACGGGGTGGGTACCTCAAGGTCACAGAAGGACGCACCAGCGCAGTCTCGGGAATCAAGGGATGGTCCCAGCCACAGTTAGGAAGGCTGGTGGATACTGTCCCAGAAAGTAGCAGGTCAGCCCTGGTCACAGAGTCGCTGTGTCCGCAGGTGGACTGTGAGCACCAGTGGATGTGGCTGGTACCTGTTTAACGGGGCCTCTCGGCTCCACCGGGAGTGTCTCTGCGCCAAAGCGGCTGTGCTTTTCTTCAGTTACAATTCCAGGATTCCGAAGACAGTGGAACAGGTAAGACTTGCCATGATCCGTGGACGGAGAAGGACATGGGACCACCTCATCCTAGGTGCTGGCTGATGGCCCGTTGTGCCTCCTGTCCTCTCTCTTCCATCACCCATCTCAGAAGCTCGCAGAAGGGTGCCCTGCGGCCTTGGTCTGCCCTGAGCTGGCCCTTCCTGTTGACAAATGCTGTCCCTTGGACAGTGCTGTCCTCGTGCAGCATGGAAAGCGGGAATGACATCACCAATTGACGGAACGTAACAGCTGGCATCACTGGGAGCCCTGAGGTGCCTCCTACCCTGCCCCATCCTCAGGCCTTGCCACTTCCACTGCTCAAAGATACACAGAAAGACCAACGGACCAGAGAATGAGGTCCCTGCCTGGTGGGCACCTCCTCGGTGGAAACAGGCACCACCAGCCCCAATGCCACTGCACCAGGAGCCGCTCATGTGGCACAGAGATCCAGGTGTGGGCCAGGCAGTGGAAATGGCAGCCAGTTCCCTGGTCCCAGGATTCCCCCTTGCGACACTTGGAGACATTCTTTGGTTTTAGTCTTTGCTCTTCCTGTTGGGATAGAGCATACACACTCACATAAAATGCCCAGAATGCACTTACAAGCACCTTACGTGTGCAGACACGTGCGTAACAAGCACCCAGTTCAGCTGCTGAGCCCGCAGGCATCCTCCCCGTCTCGCCCATCAGTCATCCCTTTGGGCAACCACCATTCGAGTCTCATCAGTCACACTTGGTTTTCCTGTCGGGTGGGGTCCAAGTGGCACTGCACCTGTGTACACTTGGCGTACAACCTCTGTGCTCCTGGAGACAGCTTCTGTGCAGGGGCTGTGTCTCGTGGGTACTTGCAGAATGGAGTTCCTGGGCCAAAGGTTCGCGGAATTGGTGCTAATGCGGTTAACTTCGGGGGGCATGATTTCACACAACAGATACAATGAGCCACAGACACACGCCTCCCAGGTGTCGGTCAATGGTGAGTCCCGGTGGAATCTCATCCACCATGAAGACATTGCACTTTGCCCATTTCATTTTTTTGTTTGTTTGTTTTTTGTTGTTGTTGTTTTTGAGACAGAGACTCATTCGTTGTCCAGGCTGGGCTCCAACTTGCAATCCTGCTGCCTCAGCCTCCCAGAGTGCTGGGATGACAGGCACATGGCACCGCGCCCGGCTTGTAGCCTGGCTTTCAGCCTTTGCCCTGCCATTTCCCAGCTCTGTGTCTTGGGGAAGGCCACATAAGCCCACTGTGCCTGAGCGTCCTCATCAGTAAAATGCCGCCAGTGATGACAGCACCTGCTGCAGATGTACCCACCTACCCGACACCCACACACTGTCCTAACGCCTTCTCCTCCGTGTGGCAAACCACTTGCCCTGATCTATGCAGTCCTCCAAGTCGCTCCCAGGGTTGAGCCACACTTGTCTTGCCTGCACAAGGCCCTGGGTTCCTTCCCCATTAAGGAAAAAAAAAAAAAAAGCCATCAATCATTGCTTCATTTGGTCTTCAATTTTGAAGCAATCAGCAATGTATAAAGAAGAATTAAAATAGACTTTTAAATGTAGTATGCCGGCTTAGAGAAATCACCCATGCAGGAGATTAAGCCTTCACTTGCCCACCAGCAGCCACATGCTGCACGGAGCAGTCAGGCCCATGCCCCCGCCATCTCAGACTGGTCCTCTCCAGGCACACACTGGGGACCAGCCAGCAGAGGCTGAGCCCAAGCATGAGACAGGATCCAAAGTCCCCGCAGACTGGCTCTGGGACTCAGCCCCACGGCAAGGTCTGCATGTGACCAGGGCCAGGTCTGCTACGGGGACACTCCCATCATACCTACACCTGGGTGACATTTCCTAAAGGGGAAGCTGGGGGAACGGGGTCAGCACTGGGATCCAGCCTTTGGGAGTTTTCCATCATGGCGGTGGGCGGAGCTTTTGGCTCCTGGTAAGAGGAAGATGAAGGAGGAGGAGGGGGAGGAGAGGAAGAAGGTGAAACAGAGGAGCAGGAGGCGGCGGGTAGATCATAAAAAACTAACAAGTAGCTGTATCCTCTGCACACTGCGGAGCAGGCTGAAAGGACAGTGGAGGGGCCACCTTGTTTCACAGATGGTCCGAAAGCCCCTTGGAAGAAGTGACAGTGAGTGGAGACGCTGGGGGTGAAGGAGTGGGCCTGTCTGACACCTCTGTCACTCTTCCACCTTGCACCCAGAGTGATCCGTTTAGACATAACAGATTATATGCACCCCCCAGCTCAACAAATCCTGTGACGGGTCTCATGTCACCCCAGCTGCAAGGAATTACTCGATCTGTCCCTGCTACTTCTCATCTTTGCCCTGTACCCTCGCCACGGCTGCCCTGACCACTTGCCATCCCTGCTATCCCTGGAGCTGGCCGGGCACAGCCCAATCTCAGGGTCTTTGCTTCAGCCAACTCTCTTAAAGAACTCTCCCAAATATCCCCCTGGCTCACTGTCTTCTCCGTTCCACCTTCTCAGTGAGGATTTCTTGCTATGTACACAGACAGAGGCAGAGAGAAAAAACGACGTTTCCCAAGCTGAGCATGGCAAGGTGAACCACGCACACCACATGGTATACGCAAGAGGGACAGGGTAAGGGATGATTCTGAAGACCAAGAGAGGAGTAATATTACACACATCATTTTGACACACTAGTCCTTGGCCCCAAGGATCAACAGCAAGGCAGTGCTGACCCAGGATTGAGGAGAGCTCCCCACAGTCCCCCCTGCAGAAGGCCTGTGGTATGAGGCTGTGGCTCTGAGGAGTCCCCTGAAGGTCCTTACTCCCAGGCACCTGTGCATGAAGACTCCCTCCTTCAATGACGCCCAGCTTTACTGATTCCATCACATTTTTAGGACAGACTGACAACAGTGACTCCATCTGGCTTTCGGACCACTTCCATGTCACCCAGTGTCAACTTCAGCCTCCTCCCAACCACCTCTGTCCACCGCCCCGGACTCGCTTCTCTCTACAGGAGTCCTCCTCCGTCCCCCAGAGCACAGCAGATCAGCCAGCAGTGTTAACTCTGAAGCAGACCAGGCACGTGCACAGCGTCACTTCATGGCATCATGGCTGAGCAAAGGCTGCCAGTACCACCTCCTAGGCCTTCATGTTGGTCAAATAGGACACGCGTGATACATGACCCAGAATCGTCCAGAAGGACTCATCCCCAGTGTCTTGGTGGGGGCTTATTTTTCACCTGGATTGTTGATAGTGGGGATGTAAGTGGAGCATTTAGTGGCTACTTGGTTATTATAAGACAGGATAGCCAAGGGAAGACCTCAAATCCCACATGGGCCAAGAGGAATGGGCAAGAAGGCACAGGGTTAAAGAGGAGTTTCTCCCAGGCAGGACCCAGGGGGTGGCTGGGAGCCCGTGGTCTGGGAAACTTGGGATCTTCTATAGCAGTGATGTCAATATACCCATGGATAAGGTTTACCTAAGAAAGTATGCAACTTGTTACAAGTGCTGAGCCATTTCTATAGAAGGCAAACTGAAAGTGATATCTGACAGAAAAATATGTAACGGTCAATGATGAATTGTTGCTTTTCAACAGTAAAACCTGGCAAAACCTAAATATCCAACAATAAAACAAGAGGATAAATTATGACCTGTCCGTGCGGGAGTAAGTCACGAAGCCTTTAAAAGTCATGCTTCAAACAACTCTGAGTGCTACAGAAAATGCTTGTGATATGTTATTGCAAATTTACATAAGCAGTATAATTCTAATGCCATTTAAATGTCTTTACAGATAAAAGAGATCAGAATGAAATATGCCAACACATAATCATGTGTTTTTATAGACAGTGAGATCATGAATAGTTTTAATTTTCTTTTTTATCCTAACTGTATTTTTCCAAAGAAGTTTTACTTTCATGATCAGAAGGAAAAAAAAGATAAGAAAAAAAACAGAGTACCTTACAATAGTTTAGACCTGCAATGTCCCCCAAAGAATCCTTTGTTAAAGACTTGGCCCCCAACCTGGCATGGAGGGGGAGCTCTAGAGGGGGTGGCTAGTGGAAGGTCTCTAGGTCACTTGGAGTGTGCCTTCAAAGGAAGGGGATAAGGGGACTTGAGACTCACTCTTTTTTCGCCTCTTTTGCTCCTAGCTGCAAACTGAGTGCTTTTATTCCACCACATGTTACCACAATGTTGTCCTGCCTCACCGCAGGCCCAAAATAACGGGGGCCAATAGTCACAGACAGGAGCCTCCAAAACCCTAAGCCAAAATAAACTTTTTCTCTTTAGAAGTTGATTGCCTTGACATAGTAATAGAAAGTTCACTAACACATCCCTAATCACCATATGAAGTTTTTTCTTAAAATTAAACTGCCCTTCAGTCATCACGGCCCACAGGGCATTCCCCAATGAATTCAAGTTGCCCCATACCCAGAGTCATCTTCCATCTGAGTTTGGGCTCCATGATGGTGAAACCCAAGGCCTGGTTCTTTCTGATCCCTGTCATGTCCTGAGAGGGACAAACCTGAAACCTGACATGTACCTGTGGAGCTGAGTTACATGTGTGTGGGCCAGGTGTGACATGAAAGGCTGAAGAGGACAAATAGGACATAAGAAGTGGTGAACAGAGACACAGGTGGAGGCAGCTCCTCTCAGCATCACAGACAGAAAACCACGTGAGGGAGGAAGGGTGGAACCAGTGGATATACTCTTTCCGGTCAAGCCTCCGTGTCCCGCCCCTTCCACGTCAAACCCCAGGCAACCGCCCCTTCCTGCCAGGCCCCACCTCCCAAAGGCACACAGGTAGACGGGGCTCTTGGGGTACACTCCAGACCCAAAGCACAACAGAGGTTGAGGCAGGTCGTGTGGCCATGCTGCGTTCCCTCCCTGAACCTCCCTTTACCCACCTGCGCTGTGGAAGGAACAGCACTCGCCGGCTTGTGGACTGGCACAGATGAAAGCCCTCCAACAGCACGAGGACACGGGGAAGTGCTGGAGAGTCCTCTGTTCTTCCTGTGAGGTGCTCTCCCTCAGATGCTGCCCCCTGGGATGGCCGCTCAGCCCCCAGCGCAGCGGGGACCTGGCCCTGGAATCCCGCAGCTGAGCCTGTGTTCAGGCGCCTCTGTTCCCTTCACACCTTTGCCTTTTTATCTGTTTGTTTGCAAATGTCTTTCCCCACTGCGGTCGCAAAGCCCCTGAAGTGAGGGATTTATTAAACTTTATATTCCCCCTTCGATACACGGCACATGGCAGATACTAAATAAAACGTATTTAATTAACTTAAAATAATGTGTTTGTTTCTCCTCCCAGGTGCTCTATCTTCTTGCTTTATAAATCACAGAATTCCGTCAACTCCCACAGAAACATGCCCTGCTCTTTACAGAGCCATTTCCGAGGGAGGGAGGGAGGAAAGGCATCCCCAGCTGCATTCTGGGAGCAGGACTTTGCAAAGGGAGTCAGAGGCCCTGGCCCCGAGGTCCCTGCTGGGGACAGCACAGGGGAGCCCAGCGATCCCGCAGGGACCTGCGTGGTATCTCCCATGTGCCCACTTCCCATCATCCCCCGCCTCAGCTCCTGGGCACCCGGTATGTGTCCTGGGTCTGGCCAGGACAACCGTGAGGGACAGCCAGGCTGCGTCACGGAACCAGAGAGAAGCAAAGCTGTTCTTCTGGATTTGGGCTCAGCCACAGTTTACGCAAAGAAACCATTCGGAGCTGGGCCTGGTGGTACAGCTCTGTAATCCCAGAACTCCGGGAGGCAGGGGCAGGCGGAGCCCAAGTGCAAGTCGAGCTGGGTCAACAGAGCAGCTTGGTCTTGTCTCAAAAAATCAAAACAAAACAAAGCAAACCCAACTGGGGTTGCACTGGGGCCTCACCCCTAGTACTGAGGGGGGAAAAGTTAGGGGGAAATACCCATGAAGCACAGGGCTAGCCCCACATTCTAAGTCTTCTGAGTCACCTGCCTTGGTAGGTGAGATGACCGCACAAGCTCTCTGGGTCTGAATGTGCCCCAGGGAGAAGCCAGTGGGATATGACCTTTCTCTCCCCTGGAAAAGTTTACAGGTCACAGGTAAAGGTCCCCTGCATTTTTTTTCAAGCCTAAATGCCAAAGGGCATTGACCACTCCCTGTTCCGACTCCAGGGGCTCTGGGGAAAGCTTCCTCTCCCCACGCACAGAACGCCTTCCACGCGGGATGGTGGGGCTGCTGTACCCGCCTCACCGCGTGGGAGCATGTGTCTGGCTGCTGGGTGACTCACTGCCAAACCCGCCTGCCACCGGAAGCCACAAATAATGCTATTCACAGGACAAGGGATGCCAGCATCGGGGCTTAGGAACAGATTTATTCATTTATTTTTTTTAATACAAAGCCTTATTGATGCGTCTTCCTGAACACTCCAGGACCCTGCGGGAGGAGAGGACAAAGCTTTCTGCCCGGCTGGCGAGGCAGAGGAAGCGAGAGGCACATTGTGTGCGCTGCCCCGAAGCCAGATGACAACATTTACCTCTGAATGCGGACCCACGCACATAACGACCTGTGCTCAGAAGACAGTGGCAGGCAGGTTCAGCCAGCAGCCACCTGCCGGCTGTGAGTAATGTTGTTCCAACAGAAACAAAAGCTGCGGAGGAGGATTCAGGGAACAGGGAAGGAAGCCGTCTTAAGCATCATCAGAGAGGAAGGAACAGCACATTCTCCGGGCAACCGTCTACCCAGGAGCCACGGTGAGACAGCTTTCCACATGGCGGTGTCCTCGGCCCTCTGAACCCACCTGGGTGCCCCGGGGGGTCCCTTACCATAGGTCAGACTCAAGGAGCATCTGGGCAGTAAGGTCAGCCCAGGGTGCATCCAGGGTCCCATAAAGAATTAAGGCTCCCTCCCTTGGGGTCTCCACAGCCTGAGCTGGCTGGGACCCAGTGCAGCACAAAACACAGCAGTCTAGCCAGCCCCTTCCATCCAAGCCGGCCCTCCCTCCTGACGCCTCTCTCCTGGTACACTGCCACCACACTGCCAAGCGCATGGGGGTCAGGGGCTCCTGGGCTCGACTCTCTGGGGCTGTTCTTGACTGGCGGCCGGTGTGCAGAGGTGCAGAGAATCCAGCTCTCTTGCCTTGTGGCCTTGCTACCATCTGGAAGCTCTGACGCCCCTCCTGCCCTTTCTCTACGGGCCACAGCCACACCCCTCTGGGCACGCGGGCCTCCCAGTCCCTACTCCGCAGTCACTGCTGGGTTTTCCAGAAATGCTTCCTGTACATCAGTCTCATCTAAAGCCACACGCCCGAAAGGATGGGCTCAGGAACATTCCTGTACGCTGACTGGACCAAGGATGAGGTTCCGGCCTGAAGGAGACGAGTAGGGCAGGGGTCGGCTGGAGAGGTGCAACTGGTCCTAAGTGTCAGCTGCTACGCCCACCATGGCCTCTCCTGATTGGTTCAAACTGGGACACACAAACGGTTGGCAACCCCAGAAAAAGCAGGGGCAGCAAGGGAGGGTAGTTGTTTGTGACCTATCAGCTGGAGCACCGTAAGAACGGCCTTGCAGATCAGTGAAGAACAGTGTGGCGCGGGCTTGCGGATGATTGGCATGTAGGCCAGCAAACCACAGGGGAGAAGGCCCATCCGGATGTGGGTGCGGCCAGGGCACAATGAAAAGGATGAGAGGAAGGACGGGACTGCTCTGTGAGGAGCTCTGGTCCTTGCCATAGTCTTGGAACGGGAGTCTCTGCTTCTTCAGATGTCTAATGCAGACGTGTACAGCACACTCCACGATCTTCCAGCTCCTAGACGCAGAACTGGCTCTGGACCCTTGGGCCCGCTTGATCTATGGCTTCCATCTGCTTGGGCTGGGTGGCTACTGGAGACCCCTGCTGTTCTGGGCACAGACGGCCACTGCTGACTCTCCACTGCTGATCCTGGATGCATATCTAATAAATCTCCTTGAAAACTTTTTTATATTGTTACTGATTCCCTTCCTCTAGAGAATATTAATTAAATGTCACTACACCCACATGCAAAGCATTCAACTAATGACTCGTTAGTGAACAATGACAAACTTTAGGCTACTTGGTTTGCTCCGGATTGCCTGTTCCTGTGTGTGCTCCAACAGGCTGAGGCCTGGATGTGGGGAGCCCGAGGTCACCCCCTGTCCTCTTTCCTTTGTACTTCTAAACACAGCTCACTGTCTCCTCTCTTGCACATTGGCCAACATGGCTATATTAATCAGTTTGCATTACCGCAACAACATGCTGGCGGCAACCAACTTACTAGGAGAAGAGGTTTACTGAGCTCAGGTCGCTGGAGGTTCCGGCCCAAGATCTGGCAGTGCTGTTGGCTAGGGCCATCCCCAGCCGGGGAAGCCTGTGTCAGAGGTCTGCTTTGACATACCACGAGCCAGGAAGCAGGGACAGAGAGAAGTGATGGGCTGGGCTCCCACCATACCGTTAGAGGACACATCCGCATTGGCCCGAAGACCCTTATAAGCCCCACCCCCTAAAAAATTCCAGCATTTCCCAACACTACCACCATGGAGACCAAACCTCTAACCCCTGGGCCTCTGTGGCACAGGGTCACTATCCTAACAACGGCAATGGCCGCGCTCTGTGCAACCAAAACAAACCCAGCAAGCACAAAGGAGAAGGAGGAATCACAACTCCTCCCTTCACTCCGGGGCCCTACCTACAAATGTACATTACAAGTGAGCATGTTGCCATGTCCAGAAATCTTCAACTATGTGACTGATCTACTTTGTCATATTTCATGACGGGATGGACCACAATCTACCAAACCAATCCCCTATTGGACAATTCTGTGGCTTTCAATTGTTAGCTGTTATAACCATTGCTGGCATGACTGTCCTTATACATAAATCTTATTCATCTCTGAATGGTAGAATTCCTGGCTTGGGCAGGGAGCAGGGTGGTTCTTACAAGCTTCCATAGGCTGAGTCCACAGTCTCAGCATTTGTCTGCAGACAGAGGTCCCTTAGAGGTCTTCAGAAAGTCCTGATTCTAGGCCTCACTCCCAAAGATTGTATTATGAGTGGCCTAGTGTGTGGTCAGAGCTTAAGATTTTAAGATTTTAGGAAAAACTTCATGGAATACTGCTAGAAAAGAGACTTGCTATGCTAAATTTGTTTTGAGTACGGCTCTTTATTTCTTTCTTTCTTTCTTTCTTCCTGTGACACTAGGGAACTGAAAGCATCCACACTGAGATACACCCCCAGTGCTTTTCCCTGATTTTTTTATTTTGAGACAGTCTTGCTAAATTGCCCATGCTAGTCTTTAACTTGGGATCCTCCTGCCTTGAACCCCATAGCACTGGGATTACAGGTCTTGCGCCACCAGGCCAGGCAACATGGATTCTCCTGTTGAGTAAGGAGAGATGTTAGCCCAGCTGGAATCCCAGCATTTCTTTACTAATGGCTATCACGTGCCTGGTGGCCTGGATAACAAGCTGTCCAGGCAGAAATGGTTAGACTTCATTTATGGGGGAACTTTCCTTATTCTTCTCCCGCCAAATCAACTTCATTTTTTATTTTATAAGGCATTAAGTTTATTTTCATTCCTGGTTATACTCATGTTTTATTATTTAATTCAAGGGACTAGAAAGTTTTTTACTGAAAAAAGCATGAAATTATTATACACTAATAAAGATCCAAAGTTTTTTTTAAAAAGAACTGAGACAGCACCTTATGCAGATATGCCATTATGGGGTTTTTTTCCAACAAATGTGCACAAAGCAGTCGAATAAAGACTTTTTTTTTCAAGTAGACATCCTGAATCCTTAGATCTCCCAGTGCGCACTGGCTGCCCACACAAAGGAAGGGGTTTGTAGACAGGAGAGGAGCTCACAGTGGCCCACTTTTCAGAAGAGCCCAACCTTGTCGTGCCACAGAACTATAAGCACATAAAAAAAGCTTGATGGCCTCAGCCAGAAGACCTACAGACTAAAGCCGCTGTAGCACATATCCCCAAGAGAAGAAATCTAATGCCTTTTACTAGTAACTGATAGGCGACTCTGCCCTGAGAGGAGAATTTTCAACATTGCCACAGACACCACCTCAGAGAACTCTGAATTTCTCCCCCACTATCTGTGTTTCATAACTTATAAGACACACTCCAGAGGGGGAATTTCTAAAATTCCAACCAAACTGCTCTCACTTTTCTCTTTTTGAGCTGATAACATTGTCTGCTTTGAAAGAGACACAAAGCAGAGGTTAAGGCCATGGTCCCCCCGCACCCCCAAGCAGACCGAGGCGCTGCCCAGCCTCAGGCCCTAACTAATACCGGATGCCACCTTGGACCAGGAGCTGAGCTTTTCTTACTGGCCTTGCTCCTTGGTTTCGCAGCCATCAGCTCATCAGCCTGATCAGTCGGGGACTACATCATGGGTCCTCTCGCTACCGAACTGCGGAGCGCGAAGCTGACCGCTGGAGTGTGCCCCAGCTCTTGAGAACCAACTGCTAAACAGCCCAGAACTGGAAGACGCCATTATGAACAAACTTACATAAAGCCACAACGAAATAGATGGTGTTAAAGAGACGTGTCACCACTCAACCCTTTCTTACTTCTATGATCTACGACCTCGCAGTCATTAACGTCTGCTGTGTGTGTAGACAGGAAACGCCACATCACGCTGTGCTGGGAAACGCTCTTTCTACTTGGGACATCCCTTTTGCAGCTTGAAATGGCTACAGAGGGAACATTTACACCCTGGAAATGGGAAATGTCACGAACCACGTGGTTTTTTCCTTCCCATTGTGAACCAGGTGTTGCACACTTGCTAGCACGTGGCTGCTTTTGTCCCCTGCCTGCCCCACAGATAGTCAACAATGTCCAGACACGTGCTGCTCAGCACACTGTAATGGGGGATTACCACCATCCCATGGGTGGAGACCATGGGTGCTGACAAACACCTTCAGTGCACACAACTGTCCCCTGACGAGGAAGCGTCCAGCCCTGATGTCATTAGACGCTCTGTTAAGAAACCAGAAGCTGAGTGGCAGCCCCTCAGCTCCGGATCAGCCTGCTTACCCCCAGACTGCAAGCCAAGAGAGACGTCCAGCCACAAGCGTAAAGAGTGACAGGACAGGGTAACGCAGCCCCCAGCTGGCCCGCTGGGCAGAGCCGGGGTGAGTCCTGCATTAGGGGAACAGCCCAGGAGCACAAGGGCCATCTGAGCTCTTTCTGTCCTTTCCCAGTGAAAGGCACAGGAGCTCGAAGCAAGGTCCAAGCTATTCATCAGAAACTCAGGCAAGACCTGGACTATTTCGGACTCCTCTGAGCAAAATCCCCACTGGGTGTGGCACTCCCTTTTGGAGAGATGGCGCCTGACCTTGAGTGGAGGGGCAGTCGGGGTGACCTCTCTCCATGGAGGCATCGCTGACACTGAACTGTGACGCAGCACCTCAAGGCTGTCACGGGGGTGCTGCAGAGTTCCCACTTCAGGTGATCATCTGCAAACCTGAAGCCTCAGCCCTAGAGACCTTGTCCCTCACGGTTAACTCAGGTTTTCATCATGGATGCCAAGCCTACGGCCAGTGGGTCACACAGCAAGTGCTCAAGAAATTCCTGCAGGAATGAATGAGGAAACGAAGTCCAGAGATAGAAGGTGACATTCCCGACCAAGACCACACAGCAGAACAGCCGGTGCTCCGTCCTTCCTGCCGACTGAGTCAGCTGGAGGGAGACGCCACTGTCTCTCGCTAGCAGAATCTGTGAGAAGCTTCTCTTTCCAGACTGACTGGCACTCCTGACCGGCAGGTGCACGCCTGGACACCACACGGGAGCCCAGCCGAGGCCGTGCACACAGCAGGAAGTCAGCGGTTAAGTGAGTTAACCGTGCCCACTCCCGCGGTGTTTACATCCTGGGTCCCGGAGTGGATGTACAGGGCTTTCTGTAGCCTCCATCTGCGGGTGGCTGTGAGTCATCACGTCAGTTTTCGCTCTGGTTGGTGCCTTCTAATTTGTGGCTTCTAATTTGTTTCTTCAAAATTTGCAAAGTCAAGAAATCAAGAAATCAAAACTAAAATTGGATGTACGCACACAGAGTTGATTCTGGTTATTTGAGTTATTTATATGCTATAAAGCCACTGAAAACACTGGCTGAGACAGTACTAAGCTGTTATCCTCCCAAGGAAATATAGGCTTGAGGCTCCCTGGAGCCTGCGACCACAGGCAGCAACCCAGACCCCAGGATGGTCAGGGGTGACATCCGTAGGGCGTAGGACGGTATTTCAAAACTAAAGGTCATTCTGTCCAGGACACGCGTTAGCTAGAGTGGTGCTCCACCCCTCCTCTTCCTCAAAAGTTGCAAATACACAGGTGCCAGGTGAAGAAGGGAGAAACGGAGGTGCTTTGCAGATCAAGGATTCCCCTCGCGGGTAGCCACCAACTCCGCCCCATCCAGCAGCTGACGGGGACCTGAGGTAGACCCCCAGGTCAGAACCACCACCCTATGTAACTTCCAGCCCACCTCCAAAGCTAACCAGAACCTGTTTGGTAAATTCTAGAGCTGGTCTTGAGAGTGAACTCTTCCGTCTTTCCTGTGGTATCACAGACTTCTGCTCATCTGTAACAGATGAAGAAGCGACTTGAGATATGTAACTCTGCCATGTTCCTCAAAGCTAGCTTTGAATAAACCTTTTTCCTCTTCACCACAGTGAGGGGCCTCATTCGATTTGGGCAGGTGGTGAGCAAAAGGACCTTTAAAAACTATGGACTTTGAGAGGCTGGCTATTGGGAGAACAGGGTCAAATCCTCCAGCACGTCTTAGATCTATGAGCCTGAAAATCAGGCCAGTTGGAATCACACAGTCATGCTACTTCCATGTGACCCAGCCCTGCGTAATTTATCCACTTAGTAAACAAATGCCTTTTACGGTGTTCCAGAAACGAACCACAACCCACGCTGCCCAGCAAACGAGGCATTTTACATACAGAGTTGAACATATGTTGAGCATCCACTGTATTCCAGGCCCTAGAATCCAGTGCAGGCTTTGGAGGCTTAAAAAAAAGAAAATATAACTGCTGAATCCTTCCAAGAGCCTCATGGTTTAAACTCATTTCAACTTATAATAAATTGTTCCTGTGGTGAAGGAGAAATAATTGTATTATTGTTTGATTCACTTAGCTATTACTCTGATGAGGCTGCATTTAAAAATTAACAGAAAGTCTGGCCACACTCAGGGGGAGAGTGCACATGCTGGGCCCCCGAGGGTCTCTGCTGGGCTCTGGTTCATGCCTGGGGTTGGCTGGGGCTGGGCTGATGTGGCTGGGCTGGAGTGCCGGCTGCGCATCTGGCTTCTGGGGTGGCTCGGCGCAGGCTCCGTCCGGGGCTGGGGGTCTGTTCCACACATGTCTCCTCCCCCCTCAGCCAGGGAAGACCTGGGGGGATGGGTCCAAGGGCCTCGGCCCCTTCCTGCCTCTTCCTACTGGTTAAAGTCAGTCACGTGGAGGAGCCCAAAACCCAGGGACAGGGAAGCAAGCCCTCATCTTCAGGGTGTGTGTGTGTGTGTGTGTGTGTGAGTGTGTGTGTCTGAGTGACATTTTCACTGCTGGGGCAGAAAAATGTTATCCACAACCTCAGAGAGGGGAGATTTATTTCAGCTCACGGTTTTAGAAGGTCACAGTCTGCTCATGGGTGGTTGGCAATGGCGGAAACACGTGGCGGAAGTGGAGACGGAGGCAGCGCCCACAGCACTGCCAACAAGAAGCCAAGTCCCGGGGAAAGGGCAGAACCAGCACACGCCCCTCCAGGTCAAGCCCCCGGCACCCAGCTCCCAACGGTAAACAGCATCTATAGGTACCTGAGGTTTTTAGGGGATGCTCCAGACCCAAACCATAAGAGTGCGTGCGTATTGCTGGAAAATGAACCCGGATCATCCATCTCTGGGCTAAGTTACATCCTTAGCCCTCTTTAATTTTTTTAAAGACAGGATCTTACTAAGTCACTACACTGCCCAGGCTGAGCTTGAGGTTGCCATCCTCCTGTCCCAGCCCCCCAGAGCGCTGGGGTGACAGTTACGAGCCACACTGCGCCTGGCTAACAAGCGCCTCTGTAGTGGGACAGATTGCAAGGTCACAGAGCAAAGGGGCATGGAATGGAAGCCAACAGCACAACCCAGCTCCCCATTCCCCGCTCCGGGCCTCGCTCCAGAAATGCCCTCCAGCCGAGGTGGGGGGAGGGCATGCTTAGTGCTTAAGGATGGCGCCTGTGCGGCAGGTCCCTCGCTGACCCAGGGCACCTCGCTGTGGCTCTCTCCTCACGGGCCTTGCTTTTCTTAAACAGGGCGCACGGCTGGGGGTGTGTGCCGCCGGAGGCAGGGCCCAGAAACCCGGAGCTGGCACCTCCCTGCCGCACTCCCTCCAGTGGCAACGCTCAGCGCCCTTCCGAGCTGCCCACTCCCCGCCCCCCCCCCCCCCCCCCCCCCCCCCCCCCCCCCCCCCCCCCCCCCCCCCCCGCAGGCATTCACGGAAACGCACAGCTGGCAGATGATCTTGACTCCATGCACTGTTCCCCAAGCCACGCCGGGAAACTGTGCGCATCTGACTAATATTGCTCCCTCTTTAGGTAGCAGTGCGTTCTAGTAATAGGATTGGACAGGCTCCATTATTTCTTTTAATGCCTTGCTAGAAAGAGATTGATTTTTCTGGATGTTGAGTACGATGCATCCCTTCCATTAAAGAAATGAAACTGTTTAGGTCAGGAAGGCTACAAGAAGGGACAGGGTGTGCTCGTAAGCGTTTCAGAACCAACAGAAAGGCCCCGTGTGTGGTATCTGCCAACTGCCGCGGCCTAAGTGTCGCCACCATGGCTGATCCGAGGCTCCTGCCCTGATGCAGTCCTGGTGGGGAGCCGGGAGGAGATGCTCTCTGCTCCTCCAGCGGCTGAGCTGCGGTCACGGGCTTGCGAGCTGGGGTTCTCCCGGAACGAAGGCTGCGGGTGTTTCCTGTTTATGCCTCCTCACGTGGCGAAGTCGGGGCAAGATGAATCCAGAGTACCAAAGGAAAGATTTCTTTCAAGCAGGCTGTTTAAAAGTAATAATAAAGGCCCAGCCCGGTGGCGCTGGTCTGTCACCCCAACACTCTGGGAAGCTGAGGCAGGAGGATTGCAAACTGGAGCCCAGACTGAGCTACTTAGCAACCCATCGAGACCACGTTTCAAAATAAAAATCAAAAATGTGCCGGGTTTGTAGCTCAGTGTGCAGGGCCCCGGATTCAATCCCCAGTTCAAAAAAAAAAAAAATACTAGGCACTGAAGTATTACTAAAAACCTACTTTTCCCTGAGCGACTGCACACCTTCCACAAATGGCTCAGTGCTGCACATCCACAACACAACCACTCCTTACCCAACCCCTCGGGGTCCTTAAAAAGAAAGACAAGTTAGGCCTCTGAACCTGGCTTACAGAAGACACGTTGGGAGGCTGAGGCGGGAGAATGTTAAATTCAAGTGCTTCCTGGGCGACTTCATAACCTCGTGAGATCCTGTCTGAAAATTCAAACTAAAAGGTAGGCTAGGGATGTAGTTCCGTGCAAAGGTCCTGGGTTCGATCCCCAGTACTGGGGAGTGGGGCGGGAAGACTTTGGATCACCTCTTAGCCAATGTCCATTTCTAAAATTAAGTGGAAAAGTAATTTTTACAACGAGAAAATTGCCCAGGGCGTGAGATCCCACTCAAGAACCGGGGTGCCCCCGGCGCCTCCCAGGCTGGGAACCGCGTGGGCCCTTCCCACCACTGGTGTTTAGCTCTCTCCTGTCTGTGTCTGGAACAGTCTCACTTTCATTTACAGTGGCAGTGCACACACAAGCATCGCTCATGGGTGGATTCAGTTCTATGTGCTTTTTTTTTTTTAATTTGAGTTATTCTGTACGTTTTCTCCTTGAACTTGTTTTTCCACTCTACATCATTTTGAGCCACTTACTATCTGATTTTAGAGTTTCTGTTTAGCCATTGTGGGTTTTAAAATTTTTTCTCTTGCATTTCGGGGATGGTTGTTCTTTCTTCATTTTTTAAAATTCCTTCAAACAATCCGGAAGCTGTGCACTCTTTTTTTACCATTCTGGTACAGGCCATAACTCTAAACGTGTTTTTCGCCTCTATGACAAAATACTCCAGGCTGGGAAATGTTTTCAGGAGTTTAATTCTCAATTTTGGAGGCTGAAAGTCTGAGTAGCATGGTATCATCACAGTCAGGATCCCCCAGCTATGGGATACCGTGGCACACGGCACCACGGCAGGGATCCACGTGTGACGTAGTGATCACACGGGGAGAACGGAGGCCGGCAGCCAGGAGAGAGAGGCCAGCCCAGACGTGGTCTTTTGCAACAGTGGCTTTCACGGGAACGTGGTCATTCACCGGGCAATGTCAACGTGACTGCAGGAAGACAGGCCTGGCGGTTTAGTAGCACACCCCTCTTCATGTGTCTGTTTCTGGGAAGAGTGGCGTTGGGCCCAGAAAGGTGGGAATGCGGAAAGGCCTCACCATCCAATAGGCTTATAGAAAGAAGCGGGAAGCGGGCATGCACTTGCAGGGCTCTACTGCACGTGTGGGCAGGCGCACCCTTTGCAGCCGTCTCCTGTGGGTGTCAGGCTCCAGTTTCTTCAGTCTTTCCAATGCAGACTCATACCAGAGACTCCCAGGATGCTCCCAGGACCTCGGTCCTGGGCCGATCCTGCACACTTGGCTTATGTGGTGCTGGGGAATCGAACTCAGGGCCTTAAGCTTACAAGGCAAATGCTTTAACTACCGTGCCAATCCTCCAACCCCCTTTGATCGTTTTGTTTTAGCTTCGCCATCATGCATGACTTTCTGGCTACTAATCCTGTTGGGATTTACCCTGCTTCTGTGATTCCTTCACACATTCTCCAAATGCCTGGTTATGGTGTCTGTGAATCCAGCCTGTGCCCCACCCCCCTAGAGCAGAGCTAAGTCTGTATTAAAGCAAGGAGAGTACCCGCACTGGGCACAAAATTAATGCACAGTCAAAAATTCAGAAATGGTGACGATCCTCTGAACACAGTATTTTTAGAAACAAAAATGATACAAAGCAATGTGTGGCAGCAGAGTCACATCCAGAGACAGGACCCGGCAGCGCCACGGTCACACGGGGGAGCCGGAAGCCGGAAGGAAAGGGGCCTGCTGATGTTTTTTTCTAGAACACTAATTATTTTCTAGAGCATTGAAAATCTTCTAGGACTATCAACTATTAAAGATACTTGTATTAAAACATGATGTGTAATTCTAAGTTTAAATACTGTGTAACGAAGTCAGAGTTTGCTGTATGGAAGTTTATATTTCTGACTTTAATAAAAGAAAACACATCAAAAATATTTTCATAAACACTCTTGACCATTAAAAAGCACGTCAAGTCTTGCATACGGGACACAGCTTTCGAGACCACGTGATCTCTCCCGTGTCACACCCCACTGCAGCCTTTCTTTCAGGCGACGGTGGCAGCGGAGACTAGTTAGATGATTTGTCGGTCTCAGCTGGTTTCAGGCAGAGCTGAGGCTGGGATCCCGAAATCCTGGTCTCTCACGGTGCAGCAGAACTTTTTCCCAATTAGGTCCCACTTCCGGAGACCAGTATTCTTTTTGTTGTTGTTTTGTTTTTGAGACAGGGTCTCGCTCTGTGGTCCAGGCTGGTCCTGAACTCACTGTGGAGCCCAGGCTGGCCTTGGGCTCACCACAATCCTCCTGCCTCAGCCTCCCGAGTGCTGGGATTACAGGCACACACCACCACACCCGGCTTATGTGGCAATGGGGAATAGAACTCAGGTACTTAGCGCTTGACTTAGTGCCAAGCCATTCCTCTAGCCCGAGACTAGAATTCTCACCTTAGAACCAAAATCTCAAGTGTTGGAGAGCAGAGGTGCCCACCAGCACAACCTGGTGACCTCTTCTGAGCGGTCAGCTGCTAAGGGGGAACGTGACTGCTGGGCCTCGCGCCCATGCCGGGGCTATTTCTCTCAGGCCTACCAAGGCACATAGCACCAGGACACCGAGCTGGGCGCTGTGACTCACCACTACGTGCTGGAATACGGGAGAGAGTGAGATATATGCCAAAGGCTGGATCACTCAACTTCAGTGCTGAACCCGGTACCCTCTTTTACTAGAATCCAGTTTAAATAAACTTGGCACAGGTCGTAAGTTTAAGAAGCACTTCTAAGAGACAACTCTAAAACCGAAACTAAGCATTCAACTCTCCCCGCTCCCCACCCCTGCCGTCTGAGAGTCCTAGTATGTCCCTCCAGTCGCTGAGAGCCCAGCACAGCTGGTGCCCCCAGAGCTGAGATTAAGCCTCATCACCAGTTAGCTGTTTCCCTCAGAAGATGAAGGTAGGGAGAAAGCCAGCTCTGGCCTGACCCTCCCAAGGCCGTCCATCTTAAGCGTTCAGGACAGTGACCTGGCACGAAACTGTCAGACACCTGGGCTCTGGATTCCATGAGAATGCCCCACCCTACTGGGGAGTCACGTGACCATGGCTAACATGGAACCCTTGGCTATACTTTCTGTGATCAACCACATGTGTGACATAGCCACCAGAGTTTGCTCGGGCTAAGATGTGTTCCACCAATTCATCACATCCCTGGAAAGAAAGCTCCCCCAGCCCCATGACCAAGGACTGGTAACAATGCTTCATCTTTTATTATTACCTTGAGAGGTTGATGCCTTAGGAGAAGTTCTGAATGTGCTAAGAATTCCTAAGACAGTTGAGGCCGAGAGGAGAAGACATTACTGCACAGATGGGCAGTCAGATAAGGGTAAAATCTCTCTCTGGATGGAAGGTCAAAATTTAGGCTGAACACACTGAATTTTGGCCAAGTTCACCCCGACTATAGCTGCTGTGGTTCAAGTGAATAGGTCATCCAAATAAGCCCCCATTGCATAGCCTTTATATCGACGGTTCAAAATAATTAAACAGCCATTCCCTCCACTCCTAGCCTTGCTAAGAAGAGAGAGCCTTCAGTTTTTAGACTGTCTCAATTGCTTTAGAGAGTTTTAGACAGGTACCTCATGAAAAGCTAACCAGTAACTACAGATCAACCAGCAAGGTGAGCTTGACGCAGGGCTGTGGCTCACACACAGGTCCCCACATTGGCCCTTCAACACCATGGCAGGACGCTAAGGGGCCTCCCCAACACAGAAACCAGATCCCTTAACGTTCCTGTCTACCTTCCCTATCGCTGACCAACTCTAACGCTGGGATTCTGAAATAAAAGATTACATTGAAAATCTCTAGACACATGCTCTCCAGTAGGATGGTCACTGGCCACATGTATCTATGTACAGTCTGTAAAATCAAACACACAGTTCCTCTACAGAACCAGCCAATCTCCAGGTCCTCAGTAGTCACCCAGGGCTTACCAGGTGGACAGCACAGGTGTGAAATGCTCCGTCACCACATCGAACCATGTTGGACAGTCTGGTCACCATAGCGCACGATGTTCCCAACTGACCCAGGTCATCCATGTCCCTAGATTCTGATTATCACTCTTAAGGCTTACTAGATAGACTGAGGGTCGATCTTCATCTAATAAATCAAGATCTTTTGTAGATTATACAAGAGGTGATCAAAATATATGACCTAAATATGGGAATGTTTAAATTTTTTAAATTACTACAATAGAAGACGCATTGCCCTTCATCCCCCTACGCTTTGCCACCTTACCTTACACGCGCGTATTCCATCGTTCCAACCTCGGGAAAGCAGTCCCGGGAGTCCTCCTTCACATGTTCACAGAGTGTGACCACATCCAGCGGCGAACGCTGCCACCATGCAACGCAAGACACAGGGCGGTGTGTCCTTGGCCTCCTACTCGCCGGCTTTGGCATGTGTGCAGCCTCTGGCTTCTCCCTAAAGCCGAAAATGACCAAGAGAGGTGAATGTTAGGAATCAGTTCAGGACACCAAGGCAGCTGCAAGAGCTAAACTAACGGTACAAGAAAGGACCTTTGGGACCGCTCCAGGAGGGGCAAGGACAGTGAGACAAGAGCTTGAAGCAGGAAGGGTGTTTCGAGGGGGGTGAGCAGCAATATATGATCTTTTTTTTAAAAAAAATATTGTCAACATTCTCTGTATTTTTCACTCACGCTCTGTTTTCTTACTGAGTCAACAACATCCTCCACTCCACCTGTGTCTACCACAGCTTTGGCCTCCCAGTGCTTTGGCAAGGTTGGCAATTTTCACATCTCTGATTCCTCTTTGCGAGGGAAGACGTCCTGCGGCCACCTTGGATGGTGCTGCGTGAGTGTCCATGTCCTCCACTTGGTCTTATATAAACGCCTGTGGTACATCCTGCCAACTGGCACTGATGACCAGGGCAGGCAGGAGGTGCCAAGCAGGTGCTGGTTTCAGCTGTGCTGGTCCCATGGTACCAGCACAGGGGACCAGAGCCAGCACCTGGGCTGGCTGGCACAGATAGCTGGGTCCCAGCCTGGGGTCTGTGAGTCACTAGATTGCTTTTTTTGTGTAGGTGGGTTAAAAGATGAGTGGATGGCGAAAGCACGCTCATGGTAATTTTGACTGAGGACCACAGCAGTCACGGCTACTCCTCCTGTTGAGAGGTAATGCTGCCCTTGACTCCGGCGGGCATCCTGTGATGGCTTGTATCGCCACATGACCACTTACCACTTACATGGCCACTTGTTAACCCGCAGCTCTGTAGGTCAGAGGTCCAGCACAGCCCTTTGGGCTTTCTGATCAGAGCTTCCCAAGGCTGAGAGCAAGACGCTGGCCAGCTGGGTTCTTGCCTGGAGGCTCTGGGAGGAAGTTATCCCACGTTCCTTCAGGTTGCCAGCAGAATTCAGTTCCCTGTGACTGCAGGTCTGGGGTCCCCCTTTCTTTACTGTGAGCTGGGAGACTCCCCACTGCAGGCTACCTTGCTTGCTCTGGGTAGCCTCCTTCCATATTCAAGCGAGTGTTCGTCCGCTGAGTCCCCCTTGTTCCTCAAGTCTTTGTGACTTCCTCTTCCCCCAACAGCCGGAGAAGACGCTACCTGTCGGGGCCCTGGGCTGAGATCACACCCACCGGGACGACTTCCCAACCTGAAGGTCCGCTGTGCCGTGGGACAGTACGTGAACAAAAACGCACGCCGGATCCACAGAAGAAAGCACCACTAGAGAAACTACCCGAGCTGAGACAGCTCAACTGGTGAGTATGCTAGAAATGACTCTGTGAGGGTTGATCAAAAATGCAGTGAATACTGATTTTTAATTTATTATAGTCAAAGACACACTGCCATGAATTATTATTTATTCACTGCTAGAACAGAATACCCACCCAATGACCACAATTACAGAGGTAGGGGGAGGTTTATTTGTAGTTCATAGTTTCAGAAGGTCTCAGTCCACTCGTGGGCAGCTGGCAATGGTGGGAGCCCACGGAAGAGGCAACGGTGGGAGTAAGCCGTTCACCCCCTGGCAGTCAGGTGTGGGACCCTGACTAGGCCTGGGATGATTGTAGGTAGAAGGTGGCTCACACCACAATAATCTCGTCTCTCGAGACCGGCAGGAGTAGATCCCCTCCCTCTTATTCCAGGCCCAGGAAGGCCCACAGCGCACGTTTCATCCTACCCAAATTCCTAATTTTCCCCTACCCCAAGACCCTCACCAGAAATCACGTGATCAGGGTTCGAGAGCCCCACCATGCAAATTAGGCAACTTTCAGAACCCAAACTTCCGCCAAGCAGTAAGGGTCCCTTGTCCTATTACTCTGCTGACCATCCTCTCCCTGACTGTTCATAAGCCTGGCCCTCGCCTCCAATAAACGAGCTGTTAACACCGATTCAGCCTCCCGGATGTTGATTCCCTCGTACTCACACCGCTCAAGACCCTGCTCCCCCAGGCTTCGCTGGTTCCTCATTGCCGGTGGCCAACGGTGGCAGTCAGGAAGGAGACTGAGGGAGGAAGGGCACTGCCCGTGGTCACCCTTCCAGGTCCCGTCCTAGCGCTCCAGCCCTTCTGACCAGCACGCGGTTCTGTAAGTACGCCACAACACCCGAACACGAGGCCTCTGAGGGATACTTCTGACCTAATCCGTAACAGGGCTTCCTCAACATAGTCCTCTCACCGAGAATACTCACGCCCCGTAGCTCTTGCCCCTTCCGGAAGCAGTTCTGCAAGTCCTCTCACCCCAGTGTTTGCATGAGTTACGATCAACAGGTGCAGTGGACGCTGCTGCCGAGCGCCACCCAACAGAAACACGGGCTTGTAAATCACGGTGCGCGTCCACCTCCACCTCATTCACTAAACCTGGCACCAGATGACTTCTGGATCTCCTTCAGGGTCAAAAAGACTGTGCCAGGTCGACATTTTGAACAGTTTCAGGACATTGGGGCAGGTGGGATGGTGCAACCGGAGACCCTCACCACAGGAATCTTCCAGGACTGTGTCAGAAGGGCCCAGCATGGCGGGGTGATCACGTCACAAGCCAGGAGAGTGTTCTGGGGGATGTGCACACCAAAGTGGATTCTGCTGTAGTGATTTTTTTCTCATTTAAACACACACCCCATATTTTTCTGTCTTGCCTATGGCTTAAGAGCTGGAATGCAATAGGCAACTCACCCCTGCACACTCACGTTGTTTAGAGCCCTGGCCTTCCACAGAAGTCAACTATCCTGAGGCCACCATGCGTTGAGCAAAACAAGGCACACGTGTAGGTCACCGCCTGGCAGAAGGGCTGCCGTCCTGAGTCCCGAGTCCACCTAGACCAGGCTCGCACCCAGGAGGAAACTGGACGTACCTGTCCCCTGCCACTGACTCATTCTTCACCTTCACATCTGCCCCACCGAGGTCGCGGACAAAGTAGACTCAGGCCAGCTACCGCATCCTCTGGTTCAATTCCCTGAGCCAGGCACGGGAGGACACAGTGGTACGGTGGCCCAAGGTCTCTCTCCGTGGTTGAGGTCAACTTGTGACACAACAATCATAACTGGGACAAATCTGAACATACGAGCACATGACCAGCTCCCTGCGCCCTCACAGAAGGGCTGGCATCGGGCTGGGGGGCTGCCCACCCTGCACCTGCTCCCCGGGAGTCTTGAGGCGTGAGGAGCCACGTTTATCTGAAGATACTTATTACTCACACTTACCCTGTGCCAGGCACTGGCCATACTGCTGGGGACGTGGGAGCTGAGTAAGGGGGCAACATCTCCCTGGGGAGGGAAAAGCCACACTCTCAGTTCACAAAACAATTATACGTAATGACAACTTGTCTAAGGAAGGCGCAACGGAGTACAGCATGGGGCTCAGGGCGGCGGAGAGGCTACTTCTGAGGGGCTGACCAGTGGAAGCCTGTCTGAAGATGCAGCAGCAGACATTGAATGACAGTCGCTTCTGCGCTCACGCTTGTTGTGGAATAGGGATTTGTTCTGGTGTGATGGCTCTGCTATGAACGAGTGTCGTATGTGCTTCTGTGTGACTGCATCTGTAAGGTAAAACACAGCCAACGACAGCCAGTGGGCTGCACGGTTTCACCGAGAGGGCAGGGAACATTCAAGGCACCCTTCCCACCACACACACATACCTTCTCCCAACTTCCACCCAATTAGGCCTCGGTTAGGAGGGAAAACAGAGAGAAGACGGGTCGCAGGACCTGGGCACAGACAGCCGCAGGTAAGCCGAGAGACGTGGCCCTCGGCGGTTCCAGAGCACCCAAGGGAAGGCCTCTGCTCTGGGTGGAAAATACTATTCAGCAGAGGAGGCTTTAAACGGCCACCGCACAGCGGGGCTGGGAGGTGGCCTGGGAAGTCGCCAGAGCAGCCAGGTCCCAGGCGCGGGGGCTTGAGAGAGTGGTCAGGTTCCTCAGCTCTGCACGGTCCCAGACACCCGTCAGGAACACCTGCTTCTACTCGGCTTCCTGAGAGACCCCAGAAGGACCCTGCCTGGCCCCAGGCTCTGCAGTGGTCAGGGAGTAACCAGCGAGCCTCTAGAACATGGTTCTCAAAGGAAAGAATCTTGGAAGCAGTTGCTGGACCTCAGGCTCCTGGGTCCATGCTCCCGATTCAATGAGTCTGGGAGGCCTGAAAGTGGGCCTTTCTTCCTTCCTTTCTTTCAGTACTAGGGATTCATCCCAGGGTCTTCGCACTGTGCTATATCTCATCTTCTTCTTCTTTTTTTTTTTTTAGGCAGGTTCTCGCTAAGTCATTAAATTGTCCAGGCTGGTCTTGAACTTGCAACCCTCCCACTTTAGCCTCTCAGAGTGCTGGAATTACAGGACTGACAAGAACATGCACTCCTGACACATTCTGGGCACCCAGGATCACTGCTACGGCAGGGCCACACGTGGAGTACTGCGGCTCAGGGTCAGAGTCCGAGCACCCAGGCTGCACCCGTAGGTCCAGCCTTGTGGGGTTGGTGCCCAAGTATTTGAATTTTTAAAGTTCTGCAGGTGGTTCTACTGTGGAGACCCGGTTGGTAATCCTCTGCTCCAGAGAATCTAAGTACCACTTGAAGAAAAGAGGGAAAAGCACCAGGTAAAACGAAGGGCTGGGAAGTAAGCTAAGAGGATGAGCTATCGCCGGGAGGAGCTTCTGGACTCCCAGCTAGCAAGGGGCCCAGTGAGCCTCCGTCCCAGGCTCATGGCCACCTGGACTGGGAGCGCTGAGGAATGTGGAGGGTCAGACTCCCAGCTGGGGTGGGGGGCGGGGTGGCAAGCCCATCCCCAAGGGTCATAGCATCATCTCCTCCAAATTCAGAGAGCTCCGGAAGGTGGGGTGTTCCCGAGTGCTCGCACACGGGCACATGCCTATGTGTGTTCACACCTCCAAGGGACGCCCACGGCTGGCCAAGACCCACTCCCACGGGACCCTCTTCCCATCCGGTGAACTAGACAAAGCCTCCATCCCAAAATCGCCATGACCATCGCAGCCGATGGAGTTACAATCCGACCCGTGCCTTGGACGGTGGTCCTCAACACGCCCTGCACGTCAGAGTCATTCGGTAGTTTTTGAATCTCCCAAACGCCCAGGCCACAGTAGGGCCTTTTCACCAGATGCTTTGGGGTAAGGCCCAGCCACAGGCTCCTAAGCTCCCCAGGTGACTCCCAGTAGAGGCAGGACACGCCCCCAGCCCCCGCAGGTGCCCTCGGTGCTCCTCCCCGGCCTGCACTGCTTCTCCTGTGCTATGCTGTTACGTGGACCCAGCTTCTCCGAAAGATACACACCCCACACCCGAGCGTCCTTCCAGAGACAGCCTCAATCTGCATGCAATTTCAGCTGTCTGCTGAGCCTGCACCACTGCCAGAGAGCGCCAGCCCTCCAGCGGTGAGTCCCGTCTGTCCCTTCTCTCAGCGAAGCACCCATAAACTCAAGCTGCCACTGTCAGACTGTGACACCAGCTGAGGCTGCCAGGCCCACGGCACCCGGGACAGAGGCCAGAGCGATGGTCCTGGGTGCCACTGCCCATGTCACAGGTGGCACACTCACGGGCAGCCCGGTCACCCACGCAAGAGCCCATGGCCATGCTGCCCCCGAGGAGCCACGAGGAGAAGGGATTAAAAGGGAATCACTGCGTGTCCGTGCGGCGTCCTGTAAGGCCCCTGGGTGCCTTCGACCACTGTACAGAGAGCTGGGAGCCTCAAAGACACAGCCAGTTCCCAAGCCTAGAACGGAAGGGGGTTACCGCACTGGCCAACGGTGCGGTGAAATTAAGGCTCCGCTGGATCCCAACTGCAACCGCAGGTAAGAAGGGGCAGCGGGGGCTGCGAACCCGCCCCCACGCAGAGAAGGTGAGGGGGGCCCCAAGATGGGCGACGCCAGCATCTGCCCGCAGCTGGAAGGTGCCACAACCGGATTCTCCCGGGAGTCCTCGGAGGGAGCAAAGTCCTGCCCACATCTCAGCCCTGGGGAAACAACCTGGGGCTAAACAGACGGGCACTACTTCAGAATAAAGAACCCAAGAAGGAGCCTGTCCTGATGGCGCAGAGACCAATGTGCAGAGGCTCTCAGACAGAAGTGGGCGTCCAAATCCCCCGCAGCTTGTCAGGACAGAGCTGGCTGGACCCGCCCACGATCCCCAAGTCGGGGGCTCTGAGAGGGGGCCTGGGAACGAGTGCTCCAGCACACTGCCGTGCCCGCCTGATGCTGCTGGCACCAAGGCCGCATTTTAGAGCAACAGAGTGCGAAATGCAGGCCTTGAACCCTTGTGGGGACCTTGGTCCCTTCCCCTCCGCCCCAGCATGGGTAACGTCAGGGCACGTGGCTGCCAGGCGCTCCCTGCCACGGTCCTGTTGCTGCTACGATGTGGAGTACTCTTCTATTTATTTACTTATTTATTTCGTGGTTCTGGGGATTGAACCCAGCAACTTCAGACTGAGCCACATCCCCAGCTCATTTATTTTTACTTTATTCTGAGACAGGATCTCACCGAGCCTTTAAGTTGCCCAGGCTGAGCCTGAACCGGTGACCCTCCTGCCTCAGCCTCCCAGAGTGCAGGGATTACAGGCCCGCACCACCAGGCCCAAGGCATACATTTCTTCTTATTTTCAACACATCACAGGCTAACACTTCTATAAAGCACAAAGCCACAGGCTGGCCCCATGGGAGTCACCCGATGCCATCCACAACCCCGAGAGGTCTTCACACACACACAGACACACACACACACACACACACACACACGCGCGCGAAGATGGCCAAATACAGCTTATGTGGACATCCCTCTGCTCTGTGGAAAGACCCTATCCCATGGGGAAGGGACCACAGAAGCGTCCACGTGCACGCAGCCAGGGGGTGGAGGGCAGGAAGAGCCCACCGCCGGGTTCCTCCATGACTCAGGACGGGGCTCTGTGGGCTGCAACAGGCACCAGGGCTCGGCAGAGAGAAACCAAAGCAGCCACGGCTACCATACCCCTCGCCTGCTCCAACCCAGACTGTGCCCAGGTCCCAAGACAGGGTTAGGCATGACTAGCCCAGAGCTGCTGCTCCCCAAAACCCCTGGAACCCTGGGACACTGCTCTTCCCTGGCCTCCCTCCAGCTCTCGTCCTGGGTGCCAGAGCTGACGTCCAGCCTGGCACCACCTTCAGTAAAAGGTGGGTCTCCATGGAGACGGCTACAGGAAGCTGGGCCGTGACGCCTCGGCACCTTGCAGGGAGCTCCCTGAAGCCATTTACCTGTCACCGAGCCCTGCTTCCGGCAGTCGGACCACAGGGTCTCAGGGACAGAACAGCAGGTGCAGTCAGCTGACCGGCACAAGGCCAGATGCTCATCTGTGAAGGGGGCACGCCTGCTTTATTGTGTTTTTACTGAGCACACTTCCAAACGCGGGTCTCCACTTCCTGCCTGTCACGGGCCTGGATGAGCGGACACAGGCTTCTCCCTACGGCCTCTGCGTGGAGGGGAGCACAGAGGGAACCCAGCCAGCTCCTCCCTAACGTGCGTGGATCCTGTGGGTTGTGTCAGCTTGCTGTCTCCACGCAGGATTGGCCCAAGCTCTGTGGCTCATGACACGAGTGGCCTGAAGGTGACACCGCGTGCTGGCTGTGGACCAGGGACTCAGGAGGGGCTGGGCAGGGACAGCTCGTCCGTGCTCCAGGGCACAAGTGGCCAGGCCACTGCTGCAGAGGCAGATGTGCAGAGGACCCTGCTGGCCTCATACACGTGTCCAAGCCCAGAAGTCCTGGTTCTGGTCCAGCCTCGACTCTCGTCTCTGCCCACAGCAACTCCTACGGTCTATCCAGCCAGTCTGTGCCGACCTCTGCATGGCGGCTGGTTCCAAGGGAGACCAGGGTTGAGGATGCTGACACCCAGTTCCCAGTCCCTGATGGGCCACTTTCATGGGTCTGGAGAGCAGCGCAGGCCTCAGCAAACTGACCGCCCCTGCTGTCCGGAGAGAGAGAGGAGCCCCAGCTCTAACCCTCAGCACTGGAAGTGGGGCTCAAGGGCCCGCAGGAAACTGAGACCTGCAGAGGCCACATCCCCCAGTTTGAGAGCTGGAGTGCAGAGGGTGGGCGCAGGCTCTCCGGGGAAGGTCAGCAACACCAGGCAGCCCCAGCGGGGGCCCAGTGAGTCGTCACCCCTGCCCACACAGGTGTCCAGCACAGGAGGCCTGCAGGGGCTTGCCCCTGTGGACAGGGGTTCCCAATACCACAGCCACTGGGAGAGGCAAACATGAGAGGGAACACCCACGCTCAATACAATGACCGAGTCAGAGCGCGGGAGGTGAAGGACTGGGAGGTGTAGCCCCAGCGACAGGTGACTGGAAGGGGATTCTGATGAATCACCTCCACCGTAGAACAGAGAATGTGCGCCTCACACGCCCAGCCCTACTCTGACCCCGAGGGACCTGAGGATTTTGGAAAAATCACACCACCTTGCCGAGGGGAGCTGACAGACGAACCCTCATCCTCACACCCAAAGCTTGAGTGCCCGAGGGTCCCATCCCTGCTACCTTTCTTCCATCCCCGCCCTCCATCGGCCCCAAGTGCTCCCTCCAGCCCCTGCCAACCAGCCTACCCTGAGGCATCTCAGATGCCTGCAGCGTCCAGAGACGCCCAGGCCTTTGACATGGTCCCGAACCCCAGCAGAATATCCCTGGGCTAGTGCAAGGCCACCAACCACCACCCTTCCCCGCCTCAGGAGGTACCTGCGGTGGTGACGCCAGGTACTCTGAGCCCTGGCCCTGCTGTCCCCGTGGCGGCCACTTTGTCCTTCTCGCCTGGCTAACCTGTGAAGCCCCCTCCTGTGTGCCCAGAAGCACTGGGGACAGGGTGCCCTGGCGCTTGAGCTCAGTAGGGTGGCTTCCTGTCAAGGGGTGCCTTGCTCTTGAAGCTGCCCTTGATGACGGGAGGTGGCCTCCTGTCCCAACCCTGCTGTGTGAAAACCCTGTGCATTCCTGAGTCCTGCACTGTCCAGTATGACCACCATCGGCCACATGTGCCTGTGAGTACTTGAAATGTGACTAGTCCCGTGGACGTGGATGGTTAAGACCCACCAAAACAACAACTTATACATCAGAAGGATATAACACAGCTCATTATTCTTATATTTATCACAGGGTTGTTGTCACTTGTTTTGTTTTGAGATAGGGTCATGCTCTGTGATCCAGGCTGGTCCTGAAAGCACTATGCAGCCCAGGCTGGCCTCAGATTCACGGCAATCCTCCTGCCTCAACCTCCCGAGTGCTGGGATTACAGGCATGTGCCACCACGTGAAGTGACCACAGAGTGGATGCTCTGGGTTAAATATTTCACTGAAATGAATTCCACCTTTCTTTTGAGTTTCTGGTGCAGAAGCAAGCAGGTGACAAGAGATGATCAAATCCTGCCAGCACAATCATTGATTACATCCCATTAAATTAGTGGTCACAGTGACCTTAGTGCTTCAAGGTCATGTTCACTGAAGATGCAGAGAGCGTCTCACAGTGCCTGGCACACGGTGGGGCCCTAGTAGCAGGCTCCACGTTGGCTCTGTGTGAGAGCCGGGCTCTGCGGTGGCCATCTATGCTGGCCTTTTTCCTCCCCAAATGTGAACCTGGAATCCCCCACCCTCCTGCGGCTCCCAGCGCCTTCCTCGGACTCCCCAGCTCCTCCCCTGCCTCCCAGAGGATCTGCACAGCAGCCACACGTCACCCGCCTGCCTCCAGCGCTGTCGCGTGCAAGCAACCAAATGCATCACTCTCTCCTCTGTTTCCGGACCTTTCTCACAACATCCTTGCCTTTAGCCAATAGCAAATGGTCCCGGATAAGTGCCCGTCGATTAGAGACACGGGAAGAAAAGTCTAGGGTTCTGAAAATCAAGGGCCCGTTGTTCTGGTCTCCAAGTGGGTTTAGGAGTGGCGGGCAGAGCCCCAGGAGCAGACAGCCGCCCTGCATTACCAAGCCCAGCGCCTGTGTAAAGTGCTACGGTCGCCCTGAGGACCCCGGGGTACCCAGCTGAGTCAGACACAGCGTTGGGGCTCAGCAAGACCCCCTTCTACCCCTGCAAAGAGCGTGGGGTTTCAAGTTGGGACCCTCTCCAGGCACAGCCTCCAAAATACACCTTCTGGGAGAAAGCAGACCCCCAACCCCACTGCTTTGTCTGGGTGGTACAGGGATGGAGCTAGGGTCTTCACCTTCAGCTACATATCTAACCCATTTTTTGTTGTTGTTTTTAAGACAGGGTCTTGCCAAGTTACTAAATTACCCACACTGAGTCTGAGCTTATGACCCTGCAGCCTCTGTCTCCCAGAGAGCCAGGATGCCAGGCATGTGGCACAGGGCCCAGCTTACCTTCATTTCTTAGATATGGGCTTTGCAGAAGCCACAGTGACAGAGTACTACAGGCCAGGGTCCCACCGCTAGGCATTACTGAGGGCGAAACTGGGTCCGACTCAAAGGACCAGCCCGCCCTAGGACCAGCACCCCCAGGAATCATGCCCAGACACAGAGCTGACGTGGGCAGCCCAGCCTCCCCCGGCTCCCTGCACAAACGGTGCCTCTCTCTGGTTGGCCCCCACACAATGAGGTCACTTCTCATCCAGAGTCGGGACTTGAGCAGTGTGACTGGACCTTGAGCCCAGGGTCCTCTACCCGCCCCAGCTCGGCTGTGCAGGGGCACAGGGCTGTGGCCTCTGGATCCTGGGGCTGCAGGATTCAACTGCCCTGCAGTGGCAGACCCAGCACTGGGCCACTTCCGGGTTCCTCCTCCCCTCGGTCCCAGGCAATGGTGCTCCACCCGCCATCCGGTCCTCCAGCCCTGAAAGTCCTGCGCCGGCCGGACAGGCAATGGTGCTCCACCCGCCATCCGGTCCTCCAGCCCTGAAAGTCCTGCGCCGGCCGGAAGTACCAGGTGCTCCTCCAGGCAGGAGTGCCAGCTTCGCACTGTCACAAGAGGGGGCCACTCACCCTGCGATGGTTTGGATCCGGGTTGTTCCCCAAAAGCCTCACGTGTCTGGATGTAGTGGGAATCTGTGGAACTGGGTGCTGTAGAAAGGTAGGGTCTGGCTGAAGGCGTGCATGGCTGGGGCTTGACCTGGAGGGATTCTGTCAATTTGGTGAGATCTGGGAGCACCTAGGGCCTTCAAGTGTGTGTTATTGACTGTGGGCCAGGAAGTGGGGAGGAGCACCCACCCAGAGTGCGCCAGGCCTGACTGGTAGCTAGCACTAAGTAAAGGGAGGAAGAAGGAACATCGTTGGAGCTCTTCCTGGGAAAGCTAGGCCACGAGTCAGTCTCCACACACTGACCGGCTCCTGCTCACTCGGCTTCTGTCTGCAGCCTCTGCCAAGCCCTTCCACCACCGCTGCCTGCCTAGGATGGACTGTGTGAGACCTTCTGAAACCGCGAGCTAAACAAATCTCTCCTCCCTTAATTTGTGGATGACAGGCATTCTGTGCCAGCCACACTAAGATACGCCCCGAGGCCACCATCATGTAAGCAAGCAACATGGAGCAGCCATACATGGACATACAGCTGGCAGCACAGCCAAGGTCACAGCCGGCAGCTGGCACCAGTGGTCACGTAGGAGGGGAGACTCTCTAGATAAGGTCAGTCCCTGCCACTAACTCAGCAAGACTCAGCCCGGGGACTTGAAACATCCCAGAACGGACAGACAGTGGCCTGTCTGAGCCTGTGAGTGTGGCTACGCAGTGACCACAGGCTGGTGAGTGTGCAGACACAGCAATCGGTCCTGGGCAACCTTCACTGGTAACAGTGCCTGACCCCGTCCTGGGCACTAACGACGCCAAGATAAAGGGAAACCAACAAAAACCTGGATTTCAGGAAAGAGACAGAGAGAGATATCGTATCTCACACAGTGCAGAGGAGACAGTGCTGTCAGCCACATCCAGTGTAGCACCCTGGGGTGGTCGGTCCCAGCAGGGGGCTCCAGAGCCTTCCAGAACTGTGAGGGGGGCAGCTGTGGCAATGATGTCTCCACAGGTGGTCAGAAATTGCACAACATGTGTGTGATTTAGATCTGAAATATTCCCCAAAGCCCCATGTTTGGGGGTAGGTCCTTGTCAGAAAAGCTGGGTCAGGTCACTGGAGGCCTGACTGGGAGGGCGTACTCCTGACGCCAGTCCTCCCCTCTCTCTCCACTTCCAGCTGCCACGGCAGGAGCAGCTTTCCTTGTCAGGCCCCTCATCAGCCATTCTGCCTTGAAGCCAGCTGACCAGGAACTGGTCCCACTGAAACCATGAGCCAAAATAAGCCTCTCCTCCTCCTTCAAGTTGGAGGGGTTGGCCACCTTGTCCCGACAACAGGAAAGGGACTAATGCAGCACATTTAGGAAGGGAATGAGGCAGGCCGAGTAGTGACGAAGGCCTGTTAGCCAGCGCTCTGGGAGACTGAGGCAGGAAGATCACAAGTTTGAGCCCAGCTTGAGCAACGGGGGATGTAGCTCAGCGTGCAACACGCACACACACACACACGCGCGCGCGCGCGCGCGCGCGGAGATTGAGGTGCAGCTGCTGGGATCGTAAACGCTACGAAGCGCGCTGGGCCAGCCTCTCCACTCTGTCCTCTGGTATCTGTCTCTTCCGTGGTCTTCGCCCTGCGCCTTAAGGAAGCCAAGCACCTGTCACCATCACGATCTTCCCAAATGCCTCTCTGCATGAACACCGCCCCCCAGTCTCCTTCTGACTCCTCCCCGTCACCCACCAGAGCCCCTGGCAGTGGGCTGCGGAGCACACCCTGGCCCCCAGTGATCCATGTCTTTGGCCTCTCTCCCTCACCACATGGTTCTATGTGGATCCACCCTGACCTCGGAAGGATCCCGCTAAAACTGATGGTCTCTGCCACATAATTCAACTCAGTCTGGACAAGGTGACAGTATGGAATCACTCCCGAGGGGACCTGGACACAGGAAGAGCACAGATTTATGCACGCGTTACAACCGATCCTGTCCTGATGCTCCAGTACGGGGCGGGCACCTCCTTTCCCAGCACCCTTGGGCACCATGTCCCTGATCGCCAGGCGTGTCAACCACCTCACAAGAGACAGGGATGGAACTGGCACTTCACAGACACCTTCCTCACGCTCAATGTGTGTCACTCAGATCCCTCTGAGAGAACAGAAACCATCCCAGACATTTCCAGCAGGAGAACCTCATTACAGAGATTCGGTGACAAGCAGTGAGACTGTCAGGAAGCCACACAGACTAGTGACAAGGCAAAGCCACCACCTGCAGGACTGGAAGGGGGAGGAGAGGACACAGTGTTGCTGGGGCTACAGAAGTCAGCCGTGGCTGGCAGGGGCAGCGGGTCTGCACCGACAAAAGGAGCTGTCCAGCGGTCACAGGAGACCCCAGGGCAGACAGGGCAGCCAGACACTACACAGGCCCAGTGGCGGGGATGGGACAGAATGACGAGGACTCAAGGGGGAAGTCTGCATACATTCTTGGTGGCTCTCAAGCCTGGATGACCGAGGTCTGTTATGATGTAGATCTTAAAAAGTTCCCAAAGGTCACATGTTCAGAGGAGGAGCTTTTAACAGTGATTGTAGATGGGGGTGCTGTACTTATCCGTGGGTTGATCCATGATGAGGTTAGGATTGACTGTGCTGTTACAGAGTGGGGCCTGGTTGGGGTGATGGGTCACTAGGGGCACACCCTTGGAGGGGGTAGTCTTAGCTCCTCTCTCTCTCTCTCTCTCTCTCTCTCTCTCTCTCTCCTTCCTGGCAGCCTTCCTCTGCCATGTCCTTTCTCTACATCATTTCTGTTAGTGCCAACCAACCACAGACTAAACCCCCTAGAAACTGAGAGCCCATTAAACTTCTCCTTTAAGTTGTGGGTTGGTGGGTATTGAGTCCGGCAGTAGGAAAGCTGACCAATGCAGAGTCGAAGGCAGGTGGGGCCTGGCAGCATCCACAGCAAAGAAAAACCAACGGGAAGGAAATCAAAAGAGAAAAAGAGAGAAAAGCAAAATCAAAAGAGGGAAAAATTAAAAGGAAGAAGGGATTTCTGACTGGGCCTGGAGCTGGCTCCCGCAGGTCCCTGATGGTTCACCAGCCCTCTCCTCTGCAGGCTGGCCCGCTCTCTAACAAGCCCCAGGCATGTGGGTGGGCCCTCATTTGCATGGCTGATTTAGCAGGCAAGTGCCAGCAGTGGGAAGCTGAAACCTCCACGTAGGTTTTGAATTCTCAGGGCAAATGGAAAATTGGCAATTCGAACATCTCAGTCTACCGCTTCTGCCAGTGACAGGTAGCAGACAGTCCCTAGACACCTTTGCCCCTCAGTGGAAGAGGTATGCTACCCAGGGGCACTGCCGACCTCCGACTCAGATATGCAGATTTCCCTGAGCAGACACCCAAGAACAATGTCCTGGCCCGGCCCTGCCCCCACCCGTCCAGTGCCGCAGCTGATTTGTGTACACGGACCCTGTTTTTCAGTCCTACCCAGTTGCTCTCTTTGCTCCCCACTTTGCAGTGCATTAGTTACCATGGAAACAGGACGGGCAGGGCTTAATTGACCGTTCAGAAAGTTATTTTGTGCAATGGTTGGATATTATAGACGTATGCGTGTGTACACATGATTATGAAAAGTCGGCACTCTAAGGAAATCCCGATGACTTAGGTATATTCCAAAGGAAGCAGCGCACATGTTAAAATGGTAGGAATGTAGACCAGCCCTGTGTGCCGCCTGGGTCACAAAGTATGACTCGCTGTCCAAGAAGTTGCCAGCCACAATGAGAGGGACGCTGTGACGGCAGATGGCAGGGCCGTCCCTGGGTCTCCCGTCACTGCCAGGTGCCCAGGCCCAGCTAGTTCTCTCTCCGAGACTACGTCCTTCTCAGCAAACGAATGACCAAGTGTCCTAACGCCTCATTCTACAAGCACATTCTAAGATTCCAGCTCTGCTCAACCAATGACCACGTGTGTCTAAAGGACAGCTACTATCTCACAGCGAGCATGAGCTCATCCACGTATGGGTTTAACTGTCCATGCGCTTCACATGTACCTGTGTTCAACCAGACGTTAACACTACGTGAATTCCTCAGAAAGCCGAGGGGTTCAGTCTTCTGTTGAACAAGATTTCTGAAGGGAGGAGGTCTCATCAGCTGGCAACGCCGCAGAAGACGGCGGGGACACGGCCGGGGACACGGCCTTCTCTGTCACTGGTCAGCTCCCTCACCTCTTGGCCCGACAATCCCACAATGCCATCAGTCAAACTCTAGGCCCCAGAGGGCCCGTGTCTTGTACCTACTTTAACATTCCCACTGAGGTAGCGGGTTTTATCTTCCTGAACAATAAAGTTCTCCTTCTCATTCAGATATCCCTGAGAGACTATTGTTAGCCTAGCCTGGTTAGCCAAGATTTAAAAAACAAACAAACAAAAAAAAAACCCTCACTTAATCTACAAAGTTCTCAGGGCTGGAGGAATAGCTCAGCAGCTAAAGTGCTTGCCTAGCAAGTGCTCAGTACCAAGTTCAATTCCCCAGCGCCACATAAGCTGGGCATGGTGGCAAGCACCTATAATCCTAGCACTTGGGAGGCTGAGGCAGGAGGACTGCTGTGACTCTGAGGCCAGTCTGGGCTACATAGTGAGCTCAAACCAGCCTGGACTACAGAGACCCACCCTTTCTCAAAAAAAAAAAAAAATCCCTAACTTATCTGAAAGCACAAAAATAAACACCGAGACCAAAATTTAGACTCAAAGCTCACTTCCTGTTAATAAATTCCTCATTTCCAAGCAAGACATCCCAGGAGTTTCCCACTAGGTGGGTTTCTGATCAGATCTCTGTGGCCCGAGGATTTTAAGCAAGAGAATCTCTAAAAAAGCCACACTGTGAAACCAGACACCACGTGCCACTGATGAAGGTCGACGCCGGCCACGGTGGTCTCTACTCCCAAAAGGGCTACTTGATAGCTGTGCAGTGATGAGCTGTTCCGACTCGCTCCAACATCCTGCCTGACAGGAACGATCTGCTCCATATTTTAGGTGAGGACAGTGGTACTGAAAGTGTAAGGAAGGGGCACCTCGCACACAGCAGCTGTGGGGCACGTCCATTTGATTTCCTAAGCAGCATATCACAGTCAACTGTCACATCACACTTGGTAACAAAACACTCCAAGGTGCAGCAGCTTCAAAGAAGAACTATTTACCCTCAGTCCTGAGACGGTGGGTCGCCTGAGCCTTTCCGCAGACCCCGGTCAGATCTGCTGATGAAAGCAGACCTGTTGGAGCAAGTCGGAACGGACTATCACTGGAAAACTATCTAATAACTCCTTTCATTAACAGAGACCACCAGAACCCTGAGGTGACATATCTATGCAATTTCCCACGGCAGGGCCAGCTTTCTACTCTCAGGGGGGGCCCTCATGTCTGCCAGCTGGTTTCTGACAGTCTCATCTGGGGTCAGGAACACGTGATTCACTTGATGTATAACACTTCAGGCAGCTAGCTCACGCGTGGTCTCGTGCTTAGAGAGCAAGCCTCACTGTCAGGGCGCTGCTCACACTTCAGTGTCACAGGTCGCCTGTGCTAATATCTCATTGGACAAATCAAGTCACACGGTTGAGCCAAGAGCCAATGGGCACAATGCCCCGCCCACTGTGGAAAAGGGTGGAACTGAAGCTATCAGAATATCCAAGTATCCAACAGATCCAGACTCCTAAGCCCCTCTTTCCCCTTCACAGATGACTGCCGTGTTGAAACAACACTGTCAACTTAAGTTTTCTAAAGAAAAAATTAAACGTTGTGACTTCCCTTTGTGAACAACAGCAACACTGAAAATGAACCAGTACACTAGGAAGACAAAAAACCAACTTTTGTGTTATTGACCTTAACACACAGATGAAATAGCAAACCAGGCTATAGATTTTTACAACTGTGGAATCTCTAAAACAAATAATTTCTTTCTTCCATAAAGTAAGATCAAAATGTCTTCTGAATCAAGGCTAATCAAAATAAGAAGCCAGTATCCTAACTTGAATCTCTATAAAGTTACGTATTTATGCAGCTTCTAAGAATCCCATCTAGCCACGACAAATCAACCAATTTCAAAACAACTTTCTTCTCAACCTTCTGGAGTGAGGATACTGTTATTTTTTATTTTTTATTTTTTTTAAGGAAGAGAAAAGTTAAACCACAATGCCTGGGCTCTTTCTCCAGGGTCACTGGATTAAAACCAAAGGTCCCAGAGTCTGCTGACTTTATGACACTCACATGGTTACGTGGCACCTTGTTTTCCCAACACCTAACATCTGAATGCTCTGAGTGTTTTATAGGCCAAACATTTGGACACTTCACCCCAGTTTTCCATTTTCCATCTGGAGAAGAACGAACACAGTCTGAAGCTTGTCTCTCAGACTTCCGAAGATGACCTTGGATGCCTCAGAAGAGGCAGAAATTCAAACCAGCCCAACTTGCAGCGACTGGCCTTACAATTAGCGGCCTAACAAGCATCCATGTTAAATGGTTCTGAGCGCTAGAAAACAAATGGATGACGACCAAGTAAGATGGACTTGGAAGTCTGCTGTGGGCCCACTAAGCGCCGGGTACTCTGAGATGTTTTAACCCAGCCATGGGTACCACTGACTTCCACTGTATACAGAGGGAGAAGAAAGTGCTAGGTGGTTCAATGACTCACCCAAAGTCACAGTGCTGGTCAAGAACAGGCATCATGTCAGGCTCTTGGGAAGACTGCAAACACGGCGTCTGCCACACAGATGTCACTTCCTGGAGAGTGTTCAGTCACAGACAAGAACCCATTTTCAAGAGTTGTGAAAAGCAATGGCTGTGTCTCTGTGATGACAGCGCCACGACGCAGAAGCGTCGCCTGTCCTCCCAGCTCCACCCTGGCCCCGGAAGGCCTCTGGGTAACTTGGTGATGCTGACACAGTCTCCTCAGAGAAGCAGAGAGCTGAGTGCTAATGAAAAGCCAAAGGCTCCTCCCGCAACAGCAGCTCTGCGGAGCGCCTGCACCTCGGGGAAGAGCCAAGCGCAAAATCTCTCGTATTCCATGGGAAGCCGGCCCCCACTTCGCCGCGGCTGCTCGTATCACAGGAAGGAATGGAAAGAGGGTCAAAGGGAAGAGGCAGAAAGGGTGAACACGCGTGCACGTGCACGGCAACAGGAACTCGCTACGTTCCCGAAGCTCAGGAGCTGACCAAGAATTATAGCTGGTCCTCAGACCTGTAGGTCTCACATCCATGGATTCAACCAACCCTAAATAACTTATTTCACAAACCTTTTTTCTTGTCATTACTCCCTAAGCAATAAAGTATGACAACTATTTACACAAAATTTACATCCTAGTAGTTGACTTAATCTAGCAATGATCTAAAGTGTACAGAAAGATGTGCACAGATTATATGCACATACCATGTTGTTTCTTATTAAGGGTGTGACCTCACTGGATTAAGGAATAACTAGCAATACAGGAGAACAGGCTCATGGGTATGTCTGGGCGGGGTATCCACGTGGGACCTTGGGTACGATGTCTGGCCCCTGGTCCCTTCCTGTCTGGCACTGCTTCCTGCTCGCTTCCTGGTCTCCATGAGCTAAACAGCTTTCCTCCACAGGCTCTTCCACCATGATGTTTCTGCCTCGGAGCCTGTAGACCATGGACTAAAACCTCTGGAACCATAAGCTACATTAATTAACTCCTCCTCTAAGCTGCAGGTGTCAGTTAATGTGTCTTAGCAACAGGAAAGCTGACTAACACAAAGGAACTCAAGCCCCTTTAGACTCGGGGATCTGGGGAGAATCGGGGAGCCAGCCCCTGGGACAGCTGTATATAAATCCAGGTCAAATAAAGTGGCAGATCTATACCTATCACCAACTAAAATTAAAAACTAACCCCCTCCCAATTGGGCTCATTTTTAACATGAGAATTTTGCTTCCAGTCTGACGCAACAACCAATGACTACTGCCTATCCTTCCCTAGACCCTCTCCGTGGGTCGCTGAGAGAATTTCCAGGGGCTGACCTCCATTTGTGCATAGCCTGGCCTGAGCAATCACACCCTGTCTAAAGAGAGTTGGCCTCAGCCTGCCTCAGAGTCAGAAAGACTGTGAGGAAACAGCTCCCCTTCTCGGATGATGCCAGAGGCTTCTAGGTGACCAAGAGAACCCACAAGACAAAGCACCTCTCAGCAACATTTCTGCTTGCCGGACCCCAGGGGACGCGTGCTCAAGATGGAATTCCCAGTGGCTCCGAGTGATGCTTCACTCAACTCTCCTCAAGTCAAGGAGGCTGCTCATAACTGCGAGGTGGCGGGAGTGTCACCTTGCCTCTCCAAACCCGTTCCCTGAACCATAAAATAGGGGGAAAAACACACTTCACTCACGGCAGCATAAAGAACACACAACTCAACTCTAAACCTAGCCAACTGTCACCTATTTACTTTCTTTTCCCTTCAAGAGGAGGAGATCAAGGTGACACAAGGAGAGACGGGCATGTTCAAGGGACACCCACGTCATTGGGCACAAGCTCTGGGCCAAGCACTGGCCTCAACACCTCCCACCCATCTCAGCACAGAATTTTAAAGGAAGGTTCCAAAAATCACTTGCTTCATTATCTAAAGAAGAGAAAGATGTACTTAAGTCGGCTCTGGCCCAAGAGACACTTGTCCACAGAGATAATGAGAACAGATGGTGTGCCGGAATATCAGAAAACGGTCTCCCAGGAAGTGCAGCCCCTTCTCAGGACAGTAGACCTCCCCTGGAATCAGATAGCTTTCAAGTGAAAAGTTTCCTCCTTTCATAGGAGTTGCTGATTCCCACAGGGCAGCGCGATCAGACCAAGGACCAGCATTGTGAGAGAATGTAGCATGAGTATCTGCCTGTGCTCGCGAGCGCATCAGACATCAGCAGCCATAGAAACCCAGAAGGGTCCAAAAGCACGCTTCATCGTCCCAGTATATTTACTGATCTTCCGTCAGGGTGGGCTACATACAGCTTGAGGGGCTCCTGCCTTCCAGGAGCTCACATGCTACCATCAAGATATAGTCACAGAACGAGGAAAGGTGGCGCCCAGCCGTCTAACAGCAAAGAGCAGACAGGCCAGCCCTCTGCAGGCAGGGGAGCGGCACGGGCCGAAAGCTACAGTATTTTTAATCCCTTCAGTTCAGCACATCTACTTCAAGAAACACATCTGAATAAAACTGCTTTATGTTTAGATGGCTAATATATGTGCATGAAAATCTACATGCTAGTGACCTGTTACTATGTTACTTGGGAATCAAAGAAAGAGAAGGAGAGAAGGAAGAGAGAATACACATAGCCAGAGAGGTATGAGCGAACTGACGGCGAGGCCTTCACACGCTGGGACGGGACGCGGTCCTCACAGGATTAAACGAGAAAACAAATTAGGTCATAAAACAACACACAGAGTAAGATTCTACTTTGATATTTTTCAATAATGTTGGATTAAAGATGAACATAAATATCCCAAAACACCAGGTCCTCTTTAAACTCCTCTCAGCATCAAGCCAGGATCGAAGGAAGAGGTCTGTTCTCATAGAAGTTTCCTGCGTAGTCCTTTCGTAACTGTCTTTTACCATCCTCTCCTTTCGGAAAAGTCTGCCTGTTGCTGTAGATAACTGGACATTCTGTTATTCTCTTTCTGATGCTTCACCCCCAGATGCTTCTGAGCCTCTCTGCTCTGTCCTGTTGCTCCCCACACCTCCTTCTCTGTCCCTTCCACGCTCCCTCTCCCTCCCAGTCTCTCCTCTCTCCTACGTGCTTCCCCGCCCGCCTCTCCTCCTTTGTGGATTTCCATGCCCTTTCTTCTACAGATCATCTTGGTCTCCTGGATTGTACAGATTTGTTTTAAACCAACCTCCCTTCTCAGAAAGAGGGGGAAAGGCAAGCACAGATATTTTAATGTGTTTTTCATCTATGCCATTAATATCAGATTTATCTGAGTGTTAAAATTTGAGGAGATTTGATTCCATTTGCCTATTCAAATTTTTCTTTGATTTTCAAAAGTAATCATGTAGCTTGCCAAATGAGAAAAAGCACTTTTAACTGAAAATCTATTGGACGTGAGAACATTGAGAAGTCAGATCATTTGCCCTAAATGAGTTCAAAAGCCCCTTGTGAATATTGTTAAAAATTCTTGCCGCCAAAGGTAAGTGCCTCCCAGAGAGGTCTAGAACCACAACACCCAAGAACATCCCAGAACCCTCCCACCTTCGTTGGTGGAGCACAGAAGCCAGGTGGGGGACTAAGCCCTCAACCAGGGGTCTTCAGGTGGCATTCATGACCAACCCACATACCACCTCTTTCCCTGTAGTAACTGTAACGGCACAAAAGGTGGGAAAACTCATGAAAACACTGGGCATGGGCAAGAGCTTAACCTCCTGGCAGAACACGGTTCCAGCTCTGGCCTAACTAGCGTTCCCTGCACCATGATTCTCAGCCAATGCCTCTGCGGGGCTGCCTGGGTGTATGTTCACTGTAGACCAGAAGCTTTGTGCCATGAAGACACCACTCCAGAATGCCACACCACAGAGATCTGTGTGGCCCACTGGAGCTGCCAACGATGGCCACACCGGTGGACTTCTGTGATTCCCTCCAGCAAAATGCAACAGAAATGACCCTGTGCAATTCCCAAGACCAAGTTACAAAATGACACATACCTCTCTCCCATGGGACAGGCACCTTTGGAGCTAAGGGCTGCCACATACAAACTGCAGCTCCACTGAGAGGCCTCGGGGCCAGGGGCTAGGGGCCAGGGCCTAGGGGCTAGGGGCTAGGGGTTAGGGGCCAGGGGCCAGGTAATTTTGGTGATGAGAACAGAGGTAACTTAGAAAACCCTGATGTTTCAGTCAAGCAGCTCGTATCTTCCCAGTGCCAACTTCTGGACATGTAAGTAAGGAAAGAGTCCATCCCTCAAGTCTTGTGGAGTTCCAGCAAGGCGATGAGACTGTCCTGGTCAAACCCTGCGGAGCTACAAGCAAAGTAAGTGTTGTTGTTGGCAGGAGCCACGCAGCTCAAGGTGTTTCATCTCAGCCATAGTTACCAAGCAGAACCGAGGCTCTGAAATCCCAAGGTCCCTTGAGCTGATGGAAGCCATCATCAGACTGCTCCCAGGAAGTCACTGAACAAGACACGCACAGCAAGCACAAAGATCCCAATGCAGGCACTTGCAAAGCAGGCTGGGAGAAGTCATCAGAAAGAGGGTAGAGGCTAGCACAGTTAGGATCTTTCAGGCAACATTCCATCTAAACATGAGCAGTCAGCATTCCCACATCTCAGAGAAGCTACAGACCCAGGTACGTCCTCAATACGCCTCAACCTGCGCCCAGATGGCCAGCTGGAGGGCATGTGGCCCCCGATGGCTGGACAGTGGCCTGCAGACATCTTGGGTTTTATTCTGGCTACAATGAGAAGCCACGGCATGGTTTGCCGGAGAGGGACATGGTCCAATCTCTGTTTTCAAGAGTGTTGCTCATGCTGCTATGTTGAGCCAGGTCCACCTCAACACAGCTTGCGAGTGTGGCGTGGATGCGTGGGAGCCGGGACAGCACATGAGAACAGGCCTACCCGGCAGGATGCGCTGACGCCTCTGCATGTTCAACCTGGACGAAAGCAAGGTCAGGGGATCCAGAGAGGGTCTGGCCTGACCTCCAGCAAGGGTCAGGAGCTTGGTTTGGGTTGTGAAACACAGCTGCTGGCACTCCGAGTGGGGGTGCCTAATTAGACAGGTGTGACATTCGGTGTGAGGCCTGGGAACACGCATAACCTCGTGGGTAGAAATGGACAACCACCCCATGAGCTGGGCGGTGCCCTGCCTCCCCAGGGATCACCACTGGCACGGACAGCGTCTTCGAGTTGACAGCAAGCCCGCTCTTGTCTCTCTCTGCAGAGCTCTCCTTCCTTGGTTCCTGGGAGAGCAGCAGATGTCCTCTGGAAGGGGACATGGCCAATTTCTAGCCAGCGTCCAATCACAGGGCCTGGGGCTAGGCTTCCCCTTACACAGTCTCCTCCCTGTGCCCTCTGCTCCTCACCGGCTCTCCTCAGAGATGCCCCCAGGGGGGTCAGCACTCCAGAGAATGACCTGGAAAGTCCCCTTTACTTGAAGTCATCCACTTCGGAGAAGCAGCAGCCTCGGGCCCTGGCCTTTGAACCTGAAGCCAAGGATGTGCAGGAAGCGGACACAAGCTTATGCAACATGGAGCGCTATCCAAAGATCGGGTTACGGTCGGGGTGCTCTGGCCAGGCAGATGGCCTCCCCTCCTGCCAGCTCCCTCGGAGGGGGGGAGGCGGGGGACTCACCGCCTCACAAAAGGGGCCCCGACCCTCTCCCGTGGAGAAGCATCATCTACAGCCCCGTTCTTGGCAAGTCCAGCCCCGGGGCGACTCCATAAGCTCCATCTGGAGCAGGCCCACGTCCAGCCATCAGGAAGCCACACTCCTCCTCAGCTGGCCGTCTGGACGCACTTTGAGGGGTCTGGAGAAAGGACCCAGGTCTGCAAGTTCTCTGAAACTTGGAGCCGCTGACTGCTCATGTTTTAGATGAAATACTCTCATCCAGGCAGCCCTGGGTTTTGGAAGGCGGACAGGGAGTGTCTGCCTCAAATGCTCGGCCCTCGAAAAGGGCCAAGTCTGCAGCCTGGAAACCGAGGCCTGCAGCAGCTGGGATGCTCGCAGCTACTGCAGCCAGGTGGAGACGTGCAGCGCGAAGCTTTTGCCAAAGCCAGAGCAGCGCTGCATCTGTGCTGCAGAAACATCTCCCCCGAACTCCACCGGGCCCCAGCACTCCCCCACATCCCAGGTCTCCCCTGGCAAGGACCCAGGGTCTCACCATGCTGTGCCCTGGCATTTTGAACTAATGTATCCAAAGCCTTGCGTCCCCGTTTAAGCAACCTGAACGCTAGCCTCTCGGCAGCTTTCACTTATCCTCAGAGAAATTTTAAGACTTTTCCTCTTTTTTTTTCCTGAAAGTGCTTGAAGGCCTGTGTATACTATGAACTCACATTAAAATTTGGTCTGACAAAGCCTGTCTTGCTCAGCCCCCTGGGATAGCGGTGCGGAGGGACAGAATGGCACGGGGGAGGTCAACAGATTAGGAGGGGAAGGTGGTCCCCGTGTTGGCTCTGAGCTGCGGGCACACTTCTGAAGCCTCTGTCGCTCTCGCCTACTCCAGCCCTCCTACCCCACGCTGCCATGGCCACGGCTCGGGTACAGCTCTCCCCCGAGCGGGCCACATGGCCATAACTGCTGTCATTCTAGTCTTGGTGACCTGTGTTCCAACGGTCCCAAGCACCTTCCTGCACGCAGTCCAGCACGGCCTTCCGCGCCGTCCAGCTCCAGGGAGGTCTGGCTATCCCTCTCTGTCTCCTCCAGAGGAAAGGTGAGCACTACAGATGAACTCAAGGGACGATGAATATTCACGAGAGGAAGCTCTGTTCCAGCACTACGGCTTCCGTCCACCAGCGAGGACAGCACGCTCAGAGACGCCGGTGCCCCCTTGATTATGACAAGGGACAGCAAGCGGGCTCATTTTGTGGGACAGATGTTTACTAAGCGCTCACCTGAGGACACAAATGCAGACAATGGGGGTGAGAGTTGGGGACGAGCTGGGGGCAGTGACTGCATCGTGGAAGCCCTCTTCTACGCCTTTATGAAGGTGACCAAATACAAATGCCTGCTGCCGCCGAGGGCCATCCCATGACCCACACGGCCGCAGCTACACCAACGCCTGGAGGCCTCAGCCATTAACAGTGGAGGTGATGCTGGGTACATATTTAAGGTATGTGACATGGCCTTGAAGTCCTCCTTTGCGTACCTTCTCCCACTCCAGTGTCCTGCATCATCTTGTCATGGTCTGGATCTAAAATGTCCCCCAACAGTCTCATGTCCAGAGCCAGGGCCTGACGGAAGGGGGCAGGTCACTGGAGACGTGCCCAGCAAAGGTGTTCCCGGCCCTGGCTCCCCCTCTGTTTCTGAGTCCTGGCTGCCATGGGGTGAGCAGCTGTCCTCCACCATCCTACCCGACACCGTGTCTGCTGTGCAACCAGATACCATGGACTGACCCCACTGAAGGCGAGAGCCAAATAAACCTTTCCTTTTTTACATGGTGAGTATTGGCTATTTTGTCCCAGTAAAAGGACAGCTGACTAATACAACGCCACACCCCAAACTCAGGGTAAATCTGCTGTGACCTGAGCACACCTGTGTCCAGCACGTCAGCTGCCCCGGCTGTTGAAGCCTTCATGTTGCAACCACTGTCAAATTTGCTCCAGCCACTGCACCTAGGCACCCCTCCAGGGAGCCACCAGAGGTGGAGTGGAACCCCTCCCACCAGGAGCCCGGCCTTGGGCCAGCCCAACTCCTTAAAATCCCGTGTGTGTCTCTCTCATCCTCAGCCAGCCCCAGGAGGGGAGTTGGTCCACAGACAGCTCTGGCACTCCGTCACCAGGGAACTTATTCCATCCTCAGTTCTGAAGACCTACCTGTCCTCACCTGTCCCTCACTGTGCCCCTTGGATGCAGAACTACCTTTCTGACCTGGGTGCCTGGGGCCCTGCTCTCTGAGGGTTGTTAGCCACTTCTGGGCCACTGTGGCTCCATCCAGGCTGGTCCAGGCTGTGCGGACCTAACAGAGGTCTCAGATAAGGGCACAAGCAAGTACCACCAGCCGGGACATATCCCATGACGTGGAAGCACAGAGGGCTGCCGGGCCATGGCAGGGGACACGGCAGGGGCACTCTGAGTGACACCAAGAATCAGAGCAGGAGAAGGGTGCTCCTGGCTCAAGGAATGTCATCTCCAAAGCCAGGGGGCATGAAACACCCCGCCACGTGAGCCTTGCCGCGCTGCAGGGAGGGAACAGACTCGGGAGCTTGTGGTACTTAGAGACACGCTGTCCCCTAGCTGAAGCTGGAAGTACTTAAGTGTGTGGCTGGCGTGCACCTGTGAGCTCCCTTTCCTCGTGGGATCCTTCCCAAGCTGGGGTGCTCTCTCTCTCTCTCCCCGCAGGGCAGAACGGCATTATCCTCAGAACAATGAGCAGGCACCTGCCAAGGGACAAACAGCTTAACTGAACCTTCCACGTGTGGGCGGAAGAAACTCTGAGCTCCGGGAATCATGGGGCTTCCTTGTTGAGTCATTTGCTACAGGTAAAAGGCAGAGTGCTCGAAGCAACAGGTCAGAGAGTCAGCACGGGTGACTATCTGGTTACCAGCGGCGCCAGCAAATCACCCCAGGCCCCGAGTCACATCACCACAAAGACAGATGGCAGAGGAAGAAAGAGCCAGGACAGACGCTGCCATCTCTAAAAATTCCAGCCCTGCTGCCGTGGGTCACCTTATCAGGCATGGCATGAGCCATCCCCCAGGTGGGGGCCCTAGGTCTTGAACAACTTGAGTGTAAGGTCTGGACCTGGAATACCCCCAAAAGCCTCCTATGCTTGGAAGGTGACTCAATCGTAGGAGTTATCCCATCGACTCCGCTGCTGTTAGAAGGTGGGGCTGGCGAGAGGGGCGGGTCACAGGGTGAGACTTGACTAGCGCTGTCCTGCTCCCTCTCTGCACGCTGCCTTGGACAGCTTTTCTCCATCCAGGCCCTCCGCCATTCCCTCCCACCGTTGCAGGCAACCCATGAGTAGACCGAGACCACCTGAAACTGTGAGATAAGATAAACCTTTCTTCCTTAAGTTGTGGGTGTTGGGTATTGTATCCCAGCAAGCAGAAAGCGACTAAGACAGTGAATGAAATGCATTTTCTCTTGTTCCTCCTCCTGGTCACATCATCTCTGATTTCTGTGAAACTAATGCAAATGGTACAGAAGGAAGGAGTATGATTTGGGGGGAAATACGAGGGAGGAGTGATCGAAAAATACAGTAAATGTTTACTTTTAAGGCATGCTCTGTAGCCTAGGCTGGTCCTGACTCACTATGGAGCCCAGGCTGGCCTTGGACTCATGGCAATCCCGCTGCCTCAGTCTCCTCAGCACTGGTATTACAGGTGTGCACCACCACGCCTGGTTTATGTAGTGCTGGGGAATCAAACTCATGGACTTAGCACTAGCTGTAACACTTGCTAGGCAAGTGCCTTAACCACCGAGCCATTCCTCCAGCCCTGAGTGTTTACCTTTTTTGAAAAAAATGTATTTAGTAAAAGACACACTCTCTTGAATCCCCCTCCAAACACTCTCCCTGGCTTCCACTACACTCAGCCCACTGCTCTTGCTATTTTCTGAAGCAGTTCTGGAAGTCCTGTTTCCTGGGTGTCTAAAATGTTAATGAATTGTATAAGATCGAGACTGTGCCAGCATACCAGTCAGGATTGCTGGGGCCCCAGACACAAGGATCTCGTTGCTGTGGGACTTGGCCAGGAGCAGGAGAGGAATGAACAGAACAACCCCCACCCCCCGGCCCCAAGTGGCACAGGCATGCGGGAGGCGACCCTCTGCCATTGGCGTATGGGAGCAAACCTGCTCGTCCCCCGGATCCTTCCTTCAGGAGAAGTAACAATGCTAAGCTGTGGGCTGGGGAAGGAAGTGCCCCTGAGCTCCCATACCACTGCAAAGCAGAGACAGGAAATTCTCCCCAACCAAGACCCAACACAGATACAAGACAGGGTTTGGTTTCCATGGGGAGATCTGCTGATAAAATCCACCCCTGAGACTGAGGAGCAGAGACTCTGCCTAAGTCTGAGGCTAGACCAGTAAGAATGGGCTACTGCACACCCTAAGGCCATCCTGGACACCAAACAGAAAAGAGCCGAGGATGTTACTGGGGAGGGTCAAGACATTGGGGAAATTGCTAAAAGCTGAGTGGGAAGTGGGAAGATGAAAACAACCCCTCAAGTACTCCAGTCTCCACATTAAACACAGGAGAACAGCTGCCCACGGGTGGGAACCGGAAGGCTGGGGTGTGTGCAAGGAAACGGCAGTCGCAGCAAGTCAAAACTCTGCTCAACTGTCGTGTAGACTGAGTCAATCACTCACACTAACAGCCTGACAGAAGAGACACGTCCGTTTTTATGTAAATACTACTTACTTCTGTCTGCCTTTTTTCTATAACTCATGTCTGGCATGCAATACAAAATTTTGAAAGACACAAAAAAAAAGCAAGGAAAAAAAAAACCCATTGTGGAGAAATAAGACACCAGCAGAACCAGACACAGAGATGGCTGAGCTGTTGGAACGATCTGTCAGGAACTTTAAAATAACCACAACCGATATGTTGTTAAAAAACTGAAAGGCGAAAGGAGAGCAAATAGGGAATTTCAGCAGAGGTTTTAAAGGAGCCAAACGTACAAGCCAGAAATGCAAGATACAATTTCAAAGATGAATGTGCTTTATGATTGTACAGGAGATTGGGCCCTGCTGAGCAAGGAACCAATTAATTTGAACATAGATCAGTAAAAGTTACATCTTCTGAAACACAAAAAGAAAAAGGAATGCGAAAAAGTAGATCAAAGCATGCAAAAATCTGTGGAACAAAATCACGCGGTGTAGCACACACGCCACTACTGGGCTGAGACAAGGAGAACACGCGGAAAGAGAAACAACGATGGCCAAAAACAGACCAAAACTAACAAAAGGGTATAAAACACAGACGCGGGTGCGGGGGTGCAAACTGCCCCGATCAGAGTATGAATAGAGCAGGCATTCCCACAGATGCACCTAAGTACAGTACAATCTGCCGAGACCAGAAGATAAAAGCTTAGCTGAGCATAGTAGCATGTGCCTATACGCCTAACGCCTGGAGAGGCTGAGGCAGAAGGATCACAAGTTTAAGCCCAACCTGGGAACTTAGTGACTTCTCAGGCTGTCTCAACATTATATATATATAGTGTGTAGGTGATACAGATTAGCGTGAAGATGCTTAACTTAATCCCCAGAACCACAAAAGGGGAGAGAGACAGAGACTAAAGTGGAATAAAAATAATCATTACAATAGACTTTTCATTAAACTCTACGTAAGCAGGAAGACAGTGGAATGATGACTTAAAGGTCACCACTAAGATACTGTCAAAACCAGAGGCAAAATGTAGACTTTCTCAGACCCACAAATCGTGAGAGAATGTATTTTCAGTAGACCACTATTATGAGAAGTGCTGTTACGGTGTTGGATCTGAACGTCCCCCAAAAGCCTGGTGTATCTGGAAGTTGTGGAATATGTATGGACTCCCTGTGGGGCCTGGCGGGAAGGGGCAGACCCCTGGGGGTGACGCAGCGGTGTAACCGCTGGCTCCACCCTTCCCCCTCACTCAGCTTCCTGTCGGCCTTGCCTGAGCAGCTTTCCTCTGGCTGGGCCTCCACCATGTACTTCCATTGTTGCCAGGCACCCACGAACGGACTGAGACCTTCTGAAATGTAAACTAAATGAGGGGGAAAATAAAGTTTAATTGGGTCACATTGGAGCCAGCCCGGAAGAGCCAGTGGCAGCGGCCCTTTTGCACAGTTCTGTCCAACACTGTAGAATTGCTCAAGCTCAGTCCCTACCTCTTGGCCACTGCCGCTTCTCTAGAAGGAAGTCCTGGGACACACTGTGTCTCCCGGCTTGAGACATCCTCAGAAATTGTCTTGAAAATAAAGGTTACCCGATGTCACCACAGCCACTCAGCCCACCCGATTCTAGCCAGCTTGGTGGAAGCTGGCACCCGCGGCCTCGCCACCCTAGACCACACCTTCTGGGCCTCTCTGCATGCTCCTGGAAGTCAACTGTCTTAGTTACTTTTTTTTCCTGGGACACACAATGAAATACCAAACACTGCCAACTTAAGAAAGGAAAGGCTTCACTCAGCTCAGAGTTTCGGGAGGTTTGTTCATGGGCATCTGGCAACGGGGGAAGTGCTTGGTGAGGCCTCATTATGGAGAAGCTGCCCACAGCATTGCGGGCAGGAAGCCATGGGAGAGTGGGGAAGGGCACAGCAGCCACAAATCTTTCCAGGTCATGGGCAGCGATGGGCCCCTTCCTAAACTCTTAACAGCACAGAAAATCAACATATTAACCCCCATGACTGAGTCACCTCCCAAACACATGAAGCTTTGGGGGAACACTCGAGATCCAAACCACAGCAACAGCACCACGACAGGGCCCTTCCGGCCTCACACCAGAGCAGCCAGGTAGCAGGAAAACCAAACCCCAGGGCCACCGCACCAGGGGCAGCCTGCAGCCTTTCCCTGTGCTTCTCAGAGGCCTGAGCAGAGCCAAGTCCGCTGCTCACAGCACCAGCCCTTCCTCGGGCTCCTTTGCCTCTGCTCCCTCCTCCTTGGACCACGGGCTCCCATCTCAGCCTCAAGACAGAGTCCACCACTGGAGACTCGAGGTCTCAGAACTGCATGGCTCTGCCAGTCCAGCAAGAGCCCCTCCTGCTGGCTGAGTCGCCACCAGGAAACAGTCAAGGAAGAACCTTTCGCCTTGGTCATTCTAAAGAGATGAACAACACCCCCAACACACACACACACACACACACACACACACACTCTCTCTCTCTCTCTCTCTCTCTCTCTCTCTCTCTCTCTCTCTCTCTCAGGGGAGAGGCAGGGCGGGGAAGGCTGCCGTCCAGGAATCAGTTCTGACTTTCACGTTTTTTTTCTGCTGACTTCAAAATGCTGGAGGAGCCAAGAACGCGTGGCCGGGCAGCCAACGGTCTCCACGTTATCTAATTCCCAGGCCTCCATCAGACGCATAAAATATAAATACGCACAGCGGTGCCTAAAAAGAGAAATTGAATCACGACAAATTTAAGACATGTTAGACCTGGACCGTCTCCAGCCAATCTTCCTGCGCTTCTAAGAGAACAGCATCCGGGCCGTGTGCCACAGGACCTAATGACCCCATGACTAAAAGCAGCCCGGGAGGATGACAAGGCCAGCCAGGCTTGGGGCAGCTCCCCGCAGCCCAGCCCGCCTTCCCTGAGCTCCTTCCCACCCTGACCTCTGCAGTGAGTCAACCTCCCACAGGGACACCAATCCATCCCAGGGGAAACGACAGCCTGACCCTTTTGAGGAGCAAAATGTCCTTAAAGCACTGGATTTAGGGCCGGTCAGAGACTCCTAGAGATCCCAAGGGATCTGCCAGCAAGACAGCGTAGAGCTGAAAGGGAACCCCACCATGTGCAGATGCACCCCGACTCAGGACGCAGAGATGGGGGCCCAAGTCCGACCCTCCTTGAGACCCCAGCCAAGAGCCAGGAGGAGGATGCTCGGGGTTCTACAGCAAGGGTGCCCGTGAGCACAGGCAGGGGGAGATGTGAGGAGCTCTACGCAGAGTCTGCAGACCGGGGATGAGAGTGCACAGTGCAGTGGCCAGAATGTAACGGGGAGGCCGGGCACAGCGCCGCACACCTGGGATCCTAGCGCTCAGGATGCTGAGGCAGGAGGCTTTTGAGTTGGGATCCACTACAGAGTAAGATTCTGCTGCAATTCAAAAAAAATTAGATCTCAAAAAAAAAAAACAATAATTGTTGGTGAGGCTGTGTAAAAGAAGAAACACTTTTACACTGCTGGTGGGAACGCAATCTGACTCAACCACCGGGGAAAGCAGTCTGGAGATTCCTTAGAAAACTGAGAACAGAAACCCTATTTGACCCAGCTACAGCTCTACTGGGCATGCTCCCAGAAGAAATAAAGTCTGCATGTCATAAAGACACATGTACATCCATGTTCACAGCACAATTCCTAACAGCCAAATCCTGGAAACAACCTACCTGCCCATCCACAGAGGAATGGATAAAGATGTGGCACCTATACACAATGGAATATTATGTGGCCATAAAGAAAGACAGACAGAAACCATTTGAAAGAAAACGGGGTCACCTTGAGTCAATAATGTTCAATGCAATGCACAATAAAAACTAAATATTGGCTGGTGTCCTTTCTATGAAAGTCACATAAATATTTGCATGAAAAGACCTTACTATGAGAGGGAGGGTAGGGACAGTGGTGACGGGCTGCTAGGGAAAGGCTGAGCCTCTGAGAGTGGGAGGGGGGAGGTGGAGAGAGGGGAGAAAGGAAGCGGGGAGGGCAAAGTGGCCAAAAGCGGTGTGGATGGTTGCTGTCTCCCCACACATTATGTTTTCGACTGGACACATCTGCACCGCACAGGAACAGCATCAATCCGTTCAAGACAAATGTGACCATTATGGGCCACGAGCGTGTGCTAACAGGATACACTATTACGGGAAAGAACATTACATATAAAAGCAATAGCACGCTTACTCGTAGATATTTGAGAATGTGTTTTAAATTACGAAAACTTAACCTGTCACATTAATGAACTTAGGAAAAATCAAAAATAAAAGCACATTTCTGGGGGCACAGTCGTCACAATCTAACTGCCCCCTGAAGGTGCCGCCTCCTGATATAACTATGGTGGCCTTCGGGGTTCTCCCGAGCTGAGAGGGTGGTCAGACAACAGCGGACGGATTAGTGGGTGTCTTAGTTACTTGTTCACTGCTGTGACTCAATACCCAACATCCACACATTTAGGGGAGGAAAGGTTTATTTTAGCTCTCAGTTTCAGAAGGTCACAGTCCAGTCGGGGTGGTCAGCAACCATGGAAGTACACGACAGGGGCAGAGATGAAGGCAGCTCCCCATGACGTCACCAACAGGAAGCCAAGTCAAGGCACATTGAGACCAGTCCTCCAAGGAAGGCAGGAAGCAGCTTCTATACACTTCCAGGTCTCTTCTCAGTGATCAGCCCCTCCTGGATCCAGGGGCAGAAGGTGTGGTAAAGCCCCCACTACACGCCTGTAATCCACCCCTCCAGACCAGGCGCCAATCTCCCAAAAGCACACGGTTCCATAGACAATCTATAACATTCAAATACGTGAGACTCTGGGGGACGTTCCAGATCCAAACCACAATAATGGGTGTGACACCCAAGGTATCATCAAATATCGGGTACACAGGAAGTCCAAAGATGAGCTCCACTCAGCCAAGAGCCTATGACTTGAATGACCGTAGAAATGAGAACTCAACCAACGCTCTCCAAAGATCATGACTGAGAAACAAAACAAAGTAACAAAACCCACAGAAGATCACGAGTGGAATAGCTGAAAGCTGAGGGCAAACGGCCTGCGACCTCGTGTAACTCTAAAGCCCTCGCTACCGTGGTTCTGGCTTGCGCCACTCTTCCTAGATGCCCTCCACCCCCTTGTAAGCCCCGGCCGAGGCTGCTCCAGACCGGCAGGACCCAGCAAAGCGCGTTTTGGTCAAATGCATCTGGCTTCAGCACTTGGCTCCTCAGCGGAGATCCAGGTCAGTCGATCAGAAAGCAATTTGTCAAAAGCCCGGATTTGGGAAGGGAGCACCAGCCAACACAACCCAGGGAGACAGAAGAGAGTCCCGGGCATGCGGGGGAGGCCTACGGCGCGAGCCTGCTGCAATGGAAACCACGCAATCGAGCAGTGCGAGGTTTCTGACAGCCCCCGTTTAGGAGGCAGAAGTTAAATGCTGGCATTTTCCCCTCTGCAAATAAAACGCGGCACTCAGAAAACTTTTTGCACAGGAGTCCCTGGGTGTTGTGCTTCATGGAATTGCCCCTGCGCCTGGAAGCAGGGAGATCTTCCAGGAAGCTGAGCAGGGCAGCAGGTGCGAACAGTCTGCAGCTCAAGGAGTCCACAGGTCCCCTCCCTCCCTTCCCACCTGGACCCTCGTGTGCAAGTCCCCTCCCTCCCTCCCGGAGCCTTCATGCCCAAGGGGGGTGGGGGGGGTGATGGCATGGCTGTTGGGCTGGGGGTCATTTTCAGTTTTTGGTTGGTTAGTTGGTTGGTTATTTTTTTGTTTGGTGTTGATTTTGAATTGTTTTGGGGGTGTCTCTCTTGTTTTTGTTTTTATTGGTTTTGGGGGGGTTGGTGGTGCTGGGGAGTGAACTCAGCACCTTTGCAGTGAACTTATCTCCACCTCAGTGTTTTTGTTTTTATTTTGAGACAGGGTTTAAGTTGCTAAATTGCCCAGACTAGGCTAACTCGTGGTCCTCCTGCCCCAGCCTCCCCGAATGCTGGGATTCCAATGCCTTGTTTCTTTAAACCACTCTATAAGCCCGTAAAGAGGCCTTGGGAAGCTCCTGCACCTATCCTTCCCACTGGCTCTCACTCATCCAGGGGCAGAAAGACCCAGTTCTACAGTTCACACAACCCGAAGGCGTGACCAACAGTGTGCCCCATAGGACAGGTCGGTCCAAGCAGGAAGAAGGAACAGAGAAAAGCCATTGGACCATGGCTTCTCCTCAATTGACAGCCAACAGCGCAAGGCAGCCCAACTCATCCTGTCAGGAACAGCACTTGGACCCAGCCCAGAAGGCCTCTTGCCATTGGCCCACACCTGCTCAGGAGCCAGCTACCGCAGAAATCACAGGAAGGGGCTGGAGCCACTTCAGCTCTGTGTGACACAGACAATGACAATCGTATCCTCTCTTCAAAAAAGAAAGAAAAATTACTGCATCTGTATAAGACAATGACCTATTTTCACATAGGAAGAAAACAAACGGCCAACAGAATGTGGGTGCTATCCTGATTCCTGTCTCTTCTGTGGATTCAAAGAGCAGCCTCGAATTCCCACCGACACTTCCGCTCTTCTGCCAGGAGAGTGCAGCCTGGGGCGGCTATGACGTCACGCTACACACGGGGTCATCCATCCTGCTCACTGAAGACAGCCCTCGGGTCACAGAGATGCCGACCCTGGACAACAGACTTCACTGTAAACAGCTGCGTTAGACGCTTCTAGTCGCAGATCCTGGCGCAAGGGCAGCTGTTACCCGACAGGGCAGGGCGCCAGAACCCCTAAAAGGTTCCTGCTGCCTCCCTAGGATCCATTTCTCCTTAGTGTGTAAACCAGTTCTGAGAACTTGCAGCGTGCCTGCTTGGCCCAGCCTCCCGTCAGCTAGGCCCCGCCTATTTCAATCAGCTTCCAATCACTGAGACCCAATACCCGATGCCCAAGCCTAAAAGAGAACAGGTTTAATCTGATTAACAGTTTCTTTTCCTTTTTCTTTATTTATTTTTGAGACAGGGTTTCACTCTATAGCCCAAACTGGTCCTGAACTCACTCCAGGGCCCAGGCTGGCCTTGCATCACAGCAATCCTCTTGCCTCAGAGTCCAGAGATGACAGGTGTGCGCCACCACACCCAGTTTGATGTGATGCTGGGGAATCGCTTTAACCGCTGTGCCATTCCTCCAGCCCCTGGTTGACAGTTTCAAGGAATCCAGTCAATTGTCGGCTGGCCCCAAGGCAGGAACATCATGGCGGAAAGTAGAATAAAGCAGCTGAGCTCATGGCAGCCAAGAAAGCGAAGCAGAACACCACACCAGACAGGGAGGTGCCAAGGGCCACGGCGTACCCCCGGTCACGCCTCCGAGACCCCCGATACACCCAGGAATATGCTTCACTAATCCCTTGCCTAGGTCCCAAGCCAGTCAAGGTGACCCAGTTCATCTCAACCACAATCCACCTCACTCATGGCTTGGCAAGGGCAGCATGGCCCACAGGGGACAGGGGTCACTGTTGTTTGTAGCACAGATGCGAGGGAGGCGATCCCGGTTTGCCTGGCTCTGCCCACGTACAGGAGCAGGCGGCTAATTTGTCTCATTCCGTCCAATGACAGCTCTATATCCTCTGGCCTCCCAGATGCTGAGGACAGCTGACATGAACCAGAACCAAAGGTTCACAAAACAAGTTTTCATACTGATAAAATTAGGCAAATGTGGGTGGGTCGTAACGTACTACATACAAGTCAGATCGGCAGAAAAACAGGGACACGGTTTCTGAGGACTTCTGCTTCCAGCAGCGGCTGGCTAGATAACTAGACAATCCTGACACGTAAGAACTATCTCTAAAAGCACTCACTTCTACAAGAGACAGGGCCAGGAAGGGCAACCCCGCTTGCTTATACTCAACCCCTGGGCGCCATCAGCAGCTGCTGCCGGTGTGAAACACTCAACAGAGAGCCCAGGTCTCCAAAGAGAAGAAGGAAAGATGACGCGAGCACAATGCCCTCGTTCGTGGAGCCTGGCTTCCCCATGTCACCGCGCTGCGATGTGACATCATTATGGTGGTCTTGATAATAAAATGAGCCCGCAAGGAAAGTTTGCACTACACACACGCTCTGCTACGTGTTTTTAGGAGACCTCTCTCCTGAAGACTTTCAGAGTTTTGTGACATTAAAGTCACCTTGACATTTAAAGGTGTATATGAAAAATGCATGGGACGCCATACTCTTGAAGAACGCTTAGGTCACTGGACTAATACCTCATGCATGCCCTTCTCAAAAGTCAATGAATAAAAATGGCATGTTGAACAACCTTTCAAAATATGGACCAGCATGACAATATCAGCATCAGACTGAAACTTTTTTTCAGTTCTGGGGATTGAGTCCATGGCCTTCTCCCTGAGCTACATTCCCAGCCCCTTCTTACTGTTTATTAGAGACAAGATCTTGCCAAGTTGCTGAATTGCCCCTGGCTGGGCTTGAACTTGCAATTCTCCTGCCTCCGCCTCCAGAAGTGCTGGGATTACATGCCTGCTGCACCGAGCCTGGCAACTGTGAATCTTCTTGTGACGACTTCTATTCTCTATGCATCAAAAGACACTCGTCACCTCCTCTCCACAGGCTAACCCCCTGCAGGCCTGAGCCCTGGGAGGGTTACCTGGCTCTCCTGAGGCCGCTGAAGCTAAAGAGGTGGTCCCCAGGCCACAGGGGACCCCCCCCAGTTCATGCAGGGGGGAACGCTGCACACAATAATCAGAGTTGACCTCCCTGGGGACAGGTACAGCAGGTTACTGGGAAGCTCTCTGTTCTTAGTTCATGCTAAACTCTCAGCAACCTGTGCACACAAAGCTAGAGTCAGAGACTACGTTTTGTCCACCTAGTGGGCCAGCTGAATGCCCCCTCCCCCAGTACCCAGTGGATTAAGAGGCCATCACCTGCCTAGCATACCCATGCTGCTATTTCCTGTATGTGTGACTCCACAAACAAGGCAGCAACTGATGGACCGGCCAGGGTGGGGGCACTCACTGGCATGACAGTGAAGGATCCCACCTGCTTTGCCCACAGATGTAGACTCGTGGTCCACTAGGAGGAGTTTGCCACAATCTCACAGCCAAATCTGCCCACTTCTATTCTGAGCCATGTTATCTGCCTAGATTTAAGAAAAGGATGGGGAAATCTCTGATTACACAGAATCATTATCCTGTAGCTAATAGATACTTTTTAAATAGGAGTTAAGGAGATTGTCTTTCAGTATTTGAAAACTCAAATCTGATCCAACACAGAAGCTGCACACTATCGATCCGGAAGTGAGGTTCTGACACAACGACATCCAGGTATAATGGCTCCTTTCGTTTCACGGTCTGCTCTCACGGTACTGTCAACAGAACAAACATCAGCAACGTTGCTGTGGGGCTACCTTCCCTCATCAGTGCTGCCGCGCTGACAGGAGAGTTTGGCCACAGCAACAAGACCGTCTGTGAAAGCCGACCAGCTCCATGAAATTTGTAGTTGAGTATTTTTGTTGTTTCTCGATTATGTCCTACACATCCTATATGTCAGCAAAATTCAGAATAGACATAGCGACATAAATACACGCGTTTGTGTCTGACAGCCAGCTGTTCAACATTTGCCAGTACACGCTGTCTGGGCCCTGCTCTTCCACAGAACGGAGACAAGGCCTCAGATTTTGCATTTGTAAAAATTTCCCAACTGATTCTGCTGCTCTGAAACCAGCTCTCTGCCAATCTCTGATGAGACAGACAAGGCCGCTTCATCCTGGGTCTTCCTGTTGACAGACTGAACACCTCCCTGCAGCAGTCACCAGGTATGAGCTCAAACAAGTATTGACTGCTGTTGCAAGGGGACATTACAATTTAATTCAGGAGGTCAATATATGCTCGATAGACAATAAATCTTCAGGAAACACAGAGAGGCATGAAGGCCATCTCGCCAGCAGCCAGCTCACCACTGTGACAGGAAAGGAACTCAAGGACATGTCAGTTGGCAGACTGTCTCCCTTCACCTGAGTGTTCCCCCAAATCCTCTCTGTTGGAATCAACCCAGAAGGACCTTGTTGAAGTGCAGACAGGCGCCCACTGCAATCTCACCCTCCATGTGCATGGCTGCCATGGAAACAGGAAGAATAATAATCTCTCCTGATAAGATTATTTTAAGAATTCAGTGAGTTGATGATAGCTATGAGGTGTTTTGAACAATACCTTACATATGAATGAGTGTTAATGAGATCAACGACTCATTTTTGTAATCGACCTATATATTTTGATATTATTACAATTTGCATTACTTAACATAATGCCTATGAATATGCCAGGAATGTATGACCCAAAATATTGGCCACAATTTACATACCTACCCAAATGGTTCCCTACACCCCCTGCCCATCACTCCGCAGTAAATGTAACCACAGGATTAACAGTGACTTCCCAATTTGGTACACAAATTTAATCCATATGTATTTCTATAAACTAGCAATTTCTTTATGATTTTGTTTTTGTGGTACTGAGGACTGAACTCAGGGCCTTCACACTGAGCTATATTCTTTTGTTATTTTTTGTTTTTGAGACTTAGCTAAGTTGCTAAGGTGCCTGGCTTGGCTCAAATTTGCAATTGTCCTGCCTCAGTTTTCCAGTTACAGTGCTGGGGTTAGACAGATGTATATCACCACACCCAGCTAGTGGCTTTTAATTTTGTAGTGTGATAGGTGGTATATAAGTTAATAATTTTTTGAAAACTCTTCAAACACAGTATTATATTGTTTTATAACTATAATTTAAATACCTTTGTGTAAACCATGCTTCTAATTTCATGAAACAGGCTGACACTTACCCAACGCTCTAAATGATTCCTAGATTTTAAAAACTGTCTAACATGTGAAGGGGCAAACAGAGCTGAACCAATTCAGGGAAGGCCCCGCACGGACACGATGCAACACAGGGAGGCCTCACACGTGCAACACCAAACAGAAGAGACCTAACGAGGGGAGGCCCACCTAGAAAACACTGTGAAGACGCTGGGGTTCCCCCTCTCCCTCTTAATCATCAGAGCTTTGCACTCAAGCTAGAAATGGTCCCATTTAAAAGGGACGTGGCAGTGTGCCCACGCCTCATTGTCCTTGGTATCTTGCTCGTCTTTGATCTGCCAGTGATGCCCACTCAGGCGTGGTGGCCCCATCAGACAGCTGCTGGACAAAGCAGCCTGGACCTCAACCATGCCCTCATTTGGCCCTCTGTCCCCATGGGTGCTATGGTGGCCCTCTGGCACTCCCCAAGGCTGAGGGTGGGGAACCCAGGCACTCTCAAGTTACAGCCATACCGCATACAAGCCCTGGACACCTGAGGAGAAGCGGGTATCCTGGGCACAGGCAGGAGGGCTGGGGCAGGGTGACGGCAGACTTGCCCTCCACCCCAGCCTCGCCTCACCGGGATGTTGGGCAGAGAAAGGCAGCAGCTGCTCCTCCTGGCACCATCCCAGACTACATCTGGAATCCCGTCTGCCATGACACCTCCAGAATCACAGGCTGCCTAAAATGACTACAATTTCTTTCAAGCCAGGTGACGTGGGAAATTCACAGGAAGTCTGGGTCCACGATAAGGGGCTCAAACTATCCCTGGGGCTCCTAACTTGGGGAAACAGCAGTGAATCCTGAGGTCCCCTGGAAGTAGACTGATCTGTCCCCACAAGATAATCTCTCAGGAAACTGGTCACCAGGAGGCACGATGACTCACTTGTTCTCAGGCCTGAGGACACAAGCACCTGCTCCTTCACGGATTTAATTGATCTTCTAAAGCATCAACCTATTAACATCTTGGCATGTTCTCTAGGCCTTCCACTAGAAATCCCCCAGAAGCATGAGCATCCCTGGGACTTGGGACAGGTTCCAAATGTCAAAGTGGAGACACTTGGGGGAGAGTGGGGACGAGAGTGGGCTGAGCCCGCGGGGGGTGGATAACAGAATCCTCCGGTCAGCTGCCCTGGGACCGCGGCCCCACTCCCTCACCTCTGCTGACCATCTGCCCGGGAGCGGCCCAAGTGCGGCCATGCAAGAGGAGGGCGCCAAGGACACTGCAAGAGCTTGCACGGCTGTGAGAGGCACTTCCCACATCAGTGAAACAGGCAGCTTGGACTACATGCCTACCGCATACTTACCAGTTCTAGCCAGAGCTTTGTTCTCACAGCTCAATTTATCACCTGCCTGAGTACAGGAGTACGAGCGTGCATGCACACATGCATGAATGTATATGTAAATATACATGCGTGTGCATGCACCTGTGTGCGTGTGCATGTGTGTGCAAGTATGCATATGTATGCCCACATACAGTCATATACATGTGTGCATGTCCATATGTGCACTGCATGTGTGCATCTGTGTGCCCGTATGCATGTGCGTACATGCACACGTGTGCACATGCACCATCAGGTCTCTATTTTTTCTAATCACAGTATAAACCTTCACCCAACCGCCTGGTCACAGAAACGAATTCTGATAATATTTATGATAATAACTTTCACAGAAAATGTATCTCATGGTATCTACAATAGCAACCCACACAATCATACTGTACTCTGTATATTACCAGTCATGTTACATTACATTACAGATAATATATTTTAAAGAACATGTTACATTCATAGTACTTATTCTAACAGTAAGTGTAGCATAAATCATAGCATATCTAAGACACTTGACAGTATGCAGTATATATCCCATATTGTTATGGCTGAAGGTTTATGTCTCACCCGAAATTCACGTGCTGGAACCCTATCCTGCAGTGGATGTACGGCTGCTTAGGAGGCGGGGCTTGGGACGTGATCGCATGATGAGGACGGAGCCCTCATAATAGGACAAATGGAAAAGAGGGAGATCAAGGCATGACCTCCATCCATCGCGTGGGTCAAAGGAGTCCCTGCCACATTCCAAACCTGCTAGCAGCCTGAGAAACCACGGGGGAAATGTGTGTGGTGTGATGCACACCGTGTGCTGCAGGCAGCGCACACACGGAGCCTCCCTGGACACGCATTTGGACACAGCATTTTCCACGTTTGTAAACTCACCTTGCCCTCACGTTACCCGTCCAGGCACACATTGCCTGTGCAGATGGGACTGCTGGAGGCACAGCGTTCCCGCCAAGGTCACGCGGCCAGCAAGTGGCCGGGCTGGGACTCGAGCCCATGGAGGACAGTTCTAGAATCGTGGGCTTGATCCCAGGTGATGTCCACTGGGACCGCTCTGCTCCTCCCTCTCCTATTACCGCCTCCATGGCCAGACTGGGGGTCCGGCTACGACCAGTCTCTCCCCTACACTTGGTGGAACCGCTGCTCCTCATGCCAAGCCAGCCAGCCCCTCGCCTCTTCTTGTCCCCTGTCCTCCCCTGGATGGCAGCCCCTCACTGCCCTCCGTGGGCATCTCCTCCTCCATTTCCCCATCACCAGTGGCGACTGCTGCCTGTTCCCCCCACATCCGCTCCGGCTCCCTGTCACCCTCCCCCACCCTGCTGGCCCCCGGCGATCATCAGCACATCCACTTCTGCCCCGGCCCTGGATGTGCCTCCGTCAGCCAAGGCGTCCAAGGCCAAGCGCGTGCTGTCCACAAACCCTGGTCAGATCCTGCTTTCCCCCCCCCCCACCCCTTGAAGGCCCAGAGTCCACTGGAGGCCCACTGTCCCCTACAGGCCTCGGATACCCCTGCCTTTCCTCCTCTCCCCCCTCAATTCACACCTGGCATCACGCCACCCTAATTCCTCCTGCATCTCCCTGGCCCAGTGTATCTTCCACAATCCCTGGCTGGGGGGCATGCGATGGTCTGACCACACTCCTTCCTGCTGGACCCTCCAGTAATCCCACAGCCAGACTCAGCAGACCCCAGCACCCACAGGACTGCCCATGGACACCTGCCAACCCCTTCCTCTGCCTCCACCCATCACATCCCATATGCTCCCTGACACGGTCACCCGTCACGTTCCTATTAGCAAGCGCCTGTCCACGTCCCACCCCACAGCAGTGTGTCTTTCCAAAGCAACACACAACCTTTTGTAATGTCCTTTCAATAACTGCAAACTACTCCTCTGTGTATGACTATAATAGAACTTGTTTACCTAGCCCATCACGGGCTACATATTCCACTGATTTCCTGTATTTTATAGAAGATGACTTCAGCAAGTAGCCTTGGAACTAAGTCTTTGAATAGATCTTTAGTAATTTTCTTGGGATAAGTTTCTGGACAAATAAAGGCTAGTCAACAAAGAGCCTGTAAAAGTATTTGGTATTCATTGCCTCACTGAATTTCAAAAATGATTACACCATTCTCGTGAGACTTGATGGCTGTGCCTGAGCCAGCCCGTAACCCCACACACAGGATGGGTGATTTGAATATAGCTCTGAAATGTTTGCCTGCTGCCATATGCCATTATTTTAAAATATGAGTCCTACCTATTATTTGTTTCAATTAAGAATGAACTCATTTCCATTGCATTTTAAACTGCTGATGAACAGAATTACAGATTGTCGGTCCCCCCGTTGATTTCAGCCATATTCCCAAGCTTCTTATGATAGTTTTTCAGCTGATTATTGTAAGTTTTCCAAATAAAAGAAATACATGATATGTGAGGCGTATCTCTGACTCTCCCTTTCTAAAAACTGTCCCTCATTATCTGACACCCTGCTCCAACTACAGTGTGTGAAACGACACTGGGTTATTTTTCTCATTCCAGACAATAATGTCTCTGATGCTTCTCCATTACAAGGGACGTTTCCTCTCAGTTTAAGGCTTGTGTTTCAGTGAGGTCGCGATCCTTCAACTCTCTTTCGCTACACAAAACTCGAACTGGTTTCTAAAGTGCCGAGAGGCCCCACGCTGAGTTCAGGCAGGACAAGAGGCGGTCAGTCATCTCCCTCCTCAGCCCACGTCCGAGGTCTTCCCCTCCTTGTCCCAAGGTGGCCCCTAGTGCCTCTCAGGGCAGCATGTTTTCTTATCATGCATAACTGACAGAGAGCAGCCCTCCAGGTGGCTAGAGGAAGCCAGGAGAAAGAGCCTGCACCACACTGGCCTCAAGGACTGTCACCTGCCGCTCCTGAGCAAGGCATTCGGGTCAGGTGGTCATACGATGTGGATTGCTTAAGCCAGTTAGAAAGGAGACACAGGATGACAAAAAACAGAAAGTGTGTCCTATAATCCCTGCAACTGTTAATCCTGACATGCCAACTTTGCCTGGCTGAGAAATACTCAGCAGATCAGGGAGCACACGCCTGTGTTTGGGTGGGCCACGGCGAGGCGACTTGGAGTACCATGGATGGCCTCATGCCTGTCTCTCTCCGGCATGGCTCCCTCCTCTGCTTCCCAGCTACCACGAGCTGAAGAGCTTTGCTCGAGTACATCCTTCCGCCATGATGCTGCTGCCCTGGAGCCAGCTGACCACAGACTGAACCTCCTAAAACCATGAGCTGAATCAAACCTTTATGGATTCAAGCTGTGGGTGCCAGACATCATATCTTAGTAACAGAAAAGCAGAATAATGCAACGTCTTTGTCAAATTTAGAATCTCTCTCCTCTTCCCAGTTCAAGTAGTTTTATCAGAAGCACATACTGACATTCGTCCAACATGTCTTCATCAATTTTATCTTTCCTTGTACCTCTCTCAAGATATCTACTGTTGTTTCTACATGTCACAATCCTCAAAAACAGGTCTTGGCATGTCTGTAATGACATGTCGAGATTTTTTATAGAGAAAGTGTTTAATAAACATCTCAAATTTCTTGAAAAACAGTCCCACTGAGTCAGGGCCTCCTGGAAATCCACTAACCACTGGGGCCTCCAATAGCCCCAAACATGCATGTGAGCCAACAAGCCAACTGGTTAACTTTGACAAAGTCAACATGGCTCCAGCCCGTGCCCAGAAAAGCATTCCGAGGGTTCTCACTCTAGTTTCTTCCTCATACGTTGTGTTTCAAATCAAGCTAAGTTTACAGAGACCTGGATATGCCTGGCCACGCCCAACCCCGGATCATGTCTCAGCTACTCCCTCTTGCTCAAATGTCCCAACCTGAACCACTGCCCAGCCTAGCAGTTCCTGGGCTCATCATCCCTCCAAGCTCACTCAGGAGAGGATATCTCCATCTGAGCTGCTTCTGTGCCGTAATTAGCATAATACTTGTGTTTGACAATACCTGCTGGAAATTACTCAAGAACATTTTGAAATATCAACTTTGCTGACGTACATCACAGGTATGACATTTCCTGGGGAGACATGGACCCAAGCACCTTTTCCCCCAGAGAGGGTACAGCAGACGGGCCAAAGGACCAATTGCACCCAAGTCCAGGTGGGTGAGCCTGGGAGTTTATAGGAGTCATTTATAGGACAGTGAGGGGTGACCTCGGAACCACAGGTGAGGGGCTCCCTACAGGGGCATGGCGGAGGGTACCTACAAGTCTGTGGGTCACTCAAAGGCAGGCACATAGTGGAAAAGCTCACTCCAGCATAAGTGAAAAACATTTAACGTCCCCAGCTGGGCCTAAACAAAACCCTCAGTATGTGGCAGGTGGCAGGAGGGAGGCTTCTCCTTCACCAGGACGTCTCCTCACTGCTCTGTAACCTGGGCTTCTCTGACCACTAGGAAACGCTTCCTCCTACAAGAGTGCCTTCTGTTGCGTCACATTCCAGTGGGGTCACCGTGAGCTTCAAAAACCTTTCTGGAGTCCGACCTCAAATGTGTCAGTAAACACTGGAGGTGAAAATACTCGACTTTCGCCAACTTCCTGCTGGGCAAACGTGCTGCAGGTTGTGCACAAAATAAGTCACCAAGAGCAAAGCTGGAGGGGCAGGCACAGGCCTGGCACACCGCGTGGAGATGGATTCAGCCGCTGACCAACACTCTTGCACAAACCCGAGTTTGGAAGCTCAGGCCCCGGCGCTGCCTTTCCCAACACAGGACCTCGCATCTGACCCAGAATCCTCATGGGAAAATAAGCCTAGAATCTCATTCATGATCACCCAACATATGACAATTATCCCAAACACCTGCCGTGAGGGCGGGAGAGAGCACAGAGATCAGAGAGAAGCAGGGAAGGAGCCTAAGTGGCAAACGTGCTCACACACGGTTCTCACGTCTGGACATCAGCCCCTGGCAGCTTGTTCCAAGGTGCTGAAGATGCACAGTGAGTCGTCTACTCATTTGACAGATCTGGATGGCCCCGTTCAACTTCTCAGACACTGCAGGATCATCGTTGCCCCAATTATTATTAAATCAAACATTTCCTGAAACCTCCATCAGTACAACCTGAGCCCATTGTAAACCTGCCCTGTCCTCTGCTTTAACAATATCGAAGGCCACGTGTCATTCTCTCCAAAGCTTCTTCAGAAGCATTCAAACTTACACGGTCCATGGACTCACACAGAAAGCAAAGCTGGTCAACTATAGAGTCTCCTTCTACAGACACGGGCCAGGTGGCTTGGCTGAGTCCACCAGCCTGGCTGGCGGCCCCTGCAGCACCAAATGTCTGGCTTCTTCATTCTAAAAGTTTTAATGGTAATCTGCCCCGGGTTGTCTGAGCCCATCTCTCATAGGACAAAATACTTGAAATTGGGAAATTGATAAATAGTTTACTTGTCTGGCAGTTCTTCAGGCTGGGAAGCCCCAGTGCCTGGCTCCGGCATCTGCTTGGCTTCTGATGAAGGCCTTCTCTCTGCATCCTGCATGGCAATGGGTGGCATGTGACAAGGCACAGCAGCCACATGAGTGTGGATCCGTCCCCCTCTTCTCATGAGGCCACGTGTGCCATCAAGGTCATCACCTAACACGTATCACCTCCCGAAGGCCCACCTCCAAATACATGAACATATGATTTGAAGATTGAGTTGTCAACACATGAACTTTCGGAGAACGGGACACCACCCAATTTCAGGGATGGAATATCAAAGCTGTGATTCTAGGATCCCAGCTGACACTATCAACATCTGAATAACCAAGTCAGAAAGGAGGGTTGGAATTTTTTTGGTGGTTGGTGGTAGTGGTAGCAGTGGCAGGGTTCCCACCACCCCCGTTTTATTGATATGTATAAGTGCAGAATTTAAGGTTTACAATGAAGTTGAGCATTTTGTGCACATACGTACCTTGTCAAGGTGACAAGGACTTTCCCACTTTCCTTTTTTATCTCCTCTTACCCACCCCTCCTGGCCTCCCCGCCCTACCCCACTGGTTCACTCTGTTTTTCGTTTTAAGTTCCATGAGACAGTAGTTGTGATCTGGGTCTCTCATATCAGAAAGAGCATTCGATGTTTCACCTTCTGCTTCTGACTCACTTCACTAAGCATGATGTTCTCAAACTTCTTCCATTTGCCTGTGAAAACCTCCATGCTGTTGGACTTTATAGATGTATAGCATTCCATTGTGTATAAATACCAGTTTGTGTACCCACTGGTCTGTTGATGGGTATTTTTGTGACTTCCATATTTTAGCTATTGTTAGTTGTGCTGCTATGAACATGGGCATACATATATCTCTGTTATGTGCTGTTTTGGACTCTTTTGGATATATTCCCAGGAGGGGTGTTGCTGGATCGAAGGGGATATTTATTTCTAGTCTTTTGAGAGATCTCCGTACTGCTTTGCAGAATTTACACTCCCGCCAGCAGTGCAGGAGAGTTTCTTTCTCCCCACAGCCTCACCAGCACTGATCACTATTTGACTTGTTGATGTAGCCATTCTCTCTGTAGTGAGATGGTATCTTAGCGTTATTTTGATTTGCATTTCTCTTATGGCTAGAGATGTTGAACACCTTTTCATGTATCTATTGGCCATCTGAGCTTGTTTTTGTTTTCTCCCTGATCTTCAAACAAATTTTCTGGAGATGACTTGGTGAAATTTTGCCAATTACCCATGAGCCACTTCTGCTGGCAAACATGAAAGGCTATTCATTTGGGAGAATTAAACTAATGTATCGTTTTATATTCGCAGCTATCCCTGGGACTATATATGGTATTGTTCCCACAATATTCATTGTCCTATCTTTCTGAGGAAATAAAACAAATTAAAGGTCTTCCCCCATGTCTCCATAAAGACAAAATTTGTTTAACTACTCTAAAGACCAAACCATTTGAAGTCCAGGAAGAAAAACTATGAGGAATTTTAACAAAATTGTTCCTTGTTTTAGAGCACAAAATGAAGAACTTCAGCTAATATCAAAGCTCTTCTAGTGCCAGAAGGAAGCTGGCTGTGTAATAAGACATAATCCCAAGTATCATGAGGCCATGTCTGTTGGAGCTGTGTTGTGCTGACAGTGTGATCTGGCCCATTTGAAGAAGTTAATCAGAACTGGTCAGGTAGACAAGGAAAATTTGGGGTGCTAGTGAGCTCCCCGTGGAGGCAGAGGAGAGGAAACAACAGGAACCAAGAATGGATGCCAGGAAGGACAAGGGATGCCAGGAAACGATGCCAGTGAAAGTGAAAGGTGACTGAGCCCCAAGAATCTCCCACATGCAACCATCTACTTCACACACTCTTGACCCCAGGAGAGTTCAAGGCCACATCCTAGATGAAACATCAGCCCCACCTGAGTCTTCTGCATCTGCGTGACGGGTGGGTGGTATACACATGTACATGTGATACTGGGGATCGAACCCAGAGCTTTTGGACTGAGCTATATTTCAGTCCTATTATTATTTTAATTTTATTTTGATGCAGGTTCTTACTAAATTGCTAAATTGCCCAGGCTGGCCTCCTCCTGCCTCAGCCTCCTACAATGAATTACAGACACAAGTCATCACGCCCGATGTGATTTATGAAATGAAGTCAGACATTCAAAAAACGTGTTCAATGTGGAGATGTCTTTGAGCACTTTAGGGTTTGTCCTCTGAAAGCTGACATGCTGGAAAGCTGTTCCCCAATGGAATGGTACTGGATGGTGGCGGGATCTTTATGAGGCAGGGCCTCGTGGAAGCTGACCGCACCAGGAGACCCTTGTGAAGGACTGGTGTTAATCTCAATGGGGTGGGCTTCACGTTGCACAAATGGTTTTGTCTCCGAGAGAATGAGTTGTTACAAGAGAGTCAGCCCGGCCCCTCCTGCTGCCTGTCTCCTTTCTCATCAAGTCATGGCCCTGCCTTGCAGGCACGCCTGCCATGTGGTGCCATCTGCCAGGCGGTGACGCAGCCAGAAGGTCCTCCCCTGAGGCTGTCCAGATGGGGCAACCCTGTCTTGGAATTTCAGTTGCTAAATATACCTCTGTTACGTTCTGGATCTGGAAAGAACCCCAAAAGCCTCAGGAATGTGGATGCTGTGGGTAATCTGTGGAGTCCGCAGACCATTAAGAGATAGGGGCAGGTGCAAGGGCCCAGGGCCCTGGGGCTAGTCCTGGAACAGGTGAATCACATGGACGGGACCTAGAAGGATAACCTGTAGCTCAGCCCCTTCTCGTTCGCTCAGCTTCCGGGCTACTGTGTCGTGAACTGCTTTCCTCCAGCTGGGCCTCCACCACGCGCACAGCCAGCCACCCATGAGTGGACTGAGCCCTTCCGAAACTAAACTAAACCCTTCCTCCTTAAGTCGTAGATGTCGAGTATTCTGTCCCAGCAACAAAGAGTAACTAATTTGACCTCTTTTCCTTACAAAGGACCCAGTACCAGGCATCACTGTTACAGCACCACAAAACAGAGTAAGACAGGTGTGGTCATCTTTGAGGTTCCTGGGATCAGCAAACACTGTAAGTTTACCCCGAGTCCAACCCGCAGCAAAACCCACATTTTGAGTTTTGAGATATCTTCTAATAAAAGAAGTTCATGCTCGACTCATCCTTCACAACACCGGGGAGACGCAGGTTGCAACCCCCCCCAACACCAGCTCTGTCAAAACACCTCAGTGTGACTGAAGCTGCAGAGGGCTCTGGAAGCAGCCAGCAGGGAGGAGACACGAGGTCAGCAGAGGATGGAAACCCTGCTGTGAGCTGGCATCGCATCACCTACTCTCCATGGAGACGTCTGCCAGGCACGTGCAGCCACAGCACTCCCACATGCCTGAACGGGGTTGTCAGGGCCTAAAGCAAGCCCAGCCTGCCTCTCCAACAGCCTCGTACTCTCCATGTGGGTCTTGTGGTAAGGGCTGGGCTCTAAAAAGCCATGAGAGTCAGCTTTCTGTTACTGTAACAAAATATTGTTGGAAGCAACTTGTAGAGAGAAAAGGCTGCCTATCGGCTCAAGTTTCAGAGGCTCCATCAGCCCTGCTGCTCTTAGGCCTATAGTGAGGCAGCGTCATGGTGGCAGCACATTGTGCGACACAGCCACTCACCATGTGCCCACCAACAAGAAGGGACCGAGGTCTCAAGGTTCTTCTGGGGGGGGGGGGGAGGGGGCACTCACCCCCAAAGTGACCTAAAGGCTCTCACTAGGTTCCTTAAGGATTGTGCTGTGGGGTGGCATGAACACAAGGCCAAGGGAGAGCCATCAGGGCTGCGGGGCGGCAGAAACCCCACAGTGGAAAGGCCCGAGGGCCCGCAGCAGGAGCAGCACAAGCTGACAATTTACAGCAGCCAGATCCTGGAAGAAGCCAGCACGTCCAACAGCAGGTGGACAGAAAAAGAGGGGAGCGTTTGCACGATAGAGTACTACTCTGCCGTGAAGACACGAAGTTGGAAAACAGATGCCCCTTGAGATCTGAGATCATTACACGTCGCCAAATGAATCGGGCACAGAGGTTTAAATATCCTGCGGTTTCCCTCACATGAGGAAAGCTAATCATAAGAGAGAGACGGAAGAAAGTAGGAAGACACTTCGGGGGGGAGAGAAGGAGGATGCGGAGGGGGAAGCTGGAAAGGGCTATGTGTAAATTCAAAAAAATGAATAAAAGTGAACAGAGAACAGTGTCTGCTGGAAACAAGCGGATATTGAAAAGGAGGCTTCGCTCCTCCCCAGTAACAGGCGGCAGCTGAGCCGCCCCAGGGCACCCGAGCGCCTGCCTCCCGGTCCGCCTGGCTCACGGGTCGAGCTTGTTTAGGACCACGAGACTGCCACGTGGCCAGTTTCAACGACCCCCCCCCCCCATGGTTGCCTGCGATGTCCTCGACCTTCTGAAATTCCCGTCCTACCAACTGGAGGGGAGCTCGGGTGCAGGGGCGCCGTGCCCTTGGCGCCATCCCTTCAGGCCTGTCTGTTCCGCAGGAGCCTGCGCCCTCCCTGCGCCTCTGAGCAGCTGCACAAGCGGCGTCGCGCCACCCCCGCGCCCTCCCGGCACCGCTGTGGGGACCCGGGCTGCGTGCGCAACCGGCCACCCAGGGCCACCTGCCTGGGTGAGTCCGCTCACCTCGAGCGGAAACCAAGGGGGCCCGCTGGTGACGGCGACTACAAAAAGCGGGAATTCAGGAGAAGCTGGCTTTGGGGAAGAAGGCGCAATAAACACGTATGCACACGAACCCTTCACAGCCCAGAGGGCGGGGGGCTGCAGAGACGATCTGTTCCAAACCAGCTTCTGGCTGCGGTTATGAAACCGTCTGCCGAGGAGAGGAGACTCTGCAGGACGCTGGCAGAGGCGCCCGCTGAGGGGGCAGGGCCGGGCCGGGGGTCCCTCGGCACTGACACGCAGAGGGTGCCTCACCCTGGGATGTGCGGTGGGGTCCCCACGGCCCTTTCCTTTGCGGGCCCCTCCGTAACGGCGCCCCGAACACCCCTGCCTCTTCCGCGGGGACAGGCTTCTCGGAAAGTCCCCCATCGTTTGTACACGGGAAGAAAGAGAAACCCGGATCTTAGTCTCAGGGTCACTCATTTTTTTCGTTGCTGTGACAAAATACCCAATACCCCCAACTTAGCGAAGGAAAAGTTCACTGCAGCTCACCGGTTCGGGGCTAAGTCCATCCACCGAGGGGCAGCTGGAAACCCGGGGAGCACATGGCAGGGGCGGAGGGGGTCCTCTGTGCACAGCCAGCCGGAAGCCACCTCAGCCGCGCGGCAGAGCGCGGGAGGAAGCGGCGCGCACCGGCCCCGCCCCAGCGGCCGCCCCTTCCGGGGTTAAGCCCCGCCACCCGTCACGCACCCCTCCGGACCAGGCTCGTCCCCCGACAGCACTCGGTTCTGCAGACGATCCGAAGCGCCCAAACACAGGAGACTTTGGGGGAACATTCCAGATCCAAACCCCAACACGGGGCCGGGGACATGGGAGCCTGGGAGAAACGGCTTCTGCTCCTAAAAGGCCAAAATCTAACTTTGGAGTTTAGAACGCCGGTGTGTGGGCAACACCGACCTGGGGGGACCCCCGGGGTCCTGAGTAGGAGCCAGCCTACAGCGCAGGCCTCCGCTGCAGCTGCACCCACGGTGATGGCGCCTTCCCGCTACATGCTGTCGGCGAAAGGTGCGCTGAGTACGGTGTAGAAGCGCTGGCCTGTGCCTCCTGCGGGACCCAGGGCGGCACCCCAGCATGCGCACACTTCGCGCCCGTGGCCAAGGACGCTTGGACGGCAGAGGAAACGACGCTGCATGGGGACAGGTGGAGCGAGACCAGAGTAAAGGGCGGGACGCAGCAGGGCACGGCGCTTGCTTTGCACATATGAGGCCCTGGCTTCCGTCCCTGCCGCCAAAATAAAGCTCTTGCGGGGCACTCTGGTGCGCTCAGAAGCTGAGGCAGGAGGATCTCAAGTTCGAATACAGCCTGGGAAACTTAGCAAGTTAGCAAGACCCTGTCTCAAAAGAACACAGAAAGGGTTGGGGGTATAGCTCAGTGGGAAGGTCCCAGATTCAACCCCACAGCCAAAAAAAGGCGGGGGGGGGGGGTATTTCTACTGTTGCTGGGGGGAAATCCTTGGGTCTCACTGAACTCTGTTCAGTATTTCACTTGTTTTGTCTAACCTTGCTCTAGGTAGAAACTTTTCCAAATACATGAAAAAAAAAAAAGAACCACACAGGAAAAAAAGAGACGTTCTACTGCTCAGAGCCAATGCCACTGGTATGGCTTACGTTTTTCCTGTCCTTTTACACATCTTGGACACAGCTAAAATTAAAATGGGCACGGTATTCATAGCCCTGGGAACCTCTCTCTTTGAAGTACTTGTCTAGGCCACGAAAGTATCACATGGACACAATGTTAGGTATCCCACAATCCTCTGCTTCATAACTGCTCCCTGATTGACTTACCCAGAATGACCAGCATGCTGCATTTCAACTTCTTACTTTTATAAATAACTCTAAAGCAGCCTTCCTTGGGTATTTAGCCGTAAATCTGGGTTGTGTCTAGGACTCTAGCTTTAGGAAAGAGTCTTAGGAGGAAATTTATAGGACCAGAGGAAGTGGGCATTTTTAAGGCCCTGACACGCGTCATGAAAGCACTGAGCTTTGTGCTTGGCAAGTGGGTCGAGGACAAAAGATCCAACCTCAGTCTAACAGGCCGCTCAGCATTCGCCATTACCCATCAGCCATGACGGCAGATCGGTCGGACATGGAATTTATGTAATAAACAGAAGCCATATTTACACTTACTCCTTTTTCTAAGTTTCATATAGAAACTTTGTAATGGATTTAAAAAGACACCTGGCCACAGGTCCCTCTCAGTGGAGCAGAGTCCGACAAGGGCACGCTCGGAGATGAAGTCTTCGGCTCTGTCACGGTGCCAGGACCCCTGCGTGGGCTCCTGTGACCCGGTTTGCTGCAGCTCCTACACCCCTGGGCAGTATGATGCGGCCTACTGCTCCTGGGCTGCAAACCTGTGCAGCGTGTTCCCGCACTGAATATTGTAACCTGCAGTCCGCAGCCCTTGGGTACTGGGGGCCAATTCTGTGCAGGGCAACCTTCCATGATTGGGAGGTGGCGGTTGGCACTGGCAGCCCGCCTCAGCACCACCTCAGACCACCAGATATTGGAGTCTCCTGAGGAGGGTGCAACCTAATCCCAGCATGCTCAACTCACAGAATCTAGCACTGCCACTGATCTGACAGGAGGCAGAGCGCAGGTGGCCACACAGGTGATGGGGAACTGCTGTAATACAGATGCAGCTGCACTTGCTAGGCGGCAACTCACCTCCTGCTGCACAGCCCATTGCTGACGGGGCTGACCCCAGTCCATGGCCCGGGGCTGGGGATCCCTACTGCAGGCACCTGTAACAAAAAAAAAAAACCTGTGCAAGCCAACACATCTCAACACAGGAACGGTAGGGTGTGCACACTAGCCAAGAGGAATCTTTCAGCTCCATTATAATTTCATGGGACTACCATGCTACCTGTAGAACGTAGCATGTCATTCGTTACGTGGTGTGTAACTGTACCTGAAGTATGAAGCATCCTCGCAATGCCTTCAGTGATAAATTGCTTCCATTCTGATCCTCACAGCAACCTGAAGATGTTGATATTATCATCTGCGTCGACAGAGAAGAAACTGAGGCAGAGTATGGCAGAAACTCGCCAGGGGCCCCAACAGTCTTGTTTCTCCTCCCTAGGCACCTCAGAAGACTGCATTTCCCAGACTCCCTTACAGTTAGGACAGGAACATATGTCTGCGTCTTGGCCAATGGGTTGTGGGCAAAAATGGTGTAACTTATTAAAGCCTAAATCATACCATTTCCTTCAAGATTCTACATGCAGTCTGTTCTGGCTTGGATCTGCAGTGTCCCCCCAAAACCCTCACGTATTTGAATGTTGTACAATGCTGACGTTCCGTTAGGAAGAGGGCTTGGTCAGAGGGGGCGCAACACAGGGGCCTGAAGGAGAAGGGGCAGATCACTGGGGCAGGACCTGTAACGGGAGCCCCGCCCTTCCTCCCTCCCTTGGCTTTCCATCCACCTCCACAGCTCCTACCATTGTCAGGTGTCCTCGAGTGGACCGAGACCTTCTGAAACTGTGAGCTAAAATGAATCTTCCCTCCCTTCAATTGCGGGTGTCAGGTATTGTGTCCCAGTGACAAGAAAATCATGAAGACACTCACCTTGTTCCCTCATAGGCCAGATAAAAGGAAGGATTCCCAGGGAGCCTCGAGGATGGGATGGCTGCCGGACAGAAGGGGGCCAGATCCTGAGTCATGGGGTGGAGAAGAGCCCCGACCCTCCAGACCCCAATATGAGGCACACACCCTGACGGGGTCAAGCCACATGATGTGCACGTTCACTTGTGTGGAAGTTCACTTCTGACTCAGAGTGACTGCCTCAATTTCAAAAACAACCCAGTAAATGTTTAATTTTTATATTTTATTATATTTTTTAAACACACCGATATGAAGCTCCCTCAAAATACCTCTCTTGCTCCGTACACACTTGTCCTGTAGTCCTGGCCACGTTCTGAAGCAGCTCTGGAAGTCCACTTTCCTGAGTAGCTTGACCTGTGCTGTTATGGCTGCCTTAATGTCCTGAGTTGATTCAAAACAATGACCTTTCTTGGTTATTTTGACATTGGAGAAGGGCCCAATGTTGTGTGGTAGCAGACCCAGTGGCCAGGGTGGATAAGGATGCCCTGCCACATTTTTGATAGCCTACCTCTCCACTGGAGGACACTCAACAGCAGCCTCTGCCATAACTGTGACCACATCTTGCAAAGACAACTCAGGAAAGCAACTTCTAGAACTACAGTGGCAAGAACTGTGGAATGAGTGTGCCTAAAGCAAGGGGAATATGGTCAGAGGAAACAAGGGCAATGTGTCTCTTGCTAAAATAAAATTCATTATTGAAACACCCGCTGCATATATTGATCATATATATATATGTATGTGTGTGTGTGTGCATGTGTGTGTGCGTGCACGTGTAGACATTTTCACAAGATTCTGTTGACGATAATTTCCTCCAAAAAATGAGACTCAACACTCAAGATAGAAGGGAAGATCCTTTCCATCACACACTTTATATCTGAATTGTTCACCGTGTTTTGTGTTACTTCTATAACACTAAATAGAAATTTTAAGCAATGAATGGAGTTATTCTAAGATGATTATACACATTTTCCTTTTTCTCTTTTGAAATCATCACATATCTGGAGGCCAACCAAATGATGCAAATGAGGAGAAAAAAGGAAAAATTTTTGAATTCTCAATTGAGACTCCAATTTTCATTTTGTGTTTGCAAGATGACAATTTGGCAAAATCAGAATCACATTTGCACATGCAAGAAATCTCTCATTCGTCTCCATCAGTGTCTACCCATGGCTGTATGTGTGAGTCACGTGGGAGCTTTAATGAAAACAAGGCTCCAGAGCTGGGCGTAGCTCAGCAGTGGCAGCACTTGCCTAGCAAGCTCAAGCCCCTGGGTTCGATTCTCCAGCACCATATAAACCAGCTGTGGCAGTGTACACCTGTAATGCCAGCACTTAGGAGGCCGAGGCAGGAGGACTGGCACAAGTTCAAGGCCAGCCTATGCTACATAGTGAGTTCAGGACCATCGTGGGCTACAGAGTGAGACCCTGTCTCAAAAAACAAAACAAACAAAAATCAAGAACAAGACTCCCAGTCCTGCTTCTAACCTACTAAATCCAACCTTGGAGGCAGATGTCCAGGGACCTGTCATTTCAAACACTTCCCGTGACTCTGTCGCCATCAGCCGGCCCTGGGTCTGTGAACTTGCCTCAGGACACAGATTCACATGATGTCCCTGTTCCCTAATCAGACGTAGGTGACAGATCTGCCCCTCAGCATCACCTGGGAGCAGGTGGAGATGCCAATTCTCGGGTCCCCTCAAAAAGCTAACAAAGCTTAGAACAGATCTGCAGGCGGCCCTGGACACACAAGGTGAGAAGCCAGGCACGGGAAACACAACCCCAGGAAGAGGAGAAACCCTCACTTCAGGGATGTTTATTTTCACTTGGATGAGATAAAAAGTAAATTATCATAAAATGATGTACTTATTTGCTTAAATATTTGCATGTAAAACTGGTAATTTTCAAAGTAACCAGTAGCCAGTAGATTGTTTGCTTTAAATTTCAAAATACCTCATTAGAGTTAAGTAAGTGCTGGAGAGAAAGGAGGGTATGTCTGTATCTTAGCGTGAGATGTAAGGTTGATTGGCTTGGGAGCCATCTGGGGGATGAGCAGAGTGTGTCTGGCAGGACATGGAGGTGTGACCTTGGACACTAAATCTGGACTCTGACCCCTCCTCTCTGGTGCTGCTTCCCGCTTGTTGTGGCTTGGATCTGGAGTGTCCCCCAAAAGCCTCATGTACCTACAGGTACTGCGTAGTGTTGGGAGGTGGGGCCGACCAGGAGGGGTGTGCTGGTGCCACCCTTCCTCCCAGGCCTGGCTAAGTTCTGCCATGCTATCTCCAGGTCTGGCTCCAGCCCCATTTCTCTACTTCCAGCTGTCTACCTGTGAATGGACTCCGATCTTCTGAAACTGTGAGCTAAAATAAATCTTTCCTCCCTAAAGTTACAGATGCCAGGTATCCTGTCCCAGCAACAAGAAAGTGACCAAGACACCGCTGCTCCACCACACACGTCCACCATGACACTCCTTCTTTGACGTTGCCAACCATGGACTGAAACCTCTGAAACCGTAAGGCAGGAGCGCCTCCCCTAAGCTGTGGGTGTTGGGTGTTTTGTCCAGCAATAGGAAAACTGACTAATACAGAGAGGGTGGCCAGGGAAGACCCCAGGGGCAGATGGCACTTGAATAAAGGCCTAAAGTAGGCAAGGTGACAGGGTGGAGAGACAGGTCTACAGAAACCTGGTGATGAATATCGTACGCAAAGAGAAGAGCCAGCACCAAGGCCTTCCAGGCCATGGGAACCAAGAGAAGGAAGAACAACGCAGCCTGCCTGGGCCTGTCTGGCCTTGGAAAGGCCTGGTCCCCATTCTAGAGAAGACATGGGAGCAGGAACCTGATGCAACTTTGTTGTCCAGAATCCACTGGCTGCTGGCTGGGATACGTACCGCAGGGCAGCAGTAGACACAAGGAGCTCAGGCCTGAAACCATCAGTCCATGGAGAGACCCTGGTGGGTAACATCAAGATGGCAGCAAGGAGGCTTCAGGAAGTGTGAGGTGCCTGCCGAGCCTACTGACCCTCGGAGATGGCCCCTCTGCACCTCCAGGAGTGTGGCCCCCGACTCCTCAGGAACGTCCCCGGGCCACAGGGTTGGGCTATACAAGGCAATCCATGCTCAAACTGTGTCTCATCTTCTTACGTTTACATCAGAGCCCGCTGCTGACGAAGGCACTGGCTGACTGTGTCGCTCGCAAAGGTTAATGTGCCGTGGTGTTTAACTGTTCTATATAAAGCACCAGAATGGTCGCCAGCGGGGGAAATTGGAGTCTCTGCAGAGCACAGAAGTCATAAAAAACGCAGCTTAGTAACCAGCAAGGTTTGGGAGACATCCCTGGGTGACTCACCCGCCAGTCTCTCTGCACTCATTCCTAAACTGAACGACTGCCATTTATCCTTATCAGCAAGGATAATTAAGCAGCCTAATTCTGGTGGGGAGCTGGCCTGGCGGGGAAGGGAGGAAGAAGGGAGGGCAGAGGGAAAAAAAAAAACATCTCCATTAAGTGCTACCTGCATCACAGGAAATTAACTCACTGCCCACACAGCCTCGTTAGGATGCTCTCCTCCTCAGCTTCATCCCGGTCCAGACTCAAAGTTCTTGACCTCCATGTGAGCTCCTCACTCATCCCCACGATCTTAGGAGTTCAAGGTTGAAATATGGAGGACGAGTGACAGGAAGATCAGAAAGACCTCAGGAGCCGAGCCACACCGGAGAGCCAGCCGCCATCTTGACAATACCAAAAAGCCGGCTTCCATCTTGACAGATGCCAGAGAGCCGGCCACCATCTTGCAAAATGGGAAGAAGTCACAGACATATACCCAATGGCAGTGGGGAGAGGCTGCCCAAGACTAGGAGAAAGCATAGTCTCATTTTATAACAACTTTATTTTATAATAATTCAAAACCAGCTCCTTTAGGGGCTAAATATAGGCCGTTTACTCTATCATCTGTCAAAATTAGTGTTTCCCTGGGCAACCCCAAATTGTAATCCCAAAGTCTACGGTTAAACCCTAATGCGGAGCAGGACACACTGCCTACCATATGGCGCCATTATGATCTGGGTCTAGAATAATTCCCGACAGTCTTATTTACCTATTAGAGGCTTGGTCCCCAGTGCAACAGTGTCAGAGGCAGGCTTCTGGAAGGTGACTGCCTTGTGAAAGCTCTACCTTCTCCGGTGGATGACTTCATCAGTGGAGTCATAGTTTGAGGACATCATTCGGAGGTGATGGAAAATTAGCCATGGGCCTAGTGGAAGGGAGTGAGCTTAAGCTGCTTTTGCCAAAACAAGTATAACCGAAACTAAACATAAGGAGGCGACTCTTGGCTTGCACCTGCCAACAAGTGGCTAGCTTTATTAACTTAAAAAAAAACCTTGTTTGGGCACTGGGGGCATCACTCAGGGGATGAGGCACTTCCCTTGCAATCACAAAGCCCTGGGTTCGACTCCCAGAGCCACCTCAGTTCCCCCTGTGATTTCCAGAGAGGAATCTTCACCGAGCTCAGCCGAGTCCGGCCGCCCTGCCTGCTCCCGCCCAAGTGTGTGTGACTCACTCCCTCACTCCCGCAGCCGCCTCAGGTGTTGGCGCAGATCTCAGCGAGGGCTCCGTGGTAGGACAGGGGGAGCCTAATCCCGGCGCCGGTCCCACCCGGCCCCGCTCCCGGCAGCCGGGATTCCCCCTCTGTGCCATGACAGTGCCCACCCCACACCCCCCAGGGAAGCGACGCGCACCTGCCTGCTCACCGACCACCCCCAGCTTGGAGCAGGGGCTCCCAGCACCGAGTGTGGGAACTGCTGGCACTTTCACAATTGATCATCTGCGCCTTTACGCCTCTTTCCTGAAAGACGCATCTATAAAGTCAATTTGCTGGGGTCAAAGACCTGCGCATTTGAATGTTCAGTTAGATATCAACAAATCATACCCCAGGAAGAAGACGAAACCAATTTAGAGTTCCAACTCAGGGCACGGGAGCCTTTGGTTTTAACGTGTTTTCATGCGTGGGCTTGTGATGTGGAGCCCTCGGAGGCACACTCACCAGCCATCCTTATGTCCTCTTCTGGGAATTATCCGCTAGGATGGTAACAAACTAAAAATTCTTTGAGAGTATGAAAGAATTGCGCAAGACACGGGCAGGGTCCGGCATGGGTTCAGCAGCCGAGAGCTCCTAGCCGCCCGCTGGGGCTGCCAGGGACCATGTGACTCTGCAGAGCCGGCTCCTTGAGTGGCTGCCTTTCCACTGATTAGGCCATTTCCCATGCCTGCAGGGGCAGCCATTAAATTAAAAACAACTGGCAGCGATGTAAATCGACGTCCTTAGCAATGCAAATGAACTCCCACTCAAAGAGAAGACAATTCTCTGGAGCTGAAATTCTGATTCCAGTCCCTTTTAACCACTGGCTGGCTTCTTGAATAATTAATGAGCTAAAATCCTTGACACCTGTTCACGTTATTTTTGTATTAAAAAAAAATCATGTTTCTATCTCCTTGAAAATGTTACCCTCCAGCCTTTCCTCTAATCAGCTCGAGGAATTCAGGAGCCCTTGGAGCTGGAGGACAGGGAGGGCGCTGCAAATTGTTACGGCGTGGACAGCAAGAACTTCCCATGTTCAAGGTTAGGGCTTGAACTCACAGCCAGGAAATGGGCTCTCAATCCAAGATTCACGGAGAGAGAGAGGTTTTCTGAGCGGCTTCCTCTCCCTCCCTTAGTCCAGGCCAATGAGAGGAACAAGGAACCAGTCCCCAGTCTGTGCAGAGGAGAAAATCTCTGTTGTTAGGCCGAAATTTGACTCCAGCTGCTTTGTACAAAGGCACTGGGGCCTCTGAAATGCAAAGAAGACTTTTCCCCCTTTTTTTCTTAATCACTAGCCATAAATAAGATGCATACATGTTTGTGGTTTCAAAGAGAACATCCTCCGAGCCTGTGGATAAAGTCCAGGCCAGGAGGTGGGGATGGAAAATCCTCAAGATCTCACCAAAAAACTAAGGGGAAAACAGGAGTCGACAGGTGTTACACGTTGAAATTAAGACACCAACTGGGTCAAGGTAAGGTTTTTTTATTGCAGCCGAGATGTTATTACGACCAGCAGCCCGGCTATCGCTGCGCTGGACTCCAGGTGAGTCTGCAGAGAGGAGCTACGAGCAAGCTTTACAAGAAGTTTATATAGAGGATGTTACGTCATCACATGCATCCTTACATAGCGACCAATCATAACCCAACACCTAGCCGTTGTTTTTGGCCGGCTGTTCTGTTATTACAAAGCTAGCAAGTACAATCTGACATTCAGCCGTTACCTTTGGCGGGCTCCATTTAACTTTGGCAGGCTGTTCCTGGCGTGAAATGCGACTTCAGGCAGTTGCTGTGGGTCTGGAGCAGGGAAGGGGAAAAGGTTAAGCCTCTGCCCTCACCGCAAGACTCCAGGGACATCTTGATAAGCGTGCAAGCAAGTTCCCAAGGCCAGGCGGCGGGCCTCACAGCATAAACTCACAGCGAACTATCTTATAAATAAATTTTAACTTATGCTGCAAACTCTAACTTGCACAGCAAACACACAACCTTAATAGCATAATCACCACAAAGTGGACAGTATATTAGCAGTTGGAGTGATGTCATTTTACAACCTGGTTACAGAGCTAACAATGTGGGGTTGCAGAAAATTATAAAATTACAAAAGTGCCCCTCACGTTGGATTTTCTGCACCCACTTCTCCCCGAAGGGAGTCACCAGGACCCATTCTATTGTAAAGAACAGTGACCTCAGAGGGAGGAAACAATACTCCCAGAAGGACCCACTTGATGGGAGAAACGCAGCCTGAGTCTGCCTTCAGCCCGCCCCCTGGGGGCTCGGCCGCCCGCACTCTTCCGCATGGCTCCTCTGGGTCTCGAGAAGTCTGTCATTCCTACGGCATCCGCCCATCCTCTACGCGCGGCCTGCTAGCTCGCTGCATTTGTTGACCAGGCACAGGCGTTAGCTTCCTGATTGCGCGTCACGGGTATAACCAACTTTAGACTCGGTTAGATGAGCTGGCCTCACAGGTCTGGCCGGCTTCTTGTGCAGACAGAGAGATGGGGTCCTTCAGAGATCACGAGCGCACAGACATGTGCTGAGGAAGAGGGGTCTCTCCTTCCTTCCTGCAGAGACCCCAGGCTGCTAACCACCCCACCCCCAGCTGCTCTATAAACTCACCCCAGTGCGTCTGAAGCTGGTTCCCTCCCACAAACAAAGCTTGAGGAGAAAGACTGGCTCTGCCATCCCCATCCCCTCTTCCATGGTATGTAAAACTCGTGTACCTGTACCAAGGGGGCTCAGAGGCTTGAGGCTCCGGCACCGCCATCCCCTCCAAGCCGGCTCTGAATAAAATCCTTTTGCCTTATTTATCGTAACAGATGATCTTCTTCCACTTGACCACCGTGAGCAAAAGAACCTAAGAGCAGCCTCCATGCGGCCAGCGACTCGTGCTCAGGACGGCCGGCCGCAGCAAGGCAAGCATACGCAGGAAGGGGAAGAGATGCCGCCCCAGGCTGCCCGGGCACAGCGCGTTAACCCAGCACCGAGACGGCCAGGCGGGGAAGATGCGCCTGAGGTCACAGGTCCCGAGCAGCCCTTGGTTCCCTTGGGCTGAAGTGCACAGAATTAGCAAAGACAGTTAGAAAGGCGACGAATGACCTTTTTTAGCGTTAATGATGCACCAGTATTTGAATCATGCAACCTTTGCGATGTACTTTCACTAAAAAGAGCTGTTTGCTGCTTATCTGAAATTGTGACTGGTCGTCCTGCGTGTTACCTGGCCCCTCTCCACGTGGTGTGGGTGGAACCCCTGAGGGGGCAGGCGGGTCACTGTGACAGGGCCACAGGGTGGGCGCAGGGCTTGAGAGATGCAGGTAGACCTCAGAAGAAAGGGGTAGCACCCCGATCAAGGTGTGGGAGGGACCAGAACCCAAGACTGCCTGGGGACTCCAGCCCGGGGCACCTGAAATGGACCAGCAGCACCGGATTCTCTGTCCCTGGGACGCCACCACCGGGTGGACAGATCCGGGAGACAAGCCGAGTCGCCCTCCTGTCCTTCCTGCCACATGCTGCCTCCTTCCCTCTGCTCTCAGCCACGTTAGGGAAGAAAACGAAAGCACAGACGTCCGTGGAACTGACACCGTGTGGACCTAGGGAAATAGAGAGCCTGACGCGGCAGCATGCGCTGAGCTCCCCAGACAGACCAAAGCCCGCCCGGGACTGGCGGCGAGCACAGAGGAGCAGGGCAGGAGGGGCGTCCTGCGTGCTGACACTGCGATTCAGAGACATTTGTTGCTACCACTCCGTAACCATCACCTACTGGAGTATTTCCTGGTTATTTGTGCCGCCCTAGATCTGGCCCCAGATGTGCAGCACTTGGCCACACAGCAGGGTCTGTTTTCACGCAGGCTGTGAGATCTACCAAGTTTGCCTTCATCGCCTCATCTTTCTTAGGGAACTTTTCCTACCCATGATTATACAGAGGCCCCTGCCCCTGCCCCTAATGCTTCTGTAGTTACAGCTCGTGCGCTTGGCTGTGAATTTGTCGTAGCTCCACAATCTCCGTTTGTACCCGACAGAAGCCTGCAACGTTTTCCTTAAAAAGGAACCGGCCAATTTGTTCTACTTATCTTGTGGCTTTTTAAGACAATTCTACTGGTGTGTTATGAATTGATTAAGGAGAACTGAGAACTATACAGTGTAGACACGTGACACAGCTTTTCATCTACATGGAGTTCCGCTGGTGACATCAACCAGGGAATTGTCTTCTTTTCACATGGTCCTTACACTCATTATGAGATATTCGTGTCTTTGTGGCTCGGGAATCCGATTTATTATTGTGAATGTTGAAGAAATCTTTTGACTGTTTTCTGTGGGTCTACTATCAGACCTCTTGGATGCATCTATGTTCTAAGACCTATCACTTGATTTTCTGTCATCAGTGGGACGAACACTTCCTCACATTATCTCCATTAATGTTGAACAGCAGCTGTACATCTTTGTCTTTTCCCAGTTTACTGATTCACATATATACGTATATATGTGATAATTGTGTTTACATAGAACTTGAGTATTTTGTGTACATATACATTGTGTCAAAATTACAAATCCTTCCCCTCTCCCTTTCTGGTCCTCCCACCCTCCCCCTCCCCGCATCCGTCTACCTACAAAAGCCTCAAACCCGTCTGTCCTTACAGATGAGTCCTCCTCCATGGGGTACAAAGGCCACGATGTATGTATCCTCTGGTCTGTTGATGGGTGTTTTCGTGTCTTACACATTTTAGCTTTTGTTAGTTGTGCTGCTATGAACATGGGTATGCATGTATCTCTGCTACACGATGTTTTTAAGTCTCTTGAAAAAATTCCCATAAGAGGTATTGCTGGATCAAAGGTGTATTTATTTTCAACTTCTTGCTGAGGAATTTCCACACTGCTCTCCATAGTGGCTGTACTAATCTACAATCCCATCGGTGGCGGGAGAGGGGTCCTTTTTCCCCACTGCCTCGCCAGCACTGATGGCTGTTCAAGCTCTTGATATATGCCATTCTCTCTGAGGTTAGATGATATCATAGTGATGTTTTGATTGGTCTTTCTCTAATGGCTAAGGATGTTGAACATCTTTTCATGTATTTACGAGCCATTTAAACTTCTTCCTCTGAGGACTGTCTATTCCTTTCTGTTCCCCATTTTTTTAATCAGGTTTTTGAATTCGAGGGATCTGTTTTTCTTCAGTTCCTTGTATATAGCCTGCTATCTGCGGTATAGGTGATAAAAATTTTCCCATTCTCTTGGTTCTCTCTGCACCTGTGGATAATTTCCTTTCCCTTGCAGAAACTTTTTAATTTGATACAATCCCATTTATTGATTCTGAGAGCTATTTCTCTTGCAGTGGGTGTCTTTTTGAGAAAGTCCTAACCTACACCTAGATCCTTTAAATTTTTTGCCTAATTTGTCTTCCTGAAGCTTCAGTGTTTTGGTTTTGATATCTAGGTCTCTGATCCACTTTGATTTTATTTTGGTGAATGGTGACAGGTGTGTGTCTAGATTCATTTTTCTGCTTGCGGATGTCCAACTTTCCCAGCACCATTTGTTGAAGATGTTATCCTTTTATCAGTGTATGCTTCTGATTCCTTTATCAAAGATCAAGTAGCGGAGGTATTTGAGTTTGTCTCTGCATCCTCACTTCTGTTCCACTGGTCAGCTTGTCAGTTTTTGTGCCAGTATCACACAGTTTTTATAACTGTTGCTTTATAACTTGACATCTGGAATCATAATGCCACCTTCCTTTATCTTGTTACTCAGGATTTATTTGACTATTCTAGGTCTCATTCGGTTTCATATGAATTTAAGGATTGTGCTTTCAAGTTCTATGAGAAAAGTTGTTAGTATTTTGACAGGGATTGCATAGAATCTGTACATCAGTTTGGGCAGTATAGTCATTTTGACTGTATTATTTCTGACTATCCAAGAATAGGGAATATCTTTCCATTTTCTGATGTCTTCTTCAATTTCCTTCTTGAGCATAATACAGTTTTCTCTGTAGAGGTCCTTCACTTCCTTGGTTAGGTTTACTCCTAGATATTTATTTTTTGATGGGCTATTTAGAATAGAATTATTCTTCTGATCTCTTTCTCAATGGGTTCATTATTAGTGTACAAGAATGCTATTGATTTTTTAGTATTGCTTTTGTATCCTGCAACTTGACTGAATTTGTGTATTATTTCTAATTGTTTTGTGGTGGAGTTTTGGGGGTCTTCTATGTAGGTGATTTTATATTCCAACAAATAGGAGAGCTTGGAAGAAATAGATGACTTTTTTACATACAAAATTCCAAAATTGAACCACGAAGACATAAAAATCTTGAATATGCCCATAACATACATGGAAATTGAGGCAGTGATAAAGTCTTGACCCACAAAGAAAAGTCCAGGACCAGATGGATTCACAGCAGAATTTTTCAGTACTTCAGAGAAGAGCTAACTCCAATGCTTCTCCAACTGTTTCATGAAGTTGAAAGAGAAGGAACACTATCAAACTCATGTTTGGAGGCTACCATCACCCTAGTATCAAACCAAACAAAGACTTAACCAGGAAGAAAAATAATAGATCAATCTTCTTAATGAATATATACGCAAAAATCCTCAATAAAATTCTGACAAATAGAACCCAACAAGTAATCAGAAAGATCATACACCATGATCCAGTGGACTTCATTCCTGGGATGCAAGGCCGGTTCAACATATGTAAATCAATCAGTGTAGAACATCACATCAACAAAACCAAGAACAAAAACCACATGATCATCTCAGTTGATGCAGAAAAGGCCTCTAACAAAATCCAACATCCATGCATGATAAGAACCCTGAGGAAAATAGGTGTCTAAGAGCCTTACCTTAAACTGATAGAAGCCATATATGCCAAACATATTGCAAATATCACAGTAAATGGGGAGAAACTGAAAGCATTTCCTCTTAAATCAGGAACACTACAAGACTGTCCACTTTTACCACTCCTATTCAACACAGTCCTCAAAATCCTCACTATAGCAATCAGGCAAGAGAGTGAAATAAAGGGAATACGTACCAGAGAAGAGGAAGCCCACACTATCCCTGTTTGGCTCTGTCTTGTCCCCAAACCTGGAGGCAATACCTTGCATTTGTTAGATCTTCGAATCGGATGTCAGCCTGAGCGTGCCAGCAGCTCCTGGTGTGCTGTCCCTCTGTCCTGGCTCACCTGCCCAGGCTTACTGCCTCTACGGGGCCAGTGCCTGACACAGGTGGGCAGTGACCCTCCTGGCTGCCCCTGCAGAATGTCATCTATTATAAAGCTGTCCCTCGTGCTCTCTGCACCCCCACCCTCAGTCCTGGGGCTTTTACGCACCAGCCCCAGCTGCCACTTTTCCCAGAACTCACCGGCATGAGTTTCGACTGAATTCACCTGCAACGTGATTACCTCTCTCTTCTGCTTTTCATGGCGTCCTTACAATTTTAGGTCCAAAAAAAGCAGTGGCGCTAATTGCTCAGTGCTGTCGTGAAGGAGTTTTATGTCCTGTTTGTAAAGTTGAAAGCAGAAGTGGGTGTGACCTGCACATATCTTTATCCAGCCCTCTTCATCCTCACTGAAGCCTCCAGGGACAGACCCTCCGTCTCCTCAGCATAGGAACAAGAACTGCTTGGCGCTGGACCCCTTCCTGGACCCCTCGGGGGTCGCTGGGATGGAAAAGGCTGGGAAGACCCCTTGGTCCACGACAAAAGCCGCCTAAGGTGGACCATTCCTGACGCTGCTGCCGAGACTTGGCCCCAGCCCCACCTCCTCTGTGAGCACAGGTCCAGAAAAGCTGGTGACATCACACTGATGGCGGTGGCCGCTCAGGTACTCAGGCCAGCTGAGGTTTCAGCTTGGTAAAGATGCATCAAAACGTTCTTTGAGATTAAAGTTCCCTGAGAAAAATGCCCAACCAGCACTCGGTAACTAACTCTGTTCCCCAAAGAACAGTAACACTCAGGCTTCTGGTTACTGATAATTACTTTCCCATCTCCAGAATCCATACTTACATTTTGTCTGACATTCTGATGACCATTTGGGGTTTGACCCTCTGGTGTGGGCTGAGTCGCCTACTTTGGGGCTGGCGATCTGAAATCATCTCAGGCCTGTTGACTTCTCCTTCAAGGAGCCCTAAGAGGAAGGGAGAAACAACAGCTAGCAAATCACTTTCACTCCCGTGCACTAAAAGTCTTCAGCCTCGAGCATGCAGACTAGTGAACGTCAGAGACTTGGAAGACTGGTTGGCCAGCTTACCATTCTACGTGGCTACACGAACAGCTCCAGAGACAGCAGCGCGTCCAATCTGCCGAACGCTAACAGGGTGTCCGGATGGAGAATTCCAGAGTGTTTTCACCCATCTGTCTCAGGCTGGGGTCTTCCGGGACCAGACCCTGAAGTGAGGTTGTGAAGGTCAGGTTGTCCCAACAGCCGCTGGCAAGCGGGGCAGGAACCGGAAGGCAGCCGCGGAGTGATGGGGGGTCCTCTGGGCCACACCAGGGAAACCATGAAGCACAGCTCAGAGTCACCCCTCTGGGACAGGGAGAGGGAGCCCAGATCTCTACCCATCAAAACCATCACCCTCGAGGGCAGGAACTTCCAGCCAGTCCAGCTTTGACCAGCAGGCTGGAGCGCGCCCTCTGGTGGAGATCTAGGGGTCCCTGCCGCAGGCGCGCCTCCTCCACACCCACAGCCCACCCCGGGGGACCCCCCCTTTCTCTCTCCCCCTCCCTCCTTCCCTCCCCCACCTTTGAGGACTGGACACCCCAGGCAGTGCTGGAAGTCGTCTTACACCCCCTTTCCCATCAAAATAAAGGGCAGCAGCACCATCTCGGCCCCTCAGGCCTCTAGCCTGGGGAGATCAGGGCACACGGGAGCTGAGCCAGCTGACAGAAGGTGAGGTGCCCATGTCTCCCACGCACAGGCCTCCCAGGACCTGATTAGAGCCCCGTCCGCCGGGCAGGTGCTCAGTAGTCATGTGCTCGGTGCGCTAAGCTTAACCGCTGTTCTTGGCATTGGTGACACCGGAAGCAAATGCATGGCTGGCTTCCAGTTGGACCGCCTCAAAATTTCGTTCCTATTTTTGTGGTTTTATTTGGCCCGCTCCACTTTGCTTTAAAAGGTCACTGTATGTGCCCAAACCTTTTTTATTAAAGAAAATTCTGTGGCTCTGTTATTATTTTTTCCCTTCAATAAAAACATGACCTTTGAAGGGAGAAAATAAACTTAGGTGGTTTCCTGTTGTCTCCCCTCTTGTTTGGAACCGACAGTGCTGATGTCTGGTCCTCTGGAGAGCCAGCGTCCACCGGTGCCATGGTACCTTGTCCTATGAGGGGCCGGAGACTTTCCCATGATGCAGTTCTATGCAGACTCACATGGCCTTAGGCAGATGCAGACACTCTCCCAGCACCTTCCACTGTGCCTCTCTGTCTTCCTGGAACCTCGCTGAGGGCTCAGGAGGGATGATGGGAAGGTATGGGCTCAGATCTCACCTGCGGCCCACTGATGTCCAGAAACCAAGGAGAAAATAATAACATCAAGTGTCCAGAGCACCCAAGACCAAGGCCCCTTACCACGTGTAGGATCTGGGGCAACTGGAAAAGCGGAGAAAGGCAGACCCTGTGCAGCTTAGATTAGGGGTCAGCAACTTTATCTGTAAAAGGACAGAGCAAGTATTTTGGGCTTTGCAGGCCACTTATCATCTCTGGCACATCTTGGTATTTTTAAACCCTTTAGAAATGTGCAAAACTATCTTTAGCCCTCGGCCCGTACTCACCACACCCCTAGCAAGATTCAGCCCCCAACCTATCTGCTGAGCCCTGGTTTGGTCCCCTCCACCTCACCGTGTGGCAGAGGTCCCACAGGGCTGAAGTCACCCCGCAGCTCATTAAAATGTAGAGTCTGTTTGGGGTGGGGGGGGAAGGGAGCATGGGGGGTGAGGACGAGACAAAAAAGATGATTAAGACGCCATCTGTATGTGTCGGTTCCCCAAGATGAGGGTACCTGTTATGGAATTGCAAATGCATACCAATAAAAATGCAGAATTGTGTCCACCCCGGAGTTAACTGCTCAGCTGAATGCTGGGAGCCGCAGTGAGACTCTGCCCTGCCCAGCGCCTTCTGCACTCTGTGGATGTATAGACCATAGAGAATAAACAAAACATAAAACCAAATGCAACCAACAATAACCTCAGTACATACATTCAAGTAAAACTGACAACTTTATTGTACAACGGCTGCAACACAGGCTCTGTGCTGTGGTGGCCCTGTCCCCTCTACCTTTAATAATCAGTGTGGATCAGCGTTGGCGGCAGGCAGCGACCACACGGGGGCTCCCAGGCCCCCCACCCTGGGTTTCCTGCACAGAGACGCTAATTTAATGGGCCCAGGGTGGCCTGAACAAAAGCAGGGGAAGGGGCTCCCCTGCCAAGCAGCCACCTGGGCACCTGCTGCTCTGCAGACTCAGCAGATGCTGAACCTCTGCTCCCCGTGAGGGCTGTGGGTTCCTGCCAGCCGTCACTCCCCAGACTTCGTTCAGCAAGTCATATGTTACCTTGCCTGATGTGTGTCTTTGTTTAAAAACACATTATTTCAGAAATGGGGTGACCCAAAGATGGTTGCTATGCAAATAAATAAAAAGTATTAAAAATACAAAGCATAATATAAAAATGTGTATGTTCAGGATTCATTTGTCATCATATCTGAAGTAAAACTAACGCTATAAAAAAATTGTGCAAGCATTGAAATCAGCATCCAGAATGTCCCAAGAGGCGCCACATGAGAAATACTAACAAACTTCGGGGGCACCCCACACAGTGTTGGTTCCTTAACACTGAACTCAAGGCCAAAGTGGCCCCGGCAGGCCAGCCCCTTGCACTAGGGAACTCGAGTCCTGTGCCAACAAGCCTTCTAAACAGCAACATCACACAACGCCCATAGTGGGACCAACTCCATGGAAAGAGGACATCTGTCCATCTGAAGCTGAAACAGGAAGGCTAGGCACTGCTTTCCTTGACATTGGCCAGGAAACTGCTTACCAGCGGCTCAAATTCTCCACCCTTCTGCACGTGTCCACAAACGACAGCAAAGGGGCCCCCGACACGGATACTAGAGGTCACAAATCTGTTTCAGCAAGGGGGCAGGCTCACCAGTACAGATTTCCTGAACCACAAGGACCGCTGGCCGTCAGAGGCAGCAACTCCACGCCTGCAGGCATGACAGCCAGCGCCCCCACGCAGGCTCAGAGCAGCTGCACACAAGCGGGCCCAGTCCAACACCAAAATCCACAGCAGGAGTGTAACTGGTGCCCTCGCCACACAACAAAATGCTCACCTGCAGTGCAACAGCGCTGGCCACCTGTGTGCTCAGCAACAGAGGGGACTACTGGATGTGCCGGGAGCCCGTGATGCTGAACACAGAGCCCTGCACAGAGCACAGAACGACTGTCACCCAGGGCTACAGAGGGGGGCAGAGAGGTAGGAGGGAAGATGGCAAGCGGGTATGGGGTCCAGCAGGATAGGAGGAACCACTGACCATGTCCCAAAGCACCGCAGGTAAACTGTGGGTAACTATTAACTGTTGGCAGAAGGGATTCTGAATGTTCCCAACAAAGATACAAAGTGTGGCTGTGGGTATGCCAGATGTCCGGGCCTGATCATTATACACTGTAAATATATATTGAAATATCACGCTGCACTCCATAAATATGTGCAATTATTATTGTCCGTTAAAGCTTTAAAATATATTTTAAAAAACTAAACACTTTATATAAAATTCAATATTAGGAAAAATTAATCTGCAATGATACATACGAAGATGGTAGGTATCGATGGAATTCTACCCGCTCTCACTTGAGATGGCACTGACTTCGACGCACAGATGAAAAGGCAAAGACCATTAAAAACAAGTCTTTTAAAAGACCCAACTGTCCGTGGTCTACAAGAAACCCACTCTGAGTACAAAGACATACATACACAACAAGGATGAAAAAGAAACATTCTAATAGTAATAAAAACTGGAGCAGCTGTGTGAATTCCAGACTGAGCAGACACCAGGAAAAGGAAGCTGCCAGGGATAAGATCATTGCTTCACGACAATAGCATCAATTCTCCGGGACAGCGTAATAATTCTCAACGTGTGTGCGCCCAATGCAGAGCCTCAACCCAGGGAAAGGCCGATGAAGCTGCAAAGAGGCGGAGGCCCTGCCGGAGCACGCCTGCCAGAAACTGTCAGACCCAGCCGGCAGGAAATCAGGAAGGTCGTAACCGGACTCCATGGCCCCATCAATCCGCGAGACGTAACTGACATCTATAGACTATTCTATCCAACAAGAGCAGGGTACCTAGACTCTTCCCAAGCTCCCACGGGACCCTGGCTGATACAGGCCACACTGTGGGCCACAAAACCCACCCTGACTATAAATCACACATTGTCTACTCACAGACAACAACAGCATTAATCTAAAAATCAATGATAGAAAGATAACTGGAAAATCCCACAAGGACTCACAGCTGGATCCCAACTCAGCATTTTTAAAAGATCCCCAGATGCAGGCAACGCTTAACTTAACACTTCCCTCTGGCTAGGCTGAGGCTCACCCGGGAAATACTCTCACTGGTGCTTGCTATGAAAGTACTTTTCGGATCTAATTAACCTTTGGGTCAGTGGACTCTGGGTAAATGGCCTGCCCATGTGAAGGAGCATCCTCCAGCCAGCCAAAGGCCTTAGCGACAGACGGAGGCTTTCCAAGGAAGAAGTTGCTAGACCTTGTCCCAAAGAAAAGGGGCGGGGCCCAGCAAGGTGGCAGGATGCTCACGTCGCCGGGCGAGGTCCCGCCTCTGTCTGCTGTCACACACACGCCCGCGCACCCACACACACACCCACAAATACACACACACACACACACACACACACACACACACACACACACACACGTCCATCCAGACGCAAAGCAGACGGGTTGGTGGGGGAAATGGTGGCGCTCAAAGCAGACTCCGGGGTGAAAGCAGGCTTGCAGAGGGCCTTCCTGGGTGTTCCAGGGTCGGCTCTGGAGGAAGGGAAGGACAGAAACCAGCGGGTGGGGGTCAAGGCGGAGGTAGTTGTTGTCCGTACCACCCTGCTTTTATTTCTGTGTCTTACTGTTATTATAGGGTGCCTCTTTAATATTTTCAATCTGCAGCCGTTGGATCAAAGTTTGGAATCTGCAGCTAGGCCTTGTGAGAAGCCCAAGCTGCCTGGCCACGGTCTAGGCCGCCTCGGCCCCAACAGGGCTGAGCGAAGGCTTCGTCTCACTCGCCCCCCACTCCCAGGGCCTGCGCCCCTAAGCCCGATCTCCATGCCGGGACCTCCCACTTCCCGGCTCACCTCACCCAAGTGTTCCAATCCTGTGTCAACGTGCCTTGCTGCCAGAGAGCTCCCTCCAGCCAGCGATGGCCACCGCCACGCAGGCCAGCCAAGCACAGGCTGATCGGGGCTGGGTGGCTCTGCTGACCGGGCCCAGCTTGTGCCGCTGCCTGAGGTCAGCCAGCCCGGGTCAGCATCACCGGTGCCGGTCTGGCCCCAGTCTCTCCCCTGGACCTGGGCTGCTTGGGGCCTCTCACGCCCAGGCTCCAAAGTGGCACAGCACTTCCACTTTATTCGGATCCTGCACAAGTCTAACCCGAAATCAAAAGCTGGAGAAGCCTGGCTGAGTGGGCAGGCCTGTCATCCAGCATTCTGGGAGGCTGAGACAGGAGGATCCCAACTTCAGGCTAGGCATTACCCACACAGGGAGACCCTGTCTCAAAATAAAAAGATAAAAGTGAGCTGGGAGTGTTGCTCAGCGTGGAGGCCCTGGGCTCCACCCCCAGGACAACAACGAAAAGAAAACTGGGGGACAGATTCTGCACCTTTATTGGGGGATGCCACCACGTGGAATGCCAGGCGGGCAGACCCAGTGAGGGCGGGTTAGAGGTGGGCACAAACGCAGCCAGGAGGTCCGTCATTCTCGTTCTGTGTCCTTAAGTTTCTCGAACCTTCTCACACGCCAATCCCAAAGTGCTCAATAGTGGTTTCTGAGACGAGAAGAACAATGAATGAATAGCCCTGGACAGATGAGGCGAGGCTCCCGCGTCACCAGAACAGGGCGACTTGCCCAGCAGCTTTGAGAGCTGGATTCCAATTCTGTCCCCCTCCTTCCACCCTCCTGAGATGCCCAGGGTGGAAGCCATTCTGGCCACTGGGGCGTGACGCCAACCCCTCTGCGGCGTGGGCATGGGGAGGCTGGGATCTGAAGCCAACACCCCCAGGCCAGGCCACAGGGGCAGCTGCTGTGCCGTGGTTTCTCCACAGCAGAGTCTGGCTAGCACTTGCTAACCTCCTGCACCAAAGACGAGAGTTTAGCCAGCAGACGGAGCCAACGGCTTCCCTGAACAGCGTCTCCTCCTGCCCTTACACGCTCATGTCCCCAGCGGGGGGTGGGAGCAAGCTGCCATTTCTGGGCCATTTCCAGCAGTTTGATGCTGTTTCTAATCATGATTGCCACTTGCTGGCGGACCCGTGGTACAGTAACAGTTCCAGCCGTGTCAATTTTGTGTGTGCTTGAGTCCTGAGGCTGCACATAAAACTTTGGGGGGCTGCAGATGGGAAGGTGAAGGTCCCTCCTTCCTGCTGAGACCACAGCAAAGGTTTTATCAGCAGGGGAAGAGGCAGAGTGAAACACCACAGAAGTAGCTCAGGACCAGCCAGGACTGCAGAGCGAGAGCCTGTCTGACAAAAAGAGAGAGAGCCAAAACTCGCCGTGGTACAGGTGAGGGTATTCTGCCAAATCTCACTGTCCCACGCAAAGAACTAGGACAAGTGGCTCCATATCGTCCCACTGTCTTGGCGACGGTTAAGCACAGCAGTCTTGTAGCTGCTGTGACAGGGGACGGCTGTGTGACCGCAGAGAAGCTGCCTGCTTCTCTGCACCTGGGTGGCAGTCTCCAAAGGGAAAGAGGTGACCGGGGTCTACACCTCAGAACAGACTCCCATGTCCCAGAGACACAGCTCAAAACAGCTGGAGGGAGGAGGACCAGGCCTCCAAGCCCTGGGAGAACCTTGGAGTAGCCTGATGGTGCCTCGGGTGAACTCTGTGGCTGATACTTTCAAACTGTTTTCTAGTCCTAGATGCCCAGTGGAAAACGCCAGGGCCTGTGGCCCCTCAGGATAGCCCATGACCCTCACCAGTGAGCAGCTGGCCACTTCGAGTGCAACTCCCCACTCCCGAAGGTGGTCTGTTCCTTCAGCTAACACCGGAGACCCTAGTGGGGGAAGGAGAGAGAGGCCAGACCATCATGTCAACTGCCATGTGCTGAGCCTGGGAATCCAGAGACATTCAAAGTCTCACCCCAGAGAAGACAGGTAAACGCAGCTTCTTTGGAAAGCTGGTCATTTCTTACTGAGCTAAACCTACACTGACCTATGCTTAGGGCCTACCGGTTCCATTCTTTGTCACATAAAAGGAATGGCGCTGGTTTCTAATGCCCCCACGAGCTTATATCATCGTCAGTCCACATGAACACCCACTTGCACCTGGATGTCTATTAAAGGCAAAAGATAAAAGTAGCCCAGACACCCATCAACAGGAGAATGGACCAGCAGTGGCGCTTAGCAGGAATGGATACCCCTTGACAATGCACAGACAGAACCCACAATAATCGGAGATGCAGTCCCATGGGCGGGTCCCAGAGCCATCCCGGTAAATGACAGAAGTCACACACAGTATTCCTACCGTATGATCCCATACACGCCGTTCTACTGGGCTGTCGGAAAAGTCGTGTCGCGTGTTTGCAACAGATGGCTCCAGCTCATTTCTGGAAGTCCTAGTGTTCGCTGCTATCTAGGTTATTGCCTTGTCATGTTTTAGAATCTTCTAAAACATACTGAGCAATTTGGTTGAATTTTGGAGACTTAGCAACAAAGTGAAGAGGGAAGACCAAACGGGGCATTTTCACCATGTTTTATTGTTTTACTTCTGAACAGGGAAGAACATATGTCAAGCCTGCGGAAAGGTGTGTGTTTATGGTAACATCAGTGCCAACGAGGGTTCACGATTCTGTGCTGGTCACAACACTTCTCGGTCAGGGAGGGCCACCGAGGCCGATGATGCCAAAATACAGTCATGGTTAGAGTCAAAGCTACGTCACACACCACGGGAGATGGCAGGAACGGTGAACATCCATCACTCAAGCGCTCACAACCACCTGGAGACGCGGAGATGGTAGCAAGCTCAGGGCTGGAGTCCCTCAGGAGCCCAGTGAAGTTCACTTGGTGGTGTGTGTAAACACCTGCGACATGCTCAAACTTGAGCAAAATGATCTTTTTTTTAAAGCAAATAGTAAGTGGTGAAAGTAGATTGTCCACCATGATTTGGTGCACCGGCGGCCTTGGTTCCCACGTGATGGTTGGCCTCGAATGTCATCCAAATCAGACATTCAGGAGAGGAAGGTTGTGGCAGGAGTTCAAAGGTGTCGTGTTTTTTTGCTCCTAGTAAGGAACCAAACAATCCACGCGTATTGTCGGCAACTAGACAGCGGGAATGAATCTATCATCCAGAAATGTCCAGAGCTCGGTAATCACCAGCAAGGCAATGTGAGACTGCACACCCATCAGAAATTATGGGAGCTTGCATGAGCTGCGTGGCCACACCCACCACACTGGGCTGGCCCTGCACCAGCAGACTTCCACTTGTTCCATTACATTCAAAACTCCTGGGCGGTATAACATTCAATTCAGGTGAGGCTGTAAATCAGCACCCTGCTCAACTTTTCATCCTATGAATGAGGAATTACAAAGCTCACTGAAAGGTGGCAAAAGGTTATCAAACAAAACAGGCAACATATTGATCTTCGTTCTTCATATGACCTGTGAAAAATATAGACAAAATATGTCACAACTTTTCCAACAACTCCCTGTGCCCACAAAGCTGTGAAGATAGAAATCAGAGTAGGTTGGTTCCAAGGAGAACATGAAGGGACTGTCTGGGGAAGAGGCACAAGAACATTTGCTGGATGGCTGGAGGAGTAACACAGCAGTCAGAGCACTTGCCTAGCAAATGTAAGGTCCAGGGTTCAATTCCCCAGCACCACATAAACCAGGCATGGGGTGTACACCTGTAATCGCAGCACTCAGGAGGCTGAGGCAGGAGGAGTACATGTGTTCAAGGCCAACCTGGACTATGCAGTAAGAAACCCTGTCTCAATTTTTTTTCCCCTGCAGTGAGGGAGATGTATTCTCTCTTGGCGAGTGCACTTGTGACACAGGGAACTGTGCATTTAAAATCTATGCATTTGGCTGCACAAATGATGCTTCAACTCAAAAGCAAAGCAAACCTCTCTCCTGCTGTACAGAGATGTCCCTGGTTGGCGGGAGCTGACTCTGCCCCCTAACACTTAAGAACAGCAATGTTGGGAACACCAGTGGCTTCCTGGAACTGTCGCCTGCAGAAGGGCTACTGAGCAGAAAACGCTGAGCCTGCAGTAAAGCCCAGCAGGTCAAGATCCGGGAGAAGCCCCCCTTGTAAGGGCTGTGAGGATTGTGGACGCCCTGGGGGAAGTTGCAGCACACACGGGCTCTCTGCTACATGCTCTGGGCGATGGAGGTGAGCCTGCCCCAGCCTCCGCGGGACGTTCTTGGAGTCCACGCTCACGGGGGACAAAGGAGACAGCACGAGTCAGTGCAGGCAAAGATGGAGCACGGTGGGGTCCCCCAGAGGCTCAGCCAGCAGATACAGACTCTGCAGGAAGGTGCCCAGGGGACCCCATATCAGGCCCAGCTGGCAGCAAAAGATGCGTGCCCAGGACCAACGCTAACTGCGGCATTTGTTCCTCTGGCTCAACAAGCCTCAAGAGAGACGGAGCTGATCATGTTCACAAAATAGGTGAAAAAAAAAAATAGTAGTGATCCTCTGTCATGTCATGGAGAAGGGAACGAGAGAGCTCCCCCTGAGTCAACCTGTAATCAGCCCACACGCACTGCAGGGAGGCATGTGGGTCTGGCACGCTTCAGCTACAGCGGGACCCGCCCTGCCTCTCAGTCCAAGACACTTTTGCCAGTTGATCATCCTTAAGACTTTGGGGCGCCATTTTAGGCAGAATCCCAGGAAGAAAGGAAAAGGCATGAGGGAGGGAGGCAGGGAGCACCAGGCCAATGCAGCTGGCCGACCTGGCTACTGGCGTGGACACCAGAACCCAGCATCAGCATAAGTGTCCCTCCACAGGTGGAGGGCTGCCCCAGCGTCGCCCCAGATCATGCATGAGGGGCACCAGGGATGGCTTAGCTGTCTCCAGAGACCACAGAAGGGCCTGATCTTCAGCAGACACGGGCACCACTGCTCAGGTCCCCTTTGAGAGGTGCAGATGTGACCCACACGGCCAGATGACATCCACAGCCAGCTGGAGAGGGAGGTGGAACTCATGCCGTCTCCATGGTGCCAGGGTTAAAGGGGCCCAGACTTGGATTCACAGCATGTGATGGTTTAGATCTAGAATGTTTCCCGAAGTCTCATGTGTGTGGAAGGTGACTGGACTGCGAGCACTGTGCTCATCGGTGAACTTATCTGTTGCTGAGTTCATGGATGAAAGTATTGTTAGGAGGTGGAGGCCTGAGTGGATGTGGGCTACTAGAGGTGGTGCCTGGAAGCATGTGGTCGTGTCCCCAGCCCCTCCTCTCCCACTCTGCTTCCTGATGGCCATCAGGGAGCAGCTGCCCGCCACCATGCCTTTCCACCAGGCCTTTCCATCTCGGCCCTGGAGCCTGCCAACCACAGACTGTCCAGTCCACTGGAAATCATGAGCCAGATAATCTCCTCTTTTAAACTATAGGTGTCATATACTTTTTCCCAGCAACAGAAAACGACTAATACGAGTGTGAATCACTAGGCTCCAGAACTTCTGTTGAGCAGGTCTGTAGTGGAGTCTCAAGAGTTTTCAGTCCTAACAAGCCCCCAGAAAGTGGCTCTTTGTAGGTCTAGGAATCACCCCTGACGAAGGTGGTCCTCAGGGTATCTCCTGAGGAATGGGGTCCCTGGTGCCCCTGGCGGCCACCCCACCCCCTTTGGCACACATGTTGTTGGCTTTATTCTCTTTCCAGTCTCAATTTTCCTACTCTCTTAAATTCTGGTGTGGAGTCTCCTTTCAGTGGGAAGCAGGTAGGATGCCAGATTTTCTGTTGTAGTCTTCCAATTACATCACCTGTATCGTCTTTCAATTAAAAAGTACAGCTGCTCATGTGGGATTCCTAAAGGAAGTCTTGAAAGTCAAACATTGAAAAACATTCAGTCAGAAAAATCCTTCATTTTACAAAAGATGGGTGGGAGGGACCTTCATTCAGGAGATGCTAGCCAGAATCCAGAGCTCTTAGACAATCACACTCTCATGCTGTTGTTTAGGAAATGCTGTGGTTTGGATATGGCTTGTGTGTGTAACCAAGGTTTCATGCATTGTAGGCCACCTGGAGAGGCCATTTCTTAGGAGAAATTGACAAGGTTCTCATGGGACCTGGGTTCGTTCTTGGGAACAGAGTTGTTACAAGGCAGCAAGGCTGGCCTCATCCCACTCGGGCTGCCTGTTTTATCATCTGACCTCCCTCTCAGCTGTGCTCCTGCCATGACGCCATTTGACATAAGAGCTGCTCAGGGCATCGTAAGAGGAGGGAGAAGGGCGTGGGGAATCCGAGGCCGGAACACACCTCCCAGGCCACACGCCCAGGAATTCCCCACATGCCCAGTACCGCAGCATATCCTACTGGGCTCCACCTCCCGACAGCACTCAAAATCCATTAATAATCAAAATATCCAACACAGGAGGCTTCAGAGGAACATTCCAGAACCACAAGAGGTACCCACTTTCCAGCTCGATCCCTCAGAGCAAAGCGCAAGCTCTGCAGAGCGCGTCCTGGGCAGCTGGCTGGCCTCAGTGTCTGCTTTCCCTGCCTGGCCAAATGAAGCGACAACTCTGTCCCACTTACTGTGATCCAATCACAAAGGAGCCCTCTGATAAAGAGCTGACTTTCCAAGCAGGACCCCGCTTCGAGGGCACGAATCTGTGTTAATCATGCTGCTAAGTCATCACTCACTGCATCTTCTTCTCGCAGAGTGAGGCTGCAGCACAGTCACATACGCCACACACACAAACGCGTGCACGAGTGACGAGCAGCCACCTCGCCACCGAAAAATCTGCACGTCTGGCTTGTTCCCCAGCCGGCAGGCCACAACAGATAGTGACGTTGTCTGACTTTCCCACAATCCTCTGTGCTTGTGACCGCTGTGCTCTGGAACTGGAAGGGGAGACACAGGCACAGAAATCTCCATAGTTACCACCTGTCTTTATACAGCAGTCAGATGGTCCTTTCTCTGGAAAATGAGGCCACCACTATGGTCCTGGGAAATAAATGTCAACACGCAGAACTAGCAGAGACCTGCTGCTGGCTCACGGAGTGGGGTCACCAAGATGCCCTCCAACCTCGTGGGTTTCCTTCTGAAGGCAGCGCATGTGCAAGCCACCTTTCTCTAAGCCACAGTCCCCAAACTTTTTGACACCAGGACCAGTTTAGTTGAAACCATTCTCCCAAGGATGGTGGGAGTGGGTACTTGTTCCACAGTGGATATCTGGAGGATGGTGTTAAAGGGCAGTAGCAACAGGAGGGGAGTGGGGCATGAAGCTCCGCCTCCTGTCAATTGGTAGTGTTGCTAGCACCAGGGGGGGCGTGCTAACCAGAGGCGGGGCTTTGCTCTCCACTCTCTGTCCCAGCAGCCAAGTCCTTCCAAGGTGATGGACAGGTACCAGTCCACAGCCCAGGGGCTAAGGACCCCTGTTGTAAGGAGTAATACGCATCCTGATGGGCAAAGGGGATTCTTCTTCAGTTCTCTCCTCCCCTGTTTTCTCACCAGAAAGAACCAGACTGCTTGGCAAAGGGCCTGGCCTGGCCAACAGTCCTTCGCCTCACCCAGAAGCGGGCACCAGGAAGCTGGGCTGCCAGGATCCAGCTCTCACTGCATAGAAAAGACATCAGTCCTTGGGCTGCAGAGGAGGACAAGCAGAAAGCTGTAGGTCGGCCTGGGAAAATTCCAGCTTGGGCCAGTAGCTCTATGAAGTTAGTAACAGTGCCTACCTGTACCCTCAAAATTGTCCTGACAGGTGGTAAACCCACGGCCATCCTGCCTAGACCTGACTCTGAGGCCCTGGTCTTGTGGAATGGTCTGGGGAAGCACAGACGGTCAGTGGCCAGTCGAGGCTCCCCCTGGCCTCCACCCCTCGGGTGTGCTGACTCACAGCAATGGACTCGAGGTACCAACAGCATTTGAGCTTAACTTCTTCCTGGTGCCTCCCCTGGAGTTTGGAACGACAGCCCCATTGAACCATGTAACGACATTCTCTGAAAACACAGTCAGGTATCTCCCCTTTAGTAGATCTAAAAATAAATTCCAGCTGCTTTAGAGAAGACAGAAAACCAAAGAGGAATTGGTAAAGACTCTCAAGATCTGGCACAGAGTTTTTTCTATGCACTGGGGAGGAGGAAACTATGAAGAAAAACCCCATTCCATCAAATGAGTACACCAAATGGCAAAACACACTCACACGTCAACGATAAAGTCAAATTCATGGGGGCAGGGGGAGGTGCAACAAACAGGGAAGGCCACTGAAGACACTGGCTAGTTGATTTGTGGTGATAACATTTAGAGGTGATTCAACTAACCAGTTTCCTATTAACTGGCACTGCCGATGAAGTGTAGTCTATAACATAAAAAATAGGCAACAAATACTGAATCTTTAAAAAATCAACTTTCAATACACCAGAAGGAGGAAAAAGACAAGTAACACAAGAAGAATAAGTATCAAATTTAGGTCGTGAACTCCCTTTGTGCAGAAAGACCACTAACCAGTATGACACTACATCTCAAATACCTCTTCTGTGACAGCCTCTGGTGTTGAGGAGGAGATATGGGTGTGCACACTGCCGCCCACCTGGAAGCAGGGGACCGAGTGTGTCTCACCCTAGCACCCGCTGAGTCCTCATCTCACCCCAGGGCAAGCCAGACAAATCTCCAGATTGCTACACCTCAAAACTATAGCCCATTAATTCTCTCTTTCTCTCTCTCTCTCTCTCTCTCTCTCTCTCTCTCTCTCTCTCTCTCTCTCTCCCTTTCTCCTTCCCTCTCTTTCTCCCTCTCTCTCTCTCTTCTGAGGATCCAACCCCAGGCCTTCCCACTAAGCTACATCCCCAGCCCATTTTTCATGTCTGATTTTGAGACAGGATCTCCCTAAGTCTCTAAGTTGCCCAGGCTGGGGTCAAACGTGCCATCTTCCTGCCTCAGCCTCCCGAGTGCTGGGATGACAGGCCTGCACCACCAGGCCCAGCTAGTAATCAGTCATTGAGTTTAGACCTTTCCAAATACATACACTCACTGAGAACTCCGTATTGCCTAGACTGGTCCGACTCTCCTGGTGGTAACCATAGCTGCACACTTCTCTCCCCTTCCTCTTCGCTAAATGTGAGTTTGCACTGTTCAAGAGCCTCCTAGACTACAGCCGAGCACCCCCACTAGGCATGGCTTCCAAGAGCAGAGTCACCCCAGAGGGGAGGTGCAGGCCTGGGCCCACTCCACCTTGGTCTGAGAACCATGGGCCTACTCGGCCCAGGGCACAGCAGACACACACCTGGGCTGTTCACCCAACCCACGGCTTTGAAGATGGTGCTGGGCAGCCAGTGGCAGGTGCTTGGCAAACACAGCTGGGGTGGGGAGGAGCCCTGTGTTAGTTTGGGTTCTTTCAAAAGGCAGAATTTACAAAAATTATAACAAAAAGGATATATCCAGAAGGCTTACAAACCCGAGGACAGAGACAGGCCAAGATGGCGGCCTGCACATGCGACAGCTGGAGTGTCCGACAGCTGCTCAGCCGCATAGCAGAGCTCCCGTCTGGGACTGCGGGGCAGTGGCGAGTCTGCCGTGGTGCTGTTTGAAGAACAACAGCAAACACCAGAGCCTGAAGACCAGCCACGGGCAGAGAGGCCAAGTCGAGACTGGAGCCAATCTGTGCTGACGATCTGCCGCGCGTAGCAGGTCCGGTGTGTAGCGGGTCCGCGTCTCTAAGGACAACTGCAAAGGCCAGAGCTTCCCCAGAGGAAGAAGCTGTGACAAGCTTTCTACTTGCTTCCTTTTATACCTTTAAGTTCCAGTTGGACCACCCAGTGGGTGGGTGCTCTTCCCTCATTCGCCGGTCCACAAATCACTCCCACTCTAATCCAGGCTGGTTCTCCATTCCCAGTCTAGGTGTGGCTCCCAAACCCTAATCCAGGTGTGGTTCCTGATTGCCTCACCTTGGCATAATCTCTCCAGCTGCCTCAGCCCTAAGGCAGGCATGCGCTAGGGTGGCCCAGGGAGCTCTCACTTTCCTCCCTTCCCGCTGGCGCGGCTCCTGGTTACCTACACTTCCTGTGCCAATCCACCTCAGGCTCACGTCAATCCTCCCAGTTTGCGGCAATCTCCAGGCACTGCGCTTGCTTCTCATTTAGAGCCACAGGCTCCGGCGTCCTCCGTGGCTCAGAACCGACAGCGTGAGGACCCGTGCAGCCTCTCCTGCTTCTGGAATCTGCCTCTTGTGGACCAGGATTCCCTCTGACATACAGGTCACATGCAATAGCTGCTTCCACAAAAATGTCGGCAGGTCAGGACAGAACAAGCAGAGACGAGACAGGAACGTGGGACTGGCCACTAGTGTGGCCTCCAGCTCAGGACACAGGGCAGAATTCTTTTCTACCTGCCTCTCCTCCTCATTAAGGTCAATAACAGCCTTCTTCGTTGCTGTCTGTAAGCATCACGGTTAGCGAAGGAGGCTCGTGAGCTGTCTTGGCCATCCACCCACTGTGCCGGAAATAAATTGTCAGGTCACCCAAGTGACATCATCCGTATCCAAAGCTCTGAGCTACATCATGTGGACAAATGTCCCCAACATTCGTCCAGAACTGCACATCAGGAAGTGGCGAAAGCCCCAGGGAGGGAGGAAGTCAGGTCAATGAGGACATTCTCCTGGGGAGTTGGGCCGGGCCCTGCCTGTCCTCTCCGCTTCCTAGCCACCATGAGGCAGGCAGCTCTGCTCAATCACACGGTCCCCACCATGGCTTTTTGCCTTGCTACAGACCAAAAGGCAACAGGGGCCAGTGGCTGTGGCCTGAAGCCTCTGACACCAGCAGCCAAAATAAACCTTTCCAGCTTTCAAGCTGACTGCCCAGGTACTTTTCGTCACAGCCCACAAATCTGTCTACCTCAATAGCATTAACATTACACAATTCTCAAAAATCTCTTAATCTTTTTGGTAGCCTATTCTACTTTTGGGTCACAAAGTAAGCCTTTATTATTTTATATTAAGCTATTTATTTCAGAATCATACCCATCCATGCCCACATAAAATACTAGTCACAACTACATATATAATAATTATTAATTATGATAGTTCAAAATAGACCTGAAACCAGTCATCGAGGAGAAAACCCTCAAGTGTGAAGGAGGGCCCGCCTCCATCTGATCTACGGTGCCCAGTTTTACTCGCATGCGTTGGAAGTGGGAGGAACTACTCCTGTCTTTTCAAGGCCAAAGCTTCCACAGGTGCCCACCTCGCTGGTGGACATGGGAATCACTTCAGGAGAGTTGGTGACCAGAGCCAAGGTCTACACGGGGAGCCAGGTCCAGCGCCAGGCAAAAGCGCCCCAAGGCCGCTCTTCACTCTGACTGCTCCTTCCTCCATCAACTTTCAAATTCTGGGCCATTTTTCAGGGTATAAATACCAAAGGGAAACAGCAGTTCCTGGGGGTAATCCTCCCCCGTGGTGGAACGGAAGAAGCGCCCACTCAAGAAGCCAGATAGTGTCACAGATCTGGGGCGCCAGAGAACGCGGGTGCCACCGTGTCGTCTGGGCCTCTGATCCCTAAGCACAGCACGCTTCCCCAGCTCCCGTCTCCAGCCCGCTCGTGGCACCACAGCTGGCCACATACGGCCAGCCTTCCGAGGCCTTTTGATACAGATAAGCAGGCGGCTCCCGGGGGCTCAAGCGGCTGTCCTTCCCCTCTTGGGCATTATGCACCTGAGTCTCTCTCGGGGACCTGTTCCGGGTCGCCTGGGCAGCCACTGCCATGAAGCCCTCAGCTCCGGAGTGGGGTCTAGGGTTTAGGTCTCTCGTCACTGTCCCTGCAGCGCGTCATAAAGCCACCTCCATCATGATGGTCAACATCAGGGCGTGGAGGAGCTAAGGGTCACAGACTTAAAGATGGGGGACAATCTAAATCACTCGGCCAGCTTCAGCACTGGACCCAGGTCGGAGCGTGCTGCTGCCCACCCCAACCTTCTCTTCCATGTAAAACAGCACATGCCTGAAACTACGTGGGATCCAGACCTTCACAGGTGTGTACTGGCATGAGATCACACGAGGATGATCACCAAAACCTTGTCCCCAGTCTGAAAAGTCGTGTCTGGCTGGCTCCTGCTCCACCCGTCTGGCTCCCATATTCCCCCAGCCCTGCTGGGCTCTCACCTTCAGTTCCTGGGACTCACGCTGCTCTGCCAGCCACAGGGCATTTGCATCTCCTACTCCTCTGCCTAGAATGGTCTCATCTGTGCCCTGTGGCAGATTATCTCCTGCTCCTTCTCTGGCCTCACTCCTTAGGAAGTGTGCACTGACCCCTGACCCCAGCTCAGTCCACAAAGTCCCCCCGGGGCTGTGCCTTCTGAGCCCTTCCCAAGCATGCAGCCAGGCACCACATCAGAGGTTCCCTAGGCAAGGTGATGGCCACGTTGCTTGCCTCCCTGACGTATCGCGCCGGGCTAGGTGGGTGCATGAGGTGGTGGCTGGTAATTATTATGGAAAGAACAAATGAGTGAAGAAACGAAGGTGTAGGGGCTGGTGACACCAATGGGCTGTCCCTGCTCAAGTAAACAGCGGGATCCCAAAGGAATATGGTGGACCCAGGGAAAGTGCTATCCTAGGGCTGCCTGAGACATCTCAGCACCCATGCCATGTCTCTGAATGCCACCACAGCAGGCTGTGCTCAGTTGCCCTGTGGAAGCCCAGTCATGTCAGTGGAGTGCCAGGCTCCACAGGAGTCCCTGCCCCCCAGGGAAGTCCGTACTCCCAGAGGAGGCCCCGCCCCCGAGGAGGCCCCGCCCCAGGGTGGTCCCGCCCCCGAGGTGGCCCCGCGGGGTTCTCCGGAAGTCAAGGGCCCGCTCCAGGGGACTCTACCCTCGCCTCGCTCCCCTCCCAGCTGCAAGACAGCAAGACAGGTGTTCGGAGACGAAGCCCTTCTGGCAGGCTGCGAGCAGCGCTCTTCTCAGGGGCTGCCAGACAGATGTGGAGGTACCTGCCGTCGGAGCCCCTGATGAGCCAAGCCGCCATCCTCACTGCATTACCCCTGTTCCTTCTGTTCCCACCCATCCCCCTCCAGCCTGCCCACCCCAACCAAGAGCCGGAGGAGTGACTCTCAAGACCCCTTCTCAAGACCCCTTCGCAGGCCATCACTGGGCCACCCATAAACTCACCCTGGCCTTTGGGAACCTCCAGCTGTTTGCAAAAGTTAACTAAACATCGACTTAATGACACAGCCTGGCTATATAAATATTGTGCTCCACAAAACGGTACAAAGCAGATATTTTTAGGAGGCTGCAGATGTTTCTTACGATTGGCCAAGTCACAGGTCTGGAGAAAAATTCTTTTTCCCCAAAAGTAAATGAGGACCCACAACAGCCATTTACAGGACCCTCCTGACGCAGGCACTGGGCCTGGCATCTGCACATGGCATCCAGGGAGTTCCCCCCAGGTGCCTCCTTTCAGCCCTGCGGCTACAAGAGCCTCCCTGATGCCCTGTTAGTGAGCTCTGAGGTCACAATGCCCGACACCACAACTTAAGGGCGAAACGGTTTATCTTAGCTCACAGTTTCTGAAGGTGTGATACTTGCTGGGAAAAGGCCTCAGCCAAGAGGAGGTGTTCACCACAGGGCAAGAGAGGGAGCCAACGAGGTAAGGAAGGGTGAAGCCACTGCACATGCTTCCAGGCCACGACCCCAAGATCTACCCCTCCCGGCCAGGCCCCACCTCATACAGCACAGAAAGCATGGATTGACCCCCATGACTGAAATGCCTTCCAAACATGAGGCTTTGGGGGACAGTCCAGGTGCCAACCACAATAAAGGCTAAGCAAACTGGACGCCAACGCCTAGCGAGGGCTGTCTCTGCCTCTGCGCTGACCCCGCCTCGGGGCTCCCACCACAGTTTCACGCTTCTGCCTCTGTGTGATCTTCAATATAGAAAAAAAACCTAAAAATAAAAGCAACCTGCCCAGAGTCCCACAGCAGATGCAAGATCCAGCCCCAGTATTATGGTTTAGATCTAAAGTGTGGGCCCTGACAGCGAGAGTTGGCAGGTGACTGGTCATACCCTCGGATGCCAGTCTCGACCAGGGAACCCTCAGGCCTCCACAGAGTGTGTAACCCACAGGGGGCTGGGAAGTTGGTCCAAACCAAGGTTGAAGGGACTCGTTTTGCTGAGAGGAGTCAGGCCCTCTGTAGAAATGTGACCACTCAAAGCGAGGGGTAGGGACTTTCATGCCAGCTTCTCTTACTCATGCTGACACACAGTAAGCTGCAAGTGCCTGAATATGCAACCCAATGTTCTGACCCACATACACACACATGCGCGTAAGCCACCACAACCAAGGTGAGCGGGCCCCACCCTGACTCCTTGAGGCCATCTCTACCGCCACCTCCCATCCGCCCCAGCTCCTTGGCCCCATCTCTTGGCAACCACTGGCCTTCTTCCTCTGCCTCTACTATTTGCATTTTCTAGTATTCATAAATACAATCATAAAGTATATGTTTGGTTCTCTCCCTTTCACTGGGCCTAATTATTTTGACATTCGCCATTTCGGTGTATACATCAATGACTCATTTCCTCTCACTGCCACAGAGTGCTGCATGGGAGGACGGGCCACAGTCTGCTCCTCCAGCCACCTGCTGGCGGACACTTGGGTCATCTCCAGTCTGGGACTACTACAAACTCAGTTGCCATGAACGCTCGCAGGCAAGTGCCCGCGCTTGAACCTACACTTTTCTTTGTCTTGAAAAGTCCTTAAGAATAGAAAGGCAGATCTGTGATAGGTGCTACGGCTTGAAATGAGCTCTCCAAAAGATCAAGTGTTGAAAACTTACCCCTGGAATTTATGTTAAGGGTATTTGGAGTTGGGACCTGTGGGAAGGAAAGAGGGTTAATGAGTCTATGAGGGTGGCATCACATAAGAGCACTGAGGCTGAGAAAAAGACAGTTGCTCAGTCTTACCCTGTGACAACACCCTCCACCGTGGATCGGCGAGAAGACCACCCCAGTGCTGCCCACAGGCTGGCACCAGGCAAACTTCTGTCCTTATCAGTCACCCCATCTCTGACCCTTAGGCATATGTTGTGGGCTCCACAGTGTTCACACAAAGTATTCACAGACCACATGGGAAACAACACCATGCACACCCATCAGAAAGTTCCTCCGGCTGCAGCCAGCCTCATCCCAGCTCCCAGAAAGCAAAAGCTCCCCATTCAAACTCTGCACTTTGTTAAATGCTGCAGGCGCAAGCTCCCAATAGCATCAGCACTTGAGAAATGGTCCAAGGCGGCCGCGGGCTCTGCCTCCAGGCCAGTCTCTAAGGAATGGCAGCACCTCGCACCAGTCTTGAGTACAAGAGCAGGGTCAGTACTGAGACCTTTGTGTGAACTGGACTAGGGCAGGTGGTCATGGTCAAACACCTGTTCTCCCAAGCCCATACCTGCTAAGTGGGGACTGAGATGGGCTTCCGGCCATCTGGAGCTGACCCACCTCTCCAGGTGGTTCTGGTGCACGTTCACCTGAAGGACCACTAGCCAACCACATCAACCTAACCGTTCAGGCTGACATCAAAACCTTCACAAGTTATAACCAGGACTACCCTACTGGGCTCCCAGGAGGGACTCCTCTCCAAGCCCTACAACCCCATGTAAAAATCTTCTGGGTGGAACCAGGTCACCACGTAACCTGCAGATGCCCTCGATGATGGTAACCACTTCTCTCCCACAAGCACCAAACATTTAAAAAAGAAAAGAAAACCTCAGCGCTCCATCACTGGAGCATTTGGACACAGCCACCAGAACCCCAAGTCTGCTGCACTGGGTTTCGCTCTGTCTTAATAATGTACAAGTGTAGCTAAGAAAAGAAAAAGACTGACTGAGGTGAGGTACTCAACGCTCTTTACTGCTCCAGGACACTCTGCGCGTGCACGCGGCAGCAGGAAAATTTCACTTCAATAGGAAGAATCTGAATAAAAATACAGGATTCTTTTCATTTAATCTTCATTTTAAGCATGATTTCCACTTGACATAATCAGAGAAGTTTCAATCTTTCTCTTTGTTCACAGTTGGGGTGAGGGGCTGCATGCTTAAAATTTAGCCCAATCTTTAAAAACTCGCTCCAGCTTCTGGCTCAAGAAAACTTTGCCACTCACTTTGAACTTGCCAACCAGGAAAGCCTTCTGCGGGTTCATTTTGCCCAGCACCAACTTCAGAAAGACAGACTCAGGGATTGTAAAGACTGTGTCGGCCGGGAGCCTGGCCGGCCCTGGGTACATGTCCCCAGGGCCATTCTTCAGGTCGATGGTCCACTGCAGGATGGTCTTCCCGTCTTTGGTGATGTCCAGCTGAAAGATGGCATTGACTTTCTTCACCAGCTGGGTCCCAGTCTCTTTGATGTAATGGCTAATGTGCTGAAACACGGGGAAGCTCTGGCACGCTGACAGCTCTACAGGGTGTGGGGCAGCGGGTCCGCGAGCCGACCCCAGAGCCCTGAGCTGGCCTGCATCCCCTGCTCTGGTCTTGGACCGATGGTCGATTCTCTTCCACATCATGCTGGGCTGGTCCTCGTGACCTGGCCATCTGGGCTGGGGGACGCTGTGGCTGATTAACCCCACCAGGGCAGATTGTGACATCAAAGGCCAGGCCTGGGCAGGCCCAGGCCCAGGTGTGTGTGCTGCAGCCTCATTGGCCAAACAAATCCTAAAATGTGACAAGGGGTGGGGCCAAGACAGGTCATTATGAGGCAGAAACACACATGGACCCCCATGTCCCTGAAGCCAGACCAGGCTGGTCAGACAGGCTCAAAAGATCTGGATTCTCCCACTGTGAAAAGGGGCACTGGCCCCAGAAGGCTCATGGTATATGAACTGTCAGTGCCTAAATTACAACCCTAACAGGTAGAAGTTGTGCTACTCACTTTGCATGTGGACAGTCCTGGCAGGCCTAGTCGCATGGGCCTATGATCCTAGGACTCTATGAGGCCTAGGCAAGAGAATTGCAATTTCAACCCCAGCCTGAGCATCTTAGCAAAACGCTGTCTCAAAAAAAATTCTGCCTGGGATGTAGCTCACCGTGGAGGCCCTTGGTTCAATCCACACACATGAAAAAGTGCATGATCTTTAGACATAAACCCTGATGTCACAGAGAAAGAAATGCTTTCAGACCAAAGCGGCTGATGGAGAAGAAACTGGCACCAGGGTCTGAATTAGAAAACTGCGACTTTCCACAAGGGAGTGAGGAGAGATGGAAAGGGAAGGAGGAACAGGAGGAAGAGAATAACCAACCAATGGTCAGGAGAAGGCACTGCATGGTTCTCACAATAACTACGTCTACTGACAGAGTCCGTGCTCAGAGCCAACAGGCTGGGTTCTAAGCACTGTACACGTACTAACACTTTAAAAAAAAAAAAGACATAGTCTTGCTGTGCCTGCCAGGCTGGTCCTGAACCCACTATGTGGCCCAGGCTGTCTTCGAGCTCCACAATCCTCCTGCCTCAGCTTCCCGAGTGCGGGGATTACAGGCATGCGCCACCAGCACTTACACATTTAATTTCCATTCCGAACCGCTGGGGCAGACGCTACTTACCCCTATTTTACAGATAAGGAAACTGAAGGAATGAGAACAGGGGTGACAAGCCCAGGCTCACACAGCTAGGGAGGAGAAACATCAGGCTTGAGCAGAGGCGGGTGATTCTGAACACTAATTTCCACTTTTTCATTTTGAAACACATTTGGCTTTACCAAAAGTTTGCACAAGGAACACCTGTATAACCCGCACATGGTAATGCCATGCACAGCCACGATCAGTGATCCCATCTGAGAAGCTGGCACTGGTATGGTGCTGTGAACTCCTCAAAGGGTGTGTCACACTTGGTCTAGAGCTCAGACCCTGGTGCAGGCTTCCACTTTTGCTGTCTGCCTCCGGGCCTGCGGCCTGGGACTATCTGTCTGTCTGCCTCCGGGCCTCCGGCACGAGACTGCTCCAGGCTGTGCCCATCACACCCCGACACGCTGGAAGAACGCCTCCCAGTCCTCCACCACCTGCCCCTTGTTGGGGACCTGCTATTCTTTCCTCCTGGCTAGTGAAGGTGATATGTTTTTTGGCAGGACTACCATGTGGGTGTCTCCTATGTCAGTGGCACCTGAGGCCACGTCTCCCATCTGCTGATGTTACCCTGGGTCACTCAACTCAACTGTGCCCACCAGTTCTCTCCAGTGCACAGCTGTTTCTCCCTTCATATTAGCACCTTGCGGGGTTCTCTGCAAGCTTTGCAGCTTCCTGTTCCGTGTCTCCCTCTGGCCCGCTCTTTCCTGCATCCATGCATGGCCCATGCCTGCAGTGACTGGCATGCAGTGTGCCAAGCGGTCATTTCATACACTCTGTATTCCCATAATTCCCTTGGAACTCAGTGATCTCAACTGACAAGTGGAAGGGCTGGCTCCTCGCTCGTGTCTGTATTTGCTCAAGGATTTATCTCTCCGTGGGGCCATGAAGAGTTAGTCGATGGCTTACAGTCTCTTATGATCTTCATTTTCTTCTTCAAATAGCCTCAGATTTGGCCATCGGGTGCTACATACAGTAGGCACAGGGTCCTCTCCTGCTCTCTACTCTTCCATCTCCTGAAGCTGAGTTAAACTGAGCTGGTTCTGACTCTGCTCTTTCTGGGAAAAATACAGAAAAGTAAAAAGGCTGTGGCCCACCACAGCAGCAGATGAGCTGGGGTTACCCACATCATCTGCCATCAAGGCCCACACAGGGGAAGGAAAAGTACTAACATGCCTAGCAGCAGACCCCCTCACAACACTCAGGACCGCCAAAATACCTGTTTCCCCCCCTTTTGCTACAGAACTCAGGCCCACACAGGCCCCGCAGCCCCCAAGATAACCACCCCACCTCTCACGATGCAGAAATCTTCAAGGCCATTCCCCTAGAGTAGAAAAGACCGCCTCATCCCAGACACCCTGGCCGCGACTCTCTGAGCAGCCCAGCAGCTCACGCTGTCATTAATGAACTCACAGGGACTGAGACTGAAGTCTCCCATGCATCATTAGGCTCTCTAACACAAACAAAAGCCAGTGGTGCCAAAAACAAGCTTTCCCTCAAGACCGACAGGTGTGCACTACGTCTGCACGGAGAATTTCAAAGAAGGCGGGCACTTTCCCAGGCAGCCAGGTGGAAGCGATCAAGAGAAAACTGAGCCCTCCCAGCCTCGGTACCTGCTCTATCTAGAGGGTGAAGTTGTCCCATCTTCAGTATTCAGACAGGTCGAGTGGGCTGTCCCTCCCCTGTCCTGGTGTGCCACATGACCTGCTCTGCCCAGCAGGGCGACCGCGGCATGAGGCGAGCAGAGGCCTGAAGTGTGTTCGGAGCCAGCTGGCTTCCCCTGCTGTCACTGTGACCATGGAGGATCGGGCCCACAGTGGCCGCTGGTGTGTGTGTAGGGGGGGAGGGGGAACGTGCGGGAGCTGGCCCAGGAGCCAGGCCAGGGGCCCAGGCTCGGCCTGCCAGAGAGCAAGCACTGTGGGAGCCATGGTGATGCACTGGGCGTTCTAGGCGTCCGGCCTTTGGAAGGTTACTCAGCATTACTGAGTTTAGCTGGCTGGCATACGGTTCCCTTGCGGCTAGGATCTGCAATGTCCCCCAAAGCCCTGTGCGTTGGGAAGGTGACAGGATTCGGGGGCAAACTGGGTAAGGTGGACTGAACCCCTGACGAGGTCCTGCTCCACTGCGAAGCGAGGCCTGGCTGGAGGGTGTTCCCGGGACGCATACACTCCTGAACACAGTGGCTTTCCTCCGGCGAGGCCCTCCACCATGCCCTCTGCCAGGCCCTGCCACCACTGGCCAACCAAGCTTGAGTGAGCTGAGACCTCTGAACTGTGAGGGAAAATAAACCTCTCCTCCCTTAAGTTGTGGGTACAGGGTCTTGTGTCCCAGCAAAGAGAACACAACTGAGGCAAGCACTAAAACATAACAGCTAGACTCACAAGTCAGCATGGTGGGCAAGATCTTCAAGCCCGAAGTAGCCAAGTCTTGGGTCAGTCATGGCCTGCCATCCTTCCACCCAGGACACGACCATACACCCTCAGTGCTAGGTGGTGGCTGGGATCACAGAAGAACACTCCTACCTGAGTGACAGCGGACACTCGCTCGTCTCCACATCCCTGCAGCAGCTGCATGGAGCCCTGGGGGCTGCCTGCAAACACGGACGCTCAGGGCCCACCTAGGACCCACTTAACTGACCTCCTCCCTTTAACACGACCTCCAGTGGCTCCACAGATCATTCAACTTCAGGACATGATGAACTCAAGCACAGCAGGACCTCTCGGGCCTCTCGCACAGCTACATTCTAACAAGTTTGAAAATAAAACCACCAAGGCATGGTGGTGCACACCTGTGACTGCAGCACTCTGGGGACGCCAAGGCAGGAGGACTACCCTGTATTCTAGGCCAGCATGGGTTCCACAGTGTGTTCAGGAACAGCTTGGGCCACACAGAATCTGTCTCAAAAAAGAAAAAGAAAAAAAAGAAAAAGAAAAAGAAAAGAAAAGAGAATCAGCACAATGTGTTCAGGATGAAGTTTACAATCAACACACGAGCACACACACACCCACACAAACATGCACACTTTAGGAATAACGTGGGTACAAGCTAACAAGACATTTAAACATTTTCAACCAAGATTTTTCCTCTTAGGATTCTTTCGATTTTAATTAACACACTATTCTTTAGAGCAGTTTCAGGTTGATAGAAAAATGAAGCAGGAAGTACAGAAAGTTCCCAGAGTCCTCCAGCTCTCCCACCCGCCATCCGTGCTTATCCCCCACCCGACCCAGCTCCCCAGTTTGGCATCTTGCATCACTGTGGCACATCCCCTAAGAAGGACGAGCCAAGGCCGCCGCGCTGTTACTCGGAGCCCACAGCTCCTGCAGGGTTCTCTCAGTGTGAGTATCCGCAGGGTTTCCCAAGGGTATAGGACTCAAGCCACAGCTGCAGCGTCGCACAGTACAGTCTCACTGCCCTAAAACTTCTCTGGCTCTTATTCACCCCCTGCTCCCTGCTAATGCAGGCAGTCACCAGTCTTTTCCCTGTCAGGAGTTTGCCCTTTCCGGATCATCACACTGCTGGGGTCCCACAGTCTACACCCCTTCCAAATACCTTCCTTCACTTACCAAGACATACTTAAATTTCCCCCGTACCCTTCACATCTTGATAGCCCTTTTTTGTCATATACTAGTGTTCCAGCCTACGGAGAGTCTACACTTCACTCACTCACCTACCAGGACACACTTTTGTTGCTTCCAAATTTTGGCAATTATGAATAACTATAAACCAACTTGTGCATGATTTAGTATGGGCATAAGATTATTCTCTTTACAGATTTTTTTTGAGACAGGATCTCACCCTGTAGCCCAGGCTGGCCTTGGACTCATGGCAATCCTCCTGCCTCGGCCTCACAAGTGCTGGGATTACAGGAGTGCACCATCACACCCAGCTTATGTGATGCTGGGGAATCAAACTCCAATGTTTAGTGCCTGACTTAGCGCTTGCTGAGCGCTTTAACAGCTGAGCCATTCTTCCAGCCCTCTTTATGAAGTATGTAACAGCTGGGCTGATTATTGTTAATAACATCATGAATAGGAATATTTATGGAATAATAACAATCTTCGAACCCTTGTAATATTCTGATGTTCTTACAAACATTTTACAAAGAAAGCAACTGAAAGGCTGGTAACTTGGGGCACTTAACTAACTCTGTACCTAAGAGTTTATGGGCACTGGGCTATTCTGGTCCCTTCCAGCTCACTCAAATGTCTGGCAGTTGCCTAACAGCTGTGGTAACAGACATACCTGGGGGATGGGGGGAAGGGACATTCGTTCTCCCACAAGCTACCATAGGCACACTGTCATGGTGAGGCAGGGACAGGAACAAAACTATCCAGGGCTTTCCAAGCCTCGGTCCCCCCCCCACCACCACCACCACCAAGAGCAAAGGACATCACATGGGCAGGTGGTGGTCATGCGAGGCTACACGGCAAAGGGTGGATGACAGGAAGGGGTGAAAACCTGGAACCAAGCACACACTCAGTCTACCACACCGTCAAGCCCTGAAACTGCTCCTACGGAAAAGTTACTCAACTACACCAAACTTGTATACAAAAATATTCTTAAAATCCCAGTAACTTTAAGCGAACTTAAGACTTCAACATGGAAAAGTCTCCTTCCTCACCCACCAGGCACCTGCTCCAATTTTCGGACAAAGTTAAAAGAAAATTCAACAACACAAACCCACCTAAAAACAGAAGTTAGATTTATCACTGAATACCCTACACAAAGCCCAACTGGCAACTTTTTCTTCATTAGGTAAAATGTGTAAGGTATGCCTGCCTGTAAATAATTAAAACAGACTCTGAACAAAATTGACACACAAATAAATTTTCTAAAGTAAGCAATACATTTTTCCAGCGACACTGGCATTGATCAAATGTGTTTTGAATACACTAAGAAGCGCTGTCAGAAACGGGGCACATTTCCTTTGCAGCCTCTACGATTCTCTCAGCTACAAGCACCCAGAACAGACGCAACGGTTTAAACAGAAAAGGGAAACACTATCTCAGGTAATAAAGGTAAGAGGCCAGAGTGACCAGCTATGGGATATACTAACGAGGGACCTCCCTCCCCTCACTGAAGTGTCAGTACCTGTACAGGCAAAGGCACAGGCAAAGGGGACCAGGCAGGCATTCCGGGGGTGGCTGTTCAGGCTGCTCGATTAGATCTGTTCCCCCTTCTATCCTGATGTGATCCTATGGCCAACCACCATCTGCCACAGTTCCAAGATGGCAGCAATATCAACAGAAAAGCACCTTTTCCTCTCCTACTTGTGCCGTTACCGAGGGCCTATTTTCCAAGTTCTTCAGTGACTTCCTCATCTCATTAACTTAGCTCAAATCCCTTACTAGAGTTGGCTTAGGCTGAAAAGCCACCTTTCTTCTTTTTTCTTTTTTTGGGGGGACAGGGTCTCACTCTGCAGTCCAGGCTGGTCCTGAACTCGCTATGGAGCCCAGGCTGGCCTCGAACACACGGTAATCCTTCTGCCTCTGCGTACAGAGGGCCGCGACCACGGCGTGCGTCACCACGCCCAGCCAAGAGCCACTTTGGAGGCTTGACCGCACGGCGCGGCGCAACTTCAGGACGGTGGGTCCTGGAACCCCAGGGGAATGCCGGGCGGAAGGGAGCTGCACGCCCTCCGCGGCCTGGGTCCCGCGCCTCGGCCAGCGCACGCAGCGGGACGCGGGACGCGGGACGCGGGGAGACCGAAGCTCTGACGGTCACACAGGATGTGAGATCCGCTGCTAGGCGGGCGGGACACACGTAGTTTACCGACAGCTGCTGCTTTTGGGTCTGACAGGGGTACCGAGGTTCCCGGGCTGGGCAGCCTGGTGGTCAGGAGGGCAGAAAAAGGCGAAGGGGAAACCCCACGCGTAGGCTGCAAGGTGGCAAGCAGGGACGCCCACTGAAGCCGTCACAAGCTCAGCACCAGCCTTTCCGCTGTACGTACACGGCTACGTGCGTCACTTCCGCCCTCCAAGTCTCGTGTGAAGTCACGAACTCCTTGTCGACTCCGGAAGCCCGTGGCCTGGGAATTCTGGGAAACGTAGTTCTAGCTGGGCTAAGTTAAGTGTATAAAATCACAGTATTGCATTCTGTGGTTAGAACGTCAATCCGCGTCTAGGAAGTAAAGTAATTAAGTAGCCTGAGCACTGTTACTTAGCTCCTCTGAAAGAATATGTGTCTTTACCTCTGATTTTCTTTCATTTTTTTCCCTCACACACTATTGTGGACTCGGATCACACAGCCAAAGCCGAGAGAGGACAGATTGCCCAGTTCATTTGCTCCCTCTGACCCTCAGTTGGACACACTAACATGGGGTTGTGAAGGATACACGCTGATGTCCCCTCGGGAGATGCAATTAACCCAAGAGCCCCTGCAGTCCCTGCCTCTTACTGCAATCAGTGAATCAAAAACACTGTGCCCATGAGACAAATACCAGTAAATTCCCTCTGCAGTTTTGCATGCAGTGCCAATCCTAAACAAGGCGGAGCTGGACACCTGAAACCAAAGGTCAAGATCGCTGCCAGAAAGGCAGAGGGATGCTTGGTCCAGAGGCTACTCCAGTTCACGGGTGCTACGTGAGATGCTTACTGCACCTACATCGTGGCAGCCTCAGATTTTTAAGGTGAAGAGTAGTCTACAAAGATCTTGCCTGAATTATTCATTTAAAAGTGACAACCCTTACACAAAAACATGAGTGAATCTCAAAGACTCTATGATAAATAGAAGGATCTGGACAGACACACACACAGAAAACTTATATACTGTACAATTCTCCTTATGTGAAAATAAAAAATATGCAAAGGCAAAAATCAGGAGAATTTTACCTTGGAATGTGGAGGTGGAATGGTCCGGGAAGGGGTCTAATGAGATTTTCAGATATATATCACTGTCAGAAGCAAGTGTCTGGTAATGTGTGCCTATAACCCCACAACCCTAACAGGCGGAGGCAGGTGGATCACATGTTGACGCTTAGCCTGGACAACCGAGCAACTTAGTGAAACCCTGTCTCAAAACAAAAAATAAATAAGGGCTGGAGAGGTAACTCAGTGTGAAGGCCCAGGGTTCAATCCCCAGGACCAAATAAGGATCATTATAACAAAAATAATAAAAGCAAAATTGCAAGATGAAAGGTACAATATCTGTAGCTTATTTTTAGAAAGAGAACAAATTGATAAGTAGACCTAAGGACAGACAGAGACGTAAGAAAGCTACTACAGGAAAATGCTAGTTCCAGACTCCAGGTGGCAGGTATCCCAGGACATTTCAGCTAGGGTTGTGTATCACATAGACACCAACATACTCACAGGGGAAAGTTGGCAAAGAAGCCACTGGAAAAGGAAATAAAAGGATTTCAAAGTTGCTGTCAACTGAAAGGAAGGTATCAACAGGCAGAGAAGACAGCCTGGACAGTAATGTGGTTCGCTCCCTTCTTTAAGATATGAAACTTGCCCCCCTCCTGAGTCCACTTTCTCAGATTGCTAGGCGCTTGCCCTGTGGTTCCCTTTGCTGGATACTTACACAAGCCTCGTCCACAGCACTCTGAGAATCAATCTCCCTCTGTTTGCCTTCAACAGGCCCGTACTGGTCAGCTGTCACACTGTGTGCTGGGTAACAAGCCTCCAGAACTCGGTGGCTCGCAACGGTAAACAATTAATTCCTGCGTAGCACTGAGAGTGGCTGAGCTGGGGATCAAGGCTCCAGGCTCCTCCTGTCTCTGATCCCCTCAGATCAGCAAGCTCCCGGGCCACGTTCTTCTCATGGGGTGATTGCAGCACATGAGGACACCACGTTTTATACAAAAGGACAGGCCCTCCTGCACACGTACAGTGCAAGACTTCCCTCCCGCCGTATCTGCCAACATTCCATTATCCAAACAAAATAGCCCAACTAGTGCAAATGACTCTCAGCACTCCCCCCGCCACACACACACACCTAGACACGAAAATCTCCCTATCTATCAGAGATGCAGAGGCTGCTGTTGCCCAGGGCCTGGTTATGTGAGCTACAATCCCCTTCTGACACCCCAGCCTGCTCACTGGGCTCCCACGCCCTCCACCATGCAGCAAGACGAATCCTTAGTGTCTAAGTCGACCAGTCCAAAGGGCCGACTGTGGCCCACTCTTCTTCCCTGAAGGTGGGATCCCGAAAGGACCAGAGCAAACATCGGGCCAAGAGGAGGAATGCCAGGCACTCATTGTTGTGTTATAGGAGAAGCCGATTAGAGTTTCCATTTCCTTAGTTAAATGTCACCTTTTCACAGTATCCTAGAGGGAGAGCCGGCAGCCCTGTTATATTAGAAGTCTTTCTGGGAAAGGCTTATTGTCTAAAAAGACACGCAAAGGTCCAGAGATTAGAGGACGCTTCCGGGCTGCCTGAGTTTCCCAGAGTTCTCGGATTCTATTTTGAGCGGACCGTTTGGCTTCCCTGCAGCCTCAGTGAGCTGAGCCTTGTGAGTCTCCCTGAAACCCTTGTCACCGTTTGCAAAAAGGGCTAACAAGGCTGGCTGTGAAGTGCTCCAAGAGGCCGGGAGGTAGGAGGCCTCCCCCGTGCCCACGCCCACCCTGGGACAGCCGTCAGCATGGTTGGCCCCGATTTCCAGATGGCTTCGGTGACGGGGGCCCTCATCACAGCATCTGGCCCCTTTTCAGAAAAGTTTAGAGCAAAGCCAGAATGGCAGAGAAGGTCCCTTCCCTTGCTTCCGCTGCAGAGACGATACGTCAGATTGACTGACAAACAACTCTCATCCCTCACTTGCTAACACGTTGTACCCTATTTTCGAGTTAAGGAGCGCAGAGTTGGCATGCCTGAAAGGTTCAACACTCCCACTGCGACACATTGCTGCTGTTGGTAATTGGGGCCTGCTCACTTCTGCCAAGGGAGCATCCTGCCTACAGACTCTAGCTCCCACAGAGCTGGGGGATCTTCTGCACATCCTCCAGTTTCTACAGCTAGATCATAAATCCCTCTCCTGTTTCTGGGGGGCTGTGGCACCTCAAAAGTTCCCATCTGTTGATTGTCTGCAGCTTGTTTTCAACTTTATTAAATCCAAATGATCAGATGGATGTAGTAAAAATAAAAAACACTCTTTTCAATCACACATTTTCTCCCCCTGCTGGTACTTTTTCGGCACAATGCAGAGATTAGTCCAGGGATAATTCAAAGTGGCTGCTGCGTCATCAGTTTTCCTCGTGGCCTTAGAATCGCGTTTCCTTTGGGCTCTTATATCAAACCTGCAGGAGAGCGGTCAGGGGTGGGGATTCGGACCGAGCTATGAGGACTGGCCGCCGAGGCCCCCAGCAGAAAGTCAAAGACCTCCTGGAAAAGGTTTTCCTGTAATATTTTTTTAAAAAGTCATTATTAGCCTGATTGAGAATATTTCTAACCATCTCCTAACACTTCAGGGGATAAATATTTCTGAGGCAGTATAGAGGCATCTCCAACCCCAATCTCTATAACTACCACCATGCGTACTTTGACCTGACAAAGGCTTTGCATTTTTAAATATATTACTGTTTACTTTCCCGCTGATAAGCATACCCAGATTCTAGTAGGTTTCTGTACATATACATGTTTACGTGCTAGAAAGAGAACATCAGGATTTCCTTCCATTATTCCCCTCCAAAACAGAATAAAAATGAACTTCTAAAGAGCAGGGAAATCTATTGTGCGTACCTACCTTAACAATTTTGCTTTATCCAAATGACAGAATCTAACCCCCGAGCTGTGTGTATTTACATATTTTTCCTTGCTTTTTTGCTTCAAAAAGTTGACTTTTACTCCTATCCCATCGCTGACTACAGTATTCAAGAACGAGAGCATCTTCCGTGAGCCAGTCCCGCCAGTGCTGCCACCTGGTGGCGCTGGGTCCGGTCAGCCAGTCTGCCCCGCCCCACCTCCTGCCTCTTCTTCCCAAACTCATAATCATAATTGAACCTACATTCTGGTCGACTTTCAATTACATGTTCCTAAAAAAGAAAGCACAGGGCAAAATGGGTCATTCAATACACACAGCATGACTCACTTTTCTCACTGCTGACCACAGGACCTTTTATCAAAGGCAGAGGGAGAGCTGAGCTTGGCTCACCTTTAAGGGGATTCAGTCCCCAGTCAGCCACCTCCAAGGCGGACACATCATGGCAGAAGGGCATGGTGGAAGCGAGCTGCTTAGCACCCGGCAGCCCAGAAGCAGCCAGACAGGAGGGGGCAGGCAGCAGATGCAAACCCCAGCACCGCGACCCTGCAACCCTCGCTCACCCGGGGAGATCCCAAAGTCGATCGAGTTTACGCTCAGGCCAGAAAGGAGAGACGGACCCACGGAAAAGGGGATCACTTGCTCCACAGAAATTATGTTGGGGGGTTTTAAAGCCCCCTGGTATCCTGCCTCTTTATCCATTGAGAAACGGCATCTAGGAAGCACAGTTATCATCCCGAAATTATAAGTAGAAAGGAGCCATCCGGAGTGAGGCGCACTGCTGTCAAGCCTCTCTGGAGATTTCCCGGGTCTGTGCCCACAGTCTCCCCTCTCTACTGCACAGTCCAGGCAGACTGCACCCGCGGTGCCACGTGTGTCTGCCTCGGGATCCTGGGCCAACCAGGTCCCTCGGCAGCTTTTCCAGCACATCAGGAAGAAATGTCTTTGTCCTCTTTTAAGCTAAGACAGCCGGTTGAGCGGAAGCTACATCAGGCTTTGTAATCCCGGCTGCTTATTTCTTCAGAGATGGGAATGTCCTTACCTGCACACCCTGTTGAGACAACAGCCTTCTGCCTCCTGTTGGGGCACCTGTTTTTGGTCCTCTTGGACCTGTCTCTCAGGAAGTGGGTAGGAGAAGTCAGTATAGGGCAGGTAGTCTACAAGTGGAGTCTCTGTAGGAGCAATCCTAAGAGAGGAAGAAATGTTCCCAGCCGCCCACTAGGGGCAGAAAGCTCAAACACTCCCAGCACCAAACGGCAGCTCAGACGCAAAGCAACAGAATCTCTCACCCACTGAGGTCGGGAATGCGAAATGGGACAGCCATGCGGAAGACAGCCAGGCAACTTCCTCACCAACCAAGCTCACCCTCACCATCCAATCTCCATGATCTCCGGTATCTACCCAAAGGTAACTTACGTCCACACAAAAACTGCTTGCTGGCGTTTACAAGAGCTTTATTCATAATCGATAAGACTTGGAAACAACCAGGATGACCTTCATTAAGTGGATGGATGACTGTATCACGGTGCATCCAGGCAATAATCCAGTACTCCGTGCCAACGACACGTGAGCTGTGGAGCCGCAGAAGGACCTGAGCTTCACCTTCCTCAGAGAGAGCCAAGCTGGAAGGCTGCACGCCATAGGATCCCAGCTGCGTGACGCTCTGGAATGGCCAAATACAGAGATGGCAGAAAGGGTCGCGGGTGGAGGCAGAGGTGAAAGGGCACAGGGGATTTTTAGGGCAGTGAAAACATTCCATGTCATGCTGTTCTCGGAGATACCTGTCATTTGACATTTGTCAAAACTCAAAGAATATGCAACACTGAGAGTGAACCCTGGTGTGCACGTACACTCTGGGTGAACGTGTGTCACTAGAGGCACATCAATGGTAACAAAAGAAAATTAAAGTCTATCTAAAAAGTGTGTGTTACTGTAAGCCACTAGGTTTGGGGGGTGGCTTATTAAACAGCAAAAACTAACTGGTATGCCGAGTCAGTTTCAGGTATGGAGGGGACTCGATGTCTGTCCCATCAGAGCTATACTCAAATGAGAAAGCACACAATGAAGCAGTAGTCACGGAATTCAGGATGAATTATACCTGTGAGTACAGATTGGTAGGTCCGTGCAAAGGGCACGGGGGAGGAAAGCCCACGGCAGCCAGGAAGCAGAGGGGGAGACAAGAACGCACCGCCAGCCAGGCCCACCTCTGTACAGCACAGTCAGCTACTGGATGTGCAACGGATGAATCCCCTGATGAGGGTGGCACCGCCACGACCAGATCACCTTCCAGACAAGGGAGACTCTGGGAGGGACGCTTCAGACACAAGTACTGTTCTGTTTATATGAACTAGATCTGGTTTTGTTGTCTGCCACCAACAAGCTCTAGAGAACATGCCAGCGTTACTGTAGAAAGATGTTTGCTTCTCCTATTTGGGGCATGTCTTGGTTAATTTTTGTTCACCAGATCATGGGTTATGGTGGGTCATCATCACAACAGCTCCTGATGAGTCTGTGCCCTTTACAATGTGACATTTCTGTCCCTCCCATGAAGATTCCATCTTTGGAATATGCTTATTCTCCCCTGAAAAACCTGGCTTGGCTTTGTGAATTGTTTTTACCTGTTGGATGGGAGGTGGAGGATGATGTCATGTGGTGTCATGAGTCTAGGCCCCAGGAGGCCCTGACTCCCACGCATGAGGAAGCCTGTGCCATCGTCGGGGGCGGGGGGGATTACAGACCACTTACGAGAACCGAGGTACCTCACCCACAACCAAGAGAGTGAGACTAGCCCCATCCTAGTCAGGAGGTGACCCCAGCCACTTGCGTGAACCCCAGTGAGACTGGCAGAAAAGCCACTCAAATCACTGACCCAAGAAATGGGAAGACGAATAAAGGGCTGTTGTCTCGGGCCGCTGTGACTTGGAGTCACCTTGGGCAAACCTAATCCTCACCCCTTCTTTCTACTCTGTCCCAGCGGGATACCATGACTTTGGGTGGCCCCTGGCCCCAGCTGTTGAGCCACCCCAGCTCTGAAGTCTATCCAGGCAAGACCTCTGACACTGGGAAACAGCAACACATGGCCCACACGCTGCCCACATTCCTAGCCCACTGAAGCCATTCAGCATAATAAAATGGTCATGTTAAGCAGTTCCATTTTGGGGTGACTCACTACCCAGCACTAGTAACTGGAAAGGCGAGTGACAGGACAAGGGGGCACGTGCCTGCTGAAAGGGGGCACCCTGCAGCTGCTCCACACCCAGGCCAAGGCCTCAGAGGTGTCCTGTGCCCGGGAAGCTTGCTCACTCTTCGAAACCTTTAATTTGGGGCCAGGCCTGGCTCTCGGGGCCTACACAGTTAAGACAACCATAGCACGTACTGCCAAGTGACACCATGAACAGCTCCCACAGCAGGAGTGGGCAGGGCACGCCAGACAGCTGGAGTGTGGGTGCAACCCGAGGACACTGGGGAGACCAAACAAGGAGCCTGTCTGGGCCCATTTCTCCAGACTCCTTGGCCCTGACCCATCAAACATACAACTGGAGAATCTCCAGAGAAGAGACCACTTTGCGCTCCAGAGAAGTCTGAATATTCCAGGCGTCTCGTGGGTGAAAACTGCTGCAAGAATGCAGGCGCTTGCCTCCTTAATTATATATAACACTCACGGCTAAGAAAAATAATAGTCTGCTGAAAATGACACTAAGACACGGCTTGGGGTTTGGCATAAGACAAAGCCCCCACAGCAGCTGAGATACACATAACAGACCCAGGAGGCCACGGGCTGCTCTGCAGAACTAGACTTGCAGCAAGAGCGATTCCAAAGCCTGTCGCCTCTGGAAACAGCTCAGGTTTCCATTATAACCGCTTCAAACTAGACCTAAATTGTTAGAGCATCTTGAAGACTTATTTATTATTTATTTATTTTGGTATTGGGTACTATACTCAAGGCCTTCACACTGAGCCACATCCCGGCCCTTTTTACATTTTTCAATTGAAAGACAGAGTCTTTAAATTAAGCCCAGGGTGGACTTGAACTTGGAATCCTCCTCCCTCAGCACGGGTCATACTTATTCACAGAACCTAATCTATAAATGAAGGACAAAGCTGATTTAGCTGAGGTACTCCCCAAGCTCTGGTGCCCTCTCCTCCTCCCGTTCCCCCACCCCTAGAGGCCCCCCTGCTAGAGAGGTGACACCCCTTCCCCCACCGCAGGCCTCTCTCCAATTCCCCAAGCTCCATAAGTTCTTGCATTAAAGTCTCCTGATTCTGCTAAGATTAGATGGATTCTGTTTCCTGAGGGATGTTGTTGATAAGCCAAATCTTGGGAAAACCTTGACAGTCTTTCTAAAAAAAAAAAAAAAAACCTTCGTGACCTTCCCTGCCATTAAGCAATTTGGTTCTTTAAGAATAAATGTCCTGCTGGGCCCCACGTCCTGCTGGGCAGCCTTGTAATTCCAGCACTTTGGGAGGCTGAGGCTGGCTAACTATAAATTCGAGCCCAGCCTGGACAACTTAACTCAGTAACTTAATGAGACCCCTTCTCAGCAACAATAAAAAGGGGTTTGGGATACGGCTCAGAGTAGAAGCCCTGTCTCCAACCCACAGTACCTTTGAAGAAGCGCTCTTTGGACTTAGGGATTGCACTCAGCTCTAAGTAGATACAAAATAATTGCTTAGATAAAGGGTCACGCAGGTTCTCAAAGGGCCATATAAGTTTACAAGCAACATGTAAACGAATGAATGTGGCTGTTTTAACAAAACTTTTATTTATTTATTCTCCAGTACTGGGAACTGAGCCTACGGCCTCCACAATGAGCTCCATCCCAGCCCTTTTTGTATTTATTTATCTTTATTTTGAGACAGGGTCTCACTAAGTTGCCAAATTGCCAGGTTGAAGTCAAACATTTGATCCTTCTGCCTCAGCCTCCCAGAGTTCTGGGACTACAGGTGTAATTCAGTTTACATGTCCAGTTTTTAAGGTTCTCTTAATGAATCAAGATTTCGCCAAGTTCCGAAATAACTTACGATGCTGTGATCACATAAGAAAATCACCTCTGAAAAGAGGAGAGGGGTCAAACATGCCAAAAATCCCCATTTCAACGAGACGGACTGCAGACACTGCGGACAGCCCAGCTAGATTTGGGCCCTGTGAACATTCTAGAATAGATAATGAAACAGATGGTCTGTGGGAAAGAACACGGCGATCGCTGGAAGCCTGCATGAGTTCACAAATAACGCCGCGCGCTGTGCTAATATTCTCTGACAGGATCACTGAATTAATCACCCAAATGCTGTGAAAACCATATAGCTTGACTTCAGCAAGGACGGGCCCGAGGGAGGGGGGCTGCGGGAGGAATGTGAGGTCAACTCCACTGGAGAGACGATTTCTACCAAAGGGCCAGCTCTGTCCCATGTGGCGGGTTTTACCAAGACTGAGCAAAACTGTCCAGAGGTGACAGAGGCTACAAGAAACAGCCCTCGTGACGCAGGAGAGAGGGCTGCGCTGAGCCCACCGGGAAGGTGACAAAGCTCTTCATTTGGTTCTTCCCTGGACAAAGGACTGTGGCTACGTGAGGTGGTGGCGACCTGCAGGCATAGGGAAGCCAGCGACTGGACACGATGACGGTAACAGTGTTACAAGCACGGGGCCCTCACCTGTACCATGCTTAAGTCCACACCTGTGCTGTGCTGGTCTCTGCATCCTCGCCTCTGAGCCGACCACCATGCTGTCCCACGCTGCCTCACAGCACGTGGCAAGTGCTGTCCCCGCATGACGGACGCGCTGGAAGCTCAAGGGGCCAGATCAATACATAAACTGTCCAAACGTTACGTAGCAGGTCAACAGCGTGGCTGGGATTCAATCCAAGGCTGCACAGCCCTGTGGCTGGCGAAGACCATGACACCACTGCACATACTGGGGCCTGGGCCATTGCACACTGGCAGAGCTGCATGTGCTGCTCAAGGGACACACCTACATCACAAAGTGCTGAGAGCTGGAGTCGTCAGCTTGGAGAAGGTGGGGAGGGAAACAGAATGCAGCCTAAAATAACCATTATAGCCAGGCCCAGTGGCAAAGGCCTGTGATCCCAGCACTCTGGGAGGCTGAGGCAGAAGGATCACAAGTTCAAGCCCAGCCTAGACAACTTAATGACTTAGCAAGATCCTGTCACAAAATAAAAAATGGGCTGGGGATGTAGCTCAGTGTGAAGGCCCAGGGTTCAATCCGCAGTACTAAAATAGTGACAAAAAAAGAAATAATAATAGTAATGAATTACTGTGACTTACCAGATCACTGTAATCCAACACCTGCCAGTCTTTGAGATCTTAACTTTGGTCCCTGCTCCTTTTTTGTCCCCAAACCTAGCTCTAGCACCTGTTGGGAATTGTCCAAACGTCCCTTCTTTCACACCCTGAGGCAGCGAGACCTGCCACTTTCCCTGCTCCACCACTTACTGCCGTCACCTGGCCATCTCCATCTCTTCCGGGGGACCTTGGCCCTGCCCTGGGCTCAGTACGGGGCCTGCCACAGGGGAGAGCCAAACGAAGCTGTTTTAAGGCTGCTACACATCTCAAGCATGTTATCAAAAAGCAACACATTAATTTAGATTGAATAAATCTAAAATGGTATCACAAATACACTTTTTAATATTCACATTTTAAAAAAATAATTTTATCAGTATACACTTGTGATACACAAAGGTTACACTCATCTCAGGGAACTGGCACATACACAGATCACATCTTCATAATTTTCCTTTCTTTTTCTCTTTCCCTCCTGTATTCTTCTTTCCCAGAATTCCTTCCCATCTCCCCAAAACATACCCCCATGTTTCCCTTCATAAACTGCATAATAAAAACCTGATCTTTGTTTCCCAAAACTCCAAGAACTGAACATCGAGCTGCCTGAATTCTAGGACAAAGATGGCAGCATCTTAGGAGAGCCATCTCCCCCAAAACTAGCGACCCCCTTGCCTTTGCTAACACAACCACGGGGAGAGTCTACTTTTGATATTATTACACATTTTCTGAGATGGGGTTCCTTAACTCTATTTTTAAAGGACCCAAGGAGCCAGCAATGGATCGCAAGTGAAAAACTATGGACATGCCAGGCAGGAAAAAGGGGGCAGGCAGAAAATCACAAATTAGCATCAGAAAAGACCGTTTCTCTGTCTCTAATGTTAGTAACATGACACCATGGCAAAGGGAACAGGGATTTGGGGGACTCTTTGTTCCTTACATCCAGGTCACGGAAACTGCAGATCCTCTAGATCAGCACCCGTCTCTGGCCAAGATGCTGCGCAGTACGGAGACGAGAAAGGCCCTCCCGAGGACCACCAACCGCGATGCTGAGGCTCGCGACCATCCAGCCCTAGCAGATGCCTTTATTTGGTCTGAGTTTTGTGTGGCCACAAGGCAAGATTAAACGGAGCCCACTTCCTGACTGCCCGTACAGCACTGTGTTGGAAACTCTGGGCCAAAGGTCTGCCCAGGCTTCCCAGAAAGGCCGTACATGGTACGACTCCTCTGCTGGCCTCACTCTAAGGATGTCTCCATGGGTAACAAGCAGCAAGCTTTATAAACAAGCAGAAACTGGGAGCCAGAGAAATCGGGAGGGATGCAGAGACCATGCATTTTACACTCTGGGAGTAGCGCAGCACCCAGAATCAAATCTTAGTTATTAAACCCACCACAGGAATGGGAAATGACCTCCAAAGGCTCTTGAGACCATAACGCAAAGTGACAGGAGTCAGGCACAGAAGGTTAAACGTCACGTGGTTTCTCTTCTAGGACAAAATGTAAATAACTTAAAGGGCAAAACAGAAGATGGCAGGCAGCAGGGAAGCAGACTTGGTGGAGGCAGGAGACGTGGCGGGCATGGGAGGGCAGGTCAGGGGGAAGGGCATAACCTGAGTGAGATTTCCAGGTCCCCACGGTGCACGTAACTGCGGATCCCAAGCGCACACAACACTGATTTTTAGAAAGGATGGGGTGGAAGTTCACCTGCTCGTGTGCTGCTGCTGTGCTGTTGTTTTCTTCTTGGGCTTCCGTGGCCCAAGAAACGTTCTCGAGCCACAAGGCTCCCCAAACAGGGCCAGCGAGAGCCCACGGTGAGCCGGGAAGCAACAGCTGCCTGGACCTGGGATGGGACTGGGGCTGAGGCAGACACTGTGAGGAGCCCCACCGGACTCACTGGTTCACCCGGCTGGACGCTGATACACGCTGATGCGATCGATCATTTGAGCCCATCTGCTGTGCCCCCTCTGGGGCGAACTCCCACTGGGGTTCATGTCTCCCCAGGAAGTGATTCCTGTGGCACCTCGTCCTGTCTGAGGCGACCCTCCCAAGCCAGTCCTGAAGGTACCTGCTGGTGGACCTCGGATTCTCAGGGCTGAATGCGATCTCCAGGACAGCGGAAAGACCTCCTCCGACCCACAGCCACAGAAACAGTCAGCACTTTCTCACATTCCTGCTTCCCCTGCAGTGTGAGGCACGAACAGACTCCCTTTACATAGGGAGGCTCAGCCGATCTGCCCCAGAGTCAGAGCTCCTTGGTCCCTCCCACTCTGGCACCATGTAGTTAGAAGCTGGTGTCTGTGGGCACAGAAATGATCCTCACTGCTCCCACTTTGTTTCCAATCCCTTGTCTCTTCTATATTTGCAAATATTCAGAAGTATTTCTGCCAAGCCAGGGTGCTCCCCTCTTCCTCCCAGTGGTTCAAGACCACAAACTGCTGCTCCTACGCCAAGTGGTCTGTGTCCCTTTAAAACACACCCAAAAGGCATATACATACCTATGTTCATAGCAGCACATGTCATAATAGCCAAATCCTGGAAACAACCTAACTGATCATCAACAGAGGAATGGTTAAAGAAGATGTGGTACCTACACACAATAGAATACTATGCAGCCGTAAAAAAGACAGCTATGAAACATCTGCACGAAAATGAGGCCACCCTGAGTCAATAATGCTCCGTGAAACGGACAAACACAAAAGGCCTGACTATAAATGGTTCTCTCTTACCTCATGCACAAGATGACACAAAAGGCCTCAGCCCAGGTGACAGGGTGGGACGAGGGAAATGGACTACTAGGAAAGAGATGAGTATCTGGAAAACGGAGGGAGGCACGGATGAGCACTGATTTCCCAAACCCTATCTCACACACACACACACACACACCCCTCTTTCCCATTCTACATGCCAAGTATCACTTTTGGTTTTCTTCTGATAATGGAGGTTGAACCCAAGACCTTTACAGTGAGTTACATCCCCAGCCCTTTTTGTTTACTTACTATTTACTTTCTAATTTTGAGACAGGGTTCCACCAGTCACGAAGTCGCCCGGGCTGGGCTTGAACCTGTGATCTTACTGCCTCAGCCTCCCAGAGTTCCGAGACCCCAGGCCTGAGCCACCACGTCTGACTATCCCGACTACCTGATGTACGCTGGAGCTGTCCTTTAAGATTGTTTCCCTCCACACTCTCTATTGTCTTTTCACTGGAAGCAGACAACCGGCTCAGCCTAGAGCAACTCAGAAGGCGTCATAAAGGCGACGGGCAGATGGACCGTCGGCAGGACTGACATGGCAAGTGGGGCAGCTCCTTTACAGTGAGGTCAGAAGAGTTCCCAGACAGGATAATTCTGTTCACATCAACATGATATATCAAAAACAGCCACTGCCGGGGCAATGATGGGCAGGAGGGTGGCCAAGTAACAGAGCAGTGTCTCCTCACGGACTCACTTAAAAAGTTGAGATTGCAGGGGCTGGAGGAATGGCTCAGCGGTTAAAGCACTTGCCTAGCAAAAGAAGCTAATATTCAGGTTACAAGAAGCTTATAGAATACCAAATAACCTCAACTAGCGATAAGACTTGCCACACCACATTGTAATCAAAACCTCAGAAATACAACATAGAGAGAGAATATTAAGAAATACAACATAAAAAGAGAATATTAAAAGCAGCAAGAGAAAAACAGACATTATTTCAGCAAGGCAAACCCATTTGAATTACCACAGATTTCTCAATGCAAACTTTAAAGTCCAGGAGAGCCGGAAGCAAAATCTTTCAAGCTTTAAAAGACAGCAGTACCAACTCAGGTTTTTTTATCCAGCAAAACTATCCCTGAAAATTGAAGGGAAAGTAAAAATTTTTCATGACCAAGACTCCCTGAAGAAATGTACGACCACTAGCCCAGCACTGCAGAAAATACTTGAAGGTATCTTGGAAAGAAACAGAGAGACAAGTTGCACCAGAGAACAAAGAAGAAAGGAAACATCTAAAGAGAAAGTGTAACAAAAAAAATAGGTATCAATCACTCAATTGGTATTCCACTAAAACAGTACCAGCTTTCTCATAAAATCTATGAAACTTCCCCCATAATTATTATTTTATTAGTATATTAGCTTGCAAAACATAATTATATCTTATTATAATTATATATACGGGGAACTGGTATAAAATCTTATTCTGTGAAACTTTTTTGATATGTATGACATGACAGATACTTAGCTGGGGGTGGAGTGGCAGAAGCTGGGGGTGGAGTGGCAGAAGGTAGTGGTTCTGATTTGGGGCATTTTTAGTTTTAAAAACAGCAAGAATTGGTAAGTAAGTGGTTCTTGAGGTCTTTTCCCTGAAGCTGTCAGTGAGTGGTAAAGGTAACAGATCACATAGCCTTAGTCCATTGGCTAAGAACTCAGATATTAGTTCAACTTGTGAGTCCTGAATTTTACTTTCTAATTTCATGCTCTGTAACTAAATGTGTAATAATGACCTTACTTGTTTCTTCCTGCTCCTCTTTAGGAAAGAACTTTTTAAAATTCTGAATTAACTATGTATGCCATTATATCTATTGCTTTATGTATAATATAATTTTGTGATATAGACTTAAGTTCGTTCAATGTTGTGATTCATTTGTTTGGTCCTTGATCTAAGTTCAGCCTAAGAACACTAATCGATGTAATGATAACTTGAATGTCTTTGAATGCACACACATTTGCTTTTTAGTGGTCAGATATGAAATTTGAAATTTAACTTCTTTTTCTCTTACATTTTCTCACCTTATGAATTCCATTGTTGCGGTTTTTTTCTTATGTGGACTGGCAGTTGCAGCCATGTTAAAGAATCTCAATAAAGAAATAGTGAGACATAAAAAAAATTTACAATAAACAAATCTTGGAAGAAGCCAATATGCCCAACTACAGACGACTCGATACACATGATGTGGTATATATACATAGTGGAGTATTACTCTGCCACAAAGAGTCATAAATTTGAGTCATTTTGTTGCACACTGAGACCATTATGCTCAGTGAAATTAATAAGACCCAGAAAGTTAAATATCACACAGTGTCTCTAATATGAGAAAATCAAATCACAAAAAGAGATATGGAGGAAAATAAGACGATGGACTGTGTGGACAGGAAAGGGTAAGTGGGCAGAGGGGTTAAGAAGGTGCAGAAGGGAAAGGGATATGATATGTAAATTTAAAAATAAAATTATTTTTAAAAACTCACCACTATAAATGTTCTGCTAACAATTAACATTAAAACAAGAATGGTCCTAGCAATGCGTGGGTCTCTCCATGCGCCCCGGGCATGTTGGCTTGGATACGTGCACAGCTACACAGCTCCTGAAGAAAGAGCCGATGAGGGCGTGGGGGGCCCCTCCCTCCCCTCCCGCAGGGCTGAGGCAGGTGCCGCGCTCAAGCTGGGGCAGATGGCCTGCCACCCTGAAGCTGGGCACCCTCCCCATCTACGCTCCCCTTCCCTGTCATTCCATTTCCAGTTAAAAGGGCATGAACCTGAAACGGCAAAAGATAGAGCCAGGCGTGAAGAAGGAACAGCCTGTAATGCCAGCAGTTTAACAGGCTGAGGCAGGACGACTGCAAGTTCAAGCCCAGTGTGGCAATTTAGCAACTTAATGAGACCCTGCATCAAACTAAACAATAAGAAGGGGCTGGGGGCACAGCTTAGTGAGAAGGCCCACATCCACCCGCCCCCACAGATAAACAGCCACAGCACGGCTCAAGAACGGAGTGGGACACACACATCCCTATCGACCGCGTAAGCAGAAACAGCACAACCGGCTTGATCGTTAAGTGGTGTGGAATGTAGGGTTTCAGCATTTATTTTTAGAAAACAGAGAAAATGCACAAGACGCCGAGGTCTCCCATGACGTGCGCACTGGCAATGGTCTCTCGCAGTCTGCCCGGGGCCCTGTCTAGGATCAGTGCGACGAGGAACGTGCACAGCTCGGAGGTGCTGGGGCCCATTGTGGACGCGCAGGCTACACCAGAGTGGATCTGGCCACGGGGAGTGGGGCAGACTGTTCTGAGCAAGCCGGGGCAGGATGGGAAGCAGGGGCCCTCTGGCAGAGGCCTGGGCGTCCACCCTCGTCCCCCACCTCGGCGGCAGCTGCTGCCTCGTCCCACAGCAGGAACCGAGTGAGTGCAGCCATCCTCAGGGGTCCGCAGGGCTCAAGTCTCAGCTTCTCGCTCACTCATGTCTTGCGTTTCAGGCCCAAATCCTTAAAGCGGCGGAGAATCCAACCTGCCCAGAGGCGCTGTGCAAAGACAGAACAAACAGGAGACATGTGACCGAGCAGGATTCTGAGATTTGCGTCACATCTACTTGCACTGGCTGTCAGCACTGGAAAACAGCTGGACACCCCTTCGCAAGCGCATCCATCGACACAATCCAACAGCAATTCGTGCCCCTGTGAACCGGCCATGCTGCCACCTGTAAACACCTAAACACCCACTCGCTGAAGACTCTCCCTCTCACTACGGCGTCATTCTTTGGGCTCAAAGGGACACCAGAGGATTGAACTTCCAAATGGCCGTCGCATCAGACAGAACTCACAAGGCAAACTGGAAAACACCTTGGAGGAAGTGAGAACACCACAGGTCACATCTGTGCGCTCAACCACGGCAGTGCTTGCAGGGAAGCTCAGCATTTATGGACACGTCAAAAGAAATAAAACTGTCAAAAAAGATAAAATTAATAAGCCTCTTGCCAGACTTAACTGAGAAAAAGAGCAAAGACACAAATTACCAAATAAGGAATGGAAGAGTCCACAGCAGTACAGATGCTGCAGACATTAACAAAATAAGACCGTGTCACAATCTCACATTCCAAATGAGATGACACAGGCACAGGGGAGAAACCCCTTGAGGAACAGATAGGAAAGCTGCGCTCCGGGCCCTCTCAGCGGCCAGGCAGGTGGAAGAGCCCTGGGAAAGTTTAGGGATGGGGCGTAAACACTTGCTCCTGGGGTACACGTTCATCTACTCAGAGGCCGTCTGGTTCTTTAGTATAAAACGGCCAAGTGCTACTCAGCTTGCCTCGCCATTCTGAGGCCAGAACAAACACTGTGAGCAGCGACACGCCTGTCATCCCGGAGTCCCAAACATCCCAAACACAGTGGTCCTCTTCTCCACGTCAAAATGCTACCCAGGCAGACTTCTGTGAAAGCAACAGCCTGATAACAGTGAGTACACCATGGTGAAACCACTTCTGGGAAGGCGCCTCCTACACCCTCAGCCCTGGCTGCGGGTGCCCTTCCACCCACACACCCAGAGCGACTCCAAGGCCCTGTGCCCAAACACAGGCCAGCTGGAGCCACCAGGAAATAAATCTCTGCAACCACTTAAGGGACGGATATGTCCCCAAGGTAGCCGTCAGAGTGTACAGGGCTGTGGGGCTGGACCGAGCCCCTGCAGGGGCACCACCACACCACCACGCAGCAGGGGTGGCAGACACAACAACAGAGGCAGGAGACACAGGGTGTTGCAGGGTTGACACCACCTCTCTGGACACGGACTGCCATCCCGTGTCCCCAGCCTGCTGAGCCCTACTCCTAGTGTCCCCAGTCCACACATGCCCTGCCCTCCTGTGTCCCCAGCCTCTGTGCCCTGCTCTCCCGGTGTCCCCCACCATGTATGCACTACCCTGCGATTGTGATGAACACACGGACACCTTACCGACCAGCCTCTCTGTCCATCCTGGCGGGCTGCACATTTACGACACTCTGCATGATCGTCTACCACATGAACTATGCCCACACAGCCCTCTCCCCTCCATCCTCACTGCTCCCCAAACGCAAGGGGACTGAGCTGCAGAGCCTACCTGAGTCGTCAGGTCCCCGTCACGGCTCCCTCTCCGAGGAGACGTCACCCTCCGCCCCGCTGCTGGCACTGCGATCCTCCTTCCGCGGGGCGTTCCGCTCTTTGCTGGACTCAGAAGGCCCCTTGGCTCGGGTCTTCTCTTTCCTCTGCTGCTGCTTCTCAAGCTTGGACAGCTGATTGAAAACAAGAACAAAACGTTCATCACCACAAGTGTGCACCTGGCAACGGCCAGCACGCCAGCTCCTGCCTACTGGGACCCGCTGACAAGGCCTTCACCCACATGCCACTATGCCTAAGTGACACCAATTACACCAGAAATGGAGATCGGACTCCCAGGCAGATAACAAACTACCATGCCTGAGACCCTCCTGAATTCGTCTCCCTTTGGTTGGCTGGGCGGTGGCTGTGTGGAAGGCTGTGCAACTGCTCCTGCCCCGCGCTGGGCCCTCCGAGCCTGCCCCTGGCTTCTTCCCCAGGCTGAGGGGTCCCTCAGCCTGCCCACAGCTTCTCCCATGGCTCCGCACCTCTCCTCGCCGAGCCATCTCCCCACTTACCACCCTCCCTACCCGTCTACTGAAGCTAAGAGAAGGCAGAGGACCAAGGGATGAAGTACACTGGGCACTGCCACTGCCACTGGTCTGTGTCTGAGGCCGAAGCCCAGCTGGCCCAGGCCAGGGTGAGCAGGGGACGTGCCTCTGTCACCTGACTCAGACGGTCTACTTCTACACTGGCATCTCCCCAGGCAGTGAGGGAACCAGAGGCAGACAGTGGACAGAAGCTTCCGTCATCCCACCCTTGGGCAGCAGGGCAGCTGGCTGCCCAGAAAGGCCTGTCAGTGACCCTCCTGCCTGCGATTCCCTGATCGAGTGCTCTGAACATCAGGTCCTGGGGGGACAACGGGGAGCAGTCCTTGTGCCCACAGGCCTCCCGGAGGCTGCCCAGCTCTAGGCAGCGAGCGCCCATATGACACAGAGGGCTACCACCCTAGCCCACAAACTGGACCCTTGGATCTGTGCTTCCAATCCTGACCACGCCCCCTCCCACTGTGAGCTGGGCACTGGATCCTCCTTTAGGCGCCAGGTGTGCCCTACTCTTCCGCCGATCCGCTTACATTGTTTATCTGACAACATTCACCTCCAGAGGGTTCCTGGCCACCAAGTAAAGTTCTTCACAAGAACACTGCAAACCAAACCAATCAACTCAAGCCTTTTCTCGGAAAACAGGGGATCCAATGCAGCCAGAGGGCAGAATTTACATCTCAAGGCAAAGCAGCAGCTGGATATTTTTATTTTGGGAGAACAAATGAGAAAAGGCAAAAGAGAAGGAAAGAAACTGGTGCTGAGTTGGAGCTTGTGGGGAATGTCCACGGCTTCCAAGTTAGCACACACAGACGCACCGCCAGGCTGAGAGCACACGGCCCAGAGCACCCTAACCATACCGGGCCAGAGACCTGCGCAGGCCACATGGCAGGACGCGAGCAGCGGGTGCGCAAGTGAGTTCCACCTGCACTTACGGCCGCTCCCCATCCCGCACGCTGCTGTCTGAGCTCCACCTTATGTCAGGTCAGCAGATTCGGCTCCTGATACCAAAGAGCTTATGGTCACTGCTTCAGTCTACCGACGAGACTGTCCACACTGCAAGAGAGACACTGCCCCCATAAACGGCTTTTGCGCCTAAAGAGGAAATCCAACCATGAGCTGTGGTCAGCCTACACCTGACTGGAGCCAGGTGGAGCCAGGGAAAGTGATAGCCAGAGGAAGGAAGACAGGTACATTCGATCTGACCCCCCCCCCCCCAATTCCTGATGAAACCCGCAGATAAAACTAAGGAGTCTCTGCCTAGCTACATGCCCAAGCCCTAAGGGCGTGACAGAAGAACAAGCTAGCTGAATGCGAATGTCACCGTGTGTACTACAGGGCCTGCAGCAGGGCCAGGCAGGGGGAACCAAGCACAGCACACAAGCGTAAGGCAACGGGGCATGGCGGGGACTGAGGCCACAGGGGGACGACAGCCCCACCAAGGCATTCACATTTCCCTTTCTGACCTGTGTCTAGACAAACACGTCAACACGGTTGATGAGCCACCTGCCAGGCCCCCACTCTGCCCTTTCCCCGGGTGAGTAACCCTCTTGGCTCCTAAGATCCCAGTAACACCCACACCAACACCCTGCAGAAAAGTTGCCATCACCTTCCTGACCCTTCCCCTGCTGCTGAGGGCAGCCTCCTCTTTCAGAGGTGGCACCTGTGTGTGGCATGTGACATAAGGCCCTGAGGGGTTGCGGGGAGCTTCGGGGAAAGGCGTCTCTTCTCAAGATGCACAGGTGACACTGCCCCTTCCAGTCCTTGCCAGGGTGGGGTGACGACAAGCAGCTTCCAAGCAGGGAGGGTACTGGGCAGAAGCCCCAGGGCACCTGCAGAGCCGGACCGGCGGAGTCAGATTCCTGCTGGAGTGGCCCTCATGCTCCTGGCTGCTTCGGCCACATGCATGCAGGGCATGGCAGTGTGGGCCTGGCACAACCCTTCAGCCCACACTCACAGAGCCAAAGGAGAAGACAGACACTCAGCCATGGGGCCAAGAGCTTGCCTTGGCTTGCAGCACACAAGTGGACGACAAGGGCCCAACCAGAGGCCGCCACACGCTGAACCCACATTCTTCCCCACATCTGCTTCCTTAGCTCTGCTTACTGGCACTTACTGAGCACTAGGCCCTATGTGATGTGCTATGATAAAAAAAATAGTAAATGTTTAACTACAGCAAAAGACACATGCCAGAATTCTCCTTAAAACCCTCCCCTGGCTTCAAACACACTGATCCTGTGTTTCCTGCTACTTTCCTTTCTTTTTTTCTTTTTCTTTTTTTTTTTTTTTTTTTTTGAGGCAGGGTCTCACTCTACAGTCCAGGCTGGTGCTAAACTCACATGTAGCACAGGCAGGCCTCAAGTGCACAGAAATCCTCCTGCCTCAGCCTCCCAAGTGCTGGGATTACAGGAGTGTGGCACCACGCCTGGCTTATGTGGTGCTGGGGAGCCAAGTGCTAGTGTGGTGCCCGGTAAGTGCTCTGACTGCTGTGCTACAGCACCAGCCCCTGTTGCCTGCTGAAGCAGCAGCTCTGGAAGTCCTCTTTCCCAAGCCTGAGACATCTAATGCTTCCCAGTAGGAGAAATCAAGAGAAGATATTCCTGCCAGATCAGCTTTGACCAAAGGGGCCGGCAGGGGAGAGCCCACCTGAGGCCACAGCCAGGTCACAATCAGGCTGGTGCTGCACCAGGCTCAGGACTCTCAGCCTCACCTCCAGGCGACCCGCGCCCGTGCATGGGCTCCAGGGACAGGGACCAGGCAGCGAGCCCCACCGACCCCTGCTGGGGCAGGCACAGCCTTGTTGGAGTCGCTTTGATGCCACTTCCTTCCTGCCAGGCTGTTCCGGCCTGCTTTGGAATAAAATCTAATTAGAGTGAAGAAACTAGCAAAGGAGCTCTGGAGGCCCTGAAGTTGGGCCGGGTTGAGAGGGAAGTTCTGTTCCAAGCAGCACCCTGCAGAAACTCAGAGAAAGGCAGGCCACAAGAATCAGACACCTCCCGCCGCTGCTTTTCAAAATGCTGCAGGCGTCCTCACACTGAGGGCGCAGCCCACACCTGTGGGGCTGCTGATGTCAAGGGCAGCAGCTGGGGACCGCAGGACACGCAGAGGAAGGCCATGGCCCACAGAGTCCCCTCGAAAGTCAGGCACGCGTGAAGGCAGAAGGTCCCGGGTCGCTGAACCCACCCGCTCGTTTCAACAGCTTCACGGATTTCTGCGCTCGCGCTCACAGCGTTTCCTGCACGTCCCCAATTCCTCCCACCAGCAGGACACACCGTGGCCCAGTCAACTCACCCGAACCACAGGGCACAGCCGTTCTGTCCCAAGAAACAAACGCGCCACGTTTCACTGGATGAGCGGTCATCTCAGGGTGACATGTAAGCACAGCACGCGCACAGCAGGAAAAAGGGAGCCACCACGGCCGCCAGGGTGCAGGCGGCAGCACTGGACCTCACACGGTGCCCCTTGGCTTCTCGGCCAGAGCCCAGGAACTGCTGGGAGCCAACAGCCAACCACTGCCATGCACAGTCAAAGGGGCCCGAAGGGACTGCAGGGCCACAGAGGAAAACTGCGGTCCCCGCGAGGAGCTAAGGCACCTCCAGGAGCAAACCTAGGGATTAACGGTAGCCCCAGTCACCCCGAGGGGCCATGGCCACTGCGGCTGAATGACTATGGGTGAGTCACTATGGGGGGCACAGCTCTGTGGTTAGAGTGCTCGCCTAGCAAGCACAAGGTCCCAGGTTCAACTCTCCAACACCACACAGACCAGATGTGGTGGTGCATACTTCTCAGCACTTGGGAGGCTGAGGCAGGAGTACTGCTCCGAGTTCAAGTCCAGCCTGAGCTACAGTGAGTTCAGGACTGGCCAGGACTACAGAGGCCGACTCTGCCTCAAAAAAAAAAAAAAAAAAAAAAAGGATGAGATCAGCTCTTGGGCTACTGGATATCCGGCACCCCCTCCGGCTTCAGTCTTTTCCCGGTTTCTTTCTACTACTTTCATACTTTCACATAGGGCAGAGGGGACGGGCCAGCAAAGAAGAGGAGGCAAGTTTGGCAGGTTCCCACCCTTCTGATCCCCAAGGTCAGTGGGGACGCAGTGTGCACGAGCCGCCGCAGGCCCCCTCCCACAGGTGAGCGCGGTGACAACCTTCAAAGCCAGCATGGGGATATACACAGGGCAACAGGCCTTCAGAAGCACAGCTCCACACCATCTTCTATGACGCGCTGATGCCGAAGCCTTGGCTAAACTGTGGCCTGGCGCCTGAAGGCCTGGCAGAGGCTCGGAGCACCACCTCCATTTTCCTATGCGCCCCAGAGGCCATGGGGCCAACTGCTGCCTGTGTTATTTTTACATCAACTGGCTGCTTAATTAAAGCATTATGAAGCAGAGCGCACACATGGTACCTAGTTTTCATATGTTATTAACCCTAGCAGAGGTTCTTGTGGGAATTTTAAAAAGCGCAAACATCTGTGTTCCCAGCAGAAACCGTGCATGGTAGTTTCATTTTCCACTCCCCCTTGCTTACAAAGACTTGCTTAGGCAAAACCAGCGCGGGCAGCCCGGTCGCCTTTCCTGTGACGGCTACTTCCGAGTCACCTCTGGCAGACTTCTGGGCGGCATGAGCACATGCTGACCTGCTCCAGTGCAACATGGCAGAGGCTGAAGGTCAGCCGGGAGGGGTCCCTCCCAGCTCAGTTGCTCTCAGCCCTCTGGGCCAGTCCCTGCAGTGGGTGCCATCACAGCCTCCCTGGCCCCAGCCCAGGGTGACCCTGCAGCTTCCCTGCAGGCCGTGGCTATCTACCTGGAGCACTCGCCACGAGGCACGACCTGGCCAGCAGAGTCAGGAAGCGAGGCCACCTCTAGGCACCAGAGACCATTCGCACAGTGTTCAGGCCGCTCCCCCTCCCCTCCCTTCTCCCCCTTTCGTCCTCCCCCTCCCCACTTCTGCCCCTCACCTGGCTTCCCAGGAAGGCCTCCCACAGGAGCACTTCCTACCCCAGGGTCCTTCCACACTGAGTGCCTTTCAAACTACAGGAACTCTAAATGCTCTGAAGTAAGCCACATCTTCATGAGATAATTCACCACACCCAGCTCACTTGCCCCTCCCTGGCAAGGGACTCCAAAATGCTACAATCAGAAGCAATGACTGAGCAGGTTTGGATATAGTTTTGTGACATTTTTTATATATGATAAATCTTCGAACACTGGTAATCCACACGTAGAGCGTGACTGAAAAAATACAGTGAGTATTTAATTTCTTAAAAAAGTATTACAGTAAAAGACACACTGCCTCAAAATACTCCCTGATTTCCAACACTTCACCACCCATCATTCCTGCCACTCTCTGCAGCAGCTCTGGAAGCTCATCCCTGAGAGTCTTTGTGCTGTCATGGCTGCCTTAAGGTCCTGAATCAATTCAGGAAGTTGACCTTTCATGGTCATTCTAACTTTGGGGAAGACCAGAAGTCGCACAGCAGCAGGTCCGAGGCACAAGGCAGGCCGAGACACAGCGTCAGGCTTTCTAGGCCGCCTTCCCACCGCCAGCAGGCGCTGGGCAGCGGCATTCACCATGTCTTGGATCACATCTTGTAGAGACACAAGAAGCCTCACCAGGGCCAGGCAGAGCCTGCTGGTTACACAGCCATGTCTATCACCAGGACCACAGGAGATCAGTCAGGATGGTAGTGTACACCTGTAATCCCAGAACTCAGGAGGCTGAGGCAGAAGACTGCTGGGAGTTTCAGGGCAGCCCGGGCTACTCAGTGAGTTCAGAACTAGCAAGAACTACAAAGTACGTTTTCACAAAACAAAACAAGAAGCAAAAGAGAACTTCCCGAACTGCTGCAGAAGGTGGCCAGAACAAAGGGATAGGTGACTTGAAGCAAGGAGGGCGGGGGGAATCCGTGGCAACACATCTTTCACTGTAATAAATTTTTTTAACACTTACCATAGGTTCTGATCACACCTCACACATGGTGAACTATGAACTCTAGTAACTGTTGTACACCATCCCCTAACCCTGCTGAGAACCAAGTGGGGGCTGCACTTCCCAGGCTCCAAGGCCAAAGTGGCCCGCTTACAGCACCGTGGCCGGGCCTTCCCTGTGATGGCGGTTAATCACGAATCTCGAAGGGCCCTGGGAGGGAAGCAGCCATTTCTCCTCTTAGAGAAGCAAAGGCTCCGGCATGTGGGAAGCCAGTGGCACCTCTTTCAGTGGCCCCTGCCTCCTCTGGGCCTATGTACAGTGGTTCCAAATCTTTCTGGCCCAAGGGACTGGTTTTGTAAGGCACTTTCCACATACAGGAAAGGGGGGGTGGAGGTGGAGAACGGTACCAAGTACGAACATCCCAGCCCGGACTCCACTCAGCACGACAGACTGGACTCCCGTGAGGAGCGCACAGACCAGGTCTCTCACACGCGCATCACAGGGGCTCTGTGCTCCCATGAGAACCTAATGCCTCAGGGCTGGAGGAATAGCACAGCGGTTAAAATGCTTGCAAGAGCAAGGCCCTGAGTTCGATTCCCCAGCACCACATAAAGCTGGGCGTGGTGGCGCACACCTGTAACCCCAGCGCTTGGGAGGCTGAGGCAGGTGGATTGTCCTGAGTACAAAGCCAGCCTGGGCTACAGAGTGAGACCCTGTCTCAAAAAAAGAAAGGAAAAGAAAAAGAAAGAAGAGAGAGAATCTAATGCCCCATATAACAGGAGGTGGGGCTCGGGCAGTCACGCGAGGACGGGGAGCGGCTGTACGCAGGTGAAGCTCTGCTTGCTGGCTCACTGTGGTGGGCCGTTCCTAACAGGTCGGGGATGCTGCAAGGATCTGGAGACAAAGGTATGAGCGAACCGTTAGTCCACACATACTTCATTCCCTACCTCAGGCTGCGTGGCCGCCCACTGCACACGGACATACTCAAAGAGGAAGGGAAGGGATCCAGGGAACGGAGTTAATGGATCCAGAACCCCAGAAAACAATCAGCGGTTGGAAGCACCAGCCATGTGGCTCTTCTGGCACTCGGGACTGCAGGTGCTAAATGGTGTATGTGAGCTGGGAACCTCTGCGCAGGGAATCCGTGGGCAGGGCTGTAAAAAGCAGGACTAGAACAGATGCAGAAAAAGCAGTCAGTAGAGATACTGGCAGGACTGGCAGGAGGCTCAAGGAGACATGGGAAGGTCCAACCAGAAGGAAGTAAGAAAAGAGACCAAGAGCCTCCGTGCGCCACACTGCGTCCCTCACAACGCCACAGGCAGGCACGGCTCACAGACAGACACTATGGACAAAAGGATGACCATGTGACAACATACCAGTGGGTGGACGTTAAGAAGGACAGAAGGAAACCAACTACCAGGCCAGCAGCCTGAGGGTAAGAGATGGCGAGCCAAACATTCTGTGCCAGTGCAGACATTCCTCAGCACACACGCCCATCTACCTCGAAAAGGCAGACGGACAAGGCTGGGGCAGGCCAGGTGCAATGCTCAGTGACCATGCCCAAGGCCCTGGGCTCTATCCTCCGCACCACAAAAAGAAAAAAAAAGGAAGTGAGAAAGAATGGAAGAAGCAAATGAGCAAATTACTCAGAAGAACTCCGGCCTCCTCAGAGAGTAATAACAGAAATTATGTTAAGTAATGTAACCAGCTAAATGAGTTACACAAATTCTAAAACTAATTCTTCAATGAGAAAATATGCAATGCGAATGCAAGTAATCAAATTTATATGGATCTGAAGTCCAGATTCATCAATTTCAAGTATGAGAAATGCAAAAGCCCAACAAGCTTATAAAAGACCTCAACTCCACTAGCGATCGAGTTGATGCAAACAGAGACAATGAGATATGCTGTGTGGCTCAGCCAGCTGTGAGGGACGACGACCCCAACACTCAGCACCCCGAGGAGGCGCGCAGGGACAGCCGGCACCGGGATGGGGGAGCACGACTGGGGACCCCGCAACACTCCTGCTGGGGTTACCCCGTGGGAAGTAAGCGGCTGGCAGGCAGCAAGACTCATGCCAAGAGAAGAAGCCACTGCATCGGGTCTGGGCACAGAGAGCGTCGCACACCTGCACTGCAAGGGGACTACAGCATTGGCTGACATTTAGAAAAAAACACATGACAGTAAAAGACAACACCGTGCACTCACTTCAAGCACACCCTCCCAGCATTCCCGACACGTTCTGAGGCAGTTCTGCCTCAATGTCCTGAATCAATCCAAAAGGCTGACTTTTTGTGGTCATTCTGACTTTGGGCAAGAGCTGGAAGTCACATGGTGCCAGACCTGGTGACCAAGGCGGCTGAGGACACACTGTCACGTTTACGAGTCTGCCTTTCCGCTGGGTGGCACTGGGCAGCAGCAGCCACCATGTTTTGGTCACACGGCACAGGCACTCAAGAGAGGGGGCTCCAGGCAGCGGCGAGCTAAGGACACGTGTGCTCCTAGCAAGGGAACATGTTGAGGGGAAGCCATGGCAATGTGTCTCATGCCACAGTCATTTTATATGCAGTTGTGGTATATTTTGATCACTCTTCATAAATGCTCATAAAAAAGGAATTCTTTAAGTGCTGAGACAGTCTGCACGGACTGATGAGCCGTTTGAGAGCTGCATGGGAAATAAGCGGTACAGTAATCAAAGCAGCATCCCCACCCTCACCACCAAGGGGAGGCGCGCATGTTCAGGAAACAGTTGTGAGTGACCATGCGGCAGCAAAGGGTGTGGAAACCTTAGGGCACTCCAAGAGCTGCACAGGACAGAGAGGACACAGTGGCGGATGGGAGGCAAGGACAGGTGCACATGCCAGAGCACGAAGGATGCTGGGAAATGTGTCGTGTGCCCTGGGGCCTTCTGGCAGAGGACAAAGGGGGTGACAAACCCCAGGTGACACCATCCCACACTGTCCCCACTCTCAAAGCGGTGTCTGGATTCGTGGCCCTCACCTATCAGCTCTTGGATGTCTGGTTCTCAAATGCACCACTTCCCCTCTCCTCACCGTGGGGTCTCCCAGGCCAATGCCCCCTCCGGGGGAGGGCCTCTAACCACTGGCCGGAGAAGGGGAGGCAGTGAAGCTCCAGCCCTCCACATTCCCTCATGGGGCGTGGCATTTCTGCTACGTTGGGATCTGCATGAAACTCTGCCCAGAAAATGAGACTGCACGCCTAGGGGAGTTTTTAAACCATTCACAGAGACTCCTGTAACTAACTAGGGCACCCTCTGCCTTGCTGTACCTCCAAAAGCCCCTGAGCAACATGGTCAGGACATCAACCCACTGGCCTGTGGAGGGCACCACCTCCAGGCAGCATGAACTGTGACAACCAAGTGTGGAAATGCACAGGTCGATCAGCTGTGGACGGACAGGTGGCATGTGGCCTGTCCATACTGGGAATCAAAGAACTGAGGCACCGACACGGGCTACAGTGTGGGTAAACACTGAAAGTCATGCTCGGGAAAGAGCCAGTCGTGGTCTCTGCCACCCGGCCTCAAAGTGCCCGGCCAATATCATCCCTCACCTTCCCTCAGCCTGATTTTGACGTTCCAAGACCCCAAACTCCCCCATCTCCACCCGTCAGCCAGTTTCCTGCCCAGGTACAGCCACATCAGGTCCCCATATTGCCTTGCTCTGTCACCCCCAGAAGTCTCTGATTTGGGATCCAAGTCCTGTCTCGGAGCTGCACCAAGGTCCCTCCTACAGCCTGCCTTCACATGAGGTCTCGCCACAGTCTGACGTGAGGCTTTGGAACTGCCATAATGTCTATCTGCAGGCCCACAGGGACAGAAGTGGAGTCCTGGGTCCTGCATCCACTACAAAGATGACATGCTACTGTCACCTGGCTCATCCCCCAGCCACTGGCCCCAGCCCCAAGGGCTCCATGATGTCTCCCCAACAGCCAAGGCCAAGAATTTAGGATGCTCCCTCACAGCCCACACCCCCACATGCCACTTCTCTTCTCTAGGAGAGATGGAGTCGGCGCCCACACCCCATGAACATCTTGGGCAGCATCTGTCCCCATTTCTTGACTGTGCTCAGAGGGCCACAAAAGCACTGATGAGGATAAGAAAGGGGGAGCGCTGTGGCGGGTATCTGCCTCCCAAGAAAGAGGATGCAAGAGAGGATGCTGGCAACAGTAGGAAAGCCCCAGACACTGATCATGGCGGCCAAAGGACAACTGTCCCCACAGGGTCCAAGCTCCAGGTGAGGAGAATTCGTCTCCTCAGCAGGGCTTCCCAGGAAATATCTCAGGACTTTCAGTCTCTTCATGTCCGAGACAAGGAACTTAAATTTTGGTGACAACAGCTGACATTTACTCTGATGAGTAACTGGCTGGATGTATGGCATTAGATGACTTATACGATGAAACTTGAAGATGAGAATTAAAGTCAATGTGGAGCTCAGAGGCCGACAAATAAATGGCATGACTTTCAATTATTAAATCAAGATCAGGAACATTTCTAGGCACGCAATGAAGAATGGGCTTGACAAAGCATGAAAAGAAATCCCCTGCTGTCACTAGGAAGGTCACCCTGCTGGACTGAACGTTTAAATCCTGGTTCAATTAATTATGCACAGAATGTCCGCGCCAGCAGCCTACCCACCTCCACCTGTAATTCAGACACATCCTTGAATCTGTGAGGATCTCGAATAAGTGAACTCAGGGTCCAATGTCCTGGCACAGAGAGGCTTCCTGTCCACAACAAAACAGTCCCAGTGACTAGATCATGGGGCACTTTCCTCACCAGTGGTCTGACTCATTGATAAGTTTAGAGCGGAATGCCTGTTAGGAGGAGGGGCCCAGTCAAAGGAGGTAGGTCACTGGGGTCGGCCTTTAGAGAGTGCATCTGGCACTCACGCTGTCTTCCTGCTCTGCTACCCAGCCACCACGAAATCAGCAGTGAGAAACCAGGCTCCCACCAAAACCTTCTGCCACGATATTCCTACCCTGGAGCCAGCTTATCAGGGACTGAACTCTCCGGAACTGTGAGCCAAATTAAAATTGTTTTCCTTTAAGTTGAAGGTGTCAGTATTTTGTCCCTGGGACATAAAGCTGACCAATACACCTCCAGGAAAGCTGGTGGATGGCACTGTGGGCAGCTCTGGACAGGTGGCGTCTTTGTGTGGCCCCTTCTTCCTACCTGGTACAATGTCTCTTATTCTTCTTGACAGTGGAACCTTCTGAGTGTGTCCAAAATAAAGAAGCACAGTCCCCAATTATACAGCCAGATTGTCCCATTTGAGTCCAAAAACTGAAGCAAGCAGGGAGTGAGCCACAATCAAAAAATAAATATATTTAAGACAACTAAACCCAAAATAAAACCATAAAAAAGACAGAAAGAAAGAGAAAATAGGCCCAAAGAAAAGACTTTTTCAGACCTGGTATTTAATGAAACAAAACTAACCTTCAGCAGCCACTTCAATGGCAAGACACGAGAAGCGCTCCCTCTGCAATGAGGAAAAGACTCTCTGGGGAGAGTGTTGGCCTGGCTCTAGGGAAACAAAAAACCCGTCCTGTGGTAATCTTCCAAGCTGCCCTCTCCTGCCACCTCCAACATTGGCAAACGTGGTCTCTGACATGCGGTACTCACGTCAGACTGGTGTCAGTGCAAGGCAGTTTCACGGCTGCCTCCCCTCGGCAAGACGAAATGACCAGAAATGCTGCACTGCATTAGTACACAAAGACACGAGGCTCAAGTCAGATGCTGTCACCACGAGAGGGGCAGCGGGCATTCACGGGGAGCTGGCAGCTCTCCTCCGCCCTCTGTGCCATCAGTCTCACTCCGATGCGCACACCTCGCCTCACCATCTCCAGTGGCTACTCACCCAAAAGAATGCCTTCGGTCCACAGACCGTGCTCTGGTAACCATGAGTAGCACCCACTTCCGTCACTTCTGCCCCCAAAACCACTAGGCATGCCACACACAATGTCCTAGAACACCCGGGCACGCCCAGATCCCAGCCACTCCAGCGATAGCAGTGATATACACCACCTTCCCTGAAGGACTGCCTCAGAGGCAGTCAGGTGAGTGTCTTCCTACACTACTCCAAGCCACCGGCAAGTCTTAATTATGCAGACAGCTTGCTAAGGCTCAATTATTAAGGTGGTGACTTTTCTGTTTACTCCTTACAAAGCTTATTATCTTACTGAACAGAATTATGTTTCATGTGAAGAAATCTTATTAGAAATAATCAGTCTCATAATAAGTTGATTATTAAAGATCTGAATGAGATTGATCAAACTTTTTAATGATCTGCAACAAATGCCTTATTTTAGGTGAATCCTTAACACAATGCAGCCAATATTTGTCTTTAAGCACTGCCCATAAAAGAAAAATCACCAAATAAGTTTAAAATATTCAAAAGTATAATTCCATCTTTTATTTTGCCAAGAGTTACACCTTTTAAGAAATTACCTGTTTTATGACTCAGATCTAAAATGTCCCCCAAAATCTCATGTAGTCAGAGATGAGTCTTTTGGAAGGTAAACAGGTCTTGGGGGCACTACATGCACTAGCGGATCAATCCACAGATGACGTTAGCAGTGGAGTGTGTTGTCAGGAGGTGCCTGGCTAGCTCTAGGTCACCTGGAGGGCACGACCTATATTGTGGTTTGGCTCTGGAATGTCCTCCAAAAGTCTCATGTATTTTAATGTTATAGATTGTCTATGGAACCGTGTGTTGTTGGTGGATTGGGGTCTAGTCTGGAGGGGTGGATTACAGTTAAGTTAGGATTAAAGGCATGTAAGTTAGGATTACTGGTGTGTAGTGGCCACACCTTCCACACCTGGATGCAGGAGGGGCTGATCACTGGGTGGAGACCTGGAAGCACATATAAGCTGCCTTCCTTGGACTAGGCCTAGGGCTAATCTCAATTTGCCTGCCTGTTTGAGAGAAACTGCCACCACCTCTGTCTCTGCCATGTACTTTGATTGCTGCCGGCCGCCCCTGAATGGAATGTGACCTTCTGAAATTGTGAGCTAAAATAAACCTTTCCTTTCCTAAATTTGTGGGTGTCAGGTATTGAGTCACAGCAACGAAAAGTACCTAAGACAACCTAGAAGGGTGTGTGTATTCGACCTCTGGCTCCCTGCCATACATCCTCCTCAGGCCCATGGCCACCATGGGGGCAAGCACCACTCAGAGACAGTGACACGGTAGGGGCTGTATGAGTGTCCTTTCTGGTGGTTCCCAGCAAGGTGCCCATCCTGGGAGGCCTGGGGATCAGTGGGACAAGTTTAGCTCCTGACAGACACCAGCTCTCTGAGAATCCGCAGGCTGTGGGGAAGGCACAGCTGGGATGAGAAGTGTCCCCGCTCCTTCCTTTCTGCCCAAGTCCCCTCTACCCTGCTCCTCAACTGACCTGGGAAGGAAGGGAGACAGCACGAAGGCATGGGTGCACAGGTGCATGCGCGTGTGCATGTGTGAGCATGTGTGTGCATCATCGTACACCATGCAATTTTCTGTGGCTGCTACGGTTTGGATCTTGAGTGCCCCCAAAAGCCTCACTGAATTGGAACTGAGTGTTACTGGAGGCAGGCCCTAGCTGGGAAGTGCAGATGCGGCAGGGCTTGACCTGGAAAGACTGGATCAACTTATTGCAATGGTGGGAGCCCAGGGCACAGCTGAAATAATTAAAGGAAGAAAGAACAAATACTGCTGCAGCCTCTTCCTGAGAAAGGGCTCGTCTCCAGACATGGGCTTGGCTCCAATCTCACTGGGTTTCTGTCTGCAATGGGGTGAACAGCTCTCCAGACTCTGCCGTGTGTTTCCACAGTTGCCAACTGCCCACTAATGGACTGTGTGAGACCTTCTGAAACTGTGAGCTACATAAATCTTTCCTCTCTTAAATTGTGAGTATTGATTATCCTGTCACAGCAACGAGTAAGTAACTAAGACAAGGCAGTCCAGGGTTAGCAGGCTTAACACAGTGCATGTGGCTTTGAACACATGCTGAAAAGTTGCTGAACTAGAAAGGGGCTGAAAGGGACAATGGTGAAGCGATACCAAACTGGTGTGTGGTCTTCCCCGAGTGACCATGCGCTTATCTGAGAGCTCTCGTCTCTCTGGGTGTAACCCGGGTCCCAGTGACAGCAAGGCAGCTAAGGGATGGAGCGTCAGGACTCTGCTTCTCTCTCCTGAAGACATGAGCTGCTTAAAGGGGACAAATACCCTGGTAAAAACGACAAGCTGCCCAACAGTGCAAACCTTTGAGAGGCCACCCACGGGAAGTCCTTGTCCCGTGATCCTCCTCATCCCTGGTCTCACCTGTTGCTCAGCCCACTCCTATGTAGGCCTCCACAGCCATACCTGGGGGCATGAAGTTGGCACTCAGAAATGCTGCACCTGCTGAATTCTGAAGCATCAATTAACATATGCAAATACACCACTAAAGGAAGTCAAAGAACTCAATTACCCAGGCTGCACTTCCCTGCAGAGGTGAAATGCCAGGACAGGAGCACTACAGGGCACCAAGTTACACCACTTCCTGCGGTACAGCTCACACATCATGTTTTTCTATCTAGAAAGGCACCCCACTGACTCTGCCTCTGAACACAGAAGTAAAGGGTCATTTTCTGTGTCAGTTTTTCATGAGATTAGCTATCAATCTACCTCTGTGGCGGTAACTCCCTTTATCTTTGTCAAAGCACCAAATCTCAGCCAGGTGCAGCAGTGCAGGCCTATAATCCCAGCACTCTAGGGGGCTGAGGCAGGAGGATCAAAAGTTCTAGATGAGCCTGGGCAACTTTGAAACGTAGCAAGACCTTGTCTCAAAATAAAACATAAAAAGTGAGAAGGCTCTGAGTTCAATCCTCAGTATCCAAAAAGAACCCTCACTTTTTAAAGGCAGTGAGTCCTCTACTCATTCAATACTCCTTTTTCTCTTCCAAAGTCAAACATGAAACCCTGAATTATCCAAACTCAAGAGCAATTCACCCACTTGGGGTTACCCGTCAGAAAAATCAAAAGAATTCTTTTTACTAAAAACTATTTATTTCCACCATGCCAAAGATTGAGCCAAGGGCCTCATGAATGCTAGGCAAGGGCTCCACTGCTGCGTTGCATTCCTGTCCTAGAAGATCACTCTATCCCCAAAAATATTACAAGAAGAAAATCGAAAGCAGCAGCAATGAGGCTTTCTTTTCTTTGCTCTCCTTTTTTAATTTTTTTTTATTTTTTGGTATATATATGAGATACACAACGATTACTGTAAGATTAAGAATTTTGTGCACATACATACCACAGAATCATCACAATCCCTTCCCAAGCCCGTGTGAACCTCCCGGCCCCTTCCCCTCCCCCAGCTCTAAATATCTCACCTGTTTTATCCTATATATTGCCTGTATAGCCATGAGGTTTCTAATTTGTTGTTGCCTCGCAGCTTCAGGGGCGCTTTCCACAAAGAGGTCTTTCTAGACAGCAAAGATGCCCAAATAATCCTCGCCGAGGGAAGGCCACACCAGCACCATGCTCGGGGTGGCGGAGCTTGCTGTGCGCGGCTCCTTGGTGGCCCCTCTTGCATGGAGGGGACCCCAGCTCGCCCGCTGACAGTGGCCCAGGGCTCCCCCTTCTGAGCCAACGACAACTAAACCCTCAACACGGACAGCAGCCTCCTGACCCCCTTATCCTTGTCGGCCGCATCTATGGGGAGAAGAGATGCAGAAGGCCATGGGCAACCAGGAACATGGGCTAAAGGCCTGGTCAGCCACTGCCCCACCAGCCCAGACACTGAGGAGCAGCAGGCGGCGTGGGAAAGTCAAAGGCCTTGCACGGGAAACGCACAGCCTCCCACCCCAGCACAGGGCCGGGGCACCAAGCCGTAAGAGTGAGACCTTCCCTTCCTACAACACGTTCAAGATCCCACAGGTTCCATCCTCCCCATCTGCCTCTAGCATCGCCCCAGCACATGCCCTGAAGTTCCCCGCATGTCTACAGGGAGCCAGGGCACCTTCCATTCCAGGAAGCCTCTCTCTGAGGAGGGCGGGACGCGCCCAGTCCCTTGCCTTCGACTGGGTGGCTCTTACCCAGCAGACCTCCCAACCCCAGGGGACCACTCTGGCCAGGGCTCCATCGTTTCCCCAGCTCCTCCCTGCTGCCAACACAGCCTGCTCTCAAGGACCCACAAACGGATGCTCACGCCTTACGTTCTCACTGCTGACCCACAGCGTAACAGAGGAGAGACTTATGTTAGTTCACTGCTTCAGGAGGCTGAGTCCATTCACAGGAGGCCTGGGTTCAATCCAAAGGGCTGGGAAAACAAAATCAGGAGCTAATGCAAGCACTCTCCTGTGAGTACCTCCTGAAAGCCCACTGCATTTCCAGCGCTGGAGTAAGTCTGATGGCGAGTCCCAAGTGGCCCATGTGGCAGGTCTAAGTCCTGTGCCGTCCCATCCAACTCTCCTCCAGAACACTGTGGGGCCCGGGGCTTCCTTGAGTGTGCTGAACTTACGCAGGACCACAGAATTAAGGGTCCTAGAGACATATGTACACACACCCTACCTACAGACTGCACGTGAGGAAAAAGTAAAAATAAATAATAACAAACAAAACTAAAGCAAAAACTTCCATCATTACAGTACAAGTCCAGCAAAGGACAAAATGAACCAGTAGGAAAAAGCGACCCAATGCCCACAGGGGACACTGGGTATGCACATGGAAGGACTCTGGATATAAACCAGGTATCTGAAGAAAAATCCCTATGTACAGATGAGATGATTTGTTTCAGAGTGGCAGTGGGTGAGAGGGTGGACAAAACCAGAGATGCCACACCTGGGGCCCCATGTGGGCTGCTGTGCACCAGGGCTCAACGACGCCTCTGTCTATGGGGCATATGTTTAAAATTTTCCATGACAAACACTTAAGGCCAATTCAAACTTATAATACAGAGCTGAAGTATATCATTTCTATTTTTAAAAAAAATCTACATCAGCAGATCCCAGGAGAGCTTAACAAGAACAGAAAAAGGCCGCGTGCTTTACTGCAGTGTAACTGGTTTGCCCACATCAAGGTGTCCACACCCACTCGGTGGAAGATCTCTTTAGTCAACATTATCAGTACAACTTGGTATGTCCAATTTGGTATTCTAACCATGGGGAAAAAATTAAATTAATCTAGATTTTTCAACAATGAACTATAAAGTTAATAAATTTATGGTAAACCGATTTTAAAAAGAGTAAAATTATCTATGTAAACTTTGTTTACCCTCAATGAAAAAGTTTAAGAAGTGAAAAATTATGCAATGATTCCACTACAAGAGATATATATTTGTAAAATACTGTAAAGAAATAAATTAAAATAGCTGTGCTAAGATGAATAACTGAATTTTCTTTTTGTCCTATTCCATGCATTAAACATTTTTGTTAATGTTGTTCTAATCACTTTTAAGAGATCTGCCCAACTGGGAGCATAAGATGCTTCTCTAGCTTCTCAGATGTTTTTAAACAAAAAACAAGAAAAAGTCACAGCTCACCTAAGTGTGGTATCACTGTTCCAGACTCTACAGGAACGTGGCCACGCCCATGGCTTCCTCACTAGCCTGTTTCCATCACCCCAGGACCCAGGGCAGGTGGGCCGACTCGACCTGACCCAGCACGGAGCCCCAGAGATCATGGGAGACCCGGAATCTCAGGCACCATCTTCAGGGTTCCTCATCTTGGCCAGTCCCTGCTCAACTCCTTCCACACCAAGTGAGACGGGCCAGCAGGGGCACCTGGCTCCAGGCGGCCCTTCTCGGAGGTGAGGGACGCAGGCAGCAAGGGGTGCTGGGTATGGCCAGGAGGCCCACATGCGTCTCCCTCCTGGAGAATGTTCTAGATGATTCATGAGTGAAAATGTGCTCTTTCCACAGAGACATCAGGGCCTGGACCCAGACATCCCAACAGCCACGAAAATGGGTCCCCATGAAGACTTTACCGGGGACAGCGCTTTCCAGGAAGCAGCATGGCAAGGCCCGCTGCCCCTGAAAAGCTGCTCTCCAGATGTGGCTGCTCTTGAGCTTCTAAACCACCGTTAAGATATGGAAGGTGAGAGGAACAATCACCTCAGCTTGTCTGAGTGTCTGTTTTGAGACACTCTGCAGCCCAGGCCGGCCTTGGACTCAGGACAATCTGCCTGCCTCAGCCTCCCGATGGCTGCGCCTCGGCTTATTTAAGCAGTAGGCCTTAGAACATCTCCTCTCCACCCAACACTGCGCTGCAAGGCATAGCACTCAGAGCCCTACCACAGCTGAGGAGGAGAAGGGGCGCAGGCAGGCGAAGAAACCAGCCACACCACAGGCAAGCGCCAATCTGAATCCTGGTGCGCCCATCACTGTCCCATGTGATTATCCTTCTGCCCTGTTGAGGAAATGGACAGAATTTCACCTAGCCGTGGGCAGTCCAGGGAGCAGTGGGCACAGAAGAGCTGGCCTTTCCATGTGGGAATCTCTCAGATGGCTCCTCACAACTTTTCCTCACCTGGCCAGGGGCACCTGAAGGCCAGGGCCTCTGCGGTGCCTCATAGTGTCCCTATGGTCAGGACAGAGTCCAACATGATCTCAACAGCACCTTGTGGGAAGGGAATGAAGCTCATTCTAGAAATGTCCACGACAGCCCTACACGGCAGAACTTCCAGTGTGACAGAAACACCTGACATATGTGTTGTCCGACACACTAGCCACGAGATACCCATGGCCACTGAGCACTTGACACATGGTACTGCCACTACATGGGATTTTAATTGTAGTGAATGGTTACAAACTTAAATTTCCCAGGCTCCATGTGGCCAGGGAGCACCACTGGCCAGCACAGGTCTAACCTGTGCCAGCGTATTCGCCTGCACATGTCCACATCTGCGGAAACGCCACACCAGCAGCAGACACATGGTGGGGCTATGGGTGCCACTTCTAAGGTGCCCAGCTAAGGAGCAAAGGGAGAAACCAAATAATAAGCATGTCTCCCACTAAGGCAGAAATTTTTTACAAGAATCTTTTTTACTTCCTCATGGAAAAGAACAAACTACATTATTCAGTGACGGGTGTCTCCTCATTGGCACAAAGGAATCATGAGAACCAATGCCTCCCCACCCTTCCTGTCACCAGCCACCACAGTCAAGAATAATGATGGATCAGAAAGAAAAGCAAAGAATGATTTTGTTACCAAACTTGCCAGTTATCAAAAATGTGAATCTTGCCACTCTGGTGCCAACTAAACAAGAAAAGGTGAATTACCACCTGCATCATGCTTGTAGTACACAGCCGAAAGTGCATGTGACCATGCCAAACCAACAGACCTCAAGGTCTGACATATTTTGAAACTGTCAGTGTACAGGCTCTAGCCTGGCTATCAGAAAGACAGAGCGAGTTTTAAAAAGTAAAAGTAAACCCCAAGCCCATGGCACCCAGTGCCCAGTGCTCAGCACCAAGGTCAGGAGCCACTCCAGGATCCCGACGGCTCCTTCTTCCTGAGGCTGACAGACAGGCTCCACCCTCAGCATAGCCCTGAAGCCACTGGCGTCACAGCCAGCAGCTGACAGCTTCCCCAGAGGACCCCAGCCACAGCTAGCTCGGGTGAAACCAGCTAACCCTGGATAGACTTGCAGGTGCCCTCTTGTCCCTCTAGTCCCTTGTACTAGCTTGCCCCAAACACGGCCAAAAAGGGGCACTGCCCCTGGCAAACAGGCAGAGGAAGAAAAGACACAGAACCGGGAGCTGATACAAACGATCAACGTCTACGTGCCAGGGACTTTTCTCCACGAAGTCAGAAGCCAATCTGTTACCCCATCACTTAAAAACAAAGCCTCACATCTGCTAATATCAAGTTCTTCCTCAGTATCCTCGTAAGGCTTATCTGCACATGGAAAAGGGAAACTCAGCCAAGGCCCGGCACAAACCAACATGTCCACTCCCTCAAGAGTAAGCCACGGAGTGAGCAGAGCTCAGGGTGGGACTCCCACTGGTTGATGTACGACATGCACACAGTAACAACATGCACTTTATACACCACCACGGAGACCACACCAGCAGGTGCAGGCAGGTGTTAACTGTTCACGCAGACACGCCCACTTCCACCTCTGCCTCTCCCCATGCAATGATGCTAAACCCGGATCCCAGTGTCACTAGGGAGGAGATTCTGCACACGCTGGGGGCACCCCACATGCAAGCAGCAAGCAGATGCTCGGGTCAGCCCCGCCCTGGCCCCTCACAGAAGCCCCCAGCCACAGGTGGCTCTTTAAATTCAAACCCAGTAAAAATTAAATTAAACGTTAAGCTCCACAGTCTCACTGAGTGCATTTAAAGTGCCCATCAGGCAGCAAAGGCCAGTCCGTTCCCCGCCAACGCGGATGCCGACTGTACGCAACATCGCAGGAAAGTGTCGGGCAGCGCTGGTCTAGAGAGTTTTAAAACAATAATTAAGGGGCTCCGAGCCGTTCTAATTTAACTGTCAGGAAAGGCTGGCAATTTAAAATAATATTAACAAAGAATCCTCCCTGCCATGCCCACCCATACACCACTACCCAAGAAAACTTGTCTGGAGACACAGACAATTTGAATCCAGGAGCACAACACCACCTTGGCCAGATCACGGCTCAGATGCTAAGAAGAAAAGAGACAAAGACTACGTGCCCTTCACTCTCCTTCCTCCTCACTCTCCTCCTCTTCCTCTTCTTCCAACACTGGGGATTGAACCCAGGGCCCTCATACTGAGCTACAGCACCAACCTGTTTTTATTTTTATTTTTACTTGAGACAACATCTCATAAGCTGCCCAAGCTGCGCTGAAACTTGTGATCCTCCTGCTTCAGCCTCCCAAAGTGCTGAGATGACAGGCTTGCAAAACAGGACCCAGCTACTGCTCCTCCTTCCTGTCCCCAGCAGAAATACAGCTGATTCATAAAAATCTGAACCAGAATACGATAAGACAATCCATAAAGACCAAGCTGCATATGACCCTGGACACTCTCAGGACATACACACAAAGGGGCACGGGGCCAGGTAATTGAGAGCGCAGCCTGTTCTGGCTGGCGTTTTGGTAATGCAGGGAGTGAACCCGGAGCCTCAGGCACACTCAGCAAGCACTCCAACCCTGAGCCACATCCCCACCCAGAACATTTCCCTCCTCTCCCGATGCACCTCTTCAAAGAGGATAGAAAGGCCCCCAAGTTCAGGGATCTCAGTATGGGTACAGCCCACTTCCCAAAGACAGGCCTAAAACAGAAACCAGCTCCTGGGAGAAGGGGCCTAGGGGGCGGGGCACGGAGGGCCGCTTGGCTCGCAGTCATGGCCCATGCATTAAACATGAACAGAGCTATGGTCTCCTTCCCAGTAGAAACATTAAAAATGCACACCGTGCTTCTAATTTCAGCTCCCAGAAGGGTCTGGAGCACTTTCCAAGGGCTCAGCATTTTGGATTCCTCACTCAGCCATCCCCTCCTGGCCCCATTGGCTCCACCTGGTATACACTCTGCCTCCCCATCCTCCCCCATTCAACGGAAGACGGGGGCGAGAACTGCCTGCCGCCCCCCACCCCCCACGTTCAGCAGTCACTTCCTCGTGGGTCACCCAACCAGACTCCATGCTCCTCCTGATGAAACCTCTGCTCAGGCCATTCCCAGGACAGCTTCACAACCGAAGGACTGATCGCTAGAGAACAGTACAAGACCACACAACAAAAAAGAACCCCCGCTCCGGTCTAGAAAGGTAGAGAGTTTCAGATAGTGGCCATCTGGATACCAGGAGGGTCACTGTTCATGCCCGAGCAGATCTAGCTATGCTAACAACCTCCACCCACTCCCTGACCTTCTGTGAGGATGCCCCAGCATCATCCTGCCCTCTGGCCTCAAGACCTTTGCACTGGCTCTTCCTGCTCCCTGCAATGCCCTTCCCGTTCCATGTCATCTCACCGACATCGATCACTCCTCAGCTGAGGTTCACTGCCCCAGGAAGGCTCTCTCGGCACCACAGACAATTCCAGGCTTGGACACCTTGTCCGTGTACACCCCAGGCCACCCCACGCGCACAGGGGAACAGCACATCACAGGATGAGCGGGACAGTGTACGGCCCATCCACGAGTCCACGTACTCGGCCAGGGGAAGCTGATTCCGTTCTGCTCATCCGCACACAGCAAGGACCACGAGTGCCCAACAGGAATCAGTGATATTCAACAGGCGGACAATGAGCGCCAGGAAAATGCGTTCTTGAACTAATACAATGTCAATTTCAAATACAGATGGGCAGTAACTGGAGGGGGGGAGCAGGACAAAGGGCTTGCGGTACATGATGTAAGTATGTTGGCGCATGTATGAATTTGCCTGAATAAAATCCATCCAACTTTACAATCAATTTTTTTAAAAAAAACAGAGCTAGCTGGCTGATGCAGGAGTTTTACCAATACAAAGAAATCTTTTTTAATTTTACTGTCTTTGAATCCAGCCCCCAGCACAAAACTGCTCTTGTGGTCAGCAGTGAAGGGGGAAAAGACAGAACCACCTCAGAAGCAGAACAGGAGGAGACTAGCTCAGCGACCGGGCGTGGGGGTCCAGCCAGCCTCTGCACGCAGGCCCAGAGCTCTGCGAGCTCAGACTGCCAGGTGAGGGGAAGCACGGGGTCTCACCTGCACAAAAGAACTCAGCTAACTGTTGGGCCAATTAAGAATAAGAAAAATAAAGCACCTTATTTCACCTCCATTTATTCCTTCACTGACGCTAGGCCTTTCTTGTGTAGACCTAAGTTTCAAACCAGTATCAACTTCCTTCTACCTAAAGAACATCCTTTAACACACTCTGCAGAGCAGGTCTGCTGGCTACGAATTACAATCTCTGTTTCTGTTCATCTGACAGAGTATTTCTCCTTCACTTGATGCCCTCAACCTTACACCAGCACTTGAGCCCAGGGCCTTTACACGGACCTACATCCCCAACCCTTTTTCCATTTTTTATGTCACTAAACTGTCCAGATTAGACTCAAACTCGCAATCCTCCTGCCTCAGTCTTCCAGAGCATCGACATCACAGGTGTGTGCCACCACACGCAACTTCTTCCTTCACATTTTAATAACTTCTATGGATTTAGAAATCTAAAATGATGGGAATTTTCTTTCAATATTCAGGTATTTCCTGATGTATTCTACTTGACTCTCCTCATGCTCACAGGATTTCTGACAAGAAGCCTGTTCTCATTCCTGTCCTGACTCCTCTCTGGGTGATAATGCTTCAGTGCCACATTTAAAGAAAAAAAAAAACAAAAAAAAAAAAACCTCCCTCCAAAAAACCTGCTCTTCAGCGATTCCGAACACCTCCCAAAGAGGCGAACTTGAGCAATACATTACCTCCCAGGCCAATTAATGATGGTACCAGTGGATGACATCTTAAAAATAAATGTGTGTGAAGGGCCCCTCTTTGGTTTTCATGTTATAATGCACAAAATAATTGCACGCCTTGTCAGCAAAGATTGTATGTGAATCGGATTGTTTATAAGATGTCCCCAGTCTGCAGAGGGTTCGGCATGCCCAGCTGGCATCTGACCCCAGAAATGACAGGCTCCTGCTTTCAGCCCCCCCATCAGAAGCCTCCTGAACAAGAGTATGCAGTTCAGAACCCTGGACCACTTAACTCTTGGTAAAAGCAAACCACTCCCACCCACTCACTAGGCCTAAGAAGAATCATTTCAATACAGAATAGAAAACACTCAATTATTGTAACTGGTTGACTTTAATAGAAAAGGACTAAAACATTATTGAGCTGGACATTGTGGAACATACCTGTAATTCAAACTACTAGGGAGCAAGTTCAAGGTCAACCTGGCCAACCTAGCAATTTAGCAAGCACTGGCCTCAAAATAAAAAATGGAAAGAGCTGGGAATGTAGCCCAGTGGTACAGCGCTTGCCTCGCACGCGCATGGCGCCTCAAAGCAAATGACGAGTCTCATTACTACTGACACATATTCAAAAGAGAAGTCAAGCCTGTCAGTCATGGTTTCCAAGGACAAGAAACCAGCTAGAAAACTGTCATCTTGCAGAAAGCTGTCCTTCGAAGGTGGGTTGGGGAACCATTTGCAAACAGCTCTGCTGAGCGAGGGGCTGCGGCTGCAGGTCAGCGGTAGGTACAGCCTGGACCCAGTGCAATCCCAGCACTGCTCCCATGCCCCTGAAAAAAGAGGATACCACAAAGGCTTAACCCATATTCCTCTCTTATCAGATTCACTTCACACCTCTGACCTCCTGAAGTGCCACCCACCTTGCTCAAGATCACCTTGTATCAGATGCAGGCAGAAAGCAGCTGTGTGCCTGTTCTGCTGCCTCATGGCCCTCTGCCAGGGCCTGCAGCAACCACAGTTTGGCAAGAGGCTGTAGCATGGCAAAATGAAACTCACAAGTAGGCATATCCCCTTGAGGCCACTGTAAACTATGTCACCTGGTTTCTCTTACATGAGAAACACTCCCAACAATCCTCCTGCTTCAGCCTCCCAAGTGCTGGGAATACATGCATGCACCACCATGCCTGGTTTACATGGTGCCAGGATATCAAACCCAGCACCTTGCTTGGCCTTGCTTGACAAGTGCTCTAACCACTGGGCTATACCTCAAGCCCCCAAAATATAAATTTTAAAGAGTGAAGGTAGACTGTGGAAATGGGATCTGGAGATGGGGGAAGAGAGGAGGACAGGGAGGGAAGAGGCAGCAAAAACAAATCAAATATGTCATGTTCACATACCAGTTCCCCAAGGCGAATGAACTTACTATGCATCACCCGCATGCTGATAAAAAAAAAAAATTACAGGAGGCTGGAGATGTAGCTCAGTGTCAGTGCCCTGGAATCAATCCCAGTGAAGGAAAGAGTGAGAGAGATGGGAGAGGGAGGATAGGAGAGAGGAGAGACGGGGCCAGGTGAGGCGAGGCGAGGAGAAAGCAGCAATCAAGGGGGCAGGCAGGCAGTAATAAAATCGACGACCTGCTCATCTGTGTAACAGGTGTATGGCATGGGTATTCTCCAGAGCGAAACCGCTCGCCCCTGGACACGTGGGGTCCATACGTTGACCAGTCCGGACGCCCGCCATAGGGAGCGTGTCCAGTTTCACCTCTTTACGATGCCAAGTACGCTAATCCTGAATTGGAGCTACTGGGGCCAGATGCGGAGGCTGGAGCAACAGCTCAGCTGCTGGGTCCAGAGGTGCATCAGCACCTGTCTTGGGCCCTGGGGCTTCTGCAGGGACTTACCGCGCCAGCTTATGAACAGCTGGCTCTCATCAACCCTGCAGGATGGAGCTCAGGAAAATACCTGTCTCCACAGGCAGCAGGAGGTCCTCAGGTGCCATGGACCCTGGTGGAGACGATTACCTCCCACACAGTAACTGGGGCACAACATGGCCACGCTCACTTCTCTGTTCCACTCCCTCACGATCAGACAGGCCAATGTCACAAACAATCACACCACGAACTGTAAGCATCTGAAAGCTCATCTGTGATATGTGTCCTTCAAGACAGAAGCACCTCAAATTCCAAGACTGCCCAGAACAGGAAGGAAGACACGGTGACAAGGTGAGATCCCTACAGCACAGGGCATGCGCAGGACTCAGCTGCGGGAAGGTGAGAACGGACCGCAGAGGGGGGAAGGGGCACTGCTCTGCTCTCAGTGCCTTACAGGAGACCCTCTCACACGGCCCACAGCAGGGACCCCCAGGCACCTGGCGCCTGTGATGATGGAGATACCCTACGCAACAGCTACAACCCTCATTCCCATAGCAACAGTTGTCGGGCAACAGGCCCTTTCACCTGCAATCAAAGAAAACAGAAATCAAGAAACACTTTCACAGCTCAAAAGTGAGGTCTCAGGAAAAATAAATGAGCTGCTGGCTCCTTGGAAGCCAAGGAGAAGGACGACTCACTATGAATCTGAGTTCAAACACAACGGAAATGTCTTTGGAGTGGGGGAGCTTGCTGAGGACCAAGTCCAGAGCCTGCACAAGGGCCTCCCAGGGCTGGCTACAACCCCAGCCGATCCTTGATTTAAAGCAGGGTCTCTCCAAGTTGCTCAGTTTGGGTTCATACTTGCCATCCTTCTGAGGACCACAAAACCTGGAGGAAGAACAGAGGCCCCGAGAAGCCGAGGTCCAGGCCAGCAAGGAAAAGCCCTAGGCTGGCAGGCCTGTGTGATGCGGAGCCCCAGCAGACCAGGAGGAGTACGAGTTCTGAGGTGAGCCGGGAGGCGGGAAAGTGGAAGCAGCGGAGGGCCAGGGAGGGGAGACAAGCGGCTGAAAAGGAGCAGGGAGTTGAGAGGAAAGTGAGGGGACCAAGGAGCAAAAACGTGCCTTTCCCGGGGGCCAAGAGCTCCCCTGCACACCCGCACCGCCACTTCACGCCTCGGGATGGCACCTAATCCAAATCTTAAGACCTCCTTTCTCACACACTGCTCAGATCTCTTAGCACAATCAGCTGTGAGATGGTCCCACACCACATTTCCAGATGTCAGCTCCGGAAAGGTGCCATGATGAGACTTCGGAGCCAGGCAAGCACCCCAGCTCGGGGACAGTGCCTCCCTGGCACATGGCACAGCATGAGAGCAGGCAATGGGTTTGTTAGAGACACAAGTTTCAGAGAGAAAAATCTCTGCACAGAGAAGCAGATCCGTAGCAGAGGTGTGAATGGCCACCCTTCACTGGGAAGCCCCGGAAGCCGGGTCTGCCCCACTCCGCAGTGTGTCTGAGCTAGGTGCACCCACACACAGGCAGCCAGGGGTGGCTCCAGCCCTCTCACCATGGCCCCAACCCAAGGCTGGCCTCACCACTCCCCTCCAGGGCCACAAAGAGCCATCCCGTTCCCTGCTGTCCCCCGGGCCCTGCAGCCACTGGGACCAGCACACCTCCTGGATTCAAACACTTCCTCAGGCCCCTTTTGCTCTTCCCCGTAAGGTCCCCAAGTGGCCATTCTAACTCTCAGAAAAGGCCACGTTTACCACTGATCCCACTAAAGACCAGGAAACCATGGCGGGTGGTGCTTCAGATGCACGCTCCCGATCACGCCACGTGGCCAGTGAGGGGAGCTGAAGTTTAATTTCTCCTGTTCTCACTGCATAAAATTTGGACAGAGCAGATGCTCCTGAAGTTTACCTTTGTTTTCAGATGTGTCTGGATACCAGGGGAAGAAGGAAGAGACGGAGGGGTAGAGGGAGAGAGAACAAGACGGTGCCAATGAGCTGGTGCTCTGGTCCTCACCTGACCAGCCCTGTGCCCCTCACATCCGTGAAACAGAAGCAGGTCACCCCTGAGACAGACCTGTGGGCAGTCCTGGACACTGTGGAAGGTGTGGCATCTTCCTTCATCAGAACACCAAAGCAGAGGCAGGAGCCTTCTGAAAAGTCCGCTGGGAGCGGGTTCTACCACATGGCACCGTTGGACCCCACTTCTGCCCAGCACAAAACAGACATCCGGAACGACTGGTCAGTTCCGGTCACCTTCTTCCAATTCCAGTGTTCTTATTCTTTTTTTCCTTTTCTTTTTTTATTTTGGTATTGGGGATTGAAACCAGGGCCTTTGCACTGAACTATATCCCTAGCCCTTTTATTTTTTACAATTTTCAGATGGGTCCTTGCCAAATCACTAAATTGCTCAGGCTGGATTCATACTTGGAATCCTTCTGCTCCAATATTCTTAAATAACAAAAACTGTTCTGGGGAAGGGGATACTTTGAGGAAAAAAGCAGCAAAATAAACCAAGAAACACTCCCTCAATAACTCAGAGCTGCCAGGGTCAGCCTGGAATCTTCAGCAACAAACCCACAGGACAGGGCCACAGAACACACAAAAAAAGCTGTCATCTCTTCAATGGAAAAAGCTGGATGTGTTTTCTTTATGTTTATAGAAAAACACACTGAAACCTCAAACCATTTACAATGCACAAGGGCTGCAGAGCCATAAAGGTCTTACATCTAAGCAGAGAAAACAAAAGCCACGGTAAGAAAATATTTACTTGCTCACAAAGTTTACATGTAAGAAAATGTTTTAAGAAAAAAAATGTATATAAAAGGACTGCTCTTTTTTTGTGGGGGAGCAGGAGACAGAGAGGGCAAAGCCGGGGACTGGATGCAGGTGAGTCCACTCTCCTGCCCCTGCCTTTCCCTGCCCAGGTGGGGCCAGGGATGGAGTCACCGGGAGGGCCAAGGAGACCTGGGCCAGTGCACAAAAGCTGGGACCCTAGGCTGGAACACATCTGCAGTTACCCAGCTGCAAAGCCACAGAAAAACGCCATTCCAACAGGTGGTGGCAGCCGTGAAGGCAGGTGGAACACCTGCTTCCAGTGCCCTGTAGGTGAGCAAGTCGTGTTGCGGGCAAGCAGCTCCATGCCTCTGCCCCCTGGGTGGCCTGGCTCGCTGCTCAGCAAAACCTTCAGGTGCGGGCAGCCTAAGAACTGAGGGTGGGAACACCAGACCACCAACGTTCCCATTCACCAGCTCGGGTGCTGGATGAAGGACCCGGCTTCTCTCAGGAAAGCAGCCAGCTGGGCAGCTGCCATTTGGCCTGGCCCCACCCTGGCCTGCCCCTCCCTCCTCGCTTCTTTTGGCTGTTAGGAATTAGCTGACTTTTCTCTTTTTTTTTCCCAAAATGAGGCATACTCCAGGTAGATAACATTGCTTTACCACTCCATGTTATTCTTCTATGAAACTGGCAAACACTGGACACACTGCCCTGCACCCTAGATGGGCAGGGGAACTATAGGGGTTCTGCCACCATGTTATGGCCCACACATCCTGGAGGTGATTCCCAACACACAGCACCAAAGCCGAGGCTGGGTCGGTGTCCTGCGCCCAGTGGTTCCGGGTCAGAGACGAGCGTACACCCTTCTCCTGGGTCTCTGGTTATTCTTTCAGTAAACACAGCGCCGTTCCCAGGAGGAGAAGCCAGCACCTAACCTCCACGTCCAACAGCAGTGATTTCACTAAGCGAACTGTGGGACACCTATGGCAGAGCAGCAGCTGCCGTTCACACCAAGGCCAGAAAAGATTACCTAAAGACCAGCAAAAGCACTCGTGATCTTCCACACGGAAACACTAGGTTACAGAAGAGACTGAGTGACCCCACTTTATAAATACAGCATAGGTCCGGAAGGATGAACACGTCACACAAGGGCACGGGAAAAAGGACCAAGGAAGACTGCCCTTTGGGTTTGTTGTTGGTACTGCAGGACGCAGAATACACTGTACTCTCTTTTTTTCTTTTTAAAAACAAAGCTAAGTGATACCATTAATTTAAAGAGTAAAGTTTAAGTTAAATATCCTCCCACATGCTCACCAGGGACCACAGTCCTCCACGTGGTTCCCAGCAGCCCACGCCGCAAGCTCTCCAGGCTGGAACACAGAGAGCACCACGCCCAGTCAGCATCTCCTCAATCTCTAACCTTACGGGGGACGTGATGGCGCAACACTACAACGTCCCCCCAGTCTCCGGGGCCTGGAAGGTGACTGGACTCTGTGGACACTACAATCATCAGGTAATTTGTCGTGGATCAATTCACATGCTGTTGGTAGGAGAGGCCTAGTTAGAGGGAGTAGCCACTAGAGACAGGACCTGGGAGGGTGTGCTCGTGTCCCAGCTCCCCCTGCTCTCTCTGCTTACTGGCTGCCGTGCAGTGAGCCACTGTGTTCCAGCAGGGGACTTCCGCCATGCCCTTCCACCCATGCCATTGTGCCGTCTTAGAGCTGACCAATCAGTCAGATTGAAACCCTTGAAATTACAATCTACAATCAACCTCTCTTCCTTTAACTGGGTGACAAGTATAGTGTCCCAGTGACACGAAAGTAAGACAGACAATGAAAAGACAGGTTTTATCAACCTGAAGGAATGTTTAGAAGTGTGTGGCAGCCAGCCTTCAAGACAGGGCCCCGTGGTGCTCTTAGGACTCACAGCCCTGTGTTGTCACTGTGAATAGACCTGACCTACACAATCGACAGGCTACTGCAGAGATTAGTCTGCGACTTGTGAGGCCAGCCTCAGGGAGATCAGCTGCCACATTGTGAGGAAGGCACCTAAACAGCCTGTAGAAAAGCCCTGTGGCAAGAAACCAGGGTCTTGGGCTAACAGCCAGCCTGACCTGCCAGCCCCCCAAGCAGGCCATGTGGAAGCAGGTCCTCCTGCCTGCCATACCACCAGCGGACCACAGCCTCAGCCAATATCTTGACTGTAATCTCCAAACATGCCTGGCCTGAACCACCCTGTCAGACAGTCTGAACCCATGAAACTGTAGTACAAAAGATGCTGGTTGTTGTAAGGAAGCACTACTCCTGGGGGTGACCTATGAGGCAGCCATACAGACTTGTGTGATCCCCACAGGACACACCTCCCAGGAGCTGGTGCAGGGTCCTCAGTGCAGCCTGCCAGTGCACAGCCTCTCAGACCAGTCTGTCTGAAGCACCCCAGGAAGCAGAGATGGGACAGCCTGTCACAGCAGCTTAGGGCTGCCCTCCAGAAGAAACACATCAGATCACGTCCCCGGGGACACTGGGAGTTGATCTGGGGTCAAAGGATCACGTGACCCTGGAGTGGAGGCAAACTCACAGAAAAAACTGTCACAGGGGCGATGTGCAATGAAGCACACAGCCCACACCCCTCTGATGTGCTTTTCTGTTCACTTGAACTCTGTGATATTTGTTACTGAAGTCCTCTCCAAATAAAATTATTTTTAACTCTCAGTATTAGGACCATATTTGCAGTGACCTGGGGTAACTGCCCCTGGGGACTGCTCCAGGCAGCTCGTAAGTTAAACAGCACTGTTTTCAGTCCTTGCTCTTGCTTTCCCTTCCATTCCCCTTTTTTAAAATCATAAACTTTTGATAAATACCTCAAGGTTGTCAGTTCCTTTAAACACTGCAAGCAATCACAGAAAAATCGAGAGAGCCAGGCCGCGTCCATAAAGTCCCTACTGCTTCTGTCCCAGCGGTTCCCATGTGCGTTTATATCATCAAATCAAGTCAAGAAACAAAGAAGTACCTGATCGAAATCTACACAGAAATGCAGAAATTCAAAGAAAAAATTTAAAAACTAGAATTCAGAAATTCAATAAATACAAAACAGTACAAACTTGAAATGTCTGATTTCATAATTTTAAAAGAAGAGAATTTTGGCAGCTTTTCCCCAGTTGCCAATATTTTTGAAAAGATGATTCTGAAATGGTTTGCATCGTAAGAATAAGCAGGGTTTTACAACGGTAAATTTTAAATAGAAAGGTATCTTCTTTTGGGCCAGAGTGACTAATTTGACTTTTCCTTAATACCTTAACACTTCAATTTCCCAAAGTAACAGGCCAGATTTATAGACTAACCATCCCCAGAGAATAACCCTTCTTAGCAGACAATCTTTCCTGAATAACAAGATTTCTAAACCAGTTAAAAAATTGTATCTTCTGATGTCTTGGCTGGAATTAAACACTCTTGATAACCTGTAACATAGTCAAAGTTGCAGGTACCACCTCCCGCCTTCCCCTGCTGGATATGTGGCGCCTCCCAGACAGAGCTGCTTACCAAGACCAGGCTGAGTGTCCACCTTGCCAAGAACACCTGTCTACCAGCTGATTCTTGGTTTACTATAAGAAATTTCTTATTTAAAGAACAATCTAACAAACATTGAGCTAAGTGCTCTCTGCTGTCAACGTATTAAACTTGCCTTACTCTATACGTGGCTTAGCTGTACTCTAAATCGAAAAATATCTGAATGGAGGGTTTGATTTCACTTTGGTTCCAAAAAAATTTTTTTAATGGAGTAAATTTAATCCGATAAATATTGCCAGAGTGGTTGTGTAGGGTGCCTAGCTGACATGGACTCCAGCTCCACTCAGACACCAAATTAACCCTACAGTCACTGAGACTTGTGTTCTGACTCCCAACTGGAATTCATCTATCAGACAAAGCATGAGTACCATTTTAGATATGAACAGGTACAAGGAGTTAAAACTCTTGTAAGGATGAGCAACAGTACTTCTAAGAAGCCACACTCTTGTCTTTCTAACCAACAGTACTCTACAAAGGTCAAGAATCACAAACTTGACTGAAAAAATTTTCATCACTCTAGTCAAGACCTTCCCTTGCAATGTAAGCACAGGAACTGGTAAGAATCAAGCCCCTTCCACCCACGCCCACATGAGATATAAAAGCAGTAACAGTCACTAAAGAAAATGTGACTCACAGATACATCCTGCCACATGCTTTGATTATAATGTACTTTACACCAGAGAAGGGCAAGCCCGTTATTAACTCCAAAGGGTTAGGAGGGTAGAGAACAGAGGGAATATATATATATATATATATATATATATATATATATATATATATATATATAAAGACTGATCAATCAATCTCAAATGGGTTAAGACATCAAAGACAAACAAGTCACAAGAAAAACTTAGAGGGTTAGAAGAGTGGCTCAGCAGTTACAGTGCTAGTTTAGCAAGCACTAAGTACCCAAGTTCCATTACCCAGGACCACATAAACCAGGCAACGTGGTGCACCCCTGTAATCCCACAACTTGCGAGGCTGAGGCAGGAGGATTTCCCTGAGTCCAGGGCTGGCTTGGGCTCCATAATGAGTTCAGGACCAGCCTGGGCTACTAAGTGAGACCCTGTTTCAAAAAAGAAAGAAAGAAAGAAAGAGAAGAGAAGAGAAAAGAAAAGAAAAGAAAAGAGAAAACCTAGAACTTGAGCTTAGCGGACAAAGTGACCAGCAAGGCTATCGACTGGCCTCACAGATGACCACTGGGCCTGGAAACCGCGTGGCACTACATCAACAAGCTGCTCCCTAAAGGCAGGTGGCCTGTGGACAGTCAGCTCCTTCCACTATACAGACACCACAGAGCAGGGAGCGCTAAGGAGGTCCACAGATCGCCATGCTTGGCACATGCGATAGAAGAGAGGAGGGGGGTGCCCGTCGGAAGGCAGTGTGGCCTCACCTTCTGGCTCAGAAGCAAGGGACCTCAGTACAGCACCCAGGAAGGGCAGTCATTAATTTTGCAGTATTTCTGGCTTATACTGAAGCAAGCATTTCATTTACAACCATAAAGGTACAGCTCCAGATCAGCTAACACAAAGTCATGGTCTGGATCCAGAATGTCGCCCAACAGACTCCGGTGTGAGGGTGTTGTAGACATTCCATGGATTTCGTGTGCTGTTGCGGGGAGGGACTTGTCGAGAGGGGTAGATCGCAGAGGGTGTGGCAGATCCCAGAGGGTGTGGCCTGGAAGGATAAATGCACCTGCCCCTAATTCCTGATCCTTCCTCTTACGATTCAGCAAACAGTTTCTCTCCTGCTGGGCCTCTGCCCAGCCCTTCCACCTTGGCTGACCACCCATGAATGGCCTGAGGCCTTCTGAAAGTTGGAGCTAAAATAAACCTTTCCTCCCTTAAACTGTGGGTATTGAGTATCATGTCCAACCACTGAAAAAAAGTAACTAAGACATACAAGAATACCAATTAACTTAAAGGAAATTGGAGGTCACTGCAGCAGCATTCCCTTACCTTTCTGTCACCAGGGGCTGGTTGTATACAGGACAATTTTTCCACAGGCCTAACAGGCCACAGACCAGTACTGGTCTCTGGACCTGGAGTTGGGGACCACCGCACTGGTGGAGCCAACATGTTTCCCAACAGTGACTTAGAAAGTATCTGCTTTAGGCATCGGCAGTCTGCCTGTGGATTCAAATGTTCAGAGGGGGCGGCAGACTCAGTAAATAAACAAAGACCTGCTGACCTAATCCTTTCACCATAGTGACCTTTCCCGAGTCTAAACATCTTCAAAATGCTGAGTTGCAATGTAAGTTTGCAAACATTGTCATGAAAGAACAATCCAGGAAGCATCTTTTGACCCAAACATGGAAATAACCTTTTTTGTTTTAAGTTAGTATGAATAAGCTTTCCTATGACTCTTCAAGTTCAGGTGACCACTCAGCTGTGGCACGTGACGTTAGCTTCGTGTCCAAGTGTGAAATCATTTAACAACAGTGCTGAGGCAGCCAACACCGTCATGCGCTCATAAACTCTCAACAAGTTACTGGTTCTCTTTTTAATTCTATTTCATTTTTTCAAGATAGGATCTCGTTCTTTGTAGAGCAGCTGATCCTGGACTCACTGAGTCACCCAAGATGGCCCTGAGCTCTCAGGAATCCCCCTGTCTCAGTCTCCCACCATGCCAGCTATCAATTCTGCTTCTTGAGCCAGTAACTTGGCTTCTCGGAAAAGCCATCTTTAAGGGGCCTTGACCTGCGGTTGGTTCCTGAGTATTCTACAGCTGTAAATGGAGCCCTGGTATTAGCTTCCCTGGCCTATAGCTCCTGCCTCCAGGACTACAGGCATAGCTCAGTGGTTAGAGCACTTGCCTAAAATGCACAGGCCCTAGATTTGAGTCCCTAGAAACAAAAATTAGCTGGGGTGATAGCAGTCAGGAGGCTGAGGTAGAAGAATTGTCATGTTTTCAAGGCCATCCTGGGCTACATAATGAATTCAGGACCAGGCCTACAGAGCAAGACCCAATTTCAAAAAAAAAAAAAAAAAAAAAAAAAAAAAAAAAAAAAAAAAAAAAAAAAAAAAAAACAGAGGAGATATAACTGTCCCACATGTCATCAGAAAGTAAACAAGTAAGTCCTGCCAAAATACTCCTTTTAAAACATCTGTTCTAACAGCAACCAATTAAAGTGATGACAGAGCCTAGGAGCAGTAAAACAGATGACCGCACCGGGGCTGTTTAATGCCACATGTGCTCCATCGCCAGGCAGCAGGCGGCTCTCCAGCCTGCTCTGGCTGCAGCCTCGTGGTTACGAAGCCAGTGCTTTAAAGAGCAGCATAACTCAGATGCAATCGGCCAAAAACATGGAACGGCTCTGCGCAGAGAGCGCCAGACAGAGGCCTTGAGAAATCAAACAAGGCCCTTCGTGAAGGGGTGAGATTCAGTCAACTAGAGATCAGCTAAAACCTCGGCAGGACCGCAAACCCCTCAATACCACAAGGCTCCAAGTGCACCTCTCAGTAAACAGCTGCTGAGGAGGACAGCGGATGTCAGCTGGGCCAACTCCAAGTCTCGGGGAAGAAAGTGGAGGGCAGGAATGGGGCCCCTCCAGAGGAGGGCGGGAAGAGGGCCCGGGTGGAGGACTGGCCACAGAAGCCTGCGTGCCCCGCAGGGCCAGGGCATGGTCTGAGGAAGAACAAAGCACCTCTCTGCCCCAATTCCCTGAGGGTGTGACCACAGCCACGCAGCCAGCACACAGGACGATCTGCAGCGTTGCCGCGCTGACACGCATCAGAAGAAACGACACAACACAGCGCGTGGCAATGCCACCAGCAGCCCGACCCCCACTTCCCACTCACAGACATACTGATGATGACAGCGACCACACTGTCCGACACACGGAACCCTCAGGAACCGCTGGGAACTGGTGCTCAGCGGAGTCCTGGGCCTGGCAGCCTACGTGACGCCTTCTGGAACACCTAGAGGAAAACTGGTGCTCGATGGCCCTTGTTAGAGGTAGAAAAGAAACACCTGCCAACAGGAGGATGGCTGCAAAGCCCCTAAACTCCACAGCATGAGAGTGGCAAAGAAACCCAGACCCGCCTCCATGAGGCAGGCGGGGCCAGAGGCAGGGCCACCTGGACGGGGCAGGAATGGCTCCAGGCTTCCTCACCAAACAAGAGCAAGGGGCACAGCAGAGATCGCCCCTTGGTACCTGGGAGCTCATCCCACTTGGCAGACCACATGGCAGCAGACTCAGCCCAAAAGGGCACCTCAAGGGCACACCTACAGTGCACAAGTTCTATCCTCAAGGACAACAGCGGCTGCCATCTGCCTCTGCCAAGCCACACCCAAGACACACTTTGCCCACAGGAGTGAACTGGTGGGACAATGAGGATGGGAGGGGGTGTCACCTGGTGTAATGACCATGGAGGACACACATGGCATCCAGCCCCAGGGCCCAGACACTGGTGTCCTCCCCTGGAAACCAGGTGTGTCCAAACTCCAGCTGGCTGTTATTTTTATGTTTTGGTTTTGGTAAGAGGGGGAAAGAACTGTCTTAGGCCACATATAAAACACATAATATCCTCTGTAAAATTTTTCCAGCATTAAAGGGCAAAGCTACAGCAGGCTTCAGGACATGTCAAAACTTGGAGCCCATCTTCGGGATTACACTTTTACTCCAAAATCGTTCCGGCAACCCTGACAGCTGCTCTTTCTCACAGCCCTTAGGAACGGGCTGCCCTGTTTACAGTCCATACCTTTGACACCCTGACCTCCCATAAGCAGGCAGCCAAGGGAAACCCAGCACTCCGCACAGATTGTCGCACGCTATTCTGTAATCAGGTAGTACTTGGCACACATGTCTCCAGCAACAGCCCAAAGTGTGTTACAGTTTCAAAACATAATTCAAAAGTAGATAATGAAAACTAGTACTATAGACAGCTGCTATCTTAAAAATATAAACACATGGACAAACATATGTTGTACTGCTCAACAGTGTTACAAGACCCAAACACAGGCATGGGTACAGCGAGCTATGGTAAAAAGCCATGTTTATTTTCTCAGGAAGAAGAAAGAACTGGCAGCCACCAGCCCCACTCTGTGCAGGTGCTTCAGAGAGGCGTCCTGGCCATCGCCGGGCCGGAGGCACTGCTTCGTTGGACTATGCGCGCCAACTGGGCGGAGGCGGCACGTTTTATTCCCCTGATGTTCTGCATTTGATGAGGGTATCCGGCAGGTCAAGTGGCAGACGTGGCAGCAACAGAGCCGGAACAGAGGACGGGGAAGAGACAGGGCACTGGGATCGCAGGATACCAGATCCCCCGAGCTTACCAGCGGCTCACTGTGGGACTCCAGCAGGAGTTGGGCTCCGTAGCAGAAGACAACTGATTTTAGTAAGAAAAGACAAGTGAGGCTAGGCACAGTGGTGCACGTCTGTAATCCCAGTACTTGGGAGGCTAAGCCTGGGCTACATAGATCAGGAATAGGCTGGACTACAGAGCAAAGCCCTGTCTCAAACTAGAAAAAAATATTCTTTTTAGTTTTTAAACAGAATTTTTTTAAAAATAAAAATGAAATGACAAGCGAGTAGAGTTCTTAATTCAGAAGATGGTGACCAGTTAAGTGAAATGGGCAGATCGCTGAAGACCCCCTGGCTCGCGGCGGGCAAAGCATGAACAAAAACCCTGGCCCAGCAGCAGAGCAAACCGGCTGCTATGCACCCATGTCTCAGTTACTTTCCCATCGCTGTGACTCAGTACCCCAACATCCACAATTTAGAGGAGTTATTAGATCAGTTTCAGAACGTCACAGTGCATGCACAGCAGGCCAGCAACAGAAGAAGCACACAGCGGGAACAGAGATGGAGGAAGGCCTTCACAACGTTGTAAACAGGAAGCAAAGGCAAATTCCTGAAGAAAGGCAGGAAGCATCATCTACCTTCCAGGTCCCATCCCAGTGATCTGCCCTTCTGGGTCCAACCTCAGCCCTCCACCCTCCAGGTTTAAGCCCACACCACACGCATGTAATCCAATCCACACACATGCAGTCTATAATCTGCCACATGCCTGGCTTCCACCACACACCTGCAGTCCACAACTCCAGACCAGGCCCCAATCTCCTACCAGCACATGGCTCCATAGGTAACCTAAAACATCCAAACACATGAGGCTCTGAGAGGACATTCTGGATCCAAACGACTACAGCCCAGCAGGCTGTCACCTCCAAGGGACACATACCCTGTTAAGTGTCACCCTGTCCTAAGTAAGCAGAGAAGGCAGCAGGTGCAGGGAGTCCCCGAGAGCCCACCCTACCTGGCCCATCAGCAAGCCTTAGCTCTGGAAAGGTCCGCTGGGGACAAAAGGACAGTCCCTGCTCCAGAAGGAGCAGAGACATCTTTAAACCGCCCGCCTTCTGGGAAACACCTGCCACAGACGAGGCGCAGGCCTGGCTCAGGGGGTACCAGCTGCTGTGAACAAATACCCACAGCCATCACGCTGCAAGACTGCTATGTTAACACAAAGAAAAACCACCTGACAGGCTAGGGGCACTTCCAGGACACTGCAGGGCTGGTTTTCTTTCCAAATCTGTAGTGCACAGATCCCTTTGGCATCCCCCTCCCCTTCCCCCTGTAGATCCCACATCCACTTAGAATCCTCATGCACCTGCTACCAGTCAGGACCAGAGGCAGCCCCAGGGCCTCCCGAGGCCAAGGTAGATGGATTCCATTTGCTGGCGGCCGCTCAGCCTCCTGGGGCTACTCATGCAGCAGCCCCTCCCTACCCGACATGGTCTGCACTTGGAAACTGGGCACCCGTCCCTTGTTTCCTTCAACTCTGCGTTCATTTACAGGGGGTGGAAACTAATGTGCTTTTTGGCTCACAGAATGAGAACATCCTTTGATTCAAATGCATACAAACTAAGTCCTGACTTGAAGCAAACAAACCTAATTTATGTTCCATGTTGCTTTAAAAAAGAAAATTAAGTAGACAGAGTACCATCGCTAAAGGATATCAGCCTCCACCTAAAGAAGACAGAAAATGGGAAGAAATGATACCAAGATGACGAATCACACTGAAAAGCAAACATAGAAGGAAAGACACTAGCTCCTACAGAAGAATTCCAAGTAAGGAGTGTTGCCCGACTTAACGAAATCCACACGCCCAGTTACATGTGAAGTTCACACTGCAAGGGATCTACACTACAAATGAATCCTCCTTGGGCTGGAGATGTGGCTTGGGGTAGAACACTTGTGTGGCATACAGATGGCTCTGGGTTTGGTCCCCAACACTGAAAAAAAAAAAAGGTCCTTGTTCATCTTGCAAGCCTACAAATAAATGTATATAGACTGGAGGCACAATCAAAAATATGGGACGTGCTCAAATTCTTTAAGTTATTACAGTAAAAGACACAGTGCCATGAATTACCCTCAGAATCCTCCCCCGCTTCGACCGCCCTTGTGCCACAGTCCGGGCCACTTTCTAAAGCAGTTCCGGAAGTCCCTTTCCTGTCTTCATGAGGTGTGACCAAAACGACAATGCCCATTTGCGGCGAGCGCCATCCAACGGCAAAGCAGGCTCATAACCACGGGGGGGGGGGGGGGGGCACGTCCTTGTCTGCTTCACCCACCACACCAGGACAGAGCGACTTCCGGCTCTTCCCGCAATCAGAATGCTCGTAGAAGGTCCACATCTTACACGACCCAGGACGTGGAGTCAGCTGTGATGGCACAAATGAAGACGCTCAGGAGAGAGGACTTGCAGGGACTGCTCCAGGCAGCGGCAAGGACCACAGGTCGAGCGTCAAAGCGAGGGGGAGGATTCTGAGGGGCGCTCCTGGCGAAGTGTCCTTTCACTGTCATTTCTAAGGACACATCATCAATCACGGATTAACAATGCCCTTCTGACCCAAGTAGCGGAACCGAAGGGGCAGGAAGCAGAGACAGGACATGTCTTGGCACAGCCAGGGACCCACTCTCCCACCCAGGTCACAGTCCTGACCCCTGTTCCAGGACACACTGCCCGCTGCTCGAAGGACTGTGAGACCTCAACCACAAAGAGAAAGTGAATTTAGCAGCAACTTCATCTCTCTGATCTGTAACTGGGTTATCAAAAGCAGCTGGTTCTGCTCAGCACTGTGACACAAAGGCCAGAACTGACCACATGGCTTTTGTGTATCTAGTTTTCAGCAAGGAAGAAATAGTCACATGTAGTGACCCATCCCTGGAATCCAGCCCTCTAGGAGGCTAAAGCAGACAGATCCCAAGTTTGAGCTCAACCTGGGCAATCAGGTAAAGCTTATCTCAAAAAAAAAAAAAAAAAAAAAAAAACCTGAGGATGTAGCTTGGTGTGAAGACCCTGAGTTCAATTCCCTCAGCCACCATTCATCAATCAACAAAAATTAAAAAAAAAAAATTCAGCTGAGCTGGAGGAATAGCTCAGCAGCTAGAATGCCTACCTAGCAAGCTCAAGACACTGGGTTCGATTTCCCAGCACCACACAAAGCCAGGCATGCTCGTGCACACCTGTAATTCCAGCATTCAGGAGGTCAAGGCAGGAGGACTGCCGTGAGTTCAAGGCCAGCCTGGGCTCCAATACTTAGTCTAGGACCAGCCTGGGCCACCGAGCAAGACCCTGTCTCAAAAAAGAAAGAAAGAAAGAAAGAAAGGAAGGAAGAAAGAAATTAAAAATAGAGGCAGAAGAGGGGATATCTGACTTCTTTCCTATTCTTAACCTTTTGAAGATGATTGTACTTGGAGGCCCACTCTCTGAATCTGGAGCACCGGATTGTTGTCTACTGGCCAGCATTTTGGGTGTTTCTAGAACACTGCACTGAACCCCCAGGAACAACCCGCATGTGCCTATCTGTGTACTCCAGGCAAGCATGCCTAAGTAGACGGTTTGGTTGAGTTATCTCTGCTTCTAACTGGCAAGTGCCCCACAGGCAGCTGCCCCAGTTTGCCCCATCAGCACTGCATCAGAATGCCCATCTGGTGACTCTTGCCAATAAGCTTAAGAGTATCATCAATTTTTTTCATTTTTACCAAGTTAAATAGGAAAAACAATGGGATATTATAATTTACATTTTCTGGATCATTGAACAGACCAAAAACTTCCTCAAATCTTAATGTTCATTTTTATTTCTACTGGGAATTACCTGTTAATGGTTTCTGTCCAGTTTCCCATGGCTTTTACCTTTTTTGCTATTGATCTGTATGTGCTCTTCCCAGATTCTAAATATAAGTACTATAAGTACTTTGTAAAAGAGTTCCATGAACGGAAACATATAATGTCTACGGACAGGGGAAGTGTGGCACACAACGGACAGTACCAGCAACCTGCCTCATCTCCACCTCAGGTCTGCAGACTCCAGGTTCTCACAGGGAGCTGCAACCTAGGTCCTTCACAGCACCACTCACCGCAGGGTTCCTATACCTAGGAGAACCTAATGAGGTCACTGATCTGACAGGACGTGGGACTCAGATGGTTACATGAGCAATGGGGAGTGGCTTCCCATTCTGGCCCACCAATCAGCTCTTGCTGTGTACCGAGGTCCTAACTGGCCATGGACCAAGGGTGAGGGACCTCTGTTATACAAGCTAACTTAAACTTAAGCAAACTTGGGCATGACCTTAAGAGGAGAAGGCTTAAGTGTTTTATTTCAGGTTGAAGTGATATAACAAAAAAAGAGCAGTCACATATGATGACTAGAAAACTATACACATGCAGAGAGGGAGGAACAAGTGTGTGCAGCCTGGAAAGGGCTGGGCCCACACCTGTCCCTCGGGCATTTACAAGGGACACTAGACCAAAAGTGAACACTGATACTGGGCACTGCACCAGCCACATTCTTTAACCCTGACCAGGATCTGACCCACCAGACCACATTCCAGAAGAAAGTGGTATCTGTTCTCTCTGCCAAAATAAATTTCTTGCAGGGTATTATGGTTTGGATCTGGAATATCTCCCAAAAGCCTCATACATTCGGACACTGTGGATTATCTACGGATTTCATGTGCTATTCATACGTGACAGGAGGTGGGGCCTAGCTGGGAGGTGCAGATCAATAAGGGTGTGGCTCGAAGGGTATCCCCCTGCCCCAGCTTCTCCCCAAGCCCTCTGCTTCCTCCCACGATGCTGTGAGCAGCTGCTCTCCACCAGACCCTCCCACCATATGACCACTTCCACTCACCTATGAATGGCTGAGACCTTGGAAACGTGGGCCTAAACAACCCTTTCCTCCCAAGTGGTGCTGGGTATTGAATCTCAGCAATGAAAAAGTGACTGAGTTGCAGGACATAGAAAACATCCACTCTGAAGTCGTAAAATCTCACATTTTGAGCTACCTCTTACAGGTTTTCTTTCTTTTTTAAGAAAATGTATCCATTAGAACATCCAGATATCTTAAACAGAACTACAAAAATCCAGTGCTGTTTCCAGGGCTTGCCAGGTTCAAGACACCACTCAAAGGCTTCGCCTCCTTGCTGTGCACAGAGCCAAGTGACCCATCTGAAGGCAACAATGCCAGGCCCAAGCATCTGGCCCACATAGCCACGCCTTCACCTGCCAGCCAGTGTCCTGCCCTTAAATAGGCAGGTCAGCTCCATGGGCTCTACCAAAGCTTTCTCCTTTGAGGTAACATGGTTGTGTCAACAAAGATAATCTCAGTGAAACAGAAACATTCAGAAATCAGTTGTGTCTAGCCAGAGCTATACGAAAAAGGCAGATCGCAATCCTCTTCCCCTTTTACTTCCTGCCAGGGCTACCTGTGTACTGACCTGGGTGACACCCAAACTGCTAACCATGAATGGCACTGCCACTGAGGAAATCGAATGTCACTGTTCCTTCACTTCAGGAAACAAAGCCAAATTTCACTGGCATGTGCATCAATTCGTATGCATGGCCCATCCTGTAGGAAAGGGCCATGTGGTGTTTGCCCAGCCTCAGACTGCCCCTGCGGCCCAGGGTCCCCTGGGGCGATGACTCAGGGAGAGGAGGAACAAGGGTGACACTTAAGGTAAGAGATGCAAGAGACAGCAAGACACCTCCATCCGTCCAGTCCCCAGACAGGGAGGCTGGTGACAAATGCTGGAGAGGGCGGCCGGCGGCCCGTAAAGGAGATCCCTGACACTGGGCATACTTCGGTGAGATTACCTTCCACCATGGGCAACTGACACGTCTGAGTCTGTGTGCCGTGGCACCAGCATGTCTTAAGACGACAACCCAATAGTGACACTTCCGTTCAGAAAATCATTAACCTGAAACTTGTGAGAACAAAACAGACATGTGAGAGGGGACAAGGACATCGTAAAATCTCCGCAGGCAGGAGGCAGGAGCCTCGTTCTCCTCGGTCTCCTCAGCCTCCCTGGGCCGCTGCTACTCGGCAGACACCGGCAGACACCAGCAGACATTCCTATACCTATGCGCATGCCATGCTGTCTTCCCGTGCTATGGAAAGACTGAGAACCAACCAAACGCCCATCATGTGGGGAAAAGAAAACACTTTCTTGGGGCCCACGCATTGCCCGGCTCTGTGCTCTGCCCACGCTTTTGTTTTTCCAGCAGGGCCTCAGTCACGAATTTCACAGGGGACACCTCAGAAATGGGCTGTTTCTGTGATGGCCAGGGAATGCTGACACAGGAAGACAGGCACGCGGCATTCTGCAATCACATCTCTCTACTTACGTGGGCTTGGAGGTTGCTAGAATACAATGTTGAAAAAATGAGTGCTTTAGAAAAGTTGTCATAATTAAACTAGGCTGGCCCTTATAATATTAACAGAAATTATCATACTCAGTGGGTAACGCAAGAAAACTAATTCAGGCAGATAAAGCAACTGGTCTAGTAGGGGCAGGATGAGTTGTTAGGGGATTAGCATGCTAGTCTCCTAAAGTCACTCACGTAAATTCCGTGGTAAGTGATGCTGTTTGTGTCTAGATGAACTCAAGGGAGTTCACGACCTTGCTGAAAGACCCAGCAAAGCCAACCGGGACACACTCCCACTGGACCCTCATTTCCATCCCTGGATTGTAAGCCCTAAATTTCTGGGCCCTTATTCTATCGTTGCTGAAATTAAATTTAAATGGAACTTCATAACATAGCTAAACATTCTAGTAACCCAAAGAACTCTTCAAAAATAATTTTGATGTCCTCAATTACACATCAAAATAAAATACAGAAACATAATTCATAGTCATTTTCCACTTTAAAATTATAGTTTTGCCAAAAAATGTTAACACTATTAATATTGACTAATGTCCAAAAAAAGTTATTTTAACACTGAAAGAAACTTATTTCCAAATTATTCTTTTATGCAATAAACTTGTTTCTCCCCCTGGCCTGTCAAATGCAGTATTTCAAAAAAATAAGATAAGGTCTTGGAGCTGGACAGTGGATTTTTAACTTAATTATTCACTGTATTTGTTGATCACACCCATGTTTATGAAAAGGAACTCAATGCAGGTGATTGTCCAATTTTTACAAATGTGGTCATGGATCAAGTACAGGAATTAATCTGTTACTCGAGGCCAGTGAAAACACCAATACCTGCTGGAAGACTCCTATTCAAAATGCAAATGTTAAGTCGCTTGTTTTTCTAAAACACTGTTGTAAGACTTCCAGGCTGACTGATCAGAGAAGCAGACACAGTGGAGGTCTTGTCCCACGAGTGCCAGGGCTTCTCCTTTGTTATGCTGAGCTGAGTTAGAGCCAAATGGACATGGTTCATCTCAGGCCAGCGCTGATGAGCCCCGAACGGACAGGCCAGTTGCACCGTTAACACACAAAGCCCCTCTCAACATCTGACTCCCATCAGGGCACAAGACTATGGCTGCCAAGTTCCCAGGAGCCCCGGTGGAGACGTCCACGCCACCCTGGGGTGCAGGTTTCTTCTTGAGAATAAAAGCCTAAGAAAAGCAGCACCAACAAAGAGCACTGGGCAGAAGAGCAGAAGGCCCACCTCCTGAGGGACCCCAGGGCTCCAGACTGCAGAGACCCACAGGCCACGGAGCAACACCGCCTCCTGCCATGCCACACCCAGACTCAAGGGCTCTGCGACCTGGCCAAGGTCACCAGTGATCAGCCCAGCAATCCCGGGTGCCCAACTCCATCCCTACATTGGGCCACTCCTCTCTCCCACCTTCAACCCCTCCAGGGCCTTCACTAGGGAAATCAGGACAGCGGACAGAAAGCTCCTCAGCACCTGAGCTTTTCCATCTACTCTTCCCTCTAGCCCAGGACAGGAGACTGAGCTCAGGGCCTGCACCCTCAGCTGCATCTCCAACCCATTTTTACGTTTGATTTTGAGACACGGTCTCATTAAGTCACTGAAGTTACCAAGCCTGGACTCGAACTTACGATTCTCCTGCCTCAGCCATCCAGTGCTGGGATGACAGGGCTGTGCCACAAGTCCAGCTCTCCTGGTATGTCAGGTAAACAGTGAACTCTAGACAAGAAGAAACCCCTTTCCCTCCACACACAGACTCTGACCACAGCAAGGTCCAGGCACACTAGCACATCTCTGCAACACAGGAAGAGCCTTGTTGTTTTCAAGCCCATGGTGACATCTTTCTTATACAACGGGCCTTCCATCCTTTGACAGAACAGATGCCACAAAGAAGCCAGCTCTGACCAATTATCAAGGGCCTCAGTAGCCACAGCACCTTGGTCCAAGGTGCAGATCTCAGGTGGCTACCCCACTCACGGCCCTTCTTCAAGGGCCCTGCTTCTGCCTTGGTATCTCCCAGGACCTTGGTCACAAGTGAGGCCTCTGCACAAGGACGAGAAAGTTTTCCATGGACCCAGAGGAAGCAGCACTACTGTCATTAACGCAGCTCCACCTCAGACCATTAGGCCTGGGACTGTCACAGTGAGCACACGTGCAGTTCACAGCAGCGCCGGTGCTTTGAGCAGTGGGAAGTCCTGGACACACAGACACAGCTTCGTGTGCTGACCATGGCTGCTTACCGCCATGCGGCCCAGCTCCCAACAGTAACACTCTGTGCCCACTCGGTAGCACAGGGGGGCAACTGAGATTGACTACACATAATTTATATTTCAAAACACCCAATGGAAAAGTGCCTGAATGTCCCCAGACACAAATAACACACACATGCAATGACCACAATGCCAGCATCTGATAACTTAACCATGAACAGGACATATGCCTATTGGAATGTCTCACTGTAAGCCACGAAAATGTGCAACTACTAAGGGTTAAAAAAAAAAAAAAACAACACCATGAAACATCCACCAAGCCAGGCTAGTGGAGGGTTCACCTTCTCGGTGTGGAGGGGGATGGGAACTTAGCCCAGGCAGTTCTGCCCTGTAGGGCTGAGTCACAGCACTGGCCTCCCGGCCTCCTCCTCTCCCTGTCACTTTCCAGCCCTCAGCCATGTCGGCCTTTCTTCCTGCAGGCACCCAGCTCAGCAGCCCTCCACCCAGGTGCCCTGCGCTGCCCCAGCGCCCACGCTGAAGCAGACTCCACCCTCACAGCAACTCTCTACACCTGCTGCTATTAAAATCTTTTTTATTTGGTCTTTTTTTTTTAATCTCTTTCCAAACCCGGGGTTTTCACTCTGAGGAACATCCCCAGCCCACGATTATTTCTGATTTTGAGACAGGGTCTCGCTAAGTTGCTAAGTTGCCCAGGCTGACATCAACTTGCCATCCTCCTGCCTCGGCCTCCCAGAGTGCTGAAGGGCCTGCATCACCAGGCCTGGTTTCAGCCCTGTTTGTTTCCTAACACTACCACAACAGTACATCCACTTATGTCTGCAGGTTTCCCTTCCAGACTGCCACACAGTGTTGGGGCCACGTGCTTGCCCAGCCCACGGTGGCCAGCCCAAGACCACGTGATGGATGGGCTGACGAGCAGACAGACAGCTGGATGTGTGGGTCGATGGGTATGTAGGTAAACGAACACCCCAACAAAACAACAAAGTCTAAGCACCAGCTTTTACGTCACCAGGGAGGCTGCGCCACACCCACACAGTGGGGCTGCCACAGCAAGAAGGCCTCGTGTGGCCAGGCGCTGCGGGGCAGCGAGAGTCAGGCACCTCTGAAAGGGACCCTAGCGAGCGGGGAAGGCATCCACGGGAGCCACGCAAGAATTCGTTGTAAGTGAATGAGCTGCAAGGAGAAAAATTGTGATGCTTATTCAAGAAGGAGCCAAAAGGTCCAGGGAACTCACCTCGGACGCACCGGGGAAAGCTCACAAGCCTCAGAGGCGCCAGCCTGTCACCAAACACAAGCCCTCGGCAATGCCCCACGTGGTCTAAATGGAAATGACCATCCACCCATCTCTCTACCCAGCCATTCACCACACTGCACGTCTGCATGCTCGCCTGCTTGATTCGTGGTCCTGGGAACAGAGCCCAGGGCCTTCACACGGAACCACATCCCAGCCTATTTTTATTTTTTTAATTTTAAGAGAGGGTCTCGCTAAGTTGCCCAGGCTGGACTTGAACCTGTGATCCTCCTACCTCAGCTTCCCAGACTACTGAAATGACAGGCCTGTGCCACAAAGCCTGGCTAACCCGGAGCTCACACACAGACGCCAGGGCGCTGGTCGCCCTGGGTTTTACCGTAAAGCCACAAGCACCTCAGCAGAGCAGCAAGGCAGGCCGCACGCAGCCCCACACAGCTGAGAGCTGGACGCCACTCTCAAGTCTGCAGAGGCTGTACTCCGCAACCCACCTGGCCCCTGGTGGCCCCGGGCCAGGCTCGTCACTCCTGAGAAAGAAGCCATCCCACTAGCTCACGCCTCAGCGTCAGTGGGCAGAGTGGCCCATCGTCAGTCAGCACCACACTGAGCTGCTGTCACTCATGGGCGTTCCCCTGACACATCTGTAACTGTGCTGAGAAGGCTCCTGGCTCCAGGGACGTTTTCATCAGGGGAAGGGGTGGGAGACAGGCGGTGAGGGATGACAGCAGCCTCCAACGCGAACTCAGTCAGCCCGTCGGGTCAGCCCGCCTGCTGGCAGCTGCAGGACCAAGGTTGCAAAGTATTTTTAGGTCTGTGGCATTGGAACGGCAAGGAGAGAGCAGGGTGGTCAGAAGGAATCAAAGCTGGTAGCAAGTGAAAATGGCCATGGCTGGTATACCCTGGCCCAGCAGTTCCCAACTGTCAGTGTGTTCACAGAGCTGAGCACGTGGAGACCTGGCTGGGGATGCACATGGCCCCTGGACGGCCAGACGCTGAAGCCCCGCAGTCCGCCCCCAGGAGCACTGCCACCAGTCCCTGACACCCTAGGGAGGAGGAACATACGATGCTGGCACACAGCAGCCCCCAGGCCCTCAGCAACTGCGCCTCTCTGGGCCTTCAGCAAACATGACAAACCCCCAGACACTGAGAAAAAGCCTATGTGGGCGCGCACGCGCACGCACGCACACACACACACATACACGGGGCTCACACACCGTGGAGGATGAACTACAGAAACCTGTGAGCCGTGAGAGCCCCCAACCCTATTAGCACCCCATGTTTCCATCTTTACCCCCCAGAGCCTAACCAACCAGATAAACAGATAAGCTCACACTCCTCTGTCGTCAGACCACACCTGACACTAGCGCCTCAGCCGCCTCTCTGCACAGGTAAGTGTTCCATCTACTACACAGACCTGTAAGGCAATTACAGCAAGAGCTGCATGTTTTTTATTTCTGTCACTTCTGGATCATTCTTCTCTCTCCATTACTAGTGCAGATGTTTGAACAAGGTTTTCTATAAAAACCACTGAATGGCAGGACATTTTTCTGCAATTACCTATGACTCTGAAGCTCCTGATAAATCTTCTTCAAACACTTAGGATTTCTGACTCCAATCTTGAATGTGTGTGATTACATTATTGCCATGTTTAATATATAATTCCAGGCAAAGAAACTTTACCTCACTTTCTTGGGGATTTAAAAGGATGTCATAAATTGGGTGTGGTGGCACACACCTGTAAATCCTGCCACTTGAGAGGCTAAAGCAGGAGGGTTGCCATGAGTTCAAGACCAGCCTGAGCTACATAGATAGTTCAGGACCAGCCTAGACTACACAGCAAGATCTTATCTCAAAAAAGAGGGGTGGGGGGGATGCATGGATGCTATTAACCTAGGTCAAGACAGGAAATAAAGTCTCTAACCTTTAAAGGTATTAACCCATCAGTGTCCTGAGAGATTCCATTCAAAGCAAAGCTAGCAATGCCTTCATGCCAAAGGTAGAAGAGACCAGTTTCAAACTTACTAACCAAATTCCAAACTCAGACAAATTCTTAATTTTTGCAATTCCACTCATACGAGCTATAGATTTAAGGAGTTAAGATGGGGCCAACAGGCTAGCTAATCAGTCACCTTATGGGTCCCCAAGCAAGGACGGGCACATGTGCCTTGAAAGAGCTTCTAAGTCTACAGTGACTGTCAGACATGTGGCAAAGACCTGTAAACCCAGCATTCTGGGAGGCTGAAACAGGAGGATCCCCAGTTCAAGGACAGTCTAGACAACTTAGAAACTTAGCAAGAGGGGCTGGAAGAATAGCACAGTGGTTAAAGCATTTGCCTAGCAAGGTCAAGACCCTATGTTCGATTCCCTAGCACCACGTAAGCCAGGCCTAGCGGCACATGCCTGTAATCCCAGCACTCAGGAGGCTGAGGCAGAAAGAGTACTGTGTGTTCAAGGCTGATCTGGGCTCCATAGTGAGTTTAGGACCAGCCTGAACTATAAAAGCAAAATCCTGCCTCCAAGAAAGAGAAAGAAAGAAACTTAGCAAGATCCTGTCTCAAAATAAAAATAAAAATGGGCTGGGGATGTAGCTCAATGCAGAGACTAAGCTCAATTCCACTGCAGTACCAGAACAAATGAACATACAAAATCTAAAGAGACCCAGGACAGCCATTCACATATAAAGAAACCAAAAAGCTAACAAAAAGCCACCCAGGATCACTCTCAAGAAGCCAGCCAGCCTGAAAGTGGCCACAGAGCTCCTGCCCCTCCCAGCAGTCAGATATTCACACAGGAAGTGGTCCTTTCCAAAAGGCCTGCCAGGCCCTGACTCTGGAGACACAGCACCCCTACTAGCAGAGGCCCCGAGCCATCCTGCCCTCAGCAGCAAGGCCCGCCATCACACCCATCTGCTGCATTAAGGTGACAGCTGCAGATATCACGTGGGACTCCCAAACACTCCTGTGGCCACTGGGCTCCCAGAGCCAGGTCCAGGCACACACAGTAAAGCTGACCGAAATGGGAGAATCGGGGGTTCAGTGAAAAGGGGAGTTAACGTACAATCAGCAAACCACCTTGCACGTGGTGGGTCAGCACCCTCTCAGCTCCTCCTCCACTCTGCCTCCACCTGGCAGAAGCCACCTCTAAGACCCCTCCTGGATGCAGAGCCCCCAGCCCTGGATGGGCTGCCCCAGCCCCCAAGGGCAACCAGATGAAAGTGAACATCTAAGGCCTGGCGCAGGGACAGTCGCTGGCTGGCGAGCTGAGGACAGAGAGGAAATCGCAGGGCAAGTGAAGGCATCAGGTAGAGCAGTGGAACATGAAAACCTCCATCAAATCAGTGGCCGCCACCCCAGCGCCCTGTCCACGAGCACACGCGCTGCCTCAGAGGTATGCACTTAGAAGGTTCCTCCCGGAGGCACGTCCAGCCACTGTGGCCGGCACAGACCAGGACAGAACCACTCCTGGCGACACTGTGAGGCAGGTGGGCACGTCTGTGACCTAACTCCTGTCCTCAGCAGCCTTCCTCGCGAGGCTGTGCTGGGGGAGGGTGTATGCAGGGGGACAAATCCCAGCCTGAGACTGGGAACCGGAGTGCTGAGTCTCCCTGAAGATGAACTCACACCCACAATGATCGGGCTGCTTCCACCACACGCGACAAGGCCACGGCTCTACCTGGCTTCTGCCACGGCTGCCACATGCTGTTCCCTTAGGAACTGTGTCCTTCAGAGCAAGAACACCGCTCTCCATCCACAGCCTCTCGCAGTGGTCCCACCTGCTGTGGGACCACACAGGAGCTGACTAAGGCGATGGGAACGCTGCCAGGCGGCCGGTTCAGGAACCAAGAAGCAGTCCAGCTACGTTTGCCAGGCACCTTCCCCAGCGGCAATAGCACTGCCAGCCAGCACTCCCGGTTCTTGTGGGAAGCAGCCATCTGAAAACTGCTGCGGGGCTCAGGAGGCAGGACACCTGCCCCACATGAGGGAGACCCTGGGTTCCATCCCTAGGAGCGCAAAAGGGCAATGAAGAGAGAACACGCCACCCCTTCTTCTCGCCCATCCAAAAGGTTCCCCAGAACCTGAGCCTCCGCGAGGCCACACAGCACAGTGGCTACAGTGACACTGGCCTTCTTCAATCTCAGGATCCTCAGGGCCACACAGCCCCCGTCTGAAAGGCAGGATTCCTGGTCGGGTAACACCCCTCCCCCCAGGTGTGCTCCTGGGGCCTGGCAGTACCCAAACAAACATCACAAGTGGCAGGGGCAGGTGAGGAGCAAGGGGACAAGCCATCAACAAAGGCGGCACTGACAGGGAAACAAATCGGGGTGAGCAAGTGGCCTGGATGTCCAGGGTCCCCAGGGACCGAGAGGGTCAGACAACCTCGTTCCCCAAATGGGTTACCCAGAACTGAGCCGCCAGGAGCCCTTGACCTGTTCTCAGACCCGAGAGGAATAAAGAGCAGGGACAGTGTGGGGAGAAGCGGAGAGGAGTCACAGAGGAAGAGGAAGAGGGGGGAGAGGGAGGGCCACAGACACCACCAGGGAGGGACCGAAGAGCAGAAGAGCCGGCAGCTGGCTAACCACCATGGGAAGGCGCAGAACTGGCAAGAGGGAAGAGCCGGGCCTGGTGGCCTGGGACACAGCAGCTGTCCTGCGCTGCCTTTCCTGTTACTGGTGTTGGCATTTAAGGCACACATTGTGCTGAATTTACCCACATGACAGGCCTGAAGGCTACACATCACCACGTACCATGTTATGCATGCATAGAAACACACTCCACATGCACACTGACCACATACACACATGCAGACACCCATACAACTATACATGGTTCATTTGTGCAGGGGGCCTACAGAGCCAAAGTAGCCAGTTATCCATAATGCAGAAACACACTGAAAGAACCATTTTTCCAGGACATGACTATAGCCATGTGGAACGCAGTAGGCAAACAGTACTCAGAATTAAAAGCTTGCTGGATAGGAACACATTTCCCAATCAGCATGATGAATTTGGCTGTGCCCTTCCTACCACCGCCAGGAGCACCAGCCCTCCTCCAGCCTATGAGGAAGGGGACGGCAGTGTGGCCCGCTCGCCCGGGCCCCTTCCTCTATGCTCACTGCCCGCTACTGAACCAGCATACAGACACTGCGGACTTCTAGGAGCGGGAAATGGGTGCAAATAATCACAACTGCATAATTCCGGTAGGTAAACACAAATCCCCTTTCAGGATTCAGAAACACCTAGAAGTCATCTGAACCTACTAGGTTCACATGGTTTGTTAGATGTGTTAAAAAGTGCCTATTTGGGTTCGTGTGCTTTCTTTTGGGCTGTTTGACTTCCATATCAAATGCATCTCAGGCACACAACAGTCCATCTGCACACGCTCACCACAGCCGCGGGGCTCAGGCAGCCCCGTCACCTATCCATCGCCTGCCTCTCAGTTGGCTATGCCCACGCGTGCCAAAAGCATCTAGTCTCCTCTCTGTACACAACACTAGTGCACGGGGTGGAACTAACCGCAGCCTCATGTTGTAGGCTATCTGCACAATTATTCACCCACGGGAAACACGGCAGCCTCCACCTAGGCCAGCAGAAGGAGGGAAGGGTCAGGACCAGCCTGGACTACAGAGCAGGACCCTGTCCTAAAAGAAAAAGAGAAAGAAAAACGAGGACAGTCACTGAACAAGCCTGAGACGCCAAGGTCCAAGGCACTACTCTAACTGCTCTACCAACCCACGAAAACATTCAGAATGAACACAGCCTGATTAAAACTCTCCTTGAAACAGAGTTAAAACAGAACAATGCACCAAAAAATAAATTAAACGCAGTCATGATCAAACAAAGCCAGGGGTACGACCGAAGCAGGAGACCCGAAGGTGCACACTCCGGCTGTCCCATGGGCCCAAGCACACACAGCTCCGAGGGCAGCAAGGAGGCTGGAGGCCACCATGGACCCCCGCAAGGCGGAGGCCACAGGACCCATGCACACATCTTCACAGAGGAACATCCTCTGAGGGTGGTGGAATGCAGGGAGCGAGGGAGGGAGGGAAGGCACTTGCCAATGGAGAGATCTGGCATATTTGGAAACGAGTACGGCACTAGGGGTGTAGCTCAGTGGTAGAGCACTTGCCTAGCACCCCTAAGGCCCTGGGTCTCACCCCCAATGCCATAAAGAACAAATGTAAGAAAGCCAATGGGCCTAAGATGGAGGAGTGACAGTGAAGGACCAAGGAACCTGCCTGAGAGAGGACAGAGGCGTACGTGAGGCTGCTGACAGAAACAAGGGAGGGCTCCCAGTCCCAGCCAGTGTGGCTGCACAGCTGTGACCCTGCGCCACACGGGCCTCGCCCTGGTTTACCACTCTGTCTCATCATCTTGAACTTCCTCCCCTTCTCCAGGCACACTGGCTTGTTCTCTGCGCCAGCACATTTCCCTGGGTCCCAGCGAGGGCATCTCCACTCCCAGGAGAGCTGCTGAGAAGCAGCAGCTGCTGCTCAAGGAACTGAGGGACACAAGGAAAACCACCTTGTCATGCTCGACAGTTTGTGAACAAGGGAACCCCATCACTTCCCACTGGGCCCCACAAATCCTGGCAGAGGGCAGCCTCGGCCCAGGAAGGGAGCTCTGTGGCTGTGGCAGGAGGGGCTGCCAGAGCAGAGTCAAGGCACCACTGCAGAGCTTCCGGCCATGACAAGCAAGAAGACAGACACAGCAGAGAGGCCACAGCTTCCCATGAGGGAGACGCCAGGGATGCCAGGGATGGCAAGGTCAACGTCATCCATAACGTGACCAGTCAATGCCACACCCCCTGTGACAGGGCACTAAGCAGGGCACGGAGCTACTCCTGTGCCACCTGCCGCTCCTGCCAACATGACCCCTCAGTGTGATCACAGGCGGCCCGACCTGGGCATGCTCCACACAGCACAGCCAAGTGCCTGGGAAGCGCCTGGGTGGTGAAACACCAGAACCATCACAGACAGGGATGTCAAAGACAAAACAACATTACATGCCTGTGGAACTCTGCATTATCCTAGAACACAAAAAGAATGTTTTAAAAAAAAACTAAGATTTGCAACATAGTTCACAGTCATGTGTCAGTATCAGCTCCAAACTCTTGATGTCACCATGGTCACGCGAGGCACTAAAACCAGAGGAGCCATTAAAGAATCCGTGGGAACTTTTTTTCCAATTTTTCTGTACGTCTCAACCTATTTCAAATCAAAAAAGTTCACATTTTCACATGCATTTTCTCATTTGTGATTTTTAATGTTCACAGTAATTCCAAGTCCCTCCACAGCCACCTCCAAAGTCTGGCATGACTGCATGGGCCACATTCCTAACTCTCATCAGTACAGAGTCCACAACAGAGAGTGCAGGTCTGGTCCCCGAAAGTGTGGCTTTGCCTAGCAAGTGCTACATCAAGTGCTACCTACTGAGTTTGATTCCCCAGCACTGCAGAAACCAGGCCTGGTGGCACACGCCTGTCATCCCAGCACTCAGGAGGATGAGGCAGGAGGATTCCCATGAGTCCAAGGCCAGCCTGAGCTCCACAGTGAGTTCAGGACCTGCCTGGGCTACAGAGCGAGGCCCTGTCCAAAACAAAGAAAAAAAGAAAGCATGGCTTTGTGCCAGTCACGACAGCCACACGGCCCCACTTTCCAGCGCCCAGGCAGGGAGGACGGCGAGGGCGGAAGGACAGGGAGTCCCTGCAGTCCTGCTCCTCCACCTCCAGGTCCCAGGGCTCTGTCAAGTGGTATATTCATGGAAGTCTCTGAAGTGTGCTAAGCACACTGAGATCACACCAGTTGCAAGGACTATCAACATGTCTCTTTTCTCTAATTACATTTTTTTCCTGAAAGATGACAGTGCTGGCGGCAAATCCGGGTCAGATATTGCTTCAGAAAGATGAGGATGTACAAAGAGCCTCAGGTGGTGCCTCCACCCACACCTGGAACAAAACCAAGGCAGCTAGCCAGCCCCGGCGGCTGGACATGCAGGGCTGCTGCTCTGCTGCCATCCAGTGGCAGAAGGGTCCCATGACACCTGGCCCCAGGAGCAGAAGCCCAGGAACAGAAGCCCAGCGGCAGAACTGGCTAGGAACAGGACATCTCCATGTTTTCACGGTCAGCCGCCTGCTCAGGAGCTACAGTGCAAGCACACACCCTTGGGAGAGGAAGTTGGAAATACGAGGTGGGGGCGATGAAACGCCTTGCACCTCCAACTGAGGGTGGCGCCAGGGACTGCACTGAAGCCAGGCCATGGAGCAGAACACAGGGGATGGATCACGTCCCTCCCTTACCTGCTTTGGGTCTGAGGCAGCAGCACCAGGAGTGGGGGACTCCAGTTCTATGGTCACAGGACCGTCGTTCTGAATGTGCACCTGCATGTAGGCACCAAACTTGCCATCTGGAAGAATAATGGGAATCATCATAAGAGGCAGAGGCCATGGGTGGGTTCTAGAGGTAGAGACCTCACTGGTTCCTGAGCATGCGTGGGACTGGGAATCGAATCCAGAGCCTTTACGCTGAGCTACAACCCTAACCCAATTTTTATTTTTGATTCTGAGACAGGGTCTCCCAAAGTCACTAAGTTAGCCTGGCTAGACTCAAACTTGTGATCCTCTTGTCTCAGCCTCCCAGAATGCCTGGATTGCAGGCCACCAAACCCAGCTCGCACTGTTTCTAAATATGCCCAAATCTTTCTAGCAGGAAGCGCCTACCCGCCCTCCCTCGACTCTGTGCTCAGAGGACTCCTCTGTTAAGATGCGCACGGTCTACACAGCACTGCCTCAACAGGATGAGACAACCACGGAGCAGGTCCCACCAGCTAGCCCAGGACACAGCGGCTGAGACCAAGAGGAAGGGCACAGGCACTGCTACATGCCCAAGAGACAGGGAACAGCCGACATGCGAGACAGAATGGGTGTAATGGAGGGAGGTAACGTGGAAGGTCCACCTGGGCTGGCCATTACAGCACCAAACCCAGGCAGGCCACTCTGTCTCCATCCCCAAAGGCCACTTGGCTCTCCCAGAAGGCTCACGCCAGCCTCATGCCCTGGAGTTTCTGGGACACCAGACTCCCCATTCTAAGTGACCTCTGTGAGCTTCTGTCCCCACCACCACAATCCCACAATCTCTGCTGCTGCTTCTTCGCTGTCCAGTTTGTTCCATTTGGTGACCCTTAATCTCAGAAGGGGTTCAGCAAGACAGGTGCTCCAACTGTGGGTTCTCTTCAGCCTGCGGCCAGAAAGCAGGACTGGAAATTGTCCTATCACTAGAAGCATCCAAACCAGTCACCTGTTTTGGTTTGGTTTAGTTTGGCTTTGGTGGTCCAAGGGATTGAGCCCAGAGCCTTCACACTGAGCATTAAATCATTAAATTGTCCAGGCTGAGTTCAAACTTGCAATCTTCCTGCCTCAGCCTCCCAGAGTGCTGGGGTGACAGTCCTGTGCCACCAGGCTCTGCTTGGCCACCATGTTTACAGGCAAGATTAATTCGGTTCTCACTGAGGAGCCAAACATGCCCAACTATTGGTGCCTCTCAGTGACCTCCCATCAGTCTACTGTGATTGTTCAAATCAACAGTTTTTGTTCTATCCATGTCAGACTAGCTAAAAAGACATCAGCTGGAAGGAAATCATGTGCTTAATTGCATGCTAAAATTACAGCTGCGATTAGTTGCAAATTTCAGCCTCTGTTCTCCTCCAGGAAACTGAAGCCAGAATTCAGAGGAGAGAAGGTTTCTGACCTTGAATTTCTGTTGCCAGATATGGCACATGCTTTGCTCTGGTTTTCATTCCAAGTAACAAGAAATTTATTTTCTTTTCCTGTTTTTCTTCAGTTAAGAACAGAATTATTATCTGAATTTCCATCTGTACACACAATAAATCCAAAGACATGTTTTAAGAGGTCTTTTAAAAACAGTGACATTTTTTCCAAGCCAGATCAAAGGGTGAAGTCCCCAAGAAAAATTATACTGGCCAGGGAAAAGAAACACAACCCTTAAAATAAAAGACAGATACTTATCTACATATCTACGAAATTACATCTGGGCTACGATGGTAATAAAGCTGTTCTTAAACACAAGCCTCAGTGTTCCTTTAGACAAGAGCAGCAGGATGGGCACGTGCCAACATGCTGTGCCACGTGCTGGAGGCAGGAGACATCCCAGCTGGCGCCCACGCAGCCAGAACAGGCTCCGGCAGCAGCTGTAGGGCATGCTGGCCAAGTGCAGCATCGCACTCTGGAGTCCTTGCTCACCTTCCAAGGCTGGCACCGCCCACCAACTGCTACCACCACTCGCCAAGAAGGATCTCAGCATCAGCCTATGGTGCGACAGCATGAACAGGTCCAAAAGCCTCAGCCAGCAGTGGTAGGGCACAGTTCTTGGCACTGTGGATGACTGTCCTGGAAGCCAGCGAGCGAAGGGAGGACCCACCAGCACGCGGGTGGCACCAACCAAGAGGCTGCGGCCTGGATGGAATCGAAAGGGAAAGCAGCAGCGCCCTGCCCTTTTGGAAGAGCTCCAGCCTCCACTATGGCCTCTGGACACTGACCTCCGAGGCGCACTGGCCCAGGCCGCTCTCCGGGAGCTCCCAGGCCTTAGCCCTGGCCCCCTGCTGCAGCCGTGACACGGCTTGTCCTGCAGCTTCCCGCTGCTCGGGCCAGGTGGCTACTGATCCCCGGCTCTCCAGTGTGCGGATGGCCAGCGTGGGCTCTCCTGCCTTCGATCCTGCCAGTCTCACTAAAGGTATCCTCTCGCATGACTGTATGTATCTCCTGCTGGCTTTATTCCTCTGGACAGCCCCAGCCATGTAGGTAAGGGAAACCAACAATGGGATGGCACATGCCTCAGACTACTGCTCACCTGCAGGTGGCAGGCTGAGCACTGGGCTGAGCACAGGTGTTGAAGTCCTGGGTTCAACGCTACCACAAAGACACAAAGTTGTCTCTGTCTGCCAGGCTCTGCCAGGTTCTTGGCTTCATTTTGACCAGACCATTCTACAGGAGGTCACAGGCTGCCTGGTCTTCTGATGGAGGCGCACAGGAGCTGCGCTGGGTTACCCCACTCCCCACCCCAAGGCCCGGAGGACCCATGAGGACACGTGTGACACATCTGAGGCACAGCTGCTGGAGGCACCCAGATTCCGCTGAGCACAAACACCTTCCCCTGCAAGCAGTGAACAGAAGCCAGGGCGATGGCTTCTGAGCTCACCAGGCCTGGGACCTGATGAGAAAACTACACTTCTGTGATGCGGAACGTGACCTAGGAATCCCCCAGGACCAGGACAAGGGCAGAGGACTATATGCAGAGTCAGGGTGCGCACGCGCGCATCAACATCTGGGCTCATTTGTTAGAAAATGCGACTAAAACACAACTGAAGTAAGGAAGCAGGAGGAGCCAAAGAAGCCACACAAGAAACCACAGGACGACGGAGAGAAACAGCGACAGTAACACTCGGGACACGGACGCCAAGGGCAGTGGCTGGTGGGGCTGCCCAGGGCTCACCCCTGGGAGAACACTCAACGCTCGGACTGAGGCAAGGGGAACCTAGAACTAATCCCAATGGTTAGTTAGGCGGGCTGTGGCCCTGGGCACAAGGTCAGCATACTCCATGAACAAAACCCGTAAAATTACCTCCCAGGAAACTTGGGGACCCAGGTAGCAAAGAGACGGACTCCACGGGCACCGACGAGCAGACCAGAGCCACGAAGTTGGGCCCACACGGTAAACTCATTAAAACAGACAACTCTTGCCAGGCCCAGTGGCTCCCAGCTGTAACCCTGGCACTCTAGGAGGCTGCCTCAAAATAAAAACCAAAAAATGTGGGTGAGTGTGAAGGTCCTGGGCTTAAACTCTAGTACTGAAATTTTTTTAAAAATCTGGAGATGTAGCTCAGTGCAAAGGCCCTGCCTGGGCTCAGTCCCAGCAACGCCAATATTGAAAAGACTAGTAATAATAATTCTTACATCATACAAACTGGCTCAGACCATAGAAAAAGATTAAAAGTTTTCTAATCTATTCTGCAATGCTTGCATTACCCTAATGATAACATTGGACATAAATATTAAAAAAAAAAAAACAGGCCAATTTCTCCTTGGAAAGCGCATGCGAAGTTCCACATGGCCACCTGGGAAATCTTGGGGCACGCGGGCCCAGGGAAGGGGTAATCAGCGAGGCTCACGCTTAGGAAACACATTTACGAGTGAACACTTAGAGAGAAATGTGGCAGAGAAAAGCAGCTTCCCTTCCTGTTTAAAAGTGGAACTTCCTTGGAGAGCAAGGACAGGGTAACTGACTTTCAAAAGACCAGGCAGGAGCCCGGTAAGGTGGCACACCTGTAACCCCAGGAGGCCGAGGCAGGAGAATCACAAGTTGCCTGGACAACTTACAGACTGAGATTCTGTCTCTAAGTAAATAAATAAGCAGATAAATAAAGTAAGGGCTGGAGGGAGCTCCGCACAAAGGCCCTGGGCTCAAGCCCCAGGACTGGAAAACAAAAGCCCCACTAGGCAGGGACCTCCTTTCCCTGCAGCCAGGGGACTTGCGCTCACCTACCAAGCAGCAAAGCAAGACATTGTAAAAGACAGGCTGCTGAAGCAGGCACCTGAGGGACCTTGTGGACCACACACGGGGACAGAGAGGCTCACAAGGCTGCAGATCAGGCCATGAGAGGCAAGACACCGCAGAGGACAGCAGGGCAACACAGGAAAAGCACACAGTAGCAGGATGCCCGGGCACCAAGGCCCCCACCGCAGGCACTGAGGACAGGGGACTCCTACCTGAGCACCCCTACCCAAAACAGAGGGCCATGACCCCAGCGAGAGGACATGAAGCAGACAAGCCGCAGGGGTGGAGAGGAGCAAGCAAAAGGGGCTAGACCTAGAGCAGAACAGGAAATGCACCAGCAATGTGGGACAGAATTCTAGATGCACGCTGCACTGGCGGAGGAGAATTGTGGGAACACCACCAGCAAGATTCCAGGTGAGTCTACAGTTATAGAGTTTAGTTATCATGGTTCATATCCTGGCTTTGATAACTGTACTATGCAAGGTGTGATTAAACCAAGCCCAGAAGCACAGCCTGCAATCTCAGCACCCAGGGAGGCTGAGGCAGGAGGACTGCAAGGTCACCAGCCTAGGCAATTAAGTGACTCAGTGAGACCCTGTCTCAAAATCAAAAGTAAAAACAGGCTGGGGATGTAGCACAGAGGGAAGGTCCAGGGCTTAAGTCCCAATACCAAAAAAAAAAAAAAAAAAGGATATAATCAGTCAAGATTGAGTAATGTATACTACTACATAAACTTTCCATAACCCTAAATTGTTTTAAAATAAAGTTAAAAATATCAAGAATTTTTTATTATATTCCATGCAACATTCTAGCTGGTTCAGTTGAGAGGTTTGCTGTCTAAGCCACTGGAAGGCTGGTATCTTCCCCGGCCACGATGGAGACCACCCACAGGGACAAGCTCTGGCACAGGGAAGGACTGGCTTAAAACTGAAATGACGGGCTGGAGGAACAGCTCAGCAGCTGAAACTCTTGCCTAGCAAGCTCAAACCCCTGAGTTCAATTCCCCAGCACTACATAAGCTGGGCGTGGTGGCGCATGCCTGTAATCCCAGCACTGGAGAGGCTGAGGCAGAAGGAGTGTTCTGAGACCAAGATCAGCCTGGGCTACATAGTGAGCTCAAGACCAGCCTGGAATACAAAGCAAGAGCTTGTCTCAAAAAAGGAAGGAAGGAAGGAAGGAAGGAAGGAAGGAAGGAAGGAAGGAAAAATAAAAGAAAAGAAAAGAAAAGAAAAGAAAAGAAAAGAAAAGAAAAGAGAAAAGAAAATTCTCAAATGACTGGGAGAACTCCAGGCTAGATAGAATGAGGGAACGAGGTGTTAGGGTGTAGCTCAGAGGTCAAGTGTTTGCCTAGCATGTGTGAGGTGCTGAGTTCAACTCCTGCAAAGGAAGGAAGGGAGGGAAGAAGGGATGGAGGGACAGAGAAGGGAGGAAGGAAGGAAAGGAGGAAGAGACAGAGGAAAGGGAAGGAAGAAGGGAGGGAGACAGGCAGGGAGGGAGGGGTAATACAGAAGGATTCAGTGAAGACGCAGGAAAGAAGGGTTCAAAGGCTATACCACTTCAACCACCCACTGGCTCAATGAAGTCGAGCTAGAAGAACATAAAGGAGAGCCATGTGCATCATCAATATTTCGGAACTAGGCCCCGAGTCCCTCACTCTTGCTGAGTGACTCAGACTGCCCTCTCATCTTCGTCACCACATGTCCTCTGACTGTGATGCTGGGAGACAGGAGTCTCTTCCCACCCAGGCCTGTGTCTTCTCTACGATGCCGTCCCTGTTTCTTCAAACTGAGCTGCTATAATGGCTCCACAGGACGGGAAGAAAGAGCTGAGCCCACATTCCTGAGCAGAAGGGCAGAGGGAGCTCCAGAAAAGAGACAGAAGGGATGAGGGAAATAAGGACAGGAGGGACAGCCCGGGGGACAGAGCCTGGGCTCAGCCCTGGCCACTGTAACCAGGTACCCATGACATTTAACTTCTGTTAGGGGAAGGTTTCAGGACACACTCATGTGGTCCTGCTGCTCTCGGGCCTGTGGTGAAGGAAACTGCTCACCCCATGGCCTCACTGCCTCCCACTGGGCCCCACCTCCCAGCAGTTCCCCCAGCTCCCAGGAGCACCTCAGGCTGGGGAGGAAGCCTTTAGCTCCAGGGCCTCAGGGGGACACTCCAGATTCAAACTAGCAGGAAAGGACGCATAGGTAGGAGAGCAGAGCCAGGAGTACAGAGCCTGTCCTCACCTCCTGGGGCCCAGGGACAGTCGCCACAAACAGGGCTGGGGGGGGGGGGGGGCAGTAGTGTGTGCATGGCCCTGGGTTCCACTGAGTACCTACTCCGCGAAGGGGACTCTGTCATTACCACAGGGTCACAAAACCACCAGCAGGCTAACGAGACTGTCCCTAAGACAGCCACAGACGTGTATTCAAGGTGGGGCTGACAAACAAGCACAGCAGTTAGAGTTCTTGCCCAGTGTGCAAGGCCTTGAGTTTGATGCTCCAGCACCACTTAAGCCAGATGTGGTATACACACCTGTAATCCCAACACTCAGGAGGCTGAGGCAGGAGGATAGCTGTGCGTTCTAGGCCAAGGGGGGTACACTGAGAGTTCAGGACTAGCCTGGACTACAGAGTGAGACCCTGTCTCAAACACAAAAATAAATAAATAAAGTCAGGCCCAGTGGCGCGATCCAGTCAACCCGGCACTCTGGAAGGCAGATGCAGGAAGCTCACTGGAGAGGCTGAGGCAGAAGGCCGGGGAAGATACCACCCTTCCAGGGGCCTTCCAGCTGAGCGCAAGCAGTTCAGGAACTTCCTGAGACCTTGTCTTAAAATCAAAAATAACAATGGGTCGGAGATGTGGCTCAGACTGAGGGCCCTGGACTGGATCCCCAGCAACACTAGAAACAAAACAAACAATAGAACAGTAAGAAAATCACGGAAGCGAATGAAAGAAAAGGGAAGAACTAGCTGAACGCGTTAACCAGGTCAGGCCAAATCAGCCGCGCGTCTGCATCAGCGTCCCACGCCAGGACGCCAGAACGCACGCAGCTTGCCCGCATCGCCACACGTGGACAATCAAAGCACCATCCCACCGTGTAATTTGCTAAATTTATATTTAAAATAATGACTTCGGCAGCCCAGGCCTCGCCAAAGGCCATAAAATGGAATTCTGCTGAAAGCCCACTCTTGCTGCTAAAAGGATTTCAGCAGTAAAAAGAGCAGAAAATTAAACAAATTCACAGAATTTAAGTAGCAACCGCAAAGCAGAAACTAGCCATGGCTCAGGTCCTGGCCGCTTCCCCATGCGTCCCCAAGCTGCAGATGGCCTGGAAACACTGACGTGCCACACAGGGCACCGGGTGGGACAAAAAGGAGCCACACCCCTCCCCAGGTGTCCATCCACATTCCTCTGGCACTTCGATGCTGGGACAGATGAGACCTGGCAGAGAACACACAGGCCGATCTTCCGAAAACGGTGATGTCTGTGACCTGCTAAGTGAGGCCAAAGGTGACATCCTCTTGCACAATAACAAATGGCTCGGCACCAGCCTGGCTGGTGCACGCCTGCAATCCCAACACCCTGAGAGGCTGAGGCAGGAAGGTCACACTAACAGCCCAGCCAGGGCACCTTCTAGGAATCAAGCAAGACAGTCTCAACATCAAAAACGACAATGCCCTGGGATGTAGCTCGGTGTGAAGGCCCTGGGCTCTGCGCCCCACACGGCAGGTGCCAGAGCCGAGAGCACAGGTCTCTCCTTTCAGCCTCTCCATTCAGTATTATGATTATTCTTTTCCTGAGCTCTAAAAATAACGCACAGTTGGCAGTGACACAGGGAGGGTTAATGCCTCCCGCCAAGGCGTTTTCGGGATTCGTGTGAAGGCTGGGGTCCTGGGGCTGCAGGGCCGCGCCTGACCAGCTTCCTGGCCAGTGCAGTCTCAGGGGTCAAGGAAGTACCTACAGCTACGGCTCCCGCTGCCGTGGAGGAGGAGCTGACGAACATGTGCCGTAGGGCTTTCCTCCACAGCAGGAGAACCCAGCCCCAAGGAGGAGAGCCAGCAAGTCTTCACCTGCATTGCCAGCCACCCCTCGCCCCGCCATTCGCATGCCCTCCTGAGCACCACCTCCCATCAGCCCCCAGGTGGGCCAGCCCAGCGGTGGAAAATCAAGCTCAGGGCTCCTGCAGACCGCGCATTACAGTGAGCTGCATCACCACATCACTCTATAGCACCACTCAATAGTGACAGAAATAAAGTGTTCAGTCAGCAAAATGTGCCTGAATCTTCCCGAAACTAGCGCCTTCCCTGCCCTGGCTCATAGGAAATTTTTCCTCTACAAAACCAGTCAGAGGGAAGAAACCCTGTGACAGTCCCTTTAGGGGAGGGTGAGTCCAGCTCCACTTGGGCAGGCTGCAAGGCTGCTGTGACCAAGGGGACATGGTAAAGGGCAGGAATAGCCTTAGGGCCTGGCACTGCCATCTCCTGCCTGGGAACATGGTTTTCACAACGCTCACTCTGAGCCAGAAATCCGAATGGCCTGAGCCTGCCTGCTGGAAGGAGCCAGCATGTGGCTGTGGAGGTGAGTGGGGCAGCCCACCATGACGCAGGGGGAGGGGAAGGGGCACCAAGGCCACCTGGGAAGGCAGGTAGGCAGGGAGGGGACAAGTGCGTCCCGGGTACACACAGGCAACCAGTAAAGGCACCCCAAAGGGTCACACACACAACGCTGGCCCTCTCCCTGGTCTCCCTTTCGACATCACCCATGTCGGGCCTGTGGCTCATCAATGCCCAACTCCAGCCTGTGTGTGACTGGCCCAAGAGGGTCAGAGAAGTTGGGGACAGACATGCATGGAAAAGGGGAGAGATGGCAATGAAGAGACACTCCTGGCAGAGGGAATGCCAGTAAGAACGTGGATGCTGAACGGGAATGTCTGGGGACAGGGCTGCACCCTGTCATCTCCGGGGCTCCCCGCAGGCTTTCCACAGTGAGCACAGCCACGGCCTCAAAGCAAACCAAAAGGCAAAGACGGTGCACAACCCACGCTACACCTCTGTCCCCTCGAAGGCTGCAGGAGAAGTAAGGCCAAGAGGGATAACAGTGTGCCCCTGACAGAACCGTGAGCTTCCTGACAGTCCAGGGTACTACCTGGAAAGAGATTCGTGGAAAACTGCATAATTCATGCTGCCTGTTCATAAAAGAATGATCAGATGTAGGTTCCAGGTCAAGATGGCAGCCAAAGAACTGAGCTGCAGTCTCATGCACCCACTTAAAAAGTTGAGAATTTAGTCATAAAACACCTGTTCAATATAGCTAGGACAGGTTGGAGCACCCCAACAACTGAAAGAAGACCAGGGGAAGATCAGAAATCCTGAAGGAACATCGAAGGCAGAGGAAAAAAACCCAGCAGCCTAGGAAACTGCCCCATGCCAGCTGCAAACGGCAGGAGCCACAGGCATCTGCAGACGGAGGAAAGCCCACATGTGGCCCGGAACATCTGACGGAGCTAGGAGAAGCGCCCCAACAACTGACAGGAGGCCACAGGAAGGTCAGAAATCCTGAAGTCGTATTGGAAAAGGAGAAAAACAGTAGCCAATTCACTGTCCGCATCCACAGACCACAGAGGAAATCCCAGAGTGCAGAACCTCAGATTGAGGTAAGGGTGAATCTGGGAGCAGTGGAAATTGTCAGCAGCTGGTAGCCCCAGCCTCCAAAAAATGAACCTGTGGGTAGGGTACACTACAAATGCAATGTGAACTCCCCCTAGAAAAGTCCTCCAGGAGGCCAGATCAGAAGCAGTGCTCAGCAGCCACAACGGGCAATGATGTAAGCAGGAGCCATTTTTAAAAAAATGCCCAAGACTTAATCCATTGGAGTAAAAGAAAGCTCAGAAGAGCACATCAGGGCTTTTGGGGGTCACCCTTAAACAGTGCCTAGGAAGAAGCTGGCACAAGATGCAGTTACAAAGAAAGGAGAAAAAAGGCTGCCAACTTCCTGAAAGGCTCAGTGTAGTGGGCGCACCTCAGAAGGCAGAGAGACCCACCCTGGGGGAGGGAAGCCAGGACAGGCAGGAGAGCTTTGCTGAGGGGCTGGGAGTGAACAAAATACCTCAGAGGTCATCAGACTGTCAGGTCCCCCCCACAATGCCTAATGCCATCACAGAGGAATGGCAGCTCCCCACTACACATCAGCTCCCCACCACACACCATCATAGCTGTTCAAAGAAACCTCTCAACTAAGCCTCTAAATTGAAGTCCCTCAATACCAGAAACATGGGAAGAAGACAGGGCAACAGGGCACCCTGAGAGATGACTGACACCCCAGAAACTAATGTCATGGGCCCTGAGACAGTGGAACTCCTAGGGAAGGGAGTCAAAAAGCAAGTAAACGAGGCAAACAACCAGTTCAAACAAGATATTCTCAAAGAAACGCAAGCATTGCTCAGCAGGCTTAAAGAGGATCTTACTAAGAAAATAATGGTCCTAATAGACACAAAGCTCACCAAGCATATTGAAGCCACAAATAAAAAGTTGGCTAAGGTAAATAAGGAAATACAAGTTATGAAGGAACATTTTAATAGTGAAGTGTAAAATCTAAAAAGAAATCGAGATGAAATTGAGGATCTGAAAAATAGATGTGACAACAGGGGAAGACGACTCACATATTGTGAGGACAGAATTTCAGACCTTGCAGACAAGGCTGAGGAAACAAATGATACAATCAGGCACAACTTCAAAGTTAGAAATGAGCAAAGTATCTGGATACACCAGCTTAGGTATGATTCAAAGAGAACCAATATCAGAATTATGGATGTGGGAGAAAGAGCAGAAGACAGCACTGAAATTATACAGAATCTATTCACTGCAATAATGCAAGAAAATTTCCCTAATCTAGGAAAGGAAATTAACTTCCAGTTACAAGAAGCTTACAGAACACCAAATAACCTCAACCAGCAATGAGACTCTCCGTGACAGCTCATAATCAAAACCTCAGAAATACAACATAAAAAGAGAATATTAAAAGCAACAAGAGAAAAACAGACATTGTTCTACCAAGGCAAACCCATTCAAATTACTGCAGATTTCTCAAGGCAAACTTTAAAGGCTAAGAGAGCCTGGAGCAAGATCTTTCAAGCTTTAAAAGACAAGTGTCAACCCAGGTTGTTACATCCATCAAAATTATCCCTAAAAATTGAAGAAGTAAAAATTCTTTATGACCAAGAATCCCTAAAGAAATGTGCAACCACTAGCCCAGCATTGCAGAAAATACTTGGAAAAATCTTTGAGAGAGGCAGAGAGAAAAGCAGCACCAAAAAACCTGGAGGAAAGGAAACATCTAAAGAGAAAGTGTAACAAAAAAAAAGACTGGTATTTGAATCATTTGACTGATATACTTCTAAAACAGTTCCAGCTGTTTTATAAAATCTGTGAAATTTCCCCACATAATCACATGTAATAGAGTATTAGTTTGCAAAACAGAATAATTATATTCAACATGGGGAACTGGTAAAAAATCTTTTAAAAATATCTATGCATGAATTTATGGATGGATAGGTAGGTTAAATGATAAACCAAATCTGGCAAAATGTTATAATTAGTGAAATGTGAGTAAGTAAGTTAGGAAAGTTTAAAAATTCTGAAATGACTAAGTATGTCATCATATCTATTGCTTTAAGTATACTTATGTGGCATAGATTTAATTTTATTTAATGTAACAATTTGATACAGACTTGTTTGTTTATTGTAGCAATTTCCCTTATTCAGTCTTTGACGTAAGTTTATCCTAAGAAAACTGAGGGATGTATTGACCACCTTTCAAATGTATAAACATTTACCTTTCAATACTCAGCTAAGGCATTTGAAATTTAACATTTCTCTTTTTCTTTCTCATATTTTCTAGCCTTATGAATTACACTGTTAAAGTTCTTTTCTTACGTGGACTGGTGGGTGAGGCCAGATTAAAGAATCTCAACAAAGATGTAGCAAAATATAGAAAAAATAAAGGATTCTGCTGGACTCAGAAAAGAGGCATCAAGATTTGACCACTACAACCCATTCTAGGGGTGGGAAGCTAAGCTAAAAAGTGGTGATTTGAGTGAAATGAATCAGACGTAGAAGATTAAATATGTTAAGTATCATATGGTTTCTCTGATTTGAAAAACCCAGATACAGGCATTCTACAGAAACACATGGTATGATAGTGGGAGTTAGGGGAATGGGGGGGGGAGGGAAATGGGGAGGGATTGTAAAGATGATGTGATGTGTACATGCACAAAATACTCAAGATCACTGTAAACATTATGTATAGCATATTATGTTAATAAAAACATTAGAAAAAATGATCAGATGTATCATATTCCATAAGTTTAGATTTTGATCCATTATGAAATTGTATCATTCACAGAACATTACTTCAGGCACTTTGTAAAATTTCCTGGGTGAAATATATGTCATTTCACAAAGCAAAAGGTATTTTTAGGAACACGAAGCATGCAATAATACATAAATCACTACTCTCTAAGGACTCGGACAAAAGCTGTTTCGCTTTCGTTCACGAATTCCATAATAGGCTGTCGGTGTTTTCCCATTTAAAGCTCTTCTAAAATCCATCCGGGTTACTCAATAGTGGGAAAATTCTACACACACTTAGAAGCAGAGAAGACCAGGCTGGCAGCCCTAATCTTTGACTCTGGAGAGGAAAGTAATTACTCATCGTGTCTGACTCAATGACTCATTGTGACAGGGGCACGCAGGGAGCAAAGCTGGAGGACTGCGGGGACATGGCACAGGACAGCACTGAAGGGACGGATGCGCAGACTCACAGATGGGGACTCGGATCCGGGCAGAAATGGCAAAGTCTGCTGCACCAGGACCTGCGCAAAGAGCAGCAGCGACTCAGCCAGGACAAGCCTGCACGTGCGGAATCCACAGGAAGGAGGGAGACATCAAGGAGGGACACTGCTCATCTAAACACGAGTGAGCTGACGAGGCGATGGCCCTCCACGTGCGGCTCTGCTATGGTGCCTCCCAATGCTCCCGCTGGGCCTGGTGGCGGAGGTCTTATTAGATTGCTAAATTGCTCAGGCTGGGCTTGAACTTGCAATCCACTGCCTCAGCCTCCCAAGCTGCCGGGACTCCAGACCCACAACACAAGGCTGGGCTACCTAAAAATGTATTTTTAAAAAATCAATTCCACTTGTTTCCTCTTTGACATGTGGTTACTAGAAGTTAAAATGACACCTGTGGCTCACGTTTAGGGCCTGCCCAAGTTCCTGCTGGACAAGGCTCATGTACACAACTAGAGAAACACTGGACAGAGGCGCATCTGTGGCTTCCCACACATTTTTCTCCAATGGGCGCAGCAGAGTAGAGAGAAGCCAGCGGCCTTGGGAGCATCCGAGGACGCACACGAGGAGCAGGGGCAGCAGCCGACCCTGCTCGCAGGCAAGGGTACCAGCACCGACCTGCAGACAAGACGCTTGTCTTCTCCCCTCTGCCCAGCACATCCTGGCCTTACTCCCCAGGGTGCTCTCCCTCTCCAGCCCCGTCCCTTTCTTTACTTTTTCCCCTGTGCTCCTGGGGATCAGCCCAGGGCCTCCACATTGGGCTACATCCCTGGCCTGGTTTTACTTTTCATTTTGACACAGGGTCTTGCTAGGTCACTAAGTTGCCCAGGCTGGGCTCAAACTGGTGATCCTCCTGCCTGTCTCCCAGAGTGCTGGGATTACAGGCTAGAACCACCAAACCCAGCTCTTCCTATTTATTTTTTTCTTGCAGTGCCAGGCAGGAAAGCCAGGGCCTCGTGCCTGCTAGCAAGGCGCCCTGCGCTGCACCAGGCCCCAGCTCCCAGCCTACCCTTGATGAGCTCCGGGCGGTAGGTCTTCCTCAGCTGCTCCAGGAAGCTGTTGTAGAAGCCCTCAGCCTGCTCCGTGGGCATGGCCAGGTGGAAGTCGGGCTTGTTCCCCTTGAGCACGCACTGGAGTGTGAACTGGCTGACGCACAGCACCTCATACTGCTTGTCCATCACGCTCTTGGACCAGTGCTTCCCACTCTCATCCTCGAACACACGCAGGTTCAAAACCTTTCGGACCCTACAGAGAAAGGGGTCGTGAGAGCTCCAGGAAGGATCACAGGGCCCCAACACACACCACGCCCCAAGGTGCCCCCAGCACCGGGCCAAGGACAGGACCATCACTTCCAGGGAGCAGTGTGGGCAGCTAGCACCGGAGCTCACAGGGTGTCCTGCTTTTGTGCAGTCCCTCTATGCCCCAGCAGCTCCTGGTAGGAGGAGGGCTAAGGGACAGCTGGGGATGTGCCCACACATGGGTCCAGTCCAATCTTTACGGGACAATTCAATTTTTACACAGGAACAAATGGTAGCCTGTGTTTACACCTCTTCGTGGAGCTATTCAAAGTGAAAACTTCAGCGACCACTATCATGAGAAACTTGCAGTTATTACAAATACCCAAAAAATCTGGACAATACCTGGTAATTATGTCACATGCTCAAGCCCAGGGGGGCTTTCCCCACATTTACGATGGTACTAGATGACGCCTGGCAAGAAATGGGCCAGGCCACAATTACAGGTCAGACTTCAGAGCCATAAAGCACTTGCAGGGATTCAGCGGCAAAGGCCTGCAATCCCAGCACTCTGGGAGGCTGAGGCAGGAGGATCACAAGGTCGAGCCCAGCCTGTGCAACATAACAACTCAGAGAGACACTGCCTCAAATAAATAATAACACTGTGCTGGGATGTAGCTCACTGTGAAGGGCCTGGGTTCAATCCCCAGGACTTGAGGAAAAAAAAAATCTCTACATTATACTGCCCAAATTAAAAATTAGAAAATTATACATAACAAGTATGGGGAGGGAGAGGGACTTCTAGGGATTGAGCACAAGATCTTCACACTGAGCTAATTCCCCAATCTTTTTTTTTTTTTCTTTTGAGACAGGGTCTTGGTCTGTAGCCCAAGCTGGTCCTGAACTCACTATGGAGCCCAGGCTGGCCTCGGGATCATGGCAATCTTCCTGCCTCAGCCTCCAGAGTGCTGGGGAGTACAGGCATACACCACCACGCCCAGCTTATGTGGTGCTAGGGACTCGAACTCGGGTACTTAGAGCCATTCCTCCAGCCCCTTACTTTTGATTTTGAATCAGGGTCTTACTAAGCTATCAATTGCCCACGCTGGGTTCAAGCTTGTAGTCCTCCTGCCTCAGCCTCCCAGAGTGCTGGGATTACAGGCCTGCCCCTCAGCCCAGCTTGTTTTCGTATTAAGACAAGGGCGGCTGGCCTGAGATGCTGAAGGACAAAGAGAGACGGTGGTTACGCTACTTTCTTAGTAAGATCTGACAGCATCGTCCTGCCTCAGCCTCCTCTGAAACAGATAACCACAGTACAGCAAATGGGACGACGGGCAAAAGCAACAGAGCCTCATTCCTGAGGCCCATGCGGCCCAGAGCTGCAGGCCGCCCAGCCCGGCGTGTTTCCCCGCCCACCGCCCAACAGCAGGGCCAGGGCTTTGCGTCTCACATGTGCTCCAGCTCCTTTGGCGTGTCTTCCAGGGAGATGCCCAGCAGCACACAGATGCCGCGTCCAATGGCGCTGACCTGCTCTCCGCCAACTGCAGGGGAAGCGAGAGGGACACGGCTCAGAGACAGCCATAACCTTGGGAGTGTTTCAACATCAGGCCCCTAATTACCTCTTTGGTAAATGTCGCTGGGTAACCAAAATTAAAATGGTACACAAAAGCAGTAAGATGGTGAAAATTCCCATCCCTTCTAGGGTGTGTGCATGTGTGTGCACATGTGTGCACGCAAGTGTGTGTGTGTATGCATACGTGAGTGTGGGGGGGGCAATGGGACTAAATCCAAGGACTCGGCACTGAGCTACATTTCCCAGGATTTTTTTTTTTTTGGGGGGGGTCTCTTGTTTTTTTTTTTTTTTTTTTTGAGAAATAGTCTGCTAAGTCTCTCATTTTCCCAGGCTGAGGCTGGGCTCCAACTTGGAATCCTCCTGCCTCAGCCTCCCAGAGTGCTGGGATTACAAGCCTGCACTACCAGGCCCAGCTCCATTCTGGTTTTACTCCAGGAAACAATGGGAGATTGTGAACCACCGCTAAGTGTCACCTTGGGGAAGACACCAGTGACCTTCTATGGTCCAGCATGCCCATCTGTAAAAGTAGGATGGCATCTTCCTCCTCAGGAATCCAGCCCTGCTGCACCACTCCAAGGAGGGGGAACCAGCTGTTTGCACATCGCACAAAATGGAAAACATTCCCATCCTAAAAACAAGCACGCTCCCCCCACTCATGCAGCAACAACAACTACATTACACATCTAAACTGAGACTTCTGGGTTTGGCTACTCCAACTGCCATCTCTCCAAGGCAGGGCTGGAGCAGCAGCCACGGCAGTGATCGCCAAACCCCTGGAGAGCGCACGTCACCCAGGAAACTTCTGCGGGGCAACCTACATCTCCAGGTCCCCTTTTCACCAGCAAAAGCTCTACCTCGCTGAGCCCACAGAGCTTCTGGGTACTTACAGCCCCGCGGGCGCCCTTCCTGGGTCAGCTCACAAGTTGGCCCAAACACACCGTGAGAATAAGAAATTAAATCCGTGTTTCGAGGGTGATGCTGGCAACCAGGCCTCATTACCTTATCACCTCGCGCTGTGGTCATCTCATCACTACTGACCTACCGTTTGGGGAGGAGCAGAAGGCAAAGGCTGCCTGCTCCTGCTGGACAGGGCATGCAAAACACCCGAGGGGGCACTGACACACTCCGGGCAACACCGCACCCATCTTACCCTGAAATACTGGCAAAACCTATCTGACATTTCTCACTGTTATGCAAAAAATACTAATTATTTTCTTTAGGGCTGCTTTCTTTCCCCCTTCCCCCCCTCTATTTGAAAGAGGGTCTTGCTGTGTAGTCCAGGATGATCCTGAACTCACTGTTAGTCTAGGCTGGTCTCAAACTCAGGCCAATCCCCCTGCCTCGGCCTCCTGAGGACTGGGATTATAGGCCTGTGCCACCAGGCTTGGATCCTTTTGATAGTTTTTGTGCTCACAGATTTCTATTTTTTTTTTTTAAGACCAGGCCCCGCTCTATAGCCCAGGCTAGTCCCGCCCTACTATGGAGCCCAGGCTGGCCTTGGACTCTGTGGCAATCCTCCCACCTAAGCCTCCCAAGTGCTGGCATTACAGGAATGTCATTTCATATTTCTCTTCAACTAGTGTAATAATTTTTAACAGATATAAATTTTTGTATCTCATCTTTTAACATTATATAAGAATTTTTCCATGCCATAAACTTTTCTTAAATACCTTTTAACAGTCGCATCCTAAATTAACATACCTATAACCCCAGTATTTTGGAAAGCTGAGGCAGAGAGACCACCAGTTTGAGCCTACCAGAGGAACATGGCATGACCTGTCTCAAAATTCAAAAAAAAAAAAAAAAAAAAAAAAGGCTGGAGATGTGATGTGGCTCAGGGTGAAGGCCTTGGATTCACTCCCAGATGCAATAAATAAATAAATAAAAATAAACAGAGACTTGCATCCTTTCTAATGGACATATTATTTTATGTTATTTTTTTGGAGATAAACTCAGCGTGACCCAGGCTGGCCTCAAACACATGGCAATCCTCCTATCTCAGTCTCCCTATGATTCCAGGACCATTTCTAAAACCAAACTACTACAACAGTTTACAAATCGCTAGGTAAAAACAGCTGAAAAGTAGATCTAAATTGTGGTTTTGATGTGTCATTGGGAATTTGTTTTATGTTTATACTTTGTGATCTCAAGAATGCATACTTGGCATAAACAGGCTTTTTGAAAAGATAATATACTTCTTTTTTAATAAAGAAAGGTTCTCCCTGCACTTCCCAGGCTGGCCTTGAATGACTCTTACTTCGCCTCAGCCTCCAGAACACTGAGGACAATCTGGCCTGAAACCATACAATTCTGCCACTAAATATTTTTAAAGACCCTATAGCACCTATCACTTAATTTTTTTAAAAGTACCTTTCAAGCACCACGGTTTGAGCATAAAGAACAGTTACAAGCCCTGTCAGGTGGTGCAGGACCATAATCCCAGCACTCTGGGAGGCCGAGGCAGGAGGATCACAAGCTCTAGCCTAGCCTGGATCACTTACCGATTAATAAGATCTTGTCTCAAAATTAAAAGGGGGTGAGCGTGGCTCGATCCTCAGTACCAAAAAATAAAATAATTACATTATCTACTTCAGCCATCTGGGCCTCGGGGGTGGCAGGGGGTTTAAGGGAGGACTAAGGGTTGGTTGGGTGACACAGTTCACAGAAATCAATGGGAAACAGGAATATTTCGAGTCCCGCCCAAGGGCTGCGGGGTCCTGACAGAGCAAACGAGGTCCTGCGTGCGGAACTGGGCGCAGTCACGTGCGCGGACACTGTCAGACGCGACTCCGCACGTCCGCGCACTTTATCCGGAGTCACGCTGCACGCAAACTGGGCTACGCAAAAACGGGGCGAAATCCAGACGTGAGGCGGGGAGGTGGGCAGAGGAGGCATCCTGCTCCGGAAGTGCTCCCTAGAAGCCGCCGGGGCCGCCACGCACTGGGGAACCCGCCTGGGGATGCTGTGGGCTCGGTCACCCAGGTCGCGGCGCCGAACAGAGGCGACAAGGCGAACCCACGCGGCGCGGCGCCCGTACGCGCCGCGCCACGCCACACGTGCGCTCGGGGACCCGCGGCGCGCGGCCGGGGAGGCCGGGGACACGGGCTGCGGAGCCGAGCGCGGGGACCCGAGGAGGGCAGGCCGCGGGGTCCGGGGCGGCTCCCCCGGCGCGGCGCCCCCGACTGACCTGTGACGCTGGCCCGGGTGACGCGCTGCACCACGGCCTTCATGGCGGCGGCTGGCGGAGCGGGGCGGCGACGCTCTCCGCGCGCCCTGGCGACGCAGCGGGCAGCTCCGCGGCCGGCGCCCTCTGCGGGTGACACCCGGAAACGCGCACGAGGCCCGCCGCGACCCGGGCCGGCGGCAGCCGCCCGCGCCGGCCACGCCCACCCAGGCCGTCCGCGCGCCGCGCCGGCCACGCCCACCCGGGCCGTCCGCGCGTCGCGCCGGCCACGCCCACTTGTAACCTAGCAACAGCGCCGCCCGGCTGTGGCCCATCCTTGCTTCCAGCACCTTGCTCCTCGCGGCCTGGACCAAGGGGAAAATCTGAAGTGTGTGTTGGTGAGGGTCGAAGCCAGGTGTGTGTGTCACTGAGGCTCAGTCCCGGCGCCTTCACACAGAGCGACGTCCCAGCCCAGTTTCCGGGTTTGCTTTAGAGACAGGGTCTTGCTAAGTCACGAAGTCATCCAGGCGGGGCTTAAACTGGCAGTCTTCCTGCCTCAGCCTCCCAGTGCTGGGGTTACAGCTGGACGCTCTTTCTTACAAGTCTGCACCTGCCAACCCTACCCACCCTAACTGCTCTTCCCTCCGATACCCCCTGGGAAAGTAAGCTCTGTCACTGCCATCTGTAGCTGTTACCTGCCACTCTGGAATCTGTCACTTAGGCTGGGCCAAAGCACAGCTCGGGCCACCCATAGAAATGAAAGTGACGTCAAAACGAACAGCACCGTACAGGAAGCTAGAAATGCCTGATTCCTGCCCTACCACCCTCCCTGATCCTCCCCCATCTTCTTCGAATAGCTAGGAAGGAAACACTGCACGGAAGGGTCTAAGAGGGAGGATTCATCACCAAGGTAGCGCTGATCGGCAGGCCGGGGTGGGAGCCAAGTCCTGGGCTGGGAAGAGGCCGCCCGAGTCCAGCACTACAGCTGGGAAGCAGCTTCTTCAAGAACCAGCTCTGCCACACATTAAAGCAGCTGGCACGTGGGCAGCTGCACCCCACTTTCTCACAGAGGCCTTCTGAAAACCTCAAGCTCTGCGCTTTCTTAGCTCTCAATATATTTTACTTTTCTTAGTTTTTAAATTTTGAGACCAGGTCCCCCTAAATCACTAAGTTGTGCAAGCTGGACTCGAACTTCTCCTGCCTCAGACTCCCGATGTACTGGGATAACAGGCGTGTGTCTCACTAAGTCACTCAGTTGCCCAAGCAAGGCTAAATCTTGTGATCCCCCTGCCTCAGCCTCCCAGAGTGCTGGGTGACAGGCCAACGCTGCTGGGCCTGACTAAAAAAAACAGCTTCACGAGGAAATTTCACATTAACCTTTCACCCAAGCAAAGAGTAAAACCTCCTGAATTATAGTTCAGTGTCTTCAAGGGCATATTTATTACATATTTTACAATAAAATTAAATATATGCTTTCCCTAAGGCATCTGTCATATTTAAGTGCTGACCCACAGCCCATCTTCACAACTCAGCAGTCCGTCACGACTCTGAACCACGGCCGCCAGTCCACGATTTCAAATAGTTCTGGATCCTTTCGGTCACAGGAACACCATCTTCTCTGTATGTGATAATAGTTTCCACATAAAACCCTTTTGGCAGCTCAGGGATGATGTCATTTGTCGGGACATCCTCAGGCTTGACCTCATCACCTACTAAAAGAAAAGAAACACCTGCATTATTACCTTAGAATCCAGTCACGAAGTCCTGGAAATACGCCAAGGCAAAAAGGGCCTATGGCCCGATGCCTGTCTGCCGCCACTTGCTGGCTTTAAAAAAGAACCACCTGGGGTGGGCCGGAGGAACGCACTGCGGCTAAAGTGCTGGCCTGGCAAGCGCAGGCCCTAAGCGCAACTCCCAGCACCACATAAGCCAGGTGGGGTGGCGCGTGCCTGTGATCACAGCACTAGGGAGGCTGAGGCAGGAGCATCATCCTGAGTGCAAGGCTAGCTGAGCTACACAGTGTATTCAGGGTCACTCAGGGCTGCAGTGTGAGACCCTGTCTCAAAGGAAAAAAAAAAGGAAAAACATGATCACTACCAACAGTTTTTAAATTTTAGTGGAGTGTGTGTGTGTGTGTGTGTGTGTGTGTGTGTGTGTGTGTTTGCATGTATGGTACTGGGGATCAAGTCCAGGGTCTTCACACTGGGCTACATCCCCGGCCTATTTTTCGGTGGGGAGAGTAGGGTACAAGAACTCACCAAGTCACCAGATTGCCCACTCGGGGCTGGAACTCACAATCCTCCTGCCTCAGCCTCCCAGTGCTGGGACTACAGGCCTTGCCGAGCAGGCCTGGCACAAATGACATCTTCAGCACAGGATTTACACAGCAGTCTTCATGGCATCTACATGATTTACCACGCAATTATCTCACTCTGAAAGTGCACTCCAGTGGCTTTTACTGTCTTTACATTCAGAAAGCAGCACCCCAATCTCTTTTAGAGTATGTTCATCCCCGAAAAAAAAACTCCAGAATTTTCACCGACACTCCCCATTTTCCCCAACCCCCGGTCCCAGGCAACCGCAAACTTCTGCCCCATAGGCTCCAGCACGTTATTTGCTGGCTAGTGATGTCCCCTTCCTGCCTGGTAACTGGGAAGATCTCAGCAATCTTCAGCCGTCACGGCCCAGAAGCTGTCTGCTCGCAGGATGGCAGTGGCGGCAGTGGCAAAAGCAGCACTGCTTCGGACTCCAGCTGCCCAGTCTCTGAAATGCCAGCGGGGGCTTCAGGTGCTCTTTCTCACTCCCCGTACGGAGACGGCCTTATTCAATAATGTTTGAGCAGAACTGCTTGTTTACTGCGGCGGTGCTGGGAAGGGAACGCAGGGCCTGTGTACCGCGGCCACGTCCCCAGCCCTTTTTTTTTGGTTTTGATTTCGGTATAGGGTTTAAGTTGCCCAGGCTGAACTCGAACTTGCAATGCTCCTGCCTCAGCCTCCCTGGGCGTTGAAATTAAAGGCCTGTGCCACCAGGCCCAGCTACCTATTTATTCTTGGAATCCGGAGCCTTCACACTAAGCTACATCCCTAAGACCCTTCCCCTTTTTTAAGACTGGGTCTACCCTCCGCTGTGCCAAGGCTGGGCTAGAACTTGAAATGCTCCTGCCTCAGCGTCCCAGAGTGCTGGCATGACAGGTGTGTGACACTATTCTCGGCTTATAAAATAAATTTTCTGCTGATTACATGTTGAGATGGAAATGTTCTGCATATACTGAGTCAGAAAAAAACTGTATTAGAATTGTACTTATTCTAGATATATATTGAAAGCAAGGACGCAAACAGACGCCTGTACACCTGTTCAGGTAGGTGGATAAACAAGACGCGATGGGGCCACCCACATTTCCGGGTCCCCCTCTGACCAGCAGCTTCACCCACATTCTGTAATTCTTTCCCCTTCTGTAAGTTTCTCTTCTCAACCTGCATGTAAGGAAATGTCACCGGGGTACAACAACAATGAAGTTCTTTGTGTGCGCCATGCGGGGGGGGGAATCAAAGCCTGGGGCATGTGCCAACCCGGCTACATCCCAGCCCCAGTGTCTTGCTAAATCACCCACAGAGGAACGAACTGCACGTGTGATCCTCCTGCCTCGGCCTCACACCGTCCTGGTATTATAAGCAAGGGCCATAATGCCAGGCTCCGAAACTCTGACACAGATTGAGCATCTCTTATCCAAACTGTTTGGGACAAGAAACGGTTCAGATTTTGGGTTAACTTTCTGAATATGGATGAGCGACGTTGGGGATAGGACCCAAGTCTAAACACGCACTCACTAAATTCCATATTCATCTACACACACACTCCAAAGGTAATTTATTTTTACAATAGTTTAAATAATTTTGTGCCTAAAACAAAGGTTCATGACGTAGAATTCTTCACTTGTTGTGTTATATCGGTGCACAAAAAGTTCCTAATTTGGGGCTGGGGCATAGCTCGGAGGCCAGAGCACTCGCCCACTCACCGCACAACGCCCCGGACCCACTCCGGCGACACTGAAACGGAGCTGTGGCGCCCGGCTCTTCGCAGGTGCCATGGTGACAAACGGCCGGAAGCAATCGCTTCGACCCGCTTCCCAGAACGAAATGGGGCTGACTGCCCCGGAGCCGCGGAGTGCGACGCGGCCCGAGGCCGCCCTCGCCAGGCAATCCTACCTTGAGGCTTCTTTTTCCCGTGAAGATAAAACAGAGAACCCAGCAGGGTCCAGGCGCCAAGACCGTACAGCAAAGACATCCGCCGGTACCAGGAGAGGGCCCGGTCCGGGTGCATGGCGCCGGACCCCGAAGGCCAAGGCAGCGTCCCCACGGAGCAGGCGAAGGCGGATCTTCCGGTCAACCCGTCGCCGCCGTCACCAATGGGAGCAGAGGGCGTGGGCGCTTCCGCCTGGTCGCGATGCATCTTGGGACATGTAGTCAGACGATCACTCTCGGACGGCCGCCGACGCCAAGGTGCGGATCTTGGGTACCAGATGTAGCAGGAAGACGACACGGCCCGCCATGTGATGGGAAGCAGTTGGCAACTTCTGAAGAGCAGCCTGGGCTAGAGTGAGACCCTGTCTCAAAAAGAAAAAAAAAAAGTACACCAAAACTGCCATTTTCTTTTCCAGCTGGCACATTTGCCAGATTACTGCTCACAGGGAGTTGGAGGCCAGCCGGGGCTACATAGCTCAGTCACCACAGAAACGCTAATGGAAACACCTATTTTTACTAGAATGGCTAAAATTAGATTGAGAACAGTAGAAGCTGTAAGGATCTGGCGCAGCTAGAACTCCCATTCGTGGGAATATAAAATATTACAGCCTCTTTAGAAAGCAGGCAGCTACTAGCACTAAACGTGTGCCGGCCTTGAGTCACTCCATTCCCACATACCCAGGAGAAATGGCAATCCAGGTGTCCACACAAGAATGCTTGTAGTTTCACTCACAGTAGCAAAACAAGGAACCACTCAAGTGTTCATCAACTAGTGCAAGACACCTAACAGCAACAGTCCGTTTGGCAATAAAAAGGAACTAGACACGTAACATGAGCAAACCTCAGCCGGGAGCGGTGGCCCACCTGTCACCCTAATGCTCTGGAAGCCCGGCAAAAATAGAATCCCAAGCTCAAGCTCAGTCTGGTCAACTTGTTTCAAAATAGGAAAATTAAAAAGGTCCGTGGATGTAAATTAGTGTAAAGGCCTGGATTCAATTCTGAGTACCACAGACAAAGCACAGATGAATCTTGAATGGTTTATGGTAAGTGAAATAAGCCAAAAAGAATGGAACCAAAGCAGAGACTCTAGAGAACCCATTTTCATTATTCTACTCATTACCTGCTATTACATTATTCATTTCTAATATTTTAACTGTCAGTAGTCATGTCAACGTGAACTCCAAAGCAGGAATCTGTGGCATTGGCCATACTCCCAATGCCCAGAACCCTAGTACATGCACAGCAGGGATTCAGTAGTTATATGAGTGAAACAATGGAGCCAAAGTGCTGATGGAAAATTATTTTGGACCTAGAATTTTATATGCAGTAATGTTGCCAAAAATGAAGACAGAGCATGCACATGTGCCCAGACCAGAAGAATTGTTTGCCAAGTTATTCTCTAGGAAGCCACAAAACGCCTCGTGGGGGAAAAGGAAGGGCAAAACTGAACCAAAGAAACAAGTGACAGCTGGGAACAGGTCTAGAAAGCCACTGGCCGATGTTAAAAAGAGACATCGGTGGGTGGCCTTTAAAGAAAAAAATTAGAGGCTAGAGGAATGGCTCAGCAGCTAAAGCACTTACCTAGCAAGTGCCAAGTCCCTGAGTTCAATTCCCCAGCACCACATGAGCTGGCGTGATGACACACACCTGTAATCCCAACTCCTGTAATCCCAATTCAGGACACTGAGACAGGAAGATTACCCTGAGTCCAAGGCTAGCCTGTCTACACAGTGAGTTCAGGACCAGCCTTGGCTACAGAGCAAGACCCTGTTTGAAAAAAACTGATTTCATTCAGGGGAATAAGCAGCTGGAATTTCTTACTGAAGTAGAAGGCAAAATACTTCTCACAGAAAGCAACCAGGGCCCTGGGTATGGTATGCATCCCTATAATCCCACAAGGGCAGCTGCGGCAGGAGGACTGCAAGTTCAACGCCAGCCTGGGTAACTCAGTGACATCCTGTCTCAAACTACAAAATAAAAAGACCTGGCGATGTAGTTCAGTGGGAGCGAGCGCTCATGAGCTGCGCTCCCAGTACAACGTCCCCCCCCCCCACACCCCACAAAGTAACTGAAAAAGAGAAACTCGGAGAAAACAAGAGCAAATCAGGCATTATAACCCAAACAGGCAGGAAGCCAGCATGTGGCTTGAGGGTATGTAAGGGAAATGGCTTTGACTTGGTTGAACACATTTCCTTCAAGTGACATGGCGACTGGCTGATACCAAATCTCTGTGGAAAAAATGTATTGTACTACCTAACCTGGCCATCAACAAGACATCACCACAACTACGTAAATATGCTTTATTAGGCTTTCACAATCAACTTAGAGACAAAAATATAATTATGGTTAGAGGCTAGAATATCAACTTTATCAATTTTGATAATATAAAAGGTGTGACTGACCAAAACCAGAGGCTGGAAAGAAAAGTCCTCATATTCTCATACTCTGGAACACAGAAACTGAAGCCTGGTTTGGGCAGCTTAGTGAGACTGTCTCAAAGTAAAAAGCACAGAAAGAGCTGGGGATGGAGGTAGTGTGGAAGTCCTGCTTCAGCCTCCAGTCCTGCCCTCCCCCACAGGCATCCAGAAAAGCTGGCTACAGCGAGTACATCAGCAACAAGAAAACGCGTAAGTAAAGGGCGAGTGCAGCTACGAACAGCAAGCCATCAGCACAGGTGGACGCATCGTGGGGACACACAGCACACATGGGACTCAGGCTCAGGACGCCAAAGGCGTCTTAGCATGGTTTTAGCCAGTGCTTTTCTCATCCAGTTTTATTTCCTTTACGATTGTTACAATTTTCACAAAGCAGATTTGTAATCCCAGCACTCTGGGAAGCTGAAGCAGGATGACTGAACATTCCAGCCCAGCCTGGACAGTTTAGCGAGACCCTGTCTCAAAATTCTAAGAGGGATGTGGGTGGGGTGGATCTCAGTGAGAAGGCCCTGGGTTCCATCTTTAGTACTACATAAAAAAGATTCTCACCTAAACAAGCTGCCAAAATACATGTGATTTCATAGACTCTAAAAAGTTACGATGCAAAAAGCACATGAATACCTACTAAACATTTACAACCTTAAAACTTCACAGTACAGGAAAAGGGACACAGATAAGGAACAATGGGATAGGGAATAAATTATAACCCGAAGATTTACATACAAAACTTCCTTTGATTACTTATTAAAATCTGCCAGTGGGCAGAGACCCATAATCCCAATGATCTCGGACACCGAGGCAGGAGGATTGCCAAGTCTGGACCCAGCCCGGGCAACCTGGCAAGACCGCGACTCTTAATCCAAACTAAAAACAGGCTGGGTGCGAAGAGCCTGGGCTGCATCGCCCCCAGGACCACACATAACCTCAGGTGAGAGGCATGTTACAAAGGCGGCACAGACAACCATGGCCACAACGAGATGGCATCTTCTCCAGCCCTGTCAGACCGCTCAGCAGGCGCTGGAGACAGCCAGCTTCTTCAGATGATCCATGAACACCTGCAGGCTGACGTCGTCGGTCAGGATGGGCGCCCCGGTTTCCTGCACCAGAAGGAAAAAAAGCCTAGTGGCTGACACCCTGGAAGCTGAGGACAGGCCACCTCGGAACACTCACCAGCACCCGCCTTGCGTCCCACCCACCTCCTCAGCTCGGCCCACAGAACTGCGTTTCTCATCTACCACTGAACCCCTCCACTAAGACTTGCACCCCAGCCGGCTGCAGACCCAGCTTTGAGCACATTCTTTTCACTGTGCCCTGCCCCCAGCGACAGTGCCGAGGACTCTCCTCAGGCTGAGCTCCCTGCCAGCCTCAGCTCAGGGCCTGCACGGCCTCTCTGCCAGCCCCAAGCCCAGCTCTGCGTGCTCCACTCACAACAGGAGTTCACAACAGTGGCCTCACAGATGGCCTAGTCAGAATCTCCAAAGGCACATGGACATTTTTATATCAAAAAAGTCTCATGACAATTAATTTTATGGAAAAGCACTAAATAAAACCTTTATAGCAAGGGTAATGGCTTTGACTTTGTTGCATACGTCTCAAATTTATAAAAGAAATAAATTATATATATGCTATTATAGATAGGTAGATAGATCAATCTCATAGGTAGTGATTACAGGTAATTTTAACTTTTTTCTTTTCTGTCTTTATACAGTCAAGCTTTCTAAAATGAAGCTGGCAGCTACATGAATAGCATATTAGTTAGAGCACTTGCCTAGCAAACGCAAGGCCCTGGGCTCCCAGCACCACATCAGCCAGGCATGGTGGTGCACACCTGTAATAACAGCACTTGGGAAGCTGAGGCAGAACTCTTAGGAGCCTGAGGCCAGCCTGGGCTACACAGTGAGTTCAGGAGTGAGACCCTGTCTCAAGAAACATAAAGTGAAGCTGTACTGTTACTATTAGAAAAATGAAATCTTGGTCTGGAGAAATGGCTCAGCAGCTAAAACACTTGCCTAGCAAGCACAAGGCCCTAGGTCCAATTCTCCAGAACCACACAAAGCTGGACATGGCGGCACACAACTATAATCCCAGCACGTGGGAGGATGAGGCAGGAGGACTGCCATGCGTTCAAGGCTAGCCTGGGCTCCACAGTGAATTCAGGACCAGCCTGTTATATAGAGCAAGACCCTGTCTCAAAAAAAAAGAAGAAGAAGAAGAAAAAGAAAAAGAAAGAAAAATGGCTGTGTCCCCAGTAGTCCAGTGGCTAGGACTTGAGGATGCAGGTCAGTGTGAAGGCCTGACCACTCCCTGGCAGCACAGGAAAAATAAAAAAGAGAGAGAAAACACTTTGCTTTATTCCTCCCACTAAGCACAACTAACATTTTATGTGAACTGAACATAAGATCTTGAGAGACAGAGGCAGCCGAGGCACTAGGGCCCGTGGGACCCAGGAGGCAACCAGGCCAATCCTCTGCTCCTTCCTTTTGCCTCCTACACCCAAAGGGCGGAGCTAAAGAAGCCAGCAACTAGAAATGAGCACAGATTCAAACAGAGCAAAAAGCAGCCAGGACTGCTGCCACAGGCCCACAATCCCCATACTCTGGGAGGCTGAGGCAGGAGGACAGCAAGTTTGAGCCCCGCATGGGCAACACAGCAAGACCTTCTCTTAAAAATAAGAATAGAGGGGCTGGAGAAATAGCACAGCAGTTACAGCACTTGCCTAGTAAGCGCAAGGTCCCGAGTTCAGTTCCCCAGCACCACATAAGCTGCACATGGTGACAACATGCCTGCAATCTCAGCACCGGGGAGGCTGAGGCAGAAGGACTGCTGCGAGTTCAAGTTCAGCTGTGTGTGCGTGCGTGCAGAGAACCACCTGCAGCACCCCACTCCCAAGCAACCACATTCTTGCAAGTTTACACATCTTTCCTTTAGCAAAAATCCTCAAGTTATTCTGCCTCAGGAACAAAATGGTCCCAATTTATAGGACTTGGGAAGAGCCGGCATTTCCCCTAAATCCCTGACAACTTACCTGTCCCCAGGCATACAGGTTATTATGTGTCTGGGATGGGTTCACTTTGGACAAAAGGAATCGAGCCTTTAAAACAAAAGAAAAGTTTAAACATTAAAAGTAACATGAGCATTAGTGTAACAGAAAAAATAAGTCTTCACATTTCTTTGGTTAAACGGAAAGCTTTGAATATATCTCTAGCTGCCGCCCAGTGGTCTCCACATCTCAGTCCTAAAACCCTGGTAATCCTACTCTCGTCTGTCAGCCTAGCCAGTTAGAAAGAATCACACATGGAAAATCACCTCTAGCCAGCTGAGTCCCCACCCACGCTAGTCACCACCCCATCTGGCAGACTGGGCGGGCAATGTAGCTGGCAACAGGGCGGGCAACAGATGGGCGCTTGTGACTCCGCACCTGGCTTCCACCGTGCTCCGTGTGGACATAGCGCGGCATGGGGAAGCGCGCCTGCAGGATCTCCTGGGCGTCGTCCAGAGGGGCCTGCAGCAGGTGCTTGAAGTTTTCGTACTCGGGCATGTCCTGGTACCCAGCTTTCCGCCACTGGGCTATAGTCTGGAGCAAAACAAGCCAAGCACCAGTGTGGTAGTGGGCTGAAGGGCAGCCAGCACTGACGCCTCTCACACCCACCCACCACCACCACCCAGCACGCCTCCAGGGCTTGCACCCGGGAGAGGACACAGACAGGGCAGGCGGGCACAGCCAGGACATCCCCTTGGACCCCTGGCAACGTCAGTCCGCAACTGCACCTCCTCGTCCCTTCCTAAATGTATGCACCAGCTAGTTAACTGGCCAGTGGAGGGGTCATCCCGGAAGCCACCCTCCCGTCCTGCCCACTCCCACTGTTGTCACGAAGTCTGGCTTCACATCTCCTGGTTTCACAGGGGAAGATCTGGGGACCCGCGTAAATCTGTGCCTCCTTCCTTTTCCCTGCCGCACAAATGCTGTGCCCCCCTACCAGGTAGTGGCACCCCAACTATGCTCCCCGTGGACTCAGAGCTGGGGTACTCTTGGCAGGGGACAGGAAAGCCAAGAGAAAGTATGACTGACCACCAGAAAGCAAGCCAAAGGCCACATTTAGCACACTGTGGAAAACAAAGATCACTTGTCTCCAAAACACGCCGAGTTCTTCCTTCCACATTCCTCAGCAAGGGCCCCGGGACACATCCCCATGGACTGGGGACATGGCTCAGTGGTTAAGGCTGCCTAGCATGTACAAGGCCCTGGGTTCAATTCCTAGCGCCACGTAAAAGTTAGCAGGGTGGGGTGGCACACACCATTAATCCCAGTTCTTGGGAGGCTGAGGCAGGAGGACTGCCATTGAGTTCCAGGCCAGCTTGGGCCACACAGTGAATTCAGGACCAGCCTGGACTACAAAGTGAGACATTGTCTCAAAAAAAAGAAACATCAGCACACACAGGAAACCAGGAAATGTTACATTAAGCGGCTCATCCACCTTTACAAGGAAAGTGAAGCACTCCCAACTCTCTGTCAGGTGATACGAGCCAGGAAACAACAGAGAACAGAGCAGGCGTTTCAGCAGTGGCGCTGTGACTGGGACCCCGCAGGGCACTCTGTAGCTCCCGCTTTTTCTTTTCTTTTTCTTTTTCTTTTGCTTCTTGTTTTTGTATTGGGGCTTGACTCCTTTGTACTGAACTATAACCCCAAGCTTTCTTTTTTCATTTTTTATTTTGACATAAGTCTACACTAAATTGCTAATGTGCCAGGCTGGCCATAAAACTGAACAACTCCTCCCAAGTCCTAATCTTCTGACTAACTGGTGGTCTGGAGGAAATGCTCACAGCCACCTGAATCCAGGAGTTCATGAAAACACCCACAGCCAGCTGACTCGGGCTTTGGGAGACAGAGAAAAAAAAGATACCATCTTTATCTTTAGAACTCCTCACTTGCACACAGAAGGGGCTCAGTGAATGTGTGAGGAACAGGATCAGGAGTCGCAGCCAAACTGTGTGTAAGTGGTGAACTCTGCCATCAGGAAGAGAGGCCAGCTGGCCACTGAACAGCCCTTGGTCTGTGACCATCACAGCAGGCCAAGTACCTGCAGGCAGGGGCCAGCAGAGTAGGAGATCATACACTGAAAAGGCTTGAGTACTTTCTCAGTGACTAAGGGAATTCTGAAACATGATTTACCTTTTTTTTTTCTCACTGTCGTCCAAGCTAGTCCTGAACTCACTCTGTATGTAGCCCAGCCCAGCACTGACCTGGAACTCCAGCAATCCTCCTGTCTCAGCCTCCCAAGTGCTGGAATTACAGGCATGCACTGCCGCACCCATCTTATGGAAAATCATCCCAGGGCCTTGAACTTGCTGGGCAAGCACTCTAACTGGTGAGCTAAAACCCCAGCCCTAAAATCTAATTTATATCTTCTCAGGACAGCCGAAATCACTTCTAATGTTCAGACTCTAGGAAGCCAAACCAGTCACCAAAGCAATTTACTGAAAGTAAAGAATATAAAATAGAAGTAAAGACAGTGAATATAGTGTTGATATTCAACAGGGTGGTGCCTGCCTGTAATCCCAGCTACTCAGAAGGCTGAGGCAGGCGGACATCAAGTTCAAAGCCAGCCTGGGCAATTCAGCAAGAATCTGTCTCAAAAAAAAATTAGAAAACATGTTTTCCTCATAAAAATGCAAAGATTTCTGAGGAGCCATCCCTTTCTTACTACATGAACACTTTTGAAGAAGAAATGGCTAGGGGCCAGGGGGGCAGACTCTCCCCTGAAGCCATCCACAGCCACCTCATGATCCACAGAACCAGGTCATTTCATCAAAAGAAAACTGTACCCAACTCACTCAAATATAGCTGAGATGACTTGCTGAAACAATTTCAGAAGTAATAAGTTACAGGAATTAGGATGTAGCTATGTGGTTAGAGTGCCTGCCAAGCAAGAACAAAGCCCCGAGTTCGAACCCCCAGCACCACATTAAAATTAGCCAGGCACAGCAATGAACACCTGTAACTCTAGCACTCAGGATGCTGAGGCAGGAGGATTGCCAAAAATTCGAGGCCAGCCTGGGCTACATAGTGAGTTCAGGCCCAGTCTGGATTGCAGAGCAAGACTCTGTCTCAAAAAAGGAAAAGAAAAGAAAAAGGGGCTAAAAAAAAAAAAAGCACAGCAATTAAAGCACCTGCCTAGCAAGCCTAGGGCCCTGAGTTCAATTCCCTAGTACCACATAAACCAGGTATGGTGGCACACACCAGTAATCCTAGCAAACTGAGTTTGGGCCCAGCCTGGACTACAGAGCAAGTCCCTGTCTTAAAAGACAAAAGAAAAAGGAAAATAAAATAAAATTGTAGATTTAAAAGGAGCACCTGCGATCCACTCCCAGCAAACATTAAACTTGTAAAACAGACAAATAATCCAAGGGCCTAAAAAGAGATCTGACTTACTACCACAAAAACCACTGCGCCCATTACAGCAAACTGAGTTTTCTAAGCCAAGGTCTTACTTCAAATGCACCACGGAAAGTAACCTGATAAGTAACAAGAAAGCAGACACAGTAATCACCTTACCTCACCAAGGTAAATGACGATCTGGAAGAAAGTGTCCATGAGGAGAATTCTGTCAGCGAGAATGCTGCTGCTGTCCAGGAGTACGGGCTGAGGACAGGAGAGGACTGGCATCGGTCCCTGCCCCTGCCAACGCCCCAGGGCCACTGGACAGACGGGGCCCCTCATGAGCGGCTCCAGCTCCCTGCCTCCCACACGCCCAATTTCTGCCCCCAAGCCTGGGCGGAATAAGCTCAGCAGGCTGAAGGAGACCCTGACGGTTTCTCGTGATCCGCAGACCAGGAGTCTGAATATGCCAAATTTTGGGCTACAAACATATCTAACTGATCCCATATTTCTCTGTCAAACCAGGACAAATTAGGCCACCAACAAAAACCAGCATTTAATGGTGAGTTTCTAAAGTTCACTACAGAATCTTGTAATTTCAAGTACAAGAATAAAAACCTGCTAAATTGGGAAAATCTATATCCAAGTACAATTAATCTTGCTTTTAGGTTATTTCCACATAGTTCTTTATTCTTATAGACTTCTAAGAAGCATAATTTACAAGTTTCCTTTCTTTAAAAATCCATAATCGGCATGACTCACAAATCAAGCAACACTTACTCCACATAGAGCAGGTATTTTTAGAAAATTCCTATTGTTGTTTTTATATAACATTTTGACATAAGGACTCTGTATTTTATTGTTACAGAAATTGTGACTATTTCTTAGCTCACTTTATTTCCCTACCCTGGCATGCCTGGGCTGGCACCGAACTCCCTGCGGTCGCAGCTCACTGCCTATTTCCCTGCGCCCAGCTGCTCTTCATCTGGGAAACCTTTATCTTTTTAACTGGAAAATCTATTATTTCCTTCAGGTATTTATAAAACATAGAATCGCGGTTATAAGTATATGACTCATTTTTTTTAAACCATGCATGTAGTTTTAAGAATTTTTACATTTCTTTCTGCCTTCCACATAAAAGTCTTCTATGTCCTTTGTCCTTTCTAAAGATTCTTTTAAATTATTCAAACGTTACATGACTATGAAAATGTAAAGTTTTGTCAGTTCTTTGTTCTTGCCAACCTGCTAGGGGAGGCCCCGCCCCCGGGAGGCCCACGACCGCCGCCCACCCAGCCTTACCTCGGGCGGCCCATGGAAGGAGTAGGAGTACAGGACAGGCTGGATCATGATGAGCGACTGGGTCAGGTCCTGCCGGGCGAAGTGGTGCCTGTAATAGGACGACTCGTCGGGGCTGTTGTTGAACACCTGAAGGAACGGGGACCTCCGCAGGTGGAACATGAACTGCATAGACACAGGGAGGAAAGACAGGCCAAAGCTGTACCCTCGGTGGCCAGAGTACCCCGCCTGGGGCCCCGAAACAGGGGACCCTGGCTCTCAGGAAAAGCACACACAGAAGAGGCTTCCAGGGGCCAGCAGGAGAAGGAACCGGGGAGTCGGTCGTGGGTCAGTGTGGTAGGGTGTTGGAATTGCCAGATGAAAAATTCTGGAGCGGGCTGGAGGACTGGCTCAGCGGCTACAGCACCTGCTTAGCAAGTGCTAAGTCAAGCACTAAGTACCCAAGCACCACAAAAACCAGGCGTAGTGGGGCAAACCTATAATCCCAGCACACTCAGAAGGCTGAGACAGGAGGACTGCAGTTAGTCCAAGGCCAGCCTGGGCTCCATAGTGAGTACAGGACCAGCCTGGGTTGCAGAGCAGGAGTCTGACTCAAAAAAAAAAAAAAAAAAAATTCTAGAGCTCCACCATCCAACAGTGTGACTGGACTTAGCACTATACAGGGAGAAAAGAAATCTGACCAGCTAACAAAGGATAAGCTAGTAACTTCTATGTTATACAGGGTTTTTATAATTTTAAAAAATTTATGTAAGTATCTTTAAAAAAGAAAAAGAGCCAGACCCCAGGGAACAAGCCCGTAACCCCAGCAGGAGGATCGTAGGTTTGAGCCCAGCCTGTGTAACTTAGCTACTCAGTGAGACCCTGTATCAAAATTAAAAATAAAAAAATGGGCGGGGAAGCAGCTCAGTGTGAAGGCCTGGGTCTTGATCCCCAGTGCCACCGAAAAGAAAAAAAGGTGGAAGTGGAGGTGGGGGTGGGGACAGTGGCTTCCAGTGATGTCAACCTACCATATGAAGGGAGAGCAAAAAATGTTTCCTTCCAGAGCCTCTGGGCTGGGCTACAGAGAACATCTGCTCTCAAAGGAACGAGGTCGGTGGGGCTTTGACATAGGGCCACAGAACCAGAAGGTGCCCACTGGGTAGAGGAAGGGCAGGAGACGCGCGAGGAGGCCAGGGAAGCGGACTCTGGGCACAGGAGTGGCAGGCGAGATATTACTAAGCTGGAGTGAGGGTAAGTTTGGGGCCAGGCAGGGGGGAAGAGACGATGCGGGAGAGCCACAGGCCTTGCCTCGAGGATCCGAGGGGGCAGGTGGCCTTCTGCTCACTCTGAAGAGTTGTGGGCCACGAACACAAGCTTTCCTGAGAAGTACGCTGTTTTCTGAGACCCCAAATGTTACGTCACAGGTTCTGCTACCACTCAAGGCCTCCTGTGCACAAGGCACTAAGTGCCCCACAGGAACTGAGTCCTTCCCACAATCCCTAGCCAATCCTCAGGGCGCACGGAGCTGGGGTCCCGGGGGCCCATAGGTTGAGGGTACGTGGGCCCGGCAGAGCAGTGTCAAGTCAGTCTGCTCCACACGTGACTTTCTCCCATCATCATCATCATCATTCTGTGGTTCTGGTGACAGAAGCTCCACACTGAGCCAATTCTCCCACCCTTTCAAAGGTTTGATTCTTGAGACAGGGTCCCGTTAAGATGCTGAGTTCCACGGCTGGGCTTGAATTTTAGTGCCCCAGAGCGCTAGGATTCCAAGTGTGCATCCCTGTGCCTGGCCCACATGCTGGCCTTTGAGGAGGGTTCCCTGGGAGAAAGGATTTGCTACCTTTAGAGACCACACACTCAGCACTTAGGAACAGCACAGCACTTAGGGTGCCTGCCTCGCAAGCACAAGGCCCGGAGTTCTGTTCCCCAGCATCACATAAACCATGTACAGTGGCAAATGCCTGTAATCCCAGCACTCAGGAGGCTGAGGCACGAGGACTGCCATGAATTCGAGACCAGCCTGGACTACATAATGAGTTCCAGACCAGCCTGGATTGCACAGCAAGACCTGGTCTCAAAAAAAAAGAGGTCACACACTGCTGCTCCAGACCAACCGCCCCTCCCCATCCTGAAGGCACAAGAGCCCAGAGAGCTGTGGAACCTCATCTGAGATCAGCAGGTCCAAGCCCACTCTGGGGGTCTTCCCAAAACCCACGTGGCCCCAGCTGCTGGAATGTGGACACCTGAATGTCGCAGGCTCCGCCGTCAGCAGCCTCATCTGCACATCACTGAGCCGGGCTGGCACTGACCTCCCTCACTTACAGATGAGGAGGGTGCGCGCGGATCCAACTGTCACACATCACGAATGCATCTTAATGGAAAAATGCAGATGGGGGTGGAGGTCCCCGAAAGGTGGAGTTACCTTTGCCACCGTAGTCTGAGTGTCTCAAAACCCAAGAAGCCGGGAACAGTTTATATCTAACACAACTCCACATTCTACATTATTTTTAAAACATATAATCTTAAGTGTGATGGCACACGCCTGTAATCCTAGCACTGAGGAGGCTGAGGCAGGAGAACTGCCTTGTGTTCGAGGCCAGCCTGGGCCACAGTCAGTTCAGGACCAGCCAGGATCACAGAGCCAGACCCTGTCTCAAAAAAATAAATAAATTACTTAATTAAATTAAATTGTGTAATTTTGTTTCTCTTCTCTTCCCTTCTGAGGCTGCGGTGTAGAGTGCTGGGCGGCCCTGGAAGCTGGGCGAGCGCTCACATGGCCAGAACCCCGCCCTAAAGTATGTGTGCTTACCTGCGGATACAGAGAAAAGGAATCCGACAGCCTGAAAGAGCCGGGGTCTTCCTTGTTGTACTGTCCGAACTTCTGACACTGTTGAGGCAACAGAGAGAAAGAAAGGGGGAATCTAAGTTAGGATCACGTGGGAAAACCCTAACCCCAGAGTCACGTTCTGCCGTGACGTGCGGTGCGGCCCTTCCTGCGAGGTCCAGGCCTGCCCTAAGCAGGCATCCCGGGCAACAAACCAGCGGGGACGTGTGGTACCACACGGCCTCCGGGAGCCGCCGGAGGCTCTGCATCCCCCGGGCCGGGCCACCACAGCTGCCCAGGGCGGTCCCGGGCGCTCAGCTCTCTCCTCCCCTGCCGGTGGCTGCTCTCTGACAGCTACCTCCCTGTCACTTTCTGATGTCTGTTTCTTGGGCTTGCGAGCCACAGGGGCCACGCCTTCCCACACGCAGGCCACTCCTACCTGTGTCCTCTCACCACCAGCCCTTCTCCAGGCTCCTGGCCCCCCTTGTCTCTCTTTCCAGTTAGAACTTGGCCCCGCCGCCCTGCTCCCTGCCCACTGCTTCAGACCAGACTGAGGCCTCTGGGTCTGTCCTCAGCACCCACAGCCCATTCTCCCCGTAACTGCTCTGCCAGCTGGCACAATGCTGAGCTCTGGTAGCAGCGCAGCACCTCCTGTAGCTCCGGGCTTCCCTATTGCTGACTGGGCCCCTTAACCGGAGCTACCCCAGCACCTCTGGGGCCGCCGCTGAGCTGCCTCCCCGCAAACACCTGTCCCCAGATCCCAGAGGCGCATTTCCTCCCATTCTGGAGGCTGTTTCCAGCAAGCTCCCCTGGCACAGCGCCACGACCAGTTCTCCGCTGTGCATCTCCCCACACTACCCTGCAGGGTCAGAATCAGCCCTGGCGAAGGGGCACCCGGGTGCTCCAGCTCAGCCCTGGAGACATGCACTAAGCTACCTCTCTAGCCTTTTTTTTTTTTTTTTAAATTTGGAGACAATTTCTCACTAAGTTGCTTATCTGTCCAGGCCAGGCTCAAATTTGCAATCCTCCTGCCTCAGCCTCCTAGAGTGCTGAGTCTACAGGCCTGTGACACCAGCCTCAGCTATATCTCTTCCCTTCTTAGCAGGTAACCCTTCCTTATGCTACACCTACCTCAGAAATTATTTATATAAAATTTTCCTTAATTAAATTACATCCCCAATGGTGTTTAATTTCTCTCCCCTGATCAGACCCAAACTGATATACAAGACATCCCTCCAAATTCCCTGTGCCTGGGTCCCTATTTCCAAAGCCACCTCCCCAGTCTGAAGGAAAACCCAGGACCACAGCACACACAGACCACTCATCTACGGCAGCTCCTCCACGCGCAGGTCTGCAGGGCTCTCCGCCTGCTCCGTGCACGCTGCTTTTCCCCAACTGCTACAAGTCAGGCCTGGAGGGGGATGCACATGAGCACTCCCTCCTTATCACTCCCAGTGGCCAGTGTGGCACAAGGTAGGCAGCGGGCACTCCTGCCAGCTGCGTGCCTACAGTAACAGGTGTCGGCGAACACCTTCTTTACTATAAAACTGGGCAGAAACCAAGGGGGAACCCCACGGCCCTGTTCCCCACGTACCAAGCGGATGAGCTGGCGGTCCAGCCAGCGCAGCACGTCGGGGCCCTCCTCGGACTCTGCCCGGAACACTCCCAGCCGGGCCATCAGGACCGCCGCGGCCTCCTGGTCAAAGGCGGCTTCTATGTGCCTCAGCTGGCTCTGCGCATCTGCCCAACTGACAAGTCGGAGTCAGTGCTGCCAGTCAGGGCCACCAACTCAGGCAACCCCGATTTCAACTGCATTTTATCAGTAGGAACGAGAGGAGTGTGACATGACTTTTAGTCACCCTCGCATCACTAGAAGGCACAAGCTCGGGAGAGAAATCCACAGGAATGCCTCCACATCGCCCACACACCACGAAAGCAGACACCCAAAGGCACACCGTGCTAGCCAGGGCTCCAAGCTCGAGTCCACCGCCCAGTAAGTAACCACAACTGCACAGTATGACTGCCAGCGTCACCTCCACGGAGAAAAGAGGTAACCCACACACAAGTCTTCCAGATGAATAAAGACACGACGAACAGACCAGAGAGATGACGGAACAGACACTGCAACCAACGAAAAGGCTGCCAGACGCAGGGCACAGAACGGGTCTCTGGGAAGCAGTGAGCAGGAGAAGCCACAGGTATGACGACAGGTATGACGAGAACGGGCAGAGCGCAGTGTAAGGAGGGACACGACACAGAGAAAACAGGTTAACACGGGTGAACGTGCAACGCCGCTCTGCGTCTGCGCGCCAAGGCTCATCACATCCACTGGCTGTTAACAGAGCAACAGGCACTGCCGTGAAGCCACCGGAAACTGCAAGTGGCTCCTCGGGAGAGTGGCTTCGCTGCACCCAGAACCCCACCTCTGTGACGTGCTGGAAGGAAAGTGCCCAGGTGTACAAAGGCCTGAAAACACGAAGAAAGCACTGTCGAGGAGTGACAGGTGCCGCCCAAATTATGCAGCACTGCAGACCCGTTACAATAAATGAGGTGCAGGCTTGTAACCCAAAGATAAGAACAGATACAGGTATAAATGCAGGAATAGCTCAGCGGTTAAAGCACTTGCCTAGAAAGCTCTAGGCCCTAGGTTCAGTTCCTCACACCACATAACCTCAGTGTGGCGGCGCACACCTGTAATCCAGCACTCAGGAGGCTGAGGCAGGAGGACTGCTGTGAATTCTAGGCCACTCTGGGCTACAAAGTCTGTTCAGGACTAGCCTAGACTAGAGTAATATCCTGTGTCAAAAAAAAGAAAGAAAGAAAAGAAAAACACCCAAAGCTGCCCTGGTGTGTACATCAACATCCCTGTATGCACACAGCAAAACAGATGATATATAACTTCAGAGAAACAGGACTATGAGTCAATGCAATGCTACAGTCTGCAGGGGTGAGCCAGAGAGGCTGGGCTTGAACTTGTGATCCTTTTGCTTCAGCCTCTCAGAATTCCGGGATTCCAGGCACATGCCACCCCATGTGGCTATGAAACAACACTTCATGATCTATATTCCCACTGAAAGCTGACTCTCCCAGGCAAGTGGCTGCCAGCTCAAATGGGTCAGCCAAGAACGCCCCGTCCATTTGGAGGCATCACCAAGACCCACCCGAAGATGAAGAACCATTTCTTCACAGAAAAACCATTAAGTGGCTCAACAGAAAGAAAAGAGGCAACTCACTTGCGGGCGACAGTGGTCACGCGGATGCGTCTCTGGGTGCTGGAGTGCTGGTACTGTGTGATGAACTGGACTGCGCCTCTTCCTCCTTGCGGGATCGGGGCATTGTGCTGCGGGGCGAGAGGCCGCTTGCCTGGTGAGTCACAGGCTTGACAAACATGGCCACACCCCACAGTGCCCTTCCAAGACACGGACAGTGGTCAGGCTGACATGTGTCAAATGGTACACTTAGGACCTGCACAGTTCATGGTACACAATTTTTGCATCAACCAAAATACAAGAAGAACCACATTTCCTCCTGATCTCCTGGGCTGGGGACTCTGCACAAAGCATTTGTGTAGCACGTGAAGACCCCAGGTCCAGTCCCCGGCACTGTTGGGACTTCCAGTTGGCACCATGTACAGTAAGACACAGATGACACACACCTGTGCCTGCAAGTGGCTTTGAAATGCATAAAAAAGAAGGTTCAATAGACACATGTAACAACTACACTAACATGTTAACTACAGGATCAAGCTGGTGGATGTATGGGTGCTCCACATACAACTTCTTCAATTATCCTGGATGGTTAAGTTTTCGTAATAAAACACTGGGATAAACTGACACACTCCAAAACTCGCAAATGTTGTGATGGTGGCAAAAGCCATTACTCTTCTAATGATCTCACTGATTCATCAAGAAATCAACAAATATAACTGCCATCTGACTCGGACTAAACCCCAGAAGTAATAAAGAAAGACCACACCCAATGAGCAACAAGCCTCCCCCAACCCTAGCATAGCACATCTGGGGAAAAGAAACCGAGGACCCTGCCGTGTAACAGATCAGAAAGCAGGCCACTGCCACGGGAAGTCACAGGACGAATCCCAGCCACCTGATTGACGACTTCGAAGTAGATGCCAAGCGTAGACGTGGGATCCAGGCCACAGACTTTCCACTGACTCGTGCCGCCAACACCAAGCTCCTAGAGGTGACAAGAGGAATTAAGAATCAAAACCCCGACCTGCATCTGACTGCTGTGGAGAAGTACTGACGAGAGGGCCAACCACTCACACCCCACTCCAGACAAACACATTTCAGTGAAAGATTTTTACTGAGAAAAGTATAATTACAGACCAGGAAAAGGTTCAACATTGGTGGTACTTTAAAAATAACCTTTTCCTACGGGCACATGAAACAATTCTCACTGTATCTGCCACTTCCATGGTCTACCACACTGACGTCGGCAAGCCCGAGTCAGAATAGGCAAGCAGTACTAACAGGAGAGAAAATGTGCTCACAAGGGGTACAGGCCTGTCATACCAGCAATTCTGAGAGGCCAAGGCAGGAGATCACAGGATTGAGCCCAGCCCGGGTAAATTAGCTACTCAGAAGAGACCCTGCTTCAAAATCTAAGCTAAAAAACAAAACAAACAAGAAAAAACAGGCCGAAGAGCCGCAGGTATAGCTTAGTGGTCAGAGCACTTGCCTAGCAAGTGCAAGGCCCTGAGTTCAATTCCCAAGCACCACATAAACCAGGCGTGGGTGCATACACCTGTAATCCCAGCACTCGAGAGGCTGAGGCAGAAGAATTGCCTTCTGTTGAAGGGCAGCTTGGGCTCCATAGCAAGTTCAGGACCAGCCTGGACTACAGAGTGACACCCTGTCTCAAAAAAGTTTGTGTTGTCTGGGGGGAGGAGCTGGGTATGTAGCTCATCAGTAAAGTGTCTACCTAGCATATGAGAGGCATTAGATTCAATCCCTAGTACTGGGGCGAAGAAAGATAAAACAAGAACATCTTTATTTTCCTCCTTTCTCTGCCCTCTCTCCAACATGAACTTCCATGGCTAAGCTCCACTGAGGTGGTGGTACTGTCTGCACTTACTTGTCAAACCATCTTCCTGAGCTACTTTAGGAAGCTCTTAGCCAAGTCAAGGTTAAGTCCGTGGAAAACACAGATAGCAGGCCCAGCCAAAAACGGGGACAACCAAGCGCACTCTGAGCACTGAGGACCTCCGGGTGAGCATTTAGGAAAACAGGAACTTAGACCGCCAGAGTGCCCTAGGACCACAGCTCAAACTGCCTTCACAGGCCAAGCCTGACTAGCTTCAACTAAATGGTCCCACAAGAATGTCTGTTTGAATGAAGGTGATGACACACAAAGGAGGACACTCTGCAGAGGCCTCCAGGACGCCAGCCCTGTGCCACCAGCATCACCTGAACAACCTGGTGTCATCCTCCTAAGATACCCCAAGGGTAGGGAGCCAGGAGACCTGCGACCTCAGTCCCTCAGATCAGCACTGACGCTCAAGAAGACAATGAGCACCCCGGCCCTCCCTTCCCTTCTCCCATCTTTCAGATCGATGGGCAGAGGCAGGGCACCACCACTCAAGATTGAGCTCGGGGTGACCCATCCCCTCCCCACAGGTTGTCACGCTGGGACTCCCTGACAGGGTCAGTGCTTGGCAGGGAGGGCTGGGATTCTCCTTACGTTTTCTGACACACATGGTCCTTTCACATGGAGAGATACACACGGGCCGATGGCTCCTGCGACCTTCAGCTCCCGAGATGTCTAGAACAAAGGAATACAAGGTTAAAAACACTGAGGTTGGAGCCTGAGGCAAGGGCATCACAATTTCAAGCCCAACCTGGGCGACTTAGCTCTTGGAGAGACCTTGTCTAAAAATAAAACATAAAATCAGGCTGGGAGCAGAGCTCAGTGCTTAAAAGCGTCAGCCTGGCACATGCAGGGCCCAGTACCACATAAAGGATCAGCTGTGTGTGTAACACATGCCTATAATCCCAGAACTCAGGAGGCTGAGGATTGCCTTGAGCTTCATAGTGAATTCAGGGCTAGCCTGGACTACAGAATGAGACAATCTCAAAAAGAAAAAAATTTTTAAATAAAATGAGCTGAGGGTACAGCTCAGAGCAGAGACCTTGGATTCAATCCTCAGTACCACAAAAACAACAGTGCGATCCACACAGATCTCACGAGGGCCGCAGCGAAATCTGCAAGCACCAATAAAGCGTCAGCCAGTCAGGAAAAAGGCCCACCAGATGACAGCATCCACAGCCCCCAACCAGCTTTCCTAGGACCACTGGAACCTTAATAAAATCCACTTTAGAAACCATATTGAGATCATTTCAACTGACTTTTCAAACTCTGGGATCCCTGTAGAGAGGAAAACACAAGCTCTACCAACCCTACTATTTTCTCTTGCCAACCCATAATTATTTCTGTATTTTTAACCAGCAACCCCCTACAACTCGCAGCCTGAGGTAGAGCTCAGGGGTAGGAATTGTGCTTATAATACACTAGACCTTGGTTTCAAGTCTCCAGCACCAATGGAAAACACACACACACACACACACACACACACACACACACTCTTCATACTTAATTCATGAGCTAAGCCTGGTGGTACAGGTCTATAATCACAGAACTCTGGGGAGGCTGAGGCAGGAGGATCACAAATTGGAGTCCAGTCTGAGCAACTTAGTGACTTGGCAAGGCTCTGTCTTAAAATCAAAACTAAAAACTGGGCTGGAGATATAGCTCAGTGCAAAGGCCCCAGGCTGGATCTTCAGTACCAAAAAACAAAACCACTTAATTCATGAACCCTAAGTAGTAGGCCAACATATTTAAGATTTTTAATTCTCAAATTAATTTTAACAAAGTTCACCCATTTTCTTTCTTTCTCTCTCTTAAAAAAAAAACAAAAACCAAACAGGTTCTGACTCTATAGCCTAGGCTAGTCCTGAATTCACTATGTAGCCCAGGCTGGTCTCAAACTTACAGCAATCCTCCTGCCTCAGGCTCCCAAGTACCACCCATTTTCATCTGTGAAAAAAACAAATGTTTAACAACACTGACCAAAGCTTAACACCTAATGATTTAACGGTTACCTCCATTTCTCTAGGGAACAATTTCAATCAGATTTTCTGGCAGCCCCTTTTAATATTTTCTCCAAGACCTAGTGTCAATGGTCCAGGGCTACGAGCCCTTGCATAGGACAACCAAGCCCCACAGTGCTGCTCACTCCAGAGTGCCCTGCTGTCCTTTGGGAATGCTCTAAATACAGCTCTGTGCTGGGCTGGGCCACGCTGACGGCCAAGGGGACACCGCCACTGCAGGGCTGCCTGTGCCGCTCCCAACACCTGCTCCACCCTCCAACTGCACAGGGGCCGGGCAGGCCAGGGACCGGTGACCCTCATCCTGAAACCCCAGTAGAGACACCGCCCATCTTCGGGAAGCAACAGGGCGAGGTGAGCAGCACACCCTGTGACGACTGTTCGACTGTTCCGTTGGCACCCTCTGAGTCAGCCTTTACACGCCTGTGCCCAGCCGATGGATGCTGCCAGCATGCTGACTCCTAACCGGGACCGCACGATCCCACGAGCACCGTAAGCCCACTATACCTTTACTTCCAAAGTAGCACCAAATGCCATTCGGAAATCTCCATTGAAATCCTTAGTGAAAATTCTTTGGAACGTCTGCTTGAAGAGAGAAGTGTTGAAAGAATCTCCCATCACCATGTGGCCTCTGCGTCAGAGAAAAGGAACAGACAGTGAACATCAGAGTGACTGGAGTCATTCCCATGCTCCCTGATACTTACAGACAGTAACTGCCAGAAGAGAACAGCCAAGAGTCACATTAAGCATGCCAGGTGCCCCACCCCCAATCCCCCAAGCAGGGCTTATTCCCCAAGGCAGCGATGCCCAGAGACAAGGCCTACACAGGGGACGGGATCATGGGCTATATGCATCCGTGGACGGAGCCACTGGTCAATTCAAAGCTGGGTGAGCGGTCCGCAGGAGGCGGTGCCCAGCTGGAAGAAGTGGCTGCTGAGCACATCTCTGGAGGGTGTACCTGGTCTTCCCTGGCCTTCCGCATCACAGCTTCGCAGCTGAGACATGGTGGGAAGCACCCCCCGCCCACGTCCTTCCACTGTGATATGTCTGCCTCACTGCGGGCTGAAAAGCAAAGGAGCCAGCCAGCTACAGCAAGACCCTGGGAAGTGGGAGCGAAGGTAGCCTCCCCTCTGCTAGTCGCGTCAAGGACGGCGCTGTGGTGATGTGATGCAAAAAGTGGGGGTGGGCAGGACGGAGGAGGAGCTCAGCAGTTACAACACTTGCCTAGCAAGTTAAAGCCCTGAGTTCGATTTGCCAAAACCACGTAAGCTGGGCACAGCAGTGCACACCTGTCATCCTAGCACCTGGGAGGCTGAAGCAGGAGACCACTGTGAGCTCAAGGGCAACCTAGGCTAGACAGGGAGTTCAGGAACAGCCTGGGCTACAGAGTGACACCCTGCCTCCAAAAGAAAGTCACTACCAAGACATTCAAGACATTCGTGCAACAGGGATTTGATGATTTGACCTAACTGCTAAATCTTTCAAGAGTGAAGTACTTTAATAACATTCTGAAAGAAGCAATGGTCTCTGTCCCCAGAAGCTATACACACAGAGAGCATGCAACCTCGGAGTGTGTGCCCATGCCTACAGCTCTGAGTGCTCCTAGTGAAGAACTCCTGGGGTTCTGGCCCAGGCTCACCGGATTAACACAGTCACTGGCAGGGCTCCATCAGTGTCAGCGGAGCCCCTAGGCCTCCCGCGAACATGGCCAGCTCTCCAGGACAGCACCACAGGTCTCGCTTCTCCTTTGTCCTAGGCAGGACGGGCAGCCCCACCAGGGACCTGCTTACAGAACTGCAGGCCCACCACACCTCATCCAGTGGCTTAGCCAGGCCAGATTTCTCTTAACTGCTCCCAAATTCAGAATCTAGTTTGCCCCTTTCTCAAGCAGAGAAGCCCTGCAGATAGCCGTGCACGTCACGCTTGCTTGCGTGGCCTGGGCTCCACACAGTCTTATGTCTGTAAGGAAGGAGCAAAGTTATCCTGACGTGCACAGTCTGCAGCGAACCTTCAAGTCCTCCTGCTGGTCACCTCTTCGTCCTCCAGGGCATACACGGCCCGTACCGTGCCACGCACCTACACCCACTGCCACCTGACAGCTCTTCCACTCCCACCTCACCCACTCCAGTGGCTCCATCACTCTGTTTCTCTTTCCCTAAAAAAACAGTCAGGCTTCGGGGTGGCTCAGGGGTAGGGCACTTGCAGATGGGGACCTGGGGTCCAACTGCAGCACCACACATAAGACACACTTCCCCAGGTGCCCACTGTCAACATACCCAGTAAGATTCGTGCAACACTTCATCTCCAGGAGTCCAGTCTGGTCCAGGGCACAGGCATAAATATCAATGCAGTGACCGTTCGCGGCAGCTCGATTAGCGAGCATCTCATAGTGCTGGGAACAGGACAGAACGGTAATTAGGAAAGAGCTCGTTTACCTCACGGCCTCAGGCCTTAGTATACCAGAGTGTAACCAAACACATGAAAGGGACTGAACCCAAGGCCTTCACTCTCAGCTACATCCCCAGCCCCTTTTTATTGTTTGAGATAAGGTCTTGCCAAGTTGCTAAGTTTCCCAGCTAGGCTCAAACTTGTGATTCTTCTGCCTAAGCCTCCCTGGGACTACAGACCTGCACTACTTGTGCCAGGTTATTTTCCTTAAAACACAAAAGAGCTGGGCACGGTGATACATGCCTGTAATCCTAGCACTCCAAGGCAGAGGCAGGATGACTACTGTGAGTTTGAGGCCAGCCTGGGTTCCACAGTGAGCTCAGGACCAGCCTAGACTACAGAGCGAGATGCAGTCTCAAAAAAAAAAAAAAAAGCCCACACAAATAAAATTAAAACACGGCTTTCAGGGGCTGGAGGAATAGTATGGTGGTTACAGCACTTGCCTAGTGAGTACAAGGCCCTGAGCTGGATTCCCCAGTACAACAAAAAGACAGGTATGGTGGCGTCTAACTATACTCCTAGCACTAGTGAGGCAGAGGCAGGACTGCCACGAGAGCGAGAACATACCTCAAAAATAAATATAGCTATTTTTTTCTTTTCTTTTTTTTTCTTTTTTTTCTTGAGACAGGGTCTCGCTCTATAACCCAGGCTGGTCCTGAACTCACAGGTATAGCCCAGGCTGGCCTTGAACTCAGGACAATCTGCCTCAGCCTCCTGAGGGCTGGGATTACAGGCAAGCAACACCACACTCAGTTTTAGGTGGTACTGGGGAATTGAACTCAGGGCTTTGTGCTTGCAGGACAAGTGCTTTAACCACTGTGTCATTCCTCCAGCCCACAAATATAGCTTTCAAAATACTTAAAGCACTTTAAACATACTCTAGCCATCCACTCTAAGATCAGAGGTCAGGGCAGGCGTGTGCCAGCAGCACACACCCAGGGATTGTCGTGGCCAAGAGCACCTTTTCTGACCAGGAACACAAAGCCTCAGCAAAGCAGCTGTCACCACAGCAAAACCCAGGATGTCAGCTGCCACAACGCAGCCCACACCTGACAGCACCCACCTTGGTGGCCTTTTTCACGAACCGTGCATTATCTTTCTCGATATCATGCCAAGAACGGATGGGGGTCTTCAGTTCATCTCCAACCACCATGCCAGGGCCCTGGGTCGGGGGGCCGCCGGTGAACAGCATGAGCCGGGCTCCCGTGTTGGGAAAAGTGCCCTGCAGTGAGCAGCAGCGGATTAGATGGTGTGCGGCTCCATTCCCAAGCACGCATTTAGGTGGGGATTGAACACAGGCCCCACCCTCACAAAGGAGTTCCACACGGAGCTACAACCCCACCCCAGGCCAGCCCCTGCCCCTCTGGCTGCGGATAATGACGTCACTACACAACGACACAGGGATACTGCACAGAGCAGCATTTACTTCCCCTAGCTGGCATGTTTCTGGCTCTTTTATGAATTCACTGTGGACGGTTCTCATTGCTCCAATTCCCTTACTCTGTCGTGAACACGCCTGGTATTTTCAGAACACTGAGGGCCCCATTCCACGTGCATCGTAACTGAAGCACTTTTGGGAGCATTCCCACAGGAAGTCAAGGGGCAGAGGTCACTGAAGACCCCCAAGCAAAGCCAATTATAAAAGACTCCTGGGAGGAGGTCGGAATGGTGGGAGAGGACCTCGGATTCGGAAGTACCCCCAACAAGCCCACGGCGATGGACAGCGCGACTCCCGTGGATCGCAGCGGCCTCTTCCCCTGCGTCACTGGCCACGGGTCCCTCTGCAGCTCCCCAAGAAGGTCCGTGAGGTTCATGTCGATCTTGTGAACGGGCTGCAGGAACCTGCAGGACGTGGGGCAGACACACCAACTGCCACTCGCTGAAGCTTCCTGGTCCCTAGCCCTTGGCAGCTCATAGCGACTGCGCTTAAAACTAATTTTCTCAGAGTAGAAAGAAAAGTAACTTTTCCTCAAAGTTATCTCTCACTATAAACATAAAACAGTTCACAGCAATTTCACTGAATATTTGTTTTTCCTTCTAGTTATTTATTTTGAGAAAGGGACTATACTAGATCGCCCAGGACAGCCTCGACCTGGTAACTTTCCTGTCTCAGCCTCTCGAGTACCGGCATTACATAAATACATCACCATGCCCAGCCCAAGAATATAACTTAAAACCTCATATTTAACAGTTTCTGTATGTTATCTGAGAAAAATTAAAACAATTTAAAATGTAGAAGCTGATTTAATTAAATTTCAAATTGCAAAGAAATCCTAAGGACCATGCATAAGGCGATGCTGGCCCGAGAGGCCCAGTTACGAGGCAATCTTCATCACGCTACAGGTCCAGGGTGTGCTTCCTTTGAGGGCCAGAAATAGCAGAGAAGTGCAGCCAGTCTCCTAACGCAGTACTGCAACAGCTTGCCTCGTGCCCCAAGGCCCTCGGGTTGGTTTCCTGGCACCACACAAAGATCGGCTGGTAGTAGATCGGTGTAGTCCCAGCACTTGGGAGGCAGAGGCAAAAGGACTACCAGGAGTTCAAGGCCAGCCTGCACTACACAGTAAGTTCAGGACCAGCCTGCACTAGAGTGATACCTTGTCTCAAAAAAAGAAAAAGAAAAAGAAAAAAATAGTAATAATACAGAGAGAAATTCTAATTTCTAACCAGAGTTAGAGGACATCCCCGGCAAGCCAGAACACAGCCTTCCAAGTTTCCTGGTTGCTGGACTGGCCTAGGACAGCCTGCGGTGCCCAAAGGGCTGCATGAAGTGAGGACCTGCTATGCGGGTTGTTGGGAGTACCAAAAGGGACATTTTTAGTTCCAGTTTTACTTTAAGAATCAAAAGCCAGAGGGAATAACAAAGCAGTTAGAGCGCTTGTCTAACAAGCACAGGGCCCTCAGTTCAATTCCCCAGCACCACATAAGCCAGGCATGGTGGTGCACACCTGCATTGTCAGCACTTGGGAGGCTGAGGCAGGAGGACTGCAGGGAGTTCCAAGCCAGCCTTGGCTACACAGTAAGTTCAGGACCAGCCAGGACTACAAAGGGAGACCTTATCTTTTAAAAGAAAAGAAAAAAGGGAAAAAAAGAATCAAAGGCCAGCTCAAGGGACTTCCAGTCAAGAGGGCAGATGAGTTAACAGAGCTGCACAATATCTCCTCCTGGAACCATGTAGGAAGTTGAGAATATAGTCAAAAACCACCTGTTCAATGTAGATAGCAGATGGAGGAGCGCCCCAACAACTGAAAGAAGGCCACGGGAAGGTCAGAAATCCTGAAGATATGTCAAAAGTGGAGGAAAACAGCAGCCAACTGAGCGCAGCCCTGAGCTACTGCCATCCAGAGGAAGGGAAGCATGGAGATGGGAACCTCAGGTTGAGGTAAGGATCCAGGAGAAGCGGGAACCGACAGCAGTGGCGCCAAAGGCCACAAAACAAGCCTGTAGGTACCACATAGTAAAACGCACTGCGAGCTCCCCCTAGAAGAGACCTCCAGAGCCCAGATCAGAGGCAGTACTCAGTAGCCATTATAGGCAATCACGTAAGCACGAACCATTTTAAAAAATGAACCCAAAACTGAACTGATTAGAGTAAAAGAATGCTCAGAGGAGTGCATCAAGGATTTTGGGGGTCACTCTTAAACAATGCCTAGGAAAAGGACTGGCACAAGAGACAGCTGTGGAGAGGAGAGAAAGGCCACCGACCTCCTGAACAGCTCAGTGTAATAGGCGCACCTCAGAGGGTGGAGAGCCCTGCCCTGGGGGCGCAGGGGGAGCCTGGACAGGCAGGAGAGCTTTGCTGAGGGGGTTGGGGTGACCAAGACACCTCAGAGGTCACTGGACTGATAGGCCCTTCCTCACTGCCTACTCCCCACATAAAACTTGGAGGAACTGAGGCCCCCCCCTACACCCCATCATACTCGTTTAAAGAAACCTCTCACACCCATAATCCCAGCACTTGGGAAGCTGAGGCAGGAAGATTGCTGTGAGTCTAAGGCCAGCCTGGGCTCCATAGTGAGTTCAGGACCAGCCAGGGCTACAAAGTGAGAGCTTGTCTCAAAAAAAAATCCTGAATTAATGGGTATGCCCATTTTATCTTTTGCTTTAAGTGTAATATACTTAGGTGATATTGATTTAAGTTCATTTCATGTAGCAATCCGATATAGACTTAAGTTCATTTATTGTAGCAATTCAGTTAATCAATCTTTGATGTAGGCTCAGTGTGTTCGCACATGCGTTTTGAAAGGTCAAGGCCAAGGCAAATTCTACTCTGGCCTGGGCTACTCAGTCACTTAGCAGGACCCTGTCTCAAAATCAAAAATAAAAAAGGGCTGAGGAGACAGCTCAGAGTGAAGGTTTCGGACTCAGCCCAGTGAGGAGGAAAAAAAGACCACAGGCGTGGGTCCAAGAACAGAATAACCCAGCACAGCATTCTGAAGAGATAGGAGCTATCAAGGTAGCCAAATCTTTTCTTAATGGTACCAAAGACACAGCCCCAGGCCTTCACTACAACGTCAGTCCTTTTTTTTTTTTTCCTAAAACAGAGTCGTCCTAAATCACTGAGTTGCCCAGGCTGAGCTTGAACTTGTTGGGATTATAGGTTCACACTCCAGGCCCAGATTATTCTCTTTTTTTTTCTAGTCATGCTCTACCCCTGCCCTTCCCTGCTGCCCGGGGCGGCCTGCAGCCTCCTACGGTACAGGTAGGTAACACCGTCCGCCTGTCCCTCACCTGCTGGAGACACAAGGGCGCTCCTGAGGTTGAGCAGGCCTTGCCGGCTGCACGGGCATGGCGGCCTTGGACAGACCCAGCATATCCTAAAAGAACAGAAAGACTCATTTGTCTCATGAAATTGATGGCTAATTCAGTTTCTAAAAACATCCTCACTCCTCTGCTGTGCAAATGAGGCCAAACCTGGATCTGCTTTGCCGTGAGGTCCTTGGTGCCCCGGAAGACGTAACTCTTGGAGATACCCTCGCTGCTCAGCTCGTGGACCTGCACCATCCTCCCGAACGTGATCAGGCCCACCAGGGCGCTGGGGGGCAGCAGGCTCAGCGACATCTGCAGGGACTCCTTGAGCGCCTGGAGGTCATCCTCCTCCAGGCAGGTGTCCACCAGGTAGAGGAAGATGAGAGGCGACGGGGCCCCACGCTGCGGACAGACAGCGTGTCACTCGGCACACTGGCGGTGCGCTCAGACAGCAGCAGCTCGCCTGCTCTAACAGCACATCAGGGTGGAGCGTGAACCCGCACCTGCACCTGCACCGACTCACGGACAAGGACATCAGACCTCACCAAGGATGGCGGACCTGAGCTAACCCGGATGCACATGAAACCAACCACCCACCCACAGAAGCCCCCCTACCCCATGACTTGCTCAGCACTGGACCACTGCATGCCAGGCTGTTCTAGGTCCTGATTCACCAGGAAATGTAAGAATAAGGATCCCCGTTTCGGGGTGAATCTTCTAGGATGGGGGTCAAGGGGCAGCGACTGCCACAGCACCGGCGGGGGCAGCTTCCAGTCTACAGAGAGAGGTCAGGACAGCCTCTGTGAGAGAAGAGTTTAGCTGGGCTGGGCGTGGGGGCACATGCCTCCAATCCTAGTATTCTGTGAGGCTGAGACCAGAGGATCTCAAATTTAAGCCAGGCCTGGACAACTTAGTAACTTAGCAAGACCCTGTCTCAAATAAACAGTCAAAAAAGAGAACAGGTTGCAACTCAGGGCAAAAGCCCTGGGTTCAATCAGCAGAATCAAAAACTAACATTTGAGAACACCCTGGAGGAGAGGAAGGAAGCAATACAAATGCTCAGAAAAGAAAGCTCCAGCTTGAGGGGGAAACTAGCGCAAAGGCCCTGAGGCAGGCGTGTTCCTCACACACCTAAAAAGTCAAGTAGCCCCACTGGGCTGAACAAGCACACGAGAACTGATGTGGAAATGGGGACGCACAGGGCTTTGAGGACGGTCTTCTGCTCTGGGTTGAAAAGGGAACTGTCCTCAGCACTGGAGGCTTCTGAACAGAGAAGCGATACAAGTTTCTGAGCGTCACTCTGGCAGTGAGCATAAGCATACAACATGCAGGGCAGGGGCTGTGGCTCAGCGTGGGGTGCTTTCCAAGTATGCATGAAGCCCTGGGGTCAATCCCACCAATGTAAAAAAAATAATAAATTTTAATTAAATAAAATACAAACAGTAATGTTAAAATCAAGAAGAATCAGGAGACTAAAGTCATTCACATGAGCTGACAGTAGCGATGTTCACCTATAATTCAGCATCTGGGGAGGCTGAGGCAGGAGAATCGCAGGTTCGAGCCAAGCCTGGGCAATTTAGCAACTTAGGGAGACTCTGTATGCAGTTCATAGCAAAGGCCCTAGGTTTATGCCTCGGTACTGAAAGAAAAGAAAAGGTAACTCACATGGGAGGTAGTGACTGGTCTAGGACAGGCATGGTCTATGGAAGGTGGATGGGCCCTAAATCAATTTTAAGGGCTTTTTTTCTTTTTTGTTTCTTTTCTGAGACAGGGTCTCCCTCTGTAGTTCCGGCTGGTCATAAACTCACTATGTAGCCCAAGCTGGCGTAGAATTCATGGCAAGCTTCCCGTCTCAGCTTCCTGAGTGCTAGAATAACAGACGTGTGCCATCACACCCAGCTAATTTTTATGTGGTGCCGGGGATCGAACCCAGGGCCTTGTGCAAGCTAGGTGAGCGCCCTAACCAGTGAACTACACCAGAAGTTTGAGTAGTGAGCCAATGGGATGTTCTACTAGATTAGACACAGGATGTGAGGGAAAAGGCCAAGGGGACTGGACCTTGCTGGACACCTGGAGGACGGGGGACAAGCGAGCGCGACAAAGAAGGCTGGGAGGCCCGTGCAGAACTCTGTCAGTTCCCCCCTCGGAAGCCCTCTGCCTGGAAGCGCAGGCGCACCACAGCCTCAGGGCGAAGGTCCTGCCACCCTCACAGCTGGAAGCCCCGCACAGCTGAGGGACACAGAGGTCACAGAATCTTGAGAATCGGTGTTTACCTCTGTGCATTAAACACACAACAGAGCAGTTAGTTACCTGCACCACGTACTCGATTGTAGAAAACTGGGGCATGAGCTCGGCAGGCTGATTGGCCTCGGCGATGCCTGCGTAGGCCGGAGGGAACTGCAGAGACAACAAACGGTGGTCGGCACAAGTGGAGTTACACTCGCCTCCTGCCCCCATGCCTAGAAACCACTACGGACTATATCGATTCTGAAAGGCCGAAGTAAGAAGCAAGGTGCTGAAACACGGAAATTAGCATTGAGACTGTTGGGACTGGGACCGAACCCAGGGCTTGCACACGGAGCTAACACCCCAGCCCATGTTTGCTTTTTTATTTTCACGTGGGGTCTCACCAAGACACTACGTTGCCAAGGGCGGGCTCAAACTTGAAATCCTCCTGTCTCAGCCTCCCAGAGTGCTAGGATTACAGGCATGAGCCATCATGCCTGGCCTAAAAGACTGCTTTCTCTACCTTATCATTACTTCATTTCATAATTTATTTTTTGAGACAGGGTCTCGCTCAGTAGTCCACAATTATCCTAAATTCACAAGGTAGCCCAGGCTGGCTCTGAACTCATGGCAATCGTCTTGCCTCAGCCTCTCAAGTGCTGAGATTACAGGTATGTACCACCATACCTGACTAATTTTATATGGTGCTAGGGAACCAAAAATAGGGCCTTGCACATGCAAGGCAAGTACTCAAACCACTGAGTTAGGCTCCCAGCCTCTCATTTTCTCATTTCTCTCTCTGACAGGTTCAGGAAAAAAGTTAAGAAAATAGGAGGGCTGGGCAGAGTGGCACAGGCCTGTGATCATAGCACTTCTGGAGGCTGAAACAGGAGATCTGCAAGTCTGAGCCTAGCCTGAGCAACTCAGTAACTTAATGAGACCCTATCTCAAACAAAAACAGGCTGAGGATGTAGTTCAGAGTGAAGGCCCGCCCTATGTTCGATTCCCAGAACCACAAAAAAAGAAGGAAAAAGCCCTCCAAATCCTGTTGCTCTGAGGCGGCTACTGCTTCCTCCTCTACTTCAGCACCTCACGCATAGTTCAGATCACCCACACACACAATTCTGGGACCGGCTGTTTGTGTTAACACAACAGCACAGGTATTCTATTTTGTTTTAAAACCTTTGGAAGCTTTTCAAATTCATAGTTTGTACACTGATTTCATTCCTGATAGTTTTCAGTTTTACATAATAAAAGACAAAAATTCAGGTGCGTCTTCCTAAGTTTAGCAGGTGTGTGCAAGGCACTGGGTTCGATTCTCCAGTACCACACCAAACTTACCTGGGCATTGTGGGGCACACCTGTAGTCCCAACACTGGGAACACTGGGGCAGGGGGACTGCCACAAGTTCAAGGCCAGCCTGGGCTAACATAGTAAGTTCAGGACCAGCCTGGACGATCAGAGTGAGAGACCCTGTCTCAAAACAATTTAACTAATTATTTAAACTTGTAATTCAACAGAAACTCAACACTGACAATTAGATCCTAAAATCAGAAAGATTAAAACCTGAAACATCAGTAACAGCCACCATCTAATTAGAATATACTGATATCAAGGAAAAGCGAACAATGGACCTATTTTCTTTATCATCTATATAAAACTTCCAAGAAAGAGAATTCTAGGTCCCCCCCACGACAAGAGACCAGGACCACACAACAGAGTATTTAAGAGAACAATCGCAAATGCTCAAGGTCCAGTACTGGGCGTGGCCCACAACTCCACACCGAGCCAGCAGGACAGTGTGGGCAGAAATTCATGCACAAGCCACTGTTTTCACAGTACAGCTACAATACAACAAACAGAATATTTTAAAAAGAATTCACATACCTGATTTCGCTGGAAACAGAAATTACACGCCCAAAGCTTTGCTCGATAATCAACCTGACTGGGAGGGAGACAAGTGTCACCAGCAGGCACCATTCTTATTTTGGAAGCAATCAGACATAAATTTCAGGCTCAACAAACCACACAAACATCTATTTCTTTTCTTCCTTTCTTTTTTTCTCTTTTCTTTTCGAGTACGAGGAACTAAACTCAGAGCCTTCACGCTGACTTCAATCTCCAGCTTCTCTGTACTGTTCATTTGAGTTGCTACGAGTGGGCTGGAACTTGCAACCCTCCTGCCTCAGCCTCCCACAGAACTGCGACAACAGGTCTCTGCCACCAGAACTGGCTAAACATGTATTTCTACATGTGTGCATACAGCTGGAGGAATGGCAGAGTGGTTAAAGTACTTGTCTTAAAAGTGCAAGGCCCTGAGTTCTATTCCCTAGTATCACGTAAAGCTGGGTGTGGTGGCGCACACCTGTAATCCCAGCACTCGGGAGGCTGAGGAAGGAGGACTGCCATGAATCCAAGACCAGCCTGGGCTACAGAGCATGAGACCCTGTCTCTAAATTAATCAATTAATTAAAGCAAAGGGAATAAGAGTGAAAAACATTCTCTGACATAAAAATTCACTCTCCATCTGATTCAAAATTCTCCGCCTGTTGGACACTCTTCACGGAGCCAGCTGTGATGGCGTAGCTCACAGTCCCAGCCACCCAGAGGCTGACACTGGAAGGTCACCTGAGTCCACATGGTCAAGGTAAGGCTGGGCCACACAATGAGACTCTCCTCTCAGAAAATAATTAAAAAATAAAACGCTTTGAAATCGTGCTAATATGTATGAAAAATACTAGAGGTAGCCTGGCTTCGCAGCACAGGCCTGTAATCCCAGCACTCAGGAGGCTGAGGCAGGAGGAACACAAGTCTGAGCCCAGCACAGACAACTTAGAGGCTCAGCGAGATCCTGTATCAAGATCAAAACCAAAAAATGGGTCCATATCCAGAGCTGTAAAGAAAATATATACAGGGGGCTGGAGGAATAGCTCAGCGGTTAAAGAGTTTGCCTAGCAAGCGCTAAGTACCTGAGTTTGATTCCCCAGCACCACATAAGCTGGGCGTGGTGGCACATGCCTGTAATCCTAGCACTCAGGAGGCTGAGGCAGGAATGCCTTAAGTCCAAGGCCAGCCTGAGCTCCATAGTGAGTTCAGGACCAGCCTGGGCTGCAGAGAGAGACCCTGTCTCCAAAAAAAAAAGAAAGAAAACACATACATACGTATCTTATAGATCATTATTTCAGGTACAAAACAATTACACTTAACAATATTGTTAAAAGAGTTAGAATTTGGCTGGAGGAATGGCTCAGCAGATAAAGAGCTTGCCCGGCAAGCGCTAAATACCTGAGTCCCATTCACCAGCACCACATAAGCTGGGCATAGTGGCACACGCCTGTAATCCCAGCACTCCGGAGGCTCAAGCAGGAGGATTGCTGTGAGTCCAAGGCCAGCCTGGGCTCCAAAGTGTGTTCAGGACCAGCCTGGGCTACAGAATGAGACACTGTCACAAAAAAAAAAAGTTAAATTTATCCTGCCTACTACTTCAGGCTACACAGCATAGCCAGCTGGTGTGAGAAAATGACCACGATGAATTCCAAATCCTCTCCTGCCTCTGTCCCTCATTCCATAAGACCGCCACCCCACTTTTGGCTGGCCTCGAACTCACTGAAGTCTTCCTGCCTCAGCCTCCTGAGTGCTGGGACTCCAGGCATATGCCACCACATCCAGTTTATGTTCTGCCAGTGAATCAAACTCAGGGCCTTGAGCTTGCTAGGTAAGCACACAAACCACTGCTCTATTCCTCCAGCCCCAAGATGCCTTTCCACTTTGTCTTGTTTGTTTTGGGTTTTGTTTCCTTTTTGGTTTTCTGGGGGGAGGGGTCTGCTTGGTTTGTTGGGCCCTGGGTGGGGACAAAGAAGCCCTTTTGCCCGGAGCAACTGGCTTCGGTGTCTTCCACACACATATACCACATCAGCTAAGACACACAGCTCATCTCCACCATGACAACCGGTCCACGCCGAGGGGCCCTCACGAGATCCATGCCACGATGCTCACGTACTGAACTCATCATTTTATCTTTTTAAAAGAATTCATACCAAAGCGGGTTGAGGATGGCTTTGCAGGTGGGCCTGCTGCAAAGCACGGGCTCGTACTGCACGGGCGGCAGGTCAGGGCGCTCCTTCAAGGGGGTGAGGAGACAGGCCAGCGGAACCACCATCCTCGTGGCCTCCAGGCGGCTGGACGGCCACACGTTCCAACTGAAGCGCACGCCATCTCGCTCCTCGTTCTGCTGAATGAACTCCAGGTATGTCGTCATCTCCGGAAAAGGAGCTAAAGGGAGTGCGCAAACACCTCAGGTTAACCTCAAGAAAGGAGAGAGTCTTTGGAACTGCTACTTCTACCTTTTCTCTGAACAAGAGTCGATCAGCTCTGTTGTCTTTGACTACTATCCCTTTCACAACCTTCACTCTAGAAATTAGAAATATCAAAGAGATAAGAGGTTTACCATCATTTGATCAAGCTCTATGTAGTATGATACCACTACTTGAAACTAAGTCCGGTGACACAAGCCTGTAATCTGAGCACTTTGGGAGGCTGAGGCAGGAGGATCTCTAACTCAAGCCCGAAATGGGTAACTCAGCAATTCGGTGAGACCTAGTCTCAAAATCAAAAATTAAACACAAGCTGGAGACACAGCTCAGGGAGAAGGTCCCAGACTCAATCCCCAGGACCGCCGCCTCTCCAAAAAAAAAAAAAAAACTACTTTAAGCCTTCTCAGGAATCACACACATTATCTTACACAAGCCAAAGGCAACCCTCTCCCCAAGGGTAAGTCTTGCACCCTCTTTCAAAGTCAACTACCTTTGTCTCTAGCCCACTTCCTTCCTCACTCACTCAAGATAAATACCATAAACATTTACATTTCAAGTAAGCTTGTTTTTGAATCCCTTCCCCTCCTCATTTTGTTAACTATGAAGAAACAGGCTAGACCTTAGCCATGTTTCCGGCACATCCCAGGGAACGGCTCTGGGTGACGCATTTCTACTACCATCAGCAAATCACTGCGGAAAAGTCTCTACGGCTCCAAGCCTCGCCTGGACCTCTTTCCTCAAGAAGGCTGCCCATGCGTGTCTAGAAGACTTTGGTCAGTGAAACAGGCCTTCAAATCCAGACGATCCAATCACACTGAGTGTCCTCTACCACCTGCTCAGGACCTAAAACCTGAAGGTAACACACACCCAAGCTACTGGGGTTCAAGGAAACAAGCACTTCAGGACAGGCAGGAAAAGAAAGACAACTTGAAAACTCGCACACCTGCAATCCAAGCACTCGGGAGGCCGAGGCAGGAGGACTGCTGGAAGTTTGAGACCAGTCTGGGCTACATAGTGAGTTCAGGACCAGCCTAAGTTACAGAGCAAAACCCTGACTCAAAAGGAAAAAAAAAAAAGACTATGATATCGAAGGGGCCACCAATGCCTGCTTCAGGAGGCCCTGGGTAACAACTGTCTCCATGTTATTTTGAGACGTGCTACACTTCGATTAAATTTGATTAAGGCAATAGCATGACATGACTAAAAAAAAGCAGATGATTTATTCTACTACATATAACCCAAATAATGAAAATTCCACATGCATGTTCCAACGGAAAGTCTAATAAGACGGCCATGTCCAGCCTGTGACCTGCTGGTTTTCTGCCCTTTTTTATAAAAAAAAAAATACTGTAATAAAATAGTTTAAGGTTTTAGTACTTATATATATATATTAACTATACTAGATGTATATTTTATATGTGGCCCAAGACAGTTCACTTGGAAAAAAACTTAGGCAAAATAAAGCCAGGCTGCAAGCTGGCCACACTTGCCCTAAGGCGTTTTGTTAGTCCAGGCAAAGCAAGATCCCGAAGCACTGTATACACAAAAGACACGTTCTGCAGTTTCTTGGAGAGCAAGGGGATAAATCACGTGGAACGAAAGCCAATTCTAACAGCGCAACTCCCAGGAAGCATCTAGGCAAGCCTCGCTAAGTGAGTAGTCACTCTCAGCGCGGTTCTTCATTAAAGGCCTGAGTCCCTAAGCAGCTACACAGTAAAACCTGCTCCCTGCTTCTCCCTGCCTGTCCCCTCCGTCATCTGGAGCACAGATTCTCAACAATGGGCACGGCACAAAACGCACAGAAAATTTGTGAGGGGCCGCAAATCTTGAAGTGGTACGCAAAGCTGTAGGCATGAAAGTGCCCATTTTTCTCCGGAGATAGGCCCACGGCTTACACCTTGGAGAGGTACTGACCTGAATGAATGAATGAATGAATGAATGAACGGATGAATGAACTGGTGGATGAATGAAAATCCTGGAGAGACACTAGAGAAGCACCCACCAAAAGAAATCTGAGCCACCCCTATCCCTCCAAGACGCAACTTCGGGGCACACAGACCAGGCGCAACAGGAATACGTAAAGTCGAACCTTCGACGGAGCCTGAAGACCAGGTTCTAGCTCCACCTGCGTTACGAAGGAGAACTCGCCAGCGCTGCACTCATTAAATGGGAGATGGATCCTTCCGGCTGGCGGCACCACGCCACGGGGAGGGCTGGGAAGTGAGGAGCCGGTTCTCGGACGCCCAGCCCAGAGCAGGATGTGTGTGTCACGCTTAGCTGACTCCCAAGTCATCAATTCCCGCCAGTTCCCGCCGGCCAGGAAAGGCGCTCGTGCGCGAAGCACCCGACCTTGCCCCGGAACGTCTGTCCCTGCACTCCACCCACCGCCCCCCGAGCCGCCCGCTCACCTGGCCAGGGCCCGCGGTGCCTACAGGTGCAAGAGCTGGCCTCCGGGTCCCCGCCCGCCGCCAAGTCCAGCTCAGCTCTCAACCTATTGGTCAGCGTTTCACGACGCAATGTACGTAGCAAGGCAATAGCCAATCAGACAGCGCAATTCGGGCTGACGCGCGGAAGTGACACCTTCAGAGACGCTGCGCCGCCATCCTGGCAAAGGGCAAGAGCGTAGCGGCTCCCACTTCAATACCACAGTTCCCTCAGAACACATGCTTTCCCATTTTTATTACTGAAGGTTTCAGCTTCAGAAAATCCCAGCGAAGCGCGTTTTCCCTGGCTGTGACCGGCACTCTCAGGCATTCATCCCTGCACGCTATGACGTAGGCTTACTTCAGTGAGCAGTCCCCCTCATCGCCTTAGTGACCGGGAAGCGAGAACGATGACGTGGGGCCCCGGAAGAAGGGGCGGATCGGGAAGAGACGTCATGTGCGGAAGGGGCGGGGCAGAAGAGCCTAGGTGAGCGTGGGGACGCGTCACCGCGACTAGGAAAGCTTGTATTGAGTACGACAGTGTGGGTAAACACCGCTACGGGAGTGTCACTGCTTCCCAAACAAAACCCCTAAGCCGACAGACACCTGGGCACGGAGATGCCCTTCTCGTTTTAAGTTGCAAGCAGCTTTCTCGGGGTATAGTTGAGGTAGAGTAATACGCTGCGCATGTGTAAAGAGAACAGATTAGGGATGCTGAGGATGTGATTCGATGATTGGAGGGCTTGCCTCGCACGCGCAAGGCCCTGGTGACCGGTTACACGTCCCTGATGGAAAAACAGGGAAGCTGGCCCAATGAAAAACGGGGAAAGTTAGTTGACAGGCGGGCCAGGGAAGCTGGACAGTAGCACAGGAAGTAGCCAGGGAGACTGAAGAGATCACGGCCCCGCACGCTTCAGGACAGAAAAAACACAATTTGGGCATAATAAGTGAAACCAAAAAAAAAAAAAGAGCACTGGTAAAGAGCTGCTGACTTTCTTACGGTTCTGGGACTAGAACCCGGAGCTATCACTCTGAGCTACATTCCCAGTCCCTTTTTTTGTTTAAGACAGGATCTCTCTAAGTTGCTAAATGTCCAGGCTGGTCTCGAACTTGAGATTCTCCTGCCTCAGTCAGTTAAAGTGCTAGGATTATAGGCCGGCGACACCAGTCTAGCAAAAGGTGATTACGTTTAATGGGAACTCGCGAGTTGCGTTTTGACTGAGTAAATGGGCGGGCCTGTTGGCTACGTGGAACTACAATTCCCAGAATGCCTCAATGCAGGCTCCCCGCCGGGTGCAGTCTTCTCTGAGCGCTGCAGGACTCCCCATCCGCTGGGAAACTCTGGCCCCGCTGCCCTCATGGCTTCTCCCAGCAAGGCAGTGATTGTGCCCGGGAATGGAGGCGGGGACGTGGCCACTCACGGCTGGTATGGCTGGGTGAAAAAGGGGCTGGAGCAGGTAAGAGGCACAAGACCTCGTTGCTGTAGGAGATCAGCCTGGAGCCGAGAGGCCGGAGGGGGCGGGGGACCCCACTACCAACCTGTTGGTCTTTAAAGCCTCCAGGAAAGCCTCGTGCGTGTTTCCTCCTCTCTCCTGGCTCCCTCTCTTACCCTCTAGGACTAATGGCTGAGATTTTGGTTGGCAAAACTGCTCGTAGACTTTTCGGATGGCTCGGTTTTACAGTAAACGGAACTCCTTAGAATTAAGGACACCAAGCCTCCCTCCCTATCGGCTGCTGGTTCTGGTTAGGAGCCTCCCGGGCAATTTTACATCTTTGTCCCTCCCTGCTTGGTTCGTAAAAGTTCAGTACGCAGCCTGTAATATATGCGTAGGATGTGTATACCACGTGTGTAACGCAGGATGCCTAACATAATGGATCACTAAGGAAAACCTAGAAGGCGGCCGGGATCTTCCCAGCACCTGTATGTCCCCACCTCCGCCCTCCCCTTGCTAGGCAAGCTCTTCAGCCGCTGAGCTATTCCTCCAGCCCCTTATTTTTGTTTTTGAGACAGGGTGACTCTTTGTAGTTCCAGCTAGTCCTGAGCGCACTCTGTAGCCAAGCCAGCCTCGCGCACACGGCAATCCTCCTGTCTCAGCCTCCTGAGTGGGGGGATTATAGGCGTGTGCCACCATGCCCAGTTTGTGTGGTGCCGGGGAACCGAACTCACAACTTTGCCCTTGCTAGGCAAGCGACTCACTGCTGGCTGCTCCTCCAGCCCCGGGGCTGTGAGCTTTAGAACGTGGTTTCCTGTTCGAGGTGATCTTATGCATCAATATTTCTTCTTTTAAACATGTTTTTTCTTTCTTATAATCTAGCGGTTAAGACTGCTCCTGGACTGACCCCCAGGATAGAGTTTCAGTAGAGCCATGAGCCAATCGTGTAAGTGAACTCAGTAGGACAGGAGGCCTCAGGCGTAGAACTTCAGAGATTTGACTTTGTTTCCAGCCAAATGGTCAGTCCTGGAGCTGTCCAGGAGGATGGGTGTCCAGCTCTATGTAGCAAGGGCTGCTCACTCCCCGGGGCTCCAGTCAGCCTGTCACTTCTGCCCCCCTGTACACCTACGTGATGGAGAGAAATCCAGGCATGGCTCTCCGGGCGTCTCCACAGCTGGCTATTGAGACAGCTACGGTGGTTTTGGTGAGGAAGGAGGGGACGTGCATGTGGATCCTGTGACACTCCCTCAGCCTCCTTCATTTTATACTATAAGCAAACATTTATTGAGTTGATAAAGATTATATCAGGTGTCTCTTCTTAGCAAAGTATTAGTTGCAATTAAGTTCTTTATTATAGCTTTTTTTTCCTCCCTTGTACTACAGATACCTGGCTTCCAGTGTTTGGCTAAAAACATGCCTGACCCAAGTAAGTTTAAGCTTTTTAAATATTTAAACTTCATCTTATTGGGTTTTGATCTCACTACTTTAGCGGATGGAGGACAGGATTACCCAAAGCCAAAGATGAATGTAACCCTAAAAATGAGTAAGGCCAGTAGCTGAGGAGGGGAGGTAAGCCACAACCACGGGACAGTCCAGGAGGGATGAGGAGCACCTGAGCCCCGCGAAACTTAATCTGCAAGGAATGTGGCTTTTTCTTCTAGATGTGTGCATTTTTCAAGAACATTTGGGGGGGAGGGGGGTTCCGTTTGACAAAGATAAAAAACTTCACAGCATCTAATTGAGAAACTCATATTTTAAAATATAATATTGTCCCACTTGTTCTGGTTATGTCTGTGACTTGTCTTGGGAAAGAAAGTATAGCTACATGAATTTTATTATTTATTTATTTTGTAATGGGGATCGAGCCCAGGACATTCCCACAGAACTACATTCCCAGCCTTTTTTACGTATTTTTTTTAATCCTGAAACATAGTTTTGCTGAGTTGCCCAGGTTGGGCTTGAACTTGAGATCCTCCTGCCTCAGCCTCCCAGAATGCTAGGATTACAAGTGTGCACTACCATGCATGACTTTGTACATAAAAAATTTGAGACTGTTGTCAAGAGTATTTTTTCCCCTGTAGTACTGAGGATCAAACCCAGGGCCTTCATACTGAGTTTGGTACCCTCCCTCTTTCTATTTTTCATTTTGATTTTAGTTTTGTTTTGCCTTTACTTTTTTTTCCCCTTGAGACAGGGTCTTGCTCTGTAGCCCAGGATGGTCCTGAACTCAATATGGAGCCCAGGCTGGCCTCAAACTCAGCAACTATCTTTTACATGGTGCTGGGGAATCGAGCCATGGCCCTGCCCATGCCAACCAAGTCCTCTAACCTCTGAGCTATGCCCTCAGCCCTAGCTTTCATTTTCAGACAACATCTTACTATGTTGCTAAGTTGCCCAGTCTGGGCTTAACTTGGGATCATCCTGCCTCAGCCTCCTGTAGTGCTAGGATTATAATGTGCATCACCATAACTAGTCAAGGTTTTTTTTTAAGCTTGAAACTTTACATTAAAGCTTCATAATTATATTGTTATTTCCCTAGTCTTTTTAAAATCAAGAACATGGTAAAACAAAAAAGAAAGAAGAACAAGGCCAGCCTGGGCTCCATAGTGAGTTCAGGACCAGTCTGGGCTACAGAGCAAGACCCTGTCTCCAAACAAAAAAAAGGAATGAAAGAAAGAAAGAAAGAAAGAAAGAAAGAAAGAAAGAAAGAAAGAAAAGAAAAAGAGAGGAGGGAGGGGTGAAGGGAGGGAGGGAAGAGCACCTGTTTACTACATGTTTGGGTCTTTCCGTCACCAACACAGAGACGCTGGGCTGTCTTAAGGCAGCTCTGTCCTCCACGGCTTGTGCGCTCTAAGGCTGCGAGCCGCGGAGCAGTCGCCCAGCCTCCTGTATAGAGGTGGGTGGCGCCAGGCTGAGACTGGCCCCGTGCAGTAAAAGACCCTTTCTTGACCCTGGACCTTAGTTACAGCCCGGGAGAGCATCTGGCTGCCCTTCATGGAGACGGAGCTGCAGTGTGATGAGAGGACCATCGTCATCGGTCACAGCTCCGGGGCCATCGCGGCCATGAGGTGCGCCCTGATCTGCCCTCCCTCGTGGGGTCCTGCCTGGGGCCCCAAAGTGCCGCTGCCAGGAAAACAGAGCCACCCTCCGCGGTGGGAACCGCATCTGTCCTCTTTCCTTACTGGTTTGATTAGCAGTTGGAAAATACAGCTGGGTGTAGTGGTACACTGTGGGAGGCTGAGGCAGAAGGATCACAAGTTCAAGCCCAGCCTGAGCAGCCTAGCAAGACCCTGCCTCGAGACTTTAAAAAAGGGCTGGGATTTAGCTCACTGCAAAGGCCCACGGTTCCACACCCAGTACGGCCAAAACAAACGACCCCAGACCCCAGCTGCTTCCGTCACTCAGCTCTAAGGGCACCACCCCTCCTCTTCTCTCCTCAAAATGCAAGGCCTGCCGACTTCACGGCAGTTCCCGAAACACGCCACGCGCACCCCTCCCTCACGGTGTGCTCAGCTTCCTCCCTGGATACCGCGCTAGCGGCCTGTGTGACTGTCTTGTCCCCTTTCAGCCCCCATCTGGCAAGGCCCTCCTTGGTCCCTCTGAATGAAACAGCAGCCTCCCCTTGCTGGCCCCCGTCCCCTTCCTTGCTCAGTGTCCACGGTCCTCAACGTGCACGGGAAGGGGCTGTACTGACACTGAAACCCCAGTGCTAGAAGACAGCCTGTTGCATGGGAGATGCTTAACCTTTGCTGTTACCGGGCCTGGCCCTGGTGCCGTCCACTACAACTCCAGCCTCCCTTTTTAGTTCGGGGCAGGGACATCCCAGCCAAGTCAGCCTATCAGGGTTGGCTTCTCTGTTTCCTAGGGTGGATGACAAAGAACAGGTTTTTGTTTGTGCAGCCGACAGTCTCGAGTTGCTCAGGACAGCACTTGAACTGCACACCAGGGAGTCCTGCCAGATTCTGTGACCTCAGCCCCAGAGACCAAAGCTGTGCTCACTGTAGTGCTGTGCAGCACAGAGCTACTGGTTCATGTTTCAGTCACTGCCAAGGCTGCCAAGAAGCTGCCAGGGGATCTGAAAATGAAGACATCCCTTTCATGTTGAAAGCTATCCCACCTCGAGCCTGACTGAATTTTTCTCAAGCTGTCTTCTGGAAAGATCTGCTTTTCTCACCCTTCATTTCTCTCTCTCTCTCTCTCTCTCTCTCTCTCTCTCTCTCTCTCTCTCTCCCCTCCCTCCCACTCCCTCTCCCTCTCTCTTTGCCTTCCTCCCTCCCTCCCTCCCTCTGTGGCACTGGGGATAGAGGCCAGGGCCTTCACACTAAGCTACACCTGCAACCCATTTTTTAGATCTTTTTTTTTGAGACAGGGTCTCACTCTGTAGCCCAGGCTTGTCCTGAACTCACTAGGGAGCCCAAGCTGGCGTTGGCCTCATGGCAGTTCTTCTGCCTCAGCCTACTGAGTGCTGAGATGACAGGTGTGCACCACTACATCCAGCTTTACGTGGTGCTGGGGCCTTGCACTGCTAGACAAGCACTTTAACCACTGTGCCGTTCTTCCAGCCTCTACTTCTGATTTTTGAGACAGGATCTCAACTAAGTCACTCAGCTGCCCAGGCTGGGCTCACACTTGGAATCTTCCTGCCCCCGCCCCCCAGACTTCTAGGATTACAGGCCTGTACCACCATGCCTGGCGCGTGCGTGCGTGCGCGCGCGTGTGTGTGTGTGTGTGATGCTGGGATGGAACACGGACCGTAGGGCATTTTCCTCAGCCTGGTTTTTGGTTTTGATTTTGAGGCAGGGTCTAAGTCACTAAATTGCCCAGGCTTGGCTTAAACTTGCTGGGATTCAGACCTGTATCACTAGGCTCAGGTGTTTCTTTTTAAGATCCATGAATTTACTATGGGGTTGTCAGCAACCCTATTACGAGTTGACTTCTAAAGTTAGAGGAGGTAAGGAGAAGAGTAGATGCTAAGCCATCAGTATAGGGTTATAGCGTTAACAGGAAACTGACACACTCAGAGGACTACTCCAGATTACTTGTTAACTACGAGGGAATCAGGCTGTTACAGGGGGGACAGATGTGGGTATTGTCTTTAAAAAGTGGTTGGACTTAATCTCCCCAGTAATGGGAGTGGCACCATGTGCACATCAGGACTGAGTGGGAAAGACACACAACCCACCTATGGAGTGGTCTTGCCAGGAATGTTTAATTTCAGTCTAATTATGAGAAAACAGACCACCTTAGAGAGTAGTGCACAAGACACGGGTGTGAGCTCTTATTAAATGCCACGTTATTTAAAACAACTGACAAGTCACTAGAGAGTCTTGACAACCACATGCACCGCCCCATCCGTGGCTAGGTCAGGGGTGTTCTAGGGACAACTGGGAAAGAGTGGATATGGATAATATTGCTATGACAGCATTAATATATTAGATATAATAACGATACTGTGTTTCTGTAAGAGAATAGTTAGGAAACACACTCAGTACTACAGTTGGGGTGCCATATGGTAAGCTTAATGTTTCTAGGTGCTTATTGGGGTTTTTTTTTAACTTTTCTGTAGTTTTGATTCACCACTGGGAAAGCTGGGTCCAGTGATACAGACCTGTGATCACAGCACTGTGGGAGGCAGAGGCAGGAGGATTGCAAGTTTGAGCCCTGTCTGGGCAACTTTGCAACTTAGCCAGACCTTGTCTCAAAATCAAAAATCAAAAGGCTGGAGATGTAGATCAGTGTGAAAGCCCTAGGCTCAATCCCCAGTGCTACACAATAAAATGGTTGGGGAAAGAAAAGTTTAGGCCCAAGAACTGAATGCCAACCCAAACATCTCCTGGCACGAAGATGCTTTGAACTCCCATGGCACACTTTGCCTTCACCAAGTCTTTGCCAAGTGAGGGTACAGTCTTCAGATACTTACTGGGTGTCATTTGCTGGGCACTGTACTGGGAACCTGGGGCGCAAACGGCTTAACATACAAATGGGGCTCCTGCCCTGCTCTTCGTTTGGAGAGACAGAGTACCAAGCCACAAATGAACTGTACAGTGCAATGTGAAGTAGACATACATTTCTGGTAATGTAGTGTCTCCTAAAACATGGCTGACAGGCCACGTGCATTAGTCACTGGGGCTGGGGGGATGGCATGCCTTAAAATACAGATTCTAGGGCCTCACCCTCGACGTCTTTGAGTCTAAGACTCCGGGACTTAGCCTGGGAAACGGCATGTGAACTGACTCTGGTCAGCTGATGGTGAATGAAAGCACACATCAGAAAGAATGGGTTTTAATTACATTTGCAGCCTTCCTGCCTTTGACCCCAGAGTGCCTGGATCACAGGCCTGTACTTATATTTTTTGATTTTTTAGGAAAGGATTGTAGAAGAGTTTTGGGCTACCTTGAGACATAAGGAGGGCTGGGGCATAGTTCAGTGGTTAGAGCACTTGCCTAGCAAATGTAAGGCTTTGGGTTCAATTCCCTAGCACCATATATGCTGTGCGTGGGGCCACATGCCTGTAAACCCAGCACTTAGAAGGCTGAGGCAGGAGGACTGTCATGAGTGGGAGGCCACTCTGAGCGCCCGAGTGGGTACAGGACCAGTCTAGACTACAAAACAAGACTGCCAAAGAGAGAGAGAAAAAATAAGGAGCTTAGTCAGGAGTGATGCTTCACGCCGGTAATCCCAGTATTCTGGGAAGTTCAAGCCCATCATGGGCATCTCAGCAGTTTGGCAAGACCCTGTCTCAAAAGCAAGAGTAGAAAGCGGGAGGAAAATACAGCTCAGTGCGAAGACCCTGGGTTCACTCCCTAGTGCCATAAGCCAGGGTAAGGGCAGCTCCTCAGCAGCGTGGGCGGGACAGCCGCGCTGCTGTCCCCTTGCTGTCCTCCCCCAGCCTCAGCCTGTGCAAGGGATTCCTGTAGCTCACCAAGTGAGCGGGGGGCTGGGTGCCTTGGGGATCAGGGGAGACACACCTGCTACTATGGTCTTCCCCCCTCCAGGTACGCAGAGACACATCGAATATACGCCATTGTGCTAGTGTCCGCGTATACGTCAGACCTGGGGGATGAGAATGAGCAGGCGAGTGGTAAGTCTGAAGGCGGCGCCCCCCCAGAGCCCATCCCCTGCCCTAGGGCAGCCCCATTGGGTGGTAAGAGGGCTCTTTTTTTCCAGTGGGTGTTAACCCCTCTTTACAAGTATTCTAGCTGGGGTAGAAAGATCTGCCAACAGAAGGGGCTTCCGCACCCCGTGTCTCCACCACATCCCACAGCACGTCTAGACCCGCAGGGTGACCCTGGGCACTGACATGCTTTTGCCTTCCCCCATAGGATACTTCAGCCGCCCCTGGCAGTGGGAGAAGATCAAGGCCAACTGCCCTCACATCGTGCAGTTTGGCTCCACAGACGACCCTTTCCTTCCCTGGAAGGAACAGCAGGAAGTGGCGGACAGGTTGGGAGCCAAGCTGTACAAATTCACCGACCGTGGCCATTTTCAGAACACGGAGTTTCATGAACTGATTAGTGTGGTGAAGTCTATGCTGAAAGTACCCGACTAGCCCACTGACTGCTGCTGTTGTGCACCTCACAGGGGGTACAGCAGTAATACCTGTCACCAGACAAGTGCTAGATACAACAGACACATCCCGTTAAGGTCCAAAAGTGCCTGAAAAACCCAAGTTCCAACATGCACAGTAAATGACAAACAGCATTTCCATTTGCCATCGAACCTAACCCTTCCTAGGTTGCTATGAACTAGTAGAATTTCTTCCATCAAGAAGGGTTACAAGGACAGGTAATTACCCTCATTTATCTAGACAGAATAAGTCATAACTGGAACCTTGGTTCCCTGATTCTCAAACCAGGCTAAACACGACAGGTTTTCACATCTGTGGAATAGTTTTAACCTTTGCTTCTTAGAAATGTAAGTTTTATGATATTTTACTGGAAGAAAACATGACTAGAGGTGCAGGGTGTTGGCTTCTAGCTGCTCACAGGAGCCGGCCCAGGGCAGGAGACCCACACTCAGGCCTCACCACTGACAACCCTGCCGTCCTGCTGCTTAGACAGGTTGAAAGGGACCAATACGTAAGGATGCTGAGTCTGGGAGGTGCCGGGGTCAAGAAGGGGATGGGAGCACAGCTGTCTCTATACAATCAGCCAAGCTGAGCGGTTCCTATAGGACAGTGTGGTGTGATGCGTGGATAGCCCGGGTCCTGTCGGTGGTGTTGCCAGGTGTAAATGTGACAAGGTCTGGCCAGTTTTATGATTTTTTTTCCAGGGTGGAAAACGCCTTCATACTATGATTTTTTAACTTTAGGGAATACATACACATACACACATGCGCGTATATGTATATAATAAATACTTAATCCACAAATTATGTCCAATTCATATCCGCATGAATTATGGTAGTTGGCAACCACACTGTTAAGTTTTATTCACATGATTTTGGGTAATTTTCTGAAAAGTCCCAGAAAAGCCTAAGTTAACCAAAATGAGCATGTAGAGGGGTGAAAAATATGGGACAGTCTGGGCTGTGTTACTGAGTCTTAAGCATTTTAAAAAATAACCTTTAGGAGCTGGGCCTGGTGGCACACGCCTAAAATCCCAGCTTCTGGGGAAGCAGAGACAGGAGAACTGCAAGTTCAAGCTTTGCCTGGGAATTTTGGTGACTTAGTGAGACCATCTTGGAATCAAAAATAAAAATGGGTCAGGATGTAACTTAGTGTGAAGGTTCTAGGTTCAATCCCCAGTACATAAAAATGACTTTTCTTGCTAGTTGTAGAGGTTCATGTCTGTAATCCTAGCATGTGGGAGGCTGGGGCAGGCAGACTACAAATTCAATCCTGGTTTGGCTAACTAGGCAACCTAGTGAGACCCTGTCTGAAAATAAAAAGAGCTGGAGATGTAGCCGAGGATTGAGGCCCTGGATTTCTATCCCCAGGACTGCAAAACAAAACCACCACCAGGAGAACGCCGCTCTGTACTCCAGGTTTGGCTTTGTAGAGTCGCGTCTCTCAACTTCCTAAATGTGGCTTTGAACTGTCATCCCAGGATTTCTTTTCCAGGCCTTACTCCCTAAATAAAACCTTTTCCATTTCCAATCCATTGCAGCTCTTATGCTGCTGTGCACACACTGCCTCCAGCACTTTCAGGGAGTATGCCCCAGATGTCGCAGAAAGCAGTTCGAGTGCGCGTGTCAACCCCTCTGTTCACGTGTGAAGGGGATCCAGAGCCGTCCTGACACAGAACGGCTTGTGGCTGCTCAGTGCACTTGGGTGGAGAAGGAAGTCTGGAGGAGACACTCTCCTGATGGCACAGCAGCTACCCTGGGAACTGGGAATCAGGGAAGGTCCCTGTGGTGGGTGTGCCCATTTCTGTCTACCTGGGTACTTTTGAATTTATTACAATGAACACATATTAGATTCATAATAATTAAAGAGAATAGCTTACTGGATACATTAAAAGAATAATGTTCCCTTTTGTGACACTGGGGATCAAGCCCAGGGCTTTCACACTCAGCCACCATCCTAGCACATCTTTACTTTACAACAGGTTGACTTAGTTGCTAAGTTTCCCAGGCTGGGCTCCCAGTTGGAACTCTCTGCTTCAGCATGCCAGGATGCTAGGACTACACTGGCACCACGAGGCCTGGCTTGTTGCTTGTACTAAGTCACTTGGAATTAGGAACTGCATTACTCACTGCCTTGTTTACTGAAGTTTAAAAAAAAATAAACTACAGAGCTGGGGGTATAGCTCCACGATTAAGGCCTGAGAACAATTCCTTGGTGCCACATAAACTGGGCATAGTGGCACATGCCGCTAATCCCAGCACTATGGAGGCTGAGGCAGGAGGACTGCCTTGTGTTCAAAGCCAGCCTGGACTACACACTCCCTAGGTGCTGCATGCTAACCAGTTGCACTAGTGGAGCTCCATAGCCTGAACTATATACTGAGTTCAGGAGCAGCCTGGACTAGAAAGCAAAACTGCCTCTAAAGAAAAAATAAGTAAAAACAAAGTACAAAATGTATGTAATATATAAACAGAAGCAGTTCATGTACTTTGTTGTCTTCCATGGGAAAAAAAAATCCAAACACATACAACTGGGAAATAACTGATTCTGATTTTCACTGCTGTGATAAACTCAACTGTTGAGTTGTGCTACACAGTGTAGTACGTAGTAAACACACGTAGCTAAAAACGTAACCGCTCAGCGCTTCCATCATCCGAGCCACATGAACCCTCAACAGCCACTGGTGGCTAGTGGATGCCTTGCTAGGCAGCAAACAGTGCGTTCTTACTGATGCAAAAAACAAATAAACATTCTTCTGCCACTATCTAATAATAAGTAAAAGTGATTCCATTTGAAATTACTGGGCCAATCTGCTTAGTTGATTACCTAAATATTGGGTCTGTAATATTTACTCATTAACAAACTTAATTTCATAAAGCCTCACAACTCTTAAAAACCACAGAATCATGGACTTTCATGGGTTCTACTATTCTCCAGGGATCAGGGCCCACTGCAGACTGTGGGTGGCATCCTGTCTCATGGGAGCAGAATGCCTAACGCTGAACAGAAAACCACCGTATGCAGTAGGACTTTACTTGCAAGGTGCTTTTTGGTTTGGTTTAGGTTTTTTAGTGGTGTCAAGATTCCAAACACAATTTGTTTTGGTCACAGTGTATCTCTATAGGATCTATAGCATGTTTAACTATCCATCAGAAATGCTGTATTTTTATACTATTGTCTCTTTCTCCTTTGATTCATATTCAGAAGAAAATCATGCTATGGGGAAAACATTTAAAGACTGTCTTTATTCTGGTGAGGCAAGGAGCACTTTTGTTTTAGACACTGTTTGTAAACTGAGGGAAAAAAAGGTCACTGGTTGTCAAGACACAATGCAGTTTTTTTTTTTTTTTCTTCTTTTTGAGACAGAGTTTTGCTTGCTACTCCAAGCTGGACCCGAACTCACTATGTAGCCCAGGCTGGGCTTGAACTCCCACCAGTCCTCTTGCCCCAGCCTCCGAATGCTTACAGGCATGAGCCACCACACACAGCTGATGAGGTGCTGGGCAATCAACTCAGGGCCTTGAGCTTGCTAGGGCAAGAGCTCTAACCACTGAACTATGACCCTCTCCCCTTTGTTTTAATTGTAAATGATTAGACACTGATCAGTCTTTTCTGTGTGCTGTAAGAAAGTACCATAAGCAAGAGGAATAACAACAGTAGAAATTTACTTATCACAATTCTGTAGGTTGGGCAGTCTGACACCGAGGCACCAGCAGATCCAGTGTCTGAGGGCCACTTCCTGAATCATAGATGGCTGTCTTCTGGTCCTCACAGAGCAGAGGGGCAAGGGAGCTCTTTAGGTCTATCTGTTTCAACAGAGGTGCTTGGCCACTGTGATACTAAGTTGCCGAGGATGGCCCTCAAGTCCCAGTCTTCCTGCCTCAGCCTCCCAGCAGCTGCTCTGCAGTACAACCCCTGGTGCTTGGACTGCAAAGGCACCAGGCCCAATCCTGAGAGGTCTCCTGCAAAGACACTAGCCCCACTCCTGGTGGGTGGTGGGTTTCCTGCAAAGACACTAGCCCCACTCCTAGTGGGTCTCCTGCAAAGACACTAGGCCCACTCCTGACAGCTCTGTTCCTTGACCCATCACCTCCAAACACCATCACGCTGGAGATCAGACTTCTACATTTGGTAGCTGTGGGTGTAGGAAGGAGGGCAGGGAGGACAAAACACCACAGACATTAAACAGGATCCTGGAAAATGTCTAGCAAATAATACAGTTGAGCCACATAGTGCAATTTATAAGACTTTAACAACAAAGAGTGAAAATATTTCCTTTAGGATGAAAATGGTTACTAATACTTATGCACTGAAAAAAATCCACCTGTCAACAACTCAGAACTGAAGAAATGAAAGAACAGAGGATACAGAAAGGGCCTGACTGTGTGTGTGTGCCCCCAGTGTGTCCACATCCCCACGCCTCTGCTGTTCCTGCCATCGCTTTAAACTTCTCAGTGAAACTATGGAGAGAAGAGAAGCCAGAAATGGCAGTAATGAAGCAGATATAAAAGGTCTCTAATGAAATCCTTAATACCAAACCTTTAAAATGAACATTTTTATGCTCACCATCATACTGGCTGGCTAGGATTTTTGGCTTCTTTCTTCTTGAGCAACCCGGTCTTGACACCTTGCAAGTGACCTTCCACCGCTTCCAAGGATGGTACTGAGGAACGAGTCCCATGCTAACCTTACTGATGTAAGGTTAGTCTTCATGGGTAAGAAATGTACGGGCTGGAGGAAAAGCAAAGCGGTTAGAGCACTTGCCTAGCAAGTGCGACGCCTTGACTTTGGTTCCCCAGCACCACATAAGCCAGGTGTGGTGCCACAAGCCTGTAATCCCAAGACTTAGCAGGCTGAAGCAAGAGGATTGCCTTGAGTTCAAGGCCAGCCTGGGATACCATGTGAGTTGAGGACGAGCCTGGACTATACGGTGAGACTGAGACATTGTCTCAAAAACAAAAGAAGTAAAAAATCTGTATTTCTTCATAGCTGCAAGTCTTTATCCATTAATGTGAAGTCCACGTTCAAGGCAATTTGAAGTTCCATTATAAATTCAATTATGTGCTCTCAAAGTAACTTCATTTTCAAAATGTCAGTCAAGTTCACAGCTCCCTATTAAAATTCGAGCCATTCTGTCATGTAAATGCAGTTCGAGGGTGAAATCTCGCCACCTTCATGGCAGTCATCAAAAACCTTAAAAACAAAAACAGTTTATATCCAAACTCAAGTTTTAAAATATTCAAAACCCAGCCATTTATTTACAGCAAACCAGAAGGAATCAGGACTACACTTAGAACCTTAACATGGCTTAACATGGCTGCTCCGTGATCTCACAGGTAGTCGTAGGCAGCACGAACGTGACCGCCCACTGGCCCTGACAGGAGGCCTCTGGAGAGCAGAGAAGAAGGGAGGGGCTCTGGCTCGTCGAATGTGTCAGGGTTGGCTCTAGCTCTGTTCTTCTGAGTGATTCTGAATGCAATTCCCAGCGTTGTGAGCCCTTTGTCTAGAAGGTGGAGCCAAGGCATACAGCGTATGTAGGACAGACTAGCAGCCTAAGGATATAAACGCAATGAGGACTGGGAGGTTTTCGGGGGTCTTTTTTTGAGACAGGGTCTCACTCTGCAACCCACACTGGTCCTGAACTCACCATGGAACCCAGGCTGCCTTTGGACTCAGGGCAATTCTCCTGCTTCAGCCTCCCACAGTGCTGGGATATAGGTGTGTACCACCACACCCAGCTTTACGTGGTGATGGGGAATTGAACTCAGGGCCTTGCATTTGCAAGGCGAGCACTTTAACCACTGTGCCATTCCTCCAGCCCTGGACTGGGAGGTTCTTGCTCTGCTGTCGCCCAGTGCCTACAGGATACAGGCTGGTGCTCAGAGACCACACGTGGACATGAATGAACCAAAGTGCTAGGGCATGCTGGGAAAAAGACATTATCACTGACTTTGAATCCTGATAGCTACTTCTAGGCTGTATATGGTCTTAATTCTACCCAAACCTGTGTTCCTTTCTTGGGGGGTGGGGGGGTGAGACAAGGTCTCACCCTGTAGTCCAGGCCAGTCCTGAACTCACTATGCAGTAGCCCAGGCTCGCCTCCAACTCAAGGCAATGCTTCTGCTTCAGTCTCCCCAGAGTGCTGGGATTACAGGTGGGTGCCACCACGCCCATTGTACGCTTTTTTCCTTTTCTTCCTGGTGCTGGGTATGGAACCTAGGGTTTCATGCATGCAAAACATCAGCTCTGCCATTGAGCTATGTCCACAGACCTAAGATCCCTCACTCTCTGGAGGAAACAACACTATTAACTTCAAGGATGTGGGAGGATCCAATAAGCCAAGACACGAAAATCATTAAGAACACATTTGGCCCACAGTAGGTTCTCCAAAACTCTCACTTCCTTTCCTTACGTCAAAGGATTAGCCCTTATCAAAAAAAGTCCATTAAAAAAAAAAAGTCCATTTCAGAACCAACCACAGGAAATGCAAATGTCCTTAACCTGATTATCCCAAGGGCTGGAAGAACAGCACAGCAGTAAAAGAGCTTGTCTAGCAAGCACAAGGCCCTGAGTTCGATTCCCCAGAACCACATAAGATGGGCATGGTGGCTGTAAGCCCATAATCTCAGCACTCAGCTAAGCAGGAGGACTACTATGAGCTCAAGGCAAGCCAGGCTACATACTGAGCTCAGGGCCAGCCTGGACTGAGTCAGAGTGAAACCCTGCCTCGAAACAAAACAAAACAAAACCTCATTATTCCAAGAAAGACACACAGCAGTGCTTTGTTCCCAAACGGCCTGTTCATCCACCAAGGTTACTGGCAGGTTTCTGTGGCCCATGGTCTACCCTGCCCATCTGGGGAAATTGGCGTGTGCTTGCTGTCTTTCTGTGGTATTGGTGCCTGGAGGCAGCCAATAAAGAACTGCTTTAACTGCTTTAACTTACTGGGCAGAGGCCGCAGGGAGCCCGCACCAGGCCCGTGGGGGGGATGATGGGGCTGACCGCCCGGTACAGTCTCATGTGGCCGTCCACGCTGCCCACCGTGCCTTCTTTTGCAGCTATGATAGTCATCTCCACTTTCCCATCATAAATGAGCGTGTTCAAGATGGTCTCGATGTCCTCCATGGACAGCTCAACCTAAGCCAGAAGGACACATCAAAGGACGCATGAGTGGGGCACGCAGCCTTCAGGAGGAGGTAACGAACAGAGACGGGCAAGCACCATGCAGGGGAGGAGTGGTGGGAAGCACAGAATGAGCCAGGGATAGCAGTCCAACCTAAGGCTGAGTGGGCACTTTTTCACCACCTTAAAGGACATTTTTTTTAGAAGCACTGGAGACTGAACACAGTGCCTTGCACATGCCAGACAAGCACTGTCCCAATGACCTACATCACCAGACATTTTTATCTTGATTCGGGGTCCTGCAAAGTTGCCTTAGCTTTCCTTTATTTATCTATTTACCTTTCTTTTGAGGCAAGAGTTTTACTCTGTAGCCTAGGCTGGTCCTGAACTCACTTTGTAGCCCAGGGTAGTGTTGAACACAAGGCAATTCCCCTGCCTCAGCCTCCCAAGTGCTGGGATTACAGGTATGTGCCAGCATGCCTAGCTTATGTGGTACTAGGGAATAAATGCAGGGCCTTGCGCTTAACTACTAAGCTACTCTCCCAGTTCCACCCTTGAACTCATGACCCTCCTGCCTCAGCCTTCCCAGTAGCTGGGATTATAGGTATGCACCCCAGGTCTAAAATAGTGTTTCTTTGCCAAAAAAATTTGATTGTTTTTGAGCCAGGGTCTTGCTCCCCTGAACTTACTATGGAGCTTGGTTGGCCTCAGAGTTGGGATCACAGGTACACTACCATACCTGGCTTATGGGGAGCGTGAGAATCCAACCTAGGGCCTTGTGCTTGCTAGGCAGGTGTTCTAACCACTGTATTATTCCTCCAGCCCCCAAAATATGATTCTTAAAATGTCTGAGCAGAATGACAGTTACACATCAGTAGCCTAAGTTCCTAGTGTATTTCTTTTTTTTTTTCTTTTTTTTTCTTTTTAAATTCCTAGCTTGTTATAAGTGAAAAATCTGGATCCTAGGAAATGACAGTGACTAGTCAAAGTGCCACTTGAGCAACTTTACTGATTGTGAAAAGCATCAGTCACCAGGCCTGGTAGTGCACAGCTGTTATCCCAGCACTCTGAGAGGCTCAGGCAGGAGGACTGCTGTGAGTGTGAAGCCAGCCTGGGCTCCACAGTGATTTCAGGACCAGCCTGCACTACTGGGCAAGACCCTACATCAAAAAATAAATAAGTAAATACACAAGGAGCTAAGAGTGCAGCTTAGTGTGAAAACCCCAGGTTCAATCTCTAGTACTGCAAAATAAAGAAAAAAAAA